>OU898284.1:87716824-88916824 GCA_918026665.1 Diabrotica balteata
TTGTTTTCCCAATGCTATTATTTGCTCTTGCCAACTTGCTCTTGGTTTTCCTATAGCTTTTACGGTTCTCGATTGTATTTTGTACAAGTCGTTCATTGTACGTTTTTATATCTTCTGCGATCTTTTTCCGTATTACTTTGCATAGTTCGGTATATTCAATTCTATTAATATTGGAGTTGATATTCATTTCTCTTCGTTGTTTCAGGAGAGCTGTTGTTTCATCTGAAAGTTTTCTATTGCTGTTGTGTGCTTGTGATCCTCCAACTTCTTTAGCGCAATTTAAGATTGTTTCCATTAAGTGTGTGCTATTCATTGAGTCTTGTAATTTTTCTTGAATTAAATTTTGATAGCGTTCCGAGTTGTTGCTTAGGTTAGTGATATTTACCCCTGCACTTGGTTTCTGGAGTAATTTCATTCTTTCTAGTTTAGTGTTTAGAACGACTCGAGATCTAATTAGTCTGTGATCACTACCTGTTCGGAATTTGTTGAGCACATTTACATCCTTTATACCCTCCATAAAGGATGTAATAGGATGTATATATATATATATATATATATTATATATATATTATATATATATATATATTATTATATACAGTGTAGGAAAAATTTTATGGTCGGTATGGTAAAATTTAACAGGATATCTAACGCAGATATAAAATCATATTTTCAGCGAATAGACAAAGATAAACAATCATATTTCCCCTTGGTCTCCCCTCCTCAAATATTTTTAACACCTATTGGCCATTAGTGAGACGAATAGTTCCGATCAGAGATATTTTTACATATTCTCTGGTTCCGATCCTAATATACCTAAAAAACTAGAGGTGGGTCCTCCCGTTTTTTAAATTTTTATCGGAACCGTTTTTCGTAAACTGTAACTAGTTGATTCAAATTAGCGAGTACACACAACATATTGGCTATTATCGTTTATGTGTATAAGTATTGAAGTGAAAGAACCTAACGAAGGAAATATTTATTATAACTTGAAAAATAAATTAAACAATACAAATAGTACTTACATTTACATTACACGTTATTATTAAATCGCGAATCGTCTAAATTGACATTTAAAAACAAGTTTTTCTACTTTTCTTGTTAACCGTGTTCTTCTTTATTTAAAATTAAACCAGATTTTAAACATGTGTTCACAAGGAAAAGATTTTGTTACAATTCTACAATATTTTATGAATATAGTGGCTAAGTTAGGATATACATGGCGATGGTTTTTCCACCACGGTAATGTACAGTTCCAATCTCCGTTCGAAATTTATTGTGGGTAATATATTATCAGACAAATACATGTCGACTTCTTGTATATCTCTCGATACAGTTGTATGTTTAGATGAGTCATGTCCAATTAATTCATCAAAAATACACAATGGACTTAAGTCATCTTTATCAGTTTCTTTTCTTGACTAAACTTATTGATTTACTAAACTTATGCAAAGACTTGTTTCATCCGTTTTCTATAGGTGAAGAACCAGCTTTTAAAAAGTTTGCAGGGTGGATTCCTGGATATAAACCGCCAACAAGAAAAACTGTTAGATTCATTACTTCAGGAATGTTATGTCAAAACTGATTTGATAATAGATAAAATAAAAAGTCCTTTTTTCGACAATTCTGCAAAAAACATTAAAAAAAAGTACCTTATCTTCAGAAAGGCTTTTAAAGTATTAATTACAACATAACAAAGTTCCCAAACGGCCAATCCAAGACGTGGAAACTAGGTAGAACTTCACCTATTACAGGTTAAAAAGAATGACTGAGTCAGAAGAGGCAATCCGTTTCACTTCTTCTTCTTTAAGTTCCATCTTCTATCGAAGGTTGGAAATCATCATGGCTATGCCGACTCTGTTGACTGCCGCTCTAAAAGGTCTGCACTACTGCATTCAAACCATTCCCTTAAGTTCTTAAGCCAGGATATTCTTCCTCTTCCCACATTTCGCTTTTCTCGGATTTTGCCCTGCATAATAAGTTGTAATAATGCGTATTTTTGCCCTCTCATCACATGTCCCAAGTACTCAAGTTTTCGTCTTTTAATAGTTAATATTATTTCTGCCTCATTTTCTATCCTTCTAGTTACTTCAATGTTTGACATTTTTTGAATCCATGATATTCGTAGGATTCTTCTGTAACACCAAAATTCAAAGGCGGCCAACTTATTCAGATGAACTTGTTTTAGTGTCCAAGCTTTCAGACCATAAAGAAGAGTAGAGAACACGTAACATCGAAGTATTCTCAGGCGTAGTTCTAACCTTATATCCCGACAACAAAGAAACTTTTTAAGTTTAATAAATGATGCTATGCTAATATTTTAAGTTTAATTAATGACGTGCTATTTCAATACGTGTCTTAATTTCTTTTCTTTTCATGTTCCTAAGTATTTATAGTTATTAACACTCTTAATTGCAGTATCTTCAATAGTCAATTGGATATTTGTGCAGATTTAGTCATGATCATGCATTTAGTTTTCTTTAAATTTATCTTCAGTCCGTACTCATGACAGCGTTCATTAAGGCGTTGCATTAGGTTCTGTAAATCATTGTTGTTATCCGTAATTATTACTGTATTGTCTGCAAAACGTAAGTTATTCAAAACTTCTCCATTGATAGATATACCTTCTATTGAGTCTGAGAGGTTCTTAAAATACCGATCACTGTAGACATTGAAAAGTAGTGGGGACAGCACGCAACCCTGGCGGACTCCTCTCTGTATTTGATATTTTCGGTGTACTGGCGTGTATTTCCGCTCCATCTCGGTATTAAATAATACAGACTTAGACTTAGACCAAATCTAAATAAAAAACACTGGATTATTTTGTTCTCAGCTTTCCCAAATTTTACGGCCGTTTAAAGAAATAACAAGTACAATGAGTGACCAAAAATACTTGAAGGGTAGTTCAGTGATTGTTATGGTACGCGGCCTGCAAGAATCTTGTAAGAAAACTTTAGCAAACGTTAACTTTACTTAATTACTAATATCGGGTTTAGCAAAAATATTTAAAGGGATAGAACAGAGTGGCATATTGTCATTATGTACATTTATGGATTCACCATTTAAAGTGCAGGGTTTTTCTGATAAAAATGAAGATAAAAAAATAAAAGAAAAAGTTAAGAAGCTGGTTACTTCTATAATTAACGAACAAGAATATTGTACTATTGAAAATCAACCAGTACAAGAAAAAGAAACCAATAAAGATGACATAAATCCATGGTGTATTTTTGATCAATTAATTGGAGATGGCTCATCTACACGTACACCTGTATCGATGAGTCCATTACAACGGTGGAAAAACCATCACCATGTATATCCTAACTTAACTTAACGTTAATGTCAATTTAGACTATTCGCGATTTAATAATAACGTGTAATGTAAATGTAAGTACGATTTACTATTTGTATTGTTTAGTTTATTTTTCAAGTTATAATAAATATATCATTAGTTTCTTTTTACTTCAATAAATATACACATAAACGATAATAGCCATTATGTTTGTTTATGTAGGTACTCTCTTACTTGAAACTACTTTTAAACATCATAGTTACTTGTTTACAAAAATTTAAATTTTTAAATTCATTCATTTTTTTTTGGAATCCAGAGAAAACTAACAAATATATTTTGAAAAATTTAAATGCAGAATAAAAGATTTACATTATTACCGAGGGCCGAAAGTCCCTTAGAATAAACAAAAAGTTTTTTGAATGAGATATTTGAAATTAAAAATCACACTAATTTTTTTTTCGCCCTTATAACTTATTAAAATAAACATTATAGAAGTTTTCAGGGACTTTTGGCCCTCGGTAATAATGTATTGGTTCATTCTGCGTTTAAATTTTTCAAGAATATTTATTAGTTTTTATCAGGATTCGAAAAAAATGAATGCATTTAAAAAATATTAATCGAAATTTGCCTACGCTCTTAACGATAAAATTACCACGACCCACCTCTACTACCCGTTACTCGGTGTTCTGACCAGACGGACGACGACGTAGCCAAATAAATTATTGTGTATGAATATTTTTTAATGTGGTGTTATTGTATGCAGTTTATTATTTCATATTGGGAATAAGGCACAATATGACTTTAAAATAAGCTTATTTTGATGTTTAGATTTTTAATTCGGAAATCGTACTTAAAATACGAAACATTAATAAATTTTATTTATATAAAACGATTTCCAAAGGGGAAATCAAAATGTTATATTACACTTATTGTAAAGTAAACTTGTGGCATATTCCCAATAAAAAAAAACAGTAAGCTGCCATTTAAATCAATTTCGCCCAAAATTGGATTATCTTAGAAACATTGTTCAAATGCAAAAAAAAACAACAGGTCAAATAAATCCAATAAGTTTGGCAACGTTGAACTTCCCCTTTCCAGGCATGCATGTTTGGCGAATATAAAGAGGTATATTAGGGCGGACCTAATATACCTCTCTCTTTCTAAACAGCTGTTTCTCACTCCATCTCACGTAAGGTCCATACCGACCATAAAATTTTTCCTACACTGTATATATTCACAAAGTACCATGATGTTTCATTAGTTTGAAAACTGGCAATATCCTTATAGACCATTTTCATATCCGTCAATCTCCAAGCAGTGCAAACAAAAACGGCAATCTCCAAACTAAGATATTAAAAAAAATGAAAAGAAATAATTTCTTAAGTTCCTCGTTCTGGACATCCGATCACAAACCAAATTTTATATCACTCTTCATCAGTTTTATTGTTTTAATTGAATTTTGTTAATTTCTACAAATTTTTCGCCATTTTCCCAATATTATGGAAATAAGAGATTGTCGACTTTGATTTTACACCCCTCATTTTTCTATTTGGCAATGAGATGGTCCATGCACAAAATTTTATTCCCCTCTACAAAGCTTTCTGTGAGCTGGTAGCAGTGTTATGTTTTGGGCATGTTTTATAGCATGTGGACGCACGGAATTGGTGGTTATTGACGGGACTGTAACAGGACAAAGGTACATCACACGGATTTTAGAATCTCCTGTAAGATTATGACGAAGAGCTGTGGGTGAAAATTTTGTATTTATGGATGATAACGCCCGACTCAAGTGGTTAATGACTATCTTGAGACAGAAGGTATTAGCCTTTGGAGTGGCCAGCGATGTCTCCAGATATGAGCCCCATTGAACATGCAAGGGATGTGCTCTCCAGAGTAGTTCATGTCCGCAGGCATCCTCCTAGAACTCATCATGAATTTACGCAGTATCGTTAGAACTCGAATCCAGGCTTGCATCGATGTCCGTGGTGGACATACACTATATTAAAATTGTTAGATACATTTTAATTAGAAATAATTTTTTGTGTTTTAAATTTTTCATTTATTAAAAAAAAGCAGTATCTCTTTTAAAACAAAAAAAATTAGTCAAAGTTATTATATTTTTTATAAATGATCTATAACAGGAGTTTTTGAAAATAGTTAATAGCAAAAATTTTGGGTGATGCATAACTTTAGAAACTATGTGTATTTTCTAGCATTTTTATATAGATAAATGACAAAATTTCACATTCAATAGTATTCTCCACGGTATGTTTTTGTATAACCCTTTAAAGAGGATCGATGTGACAAGAATTTGCAGCACATATCACATTCAAAGGATTTATCTCTAGTATGTAATCTTATATGTGTTCTGTTAACTTGGATATTTGAAAAAAAAAAAAACTTTTGGTGCCAGCCACTTCACATATGTTCTTTTAAATAGGAACTTCGTGAAAAATTTTGGTACAAATTGCACATGCAAAGGATGTAGATGTGAAATTTCAGTGAATTTCAGAAATACATCCAGTGTGTATTCTTATGTGTTTTGTTAAACCCGATTTATGTACAAATTTTTTTGAGCAAATTTCGCATGAAAAAAGTTTATCACCAGTGTGTATTCCCATATGTTCTTTTAAACAGGAATTTCGTGAAAATTTTTTGGCACAAATTTCACATGCAAAAGGGCTATCGTCAGTGTGTCGTCTCATATGATCTATTAAACATGATCTTCGTGAAAATCTTTTGGAGCAAATTTCACATGCAAAAGGTTTCTCACCAGTGTGTCCTCTCATATGATCTGTTAAACTGGATTTATGTGAAAAACTTTTGGAGCAAATTTCACATGAAAAAGAGCTATCATCAGTGTGTCCTCTCATATGTTCTGTTAAAATGGATATATGTGAAAAACTTTTGGAGCAAATTTCACATGCAAAAGGTTTATCCGCAGTGTGTACTTCCATATGTTCTGTTAAACGAGATCTTCGTGAAAATCTTTTGGAGCAAATTTCACATGCAAAAGGTTTCTCACCAGTGTGTCCTCTCATATGAACTGTTAAACTGGATCTCTGCAAAAAACTTTTGGAGCAAATTTCACATGCAAAAGTTTTATCGCCAGTGTGTATATTTATATGTCCTCTTAAACAAGATCTTCGTGAAAATCTTTTGGAGCAAATTTCACATGCAAAAGGTTTCTCACCAGTGTGCTTTCTCATATGATCTATTAAACTGGATCTATGTGAAAAACTTTTGGAGCAAATTTCACATGTAAAAGGGCTATCGTCAGTGTGTCTTCTCATATGTTCTGTTAAACTGGATCTATGTGAAAAACTTTTGGAGCAAATTTTACACGTAAGAGGTTTATCCCCAGTGTGTACTTCCATATGTTCTGTTAAACGATCTCTTCGTGAAAATCTTTTGGAGCAAATTTCACATGCAAAAGGTTTCTCACCAGTGTGTACTCTCATATGTGCTGTTAAATAGGATCTCTGGGAAAAACTTTTGGAGCAAATTTCACATGCAAAAGTTTTATCGCCTGTGTGTACTTTCATATGTTGTGTTAAACGAGATCTTCGTGAAAATCTTTTGGAGCAAATTTCACATACAAAAGGTTTCTCACCAGTGTGTCCTCTCATATGATCTGTTAAACTGGATCTATGTGAAAAACTTATTGAGCAAATTTCACACGCAAAAGGTTTATCGCCAGTGTGTATTCTCACATGTTCTGTTAAATTGGATCTTTTTGAAAAACTCTTGGAGCAAATTTCACATGCAAAAAGTTTATCACCAGTGTGTATGTTCATGTGTTCTTTTAAATTAGAACTGTATGAAAACCTTTTGGTACAAATTGTACATGTAAAAGATTTCTCTCCAGTGTGTATTTTCATATGTCTATTTAAATTAAATTTTTGTGAAAACATTTTGGAACAAATTTCACATGAAAAAGTATTTTCTCCACTAGGTACTGTTAAAACTCTCTCTCTATTAAACTCTTTAGAACAAATTTCACACGTTAAATGTTTTTTTCCTGTAGCGTGACTGTTTACACTTGATTTTAAATCAGAATTTTCTGAAAAAGTTTTGATGCATATTGTACACGTGAAAATTTGCGCTCCAATGTAAACACTCGAATCTGTTTTTAAATGATTATTTGTTGAAAATTGTTTGGCGCAAATTTCAGTGGAAAAATAGTTTTTCTCAGTGTTCACATTCGTTGATGCAGTTAAACATTGGTCCATACTGTCATTAATTCTAACAGGGCCTTTGCATAATTGGCTTGCATCAGTTTGTATATCTTCATGGGGAAAACCTAAAATCGTAATTATCTATTAAACCACTATCATGTAGTTAAATAAAAAAATATTTTATGACCAGATAAAAAAACTCGGATTAGAGTGACAGGGGTTATGTCTAATAGAACAAAGTATACTTATTTGACTGTAAGTATAATAATTATAAATATAATAATTACCATAACTGGAGGCAAAAGCCAGAACACGCAGGCATTGTTCAGTGCGTTCCCGAAAGGGCCGCATGGTTTGTGCAGATTTAATTTTCGTCAATATGAGATAAAAGAAGGGAAAGACTAACTTTTAAGACAATGCTCGAACTACTACTGACCATAGGGAGCAATTTAGTATATGAACAACTAAAAACGAATATTGAATCGCAATGATGTTGCAATGATGTCGCAAAATGAATAAACTGATACAATCTCTATAAAGAGAGGACTACTTGAACTACGAAGGAGACACCTTATTCTGCATTTTATTTAACATCACCCTAAAAACAATCATAAGAAAAGCAATGGTCAGTACGAAGGGGAAAATTATAACAAAAAGCGTATAAATACTAGCATTTGCTGACGACATCGATATCATGGCTAGAGGCAGAAAGGTTGTGATAGAAGTATTAAATTTAATAGAGAAGCGACCTAAAAATTAATTAAGCCAATACAAAATAATTGAATGTTCATAGGTCAAAAGGACGTAGGCAACTACAACTTCGAGAATGTAAACAATTTTAAACATCTAGGCTCATTAGTCACTTCAGGGAATAATATTACAGAAAACGTCAAAAAGAAAATATACAACGCCAATAAAACATAACAGTTAAACACAAACAATTAAAATCTGATAATATAGTAAGAACAAAATGTAAAATTTAAGAAACTTATGAAATCAGTCCTAACATGGATCAGAAACATCGACTCTGCCAAAAAAAACTATAAGAAGCTACTAGTGTCACCAATAGCTCAATTTGGGCTTTACTATTGGATAAATTGCAATACTAATTGCAGCCAAAGGTACTGTCCGAAATTGAGCATTGGCAGTTGTGCAGTCTTCAATGGCAGAGCGCGATGGAGCGATGACCTAATTAAATCTGTATAAATATGTGTGCACAACGGCCAAAAATTCGTTCTGGTCTGGACAGGGCTCCGCAGAACCAGCCTTATTGCCACTAGAGACCTTCTGGTTGATTTAGTTCCCAGAAACTCTGACTTTTATTCTACCTATCGTTTTCCTTGTATTCTTGCAGGATTCCAAGTCCCTAACCGGACTTAGTTTATAATATTTTATTATATTTTTTAGGAACTTTCAACTTATAGTGAGTTCGTACAATATTTTATTTATATTTATCTGGTATTTTTGACTTAAAGCAATTTCATAAAATTTCTCTTTCAGTATTCTAAGTCCCTAATTGGACTTTAAATGGAATAATTTCATATTTTATTTGCATTTTACAGGTAATTGTTGTTCATATTTAGACTTTATCACAAAAAACCATGTGAAATAATATTTTCAAAGCCACAGTGGCCCAAGATTAGTTTTCTCCGAGAATAACAGATGGCGACACTAGTATGGTTTTGGCATTGTAATTTTATACTCAATTTTAAAAATCATAGTGACCCAGGTGACTTGGGACACTCAGGCATTGGCAACGCTTAATTGTTATTGTGATTAATTGAGAAGTTATTTGCGTGTTTCTCATTTTTGTAACAGTGTTTTTAATTAGAAACCTAATAAAAACATTAATGAAAGTGAGAACCAAGGCGCGGAACGCACTACATGTAACGTAAAAGGTGACTTTCTCTGTTATTTAACCAACAATTCAACTGTTATAACCTTTGTCAAATTAAAATAACCTACAAAAAAACATTAAGGTGGTATGTCACAATGTTAAAATTTATATACTTTTTAGGTACAGTTATCGTCACTATTTCAAAACAAATCTTCAAGTTATGATTATGTACGTAAACTGTAAACTTTCTATTTTAATGATATCTAGTTAAAATTTCCAAAAACAGCAGTATTTTTTCATAACTGTACTTAAATGAATCCATGTCATAACTTACGTGGTAACTTGCCTAAAATTGGTATTGTGAAATAATTATTGAACTTAGGTGCAAAATAACTACGTTAAATGATTAACTATCCAAAAACCTTTATTTTAAGCAAATGTTTGTTGTCCATACTGCCGTAATTTTTAAATTAACTGTACCTAAAGATAAAATTACAATTAAAAGCTGCAAACTAGGGATTTTGTTGATGTTACTGTAATAAGTTGGCATTTTGATAGTGAGAAATTGGTTCAGCTATCACTTAACAGATGAGAAAATAAGTTCACGTGTCATTTAGTAGAAGGAAGCAGTGATGTATTAAATAGCGATAGATGCGCGTTTGCCGAATTTAAGAAAAATCTGCAAAACATTGAAAACTAGTTTTGTGGTTATTCCAATTGTCTATGAGTTATGCAGTAACCATAGTAACGAATCACGTGGTTTTGTTAGCAAGGCGGCCCCTCCCAGTAGTTAATATTGTGGCTTCGTTGGACTTTCTATGTTCAATCATGATTGTATACACTTCATCTAATTTATATACCGATGCACGTCATCGGCGTCATAGCCTGTGACGTCACATGATACCAACACAAAATATTTAGGGTGTAGGTGTGTTCTTTTTTAGAATCACTTTACCGAGTACACTGGCATTACAGCCACTAGACATATTTTATTATATACGCGTAGAAATAATATTTAAAAATTTCTATTCATGTTAACTTAAAGAAATACACAATAATATGTTTCATTTAATTTGTATAAATGCATTATAAAGCGTTTTTATCAAGAACATTTGTTCGGAACACACTGTAACTGTATTTGAACGAAGGTAAAATTTTGGCATAAATTGGTAACACTTATTTGACAGTTCCGGTGTTGACACTTTTTGTACTTCATTATTTTGAATTTTAAAGTGAATATCTCTTGTTTTATATTTTTAACTATTTAATAAAATCTGTTCTTTTTAGAACAAAATTAGTGTGTTTTATTTCAAAGATGTCACGTAAGAATTTAAATATTTACGTTGTAGAGATGGTAATACTTGTGCAATAATTATGTAATCTATTTGATTTAAAATGGAGTCAGGATTTTTTTATACTTTGGCAACTATGTCAACTTCGATCTCTGACGTAGATAATGACGTAAGTCGTTATCTAAATTAGATGAAGTATATATAAGATTACCATTTTTTTCCTTGGCACCCTCACGTTATATAATCGTGGTTGAAAGTCAAACTAGGGTCAGTAAACTTTATTGCGGGATTATACTGGTTTCTACATAATATATAAACATAAAAACAATTTGTTTTATTAAATTTTTAAACAAATTTAATTTTTATAGACAAAACAATATTATGTAATGATCGATTAAATTTTGTAGATTAATTATTTCCGGAAGAAAATAAGATTATTGATGTAGAAGAAATGAAGAAGATGATGAAGAAATTTTCTGAGGAAAACACTTCCCCTGTTGACATTCGATATGAAAAAATTGTTATTACCTATATATAATATAATATTATAATAATTATTATAAATATATTATTCATAATTAATGTTATATACATATTTTAGATTTCTTATAAATACTGTTTTTATACATAAATAGTCGATCCAATTACCATAATCCCTTTTTGATCATTATTTACCTGTTTTTCAAAACAATTGCAAATTTCTTTTCAGTTTGGAATAAATATTTTTGGGTAGATAAATAATTCAGAATTGTCGCCTGAAATGTGGGTAATAAAATACCTCCAAATGAATGAACGTTTTGTGTATACCAATGACGTATAATATATAGACCCGGTGAACGCTTTAAGAAGTGTCCACAACATGATTACCTTTGTTATTGTTTATTGTTTTGATACGAAGATGCACGAAGTTAATGATTTCTTACGAAGCATCACGAAGTTGATCTTGTGTTTGAAAACATCATGGACGTATGAAAACATTTTGTAGTGACAAGCAAATTTTATTTTAAATTGTTGGAGAGTTATTTACTTACTATTTTAGTAAAATGCCATACTATTTTATCAAAATAATTATTTCTCTTATAGACGGGAACAAAAAGAAATCATAAATATTTAATTGTTCATTGTAACAAGGATCAACATTATGGCATGTCTTTGATACCTTGTTTACTGTACATTTTGACGTTTCCAATTCTCATTGGCAGTGACATTAGCTCATTTGTCGTGTTTATTGATTTATTTGAATTCATTTTTTTTGGTTTTTCAAATTATTTAATTTGTAGTCTTTGGGTCTGTCATTTGAATTATATATTTTCAAGCATAATTATTGTTAAAACGACAAACTCTTGCTCTCTTAATTTGATTACTTCCGGTAAGTATTTATTTTTAAGCTAACGAGAAAAATAATATTTTCTAATCTACAAATTGTCATTATACTACATGAGTCTGGATATAGTTCGGTCGAACGGAAACTTATTTATATATTTTTGAGATTACTAATTATTATTATTTTTAAGATATGCCTGGAAAAACGCTAAATTGTCAAGCGCAACAACTGAGTTAGAAAGAAGTAATGGAGGACCTTTGGAGCCGCTTTACATCTGTTCAAGAGGTAAAATATCAAATTCATGTTTGTTAATCAGTTCTTCTTCTGCTAGTGGCTATCCTCTATGGATGTTGGCTACCACAATGGCGCAATCGTATTTTATTAGCAGCTGTTCGAAACAGGTCTGTGGTGGTCATACCTGTCCACTGTCTCAAATTCTTAAGCCATGATATTGGGCGGCGTCCTAGTCCTCTATTTCCTTCTATTTTCCCTTCTAATATCAATAGTAGGATTCTGTATTTATTTTCATTTCTCACTATATGTCCGAAGTATGCTAACTTTCTCTCTTTAATGGATTTCAAGACTTCAGGTTCTTTTTGTAAACGTTGCATTACTGTGTCGTTAGTTACATGATGTACCGGGTGGTCCAATAAGCCGATCTGTCGGCTATATATCAGAAACTATTCATGTTATAACTTTAGGAGAAAAAATTCCTTAGTAAAAGTGACCAAGAGAAATCGCTGGAAATAACTTTCAAGTTTCTGGGTTAACCGCTAGGGGGCGTAACCTGTGAAGAAAAATTTGAAAACCAGTTTTTTGTGAAATATGCCCAATTATACCAAGTGTTAAATAAGTAAACTAAAAAGAGGCCTAAATTCCGCACAAAGTTGTTCAAGTACTTTTTTTATTTTGTCAAATAAAGGGTGGGGAGAGTGGGAAAGTATTTGTGGATAAATACCTATAACTTTGGTTTGGATCAACCGATTTTAACGAAATTAGTGTCATTAGAAAGAGTGTGGATAATTTAATTTACATCTACTATAAAACAATTGCATTTGGTTTTAATTGTCATAGATAGAGGGTACTTTCGAATAGAAAAAATTAAAATTTGTTTTTCTTCAAAATGTTTAATGGAAACACCTATTTATTGTAAATTATAATGGAACTGGATTAAATTCGTAACAAAATGGCGCAAACCGCATGTTGATAGCTTTTGTCGAACTCGAGATATGAATAAAAACTTATAAACGTAAGTAAGTATAGTATTGACTCACCCTTTATTATAACTTAAAATTACATATGTGAAAAATCATACAAATATCTCGATCATTAAAACTTAATGTCCAATTAAATGTTCAAATTGTTTTCCATCGTTGTCCACACAAAGATGTAATCTTTCGCGCGTAGACTTACAGCTGCTTCAATCTCAGCTGTTGATATAAAACTCAAAAAATCTTGAAAAATCCACAATTGTTTCACAAGATAAATCATGCATAAGTATTTTTAAGAAACGGATAAAAGGATAAAAGCGCCGTGTTGCCGTTTTTATCGGAATATTAAAATAACAGTTGAATCTAAAGTTTAAAGGGAATTCCAAGTTTCTGACCTAAACGTTCACTTTATAATATGAAAAACCAACCTGTGAAGTTTTAAAATCCTTAGAACAGTAGTTTTGGGTATGTTTAATTCTATAGAGATTTGCCGACTACTTATATGTGGATTCTGTTGAATTAAAGCAAGAACATTGATTGAATTATCTTCGGTCATACCTCTACTACGTCGTTTAAAACAAGGACGATGAAAACTACCAGTTTCTCTTAATCTTCTTGCCTTTCTTTCAAATACTTCTTTGCCATAATGTCTCCTGTCAGGATATCTTACATAATATATACGTGAGGCAATAGCGGCATTTTGGTGACATTCGAAATAAGCTCCGATCATATCATACAATTCTGCATTTGATATACTCATCACGAATTATTAGTACTGATAATTAATTACTAATATTAGCAATATTAATATCTATTGAAAAAAGTGTAATCTTCAATTCGAATTATAATATAACACTTCTTAACAATGTTTTGACTGTTGTCAATAAATAAACAATATGAACTCCCTGTCAAATTCATTGTCGTAGCCTACTTAGTTTCGAAAAAACTATTTTTAATCATATGAAATAACAATGGCCAAAATAGGTATCAACATTAAGATTCTTCTGCTATAAAAAAATTTGAAAGTACCTACTGACTTATTTTTTAATTTAATTTATAATACAGGGTGAGTCAATACTATTCTTACTTATGTTTATGCGTTATCTCGAGTTCGACAAAAGCTATTAACACGCGGTTTGCGCCATTTTGTTACGAATTTAATCCAATTCCATTATTACTTACTTAAAAGTAAGACGACTGATAAGCCCGAGGCATTAAAAATGGCAGTTGGTATGGAATACGTTGTATGATATGTACCAATAGAGTAAGTATTGATTTCTTCAGTGTGAATTTTATGATAAACAAGAACCTGGGTAGTAGTTAAATTTTTATGAAATTTTCTATCTACTTATTTTTGGCTATAAAAGACGATAATGAATTCTTTTTTTTTTTCAGAAACGCATGTTACTCTGCGGAGTTTGACCTGTCAATTAAGGTATAAAGAAGTAGTAGATATTGAAAAATCATCGCTTAGTACATTGTTAAAAGACATCGGATTTAAATTCAAAAAGGATGACAATCGACGAGCATTAATTGAGCAAACTAGTATTGCTGCTCTAAGAGCCAGATTTCTTCGTAAATATATAGAAAATCTTAAAACTGTATTTAAAAGAAAATGTTATTGTTTGATGAAACTTGGATTTTACTCCAAAGAAAATAAAACAAATTCTTGGCAAGGACAATAGTGTCAAAAGTGTCCGAAAACCAGAGGTTACGATGGTAAACGTTTTATAATTGTTCATGCTGGTTCACGCAAAGGATTTGTATCGGGAGCAAATTTATTATTTTGTTCAACATCTAACGTAGCTGATTATCATGGAGAAATGAACAACGAACCTTTTACTAAGTGGATAAGAACACAATTAATGCTTCTTATCACAGTCTCCTTTTAAAATAAACAACCTTCAACTATGTACTTCAAGAAAAGATAAATTATTGGTGATAATAAACTTTTTAAATATGTGGAATAAGGCACTGGAACAATGTAATGCAGATACTTGGGAGAAATGTGTCAGACATACCAATGAAATGATCAAAAATGGTATATCCGAGACAAGAGTATGGTGAATGTTGATATTCAACCAATTATAATAAATCCTGGTGATAGCTCAGATTAAGACAGTGACGAGAATTAAAATAGATGTGTTTCTATTTCGGTTGCCAGTTTATTGCTATATAGTTACCCAATCTTTTATTTCAGTCTTGTTTGGTACTTTCTCTAAGAATATGTTATGGTATGGAGCGTTATCTATTATAATTATTAAGAATGGTTCAGACAAATTTTTTAATAGTTGATTTTCAAACCACAATAAAAAATTTGCTTGCTAAATTTCTTCATGGTAGTCCATTATAGCCGATTTCGAGGAAAAATGGCTGTGCACCCTCAAAAAAGCCATTTTCATTACCAGCATGAAGAATAATATATCTACAAAAAAAATTATTTGAAACACCTCATGTTTTCAATATGATTACTGTTATATATTATGCTGAATATAAATATATTACGGTTTTCCATCAGTTTTAACCAGATTATTTCAACACCTTCATGTCTTCAATATGACTACGGTTATACATTATGGTTAATATAAATATATTACGGTTTTCCATCAGTTTTAATAGATTTTACAAATATTTTTATTATTTTGTCATAAGCGACATATAGATCTATAGATCAAGTGTTATCTATAAAAACAAAACTTGTACAGTTCTTCATGTTACTTTTTTTATACAATCTCTCTTCACTTTATAAGATTCTGCTCTCTTCACAGCAATATGAGATTGTCCATCAGTCCTCGCCTTGGGCCATTTAAAACCAATGTCTATCAGTACAATATTGAGTGACATACGATAACCACAAAACACATTTTTTCCTTAGACTGAATCCATAAATGACTGAATCCATACTTCCTCTAATAAACCGCAAGCCTCTGCGAAATAACAATATAAAATAGTTAATGGCACACTTTTTTCGCAGTAAGTTTGTCTATATTGAAAAAACTAACGGATTATCTATCGCAATGAACAATCACAGATAAACTTGAATCTCAAATTTTAATAATGTAAGTAAAAGCTTTTTCATGTTAATGTTACAATGATATATTATTCATGCAAACATATTTTTAACAGAATTTTCTGAATTTTATTTTGGTATTGTCTCGATAAGTAAAATACCTGCACGAAGTACTCGTTTCCTGACTCATTTAGGAGTTAAACTGTTGCCATTGTCTTTCGCGCATCTCGAATACAAAGTGAATCCGGTCGTGCAGTAATGTCGTGGAAATAATACTCTCAATTATTGTAAACACTTTTATTACGTAGAAAATACCCGCTAAAAGGGTAAACACGTTTACCGTTTTAGAGAATGTTTACAAGTTAAATTTTAGGTTGACAGCTGACGCTTGACCCGAAGTCAGTTCACACTGTTTAAAAGCTAATGACACTAAAATATTCAGCTAAATTTTCATCGATTTTAATTACTTTCTGTCTCCGACTCACATTCGTTTAAGCATAGTGCTTGTTTATCGATTCGTTTAATAGGAATTTTGGTTGGACGTTCAAATTTAATTTAGGAACATGCATAGCACTAGACCCCTGTTCACCACTTAACCACTTACTTTCAAGGCCCTTCCAATAAACTTTTTCAACCTAATCCTCCACTATATCAGACGGATTCCGCCGAAATTGATTCAAATGTCTCTCTTCCAAATCTAATTCTCATGAACGAGTTTACACAAATAAATTCTATCGTTTTAAAACTTCGACTATTACTTTATCGACCCATATTTTTCTATTTGGATTTCGATGGTCCCTGCACCAAACTTTATCCCCGTCTACAACGCTATACTTCCTGTCAGCTGGTAGCAGTGTTATGTTTTGGGCATGTTTTATAGCATGTGGACGCACGGAATTGGTGGTTATTGACGGGTCTGTAACAGGACAAAGGTACATCACACGGATTTTAGAATCTCCTGTAAGATTATGACGAAGAGCTGTGGGTGAAAATTTTGTATTTTATGGATGATAACGCCGACTCAAGTGGTTAATGACTATCTTGAGACGAAGAAGGTATAGCCTTTGGAGTGGCCAGCGATGTCTCCAGATATGAGCCCAATTGAAACATGCAAGGGATGTCCTCTCCAGAGTAGTTTATGTCCGCAGGCATCCTCCAAGAACTCATCATGAATTTACGCAGTATCGTTAGAACTCAAATCCAGGCTTGCATCGATTTCTGTGGTGGACATACCACAGGTGGACAGACATATTAAAAAAATAATAATATCTCTTTTAAAACAAAAAATATCAGTCAACGTTATGATATTTTTTTAAAAATTATCTATAACAGAAGTTTCTGATAATAGTTAATAATTGTGGGTGATGCATAACTTTAGAAACTATGTGTATTTTCTAGCACTTTTATATAGATAAATGACAAAATTTCACATTCAATAGTATTCTCCACGGTATGTTCTTGTATAACCTTTTAAACAGGATCGATGTGACAGGAATTTGCAGCACATTTCACATTCAAAGGGTTTATCTCTGGTATGTATTCGTATAAATGTTCTGATAACCTGGATCTTTGTAAAAAACTTTTGGTGTCAGCTTAACATATGTTCTTTTAAATAGGAACTTTGTGAAAAATTTTGGTACAAATTGCACATGCAAAGGATATACATGTGAAATTTCATTGAATTTCAGAAATACATCCAGTGTGTATTCTCATGTGTTTTGTTAAACCTGATTTTTGTAAAAATTTTTTTGAGCAAATTTCGCATGAATAAAGTTTATCACCAGTGTGTATTCCCATATGTTCTTTTAAATGGGAATTTCGTGAAAACTTTTTGGCACAAATTGCACATGCAAAAGGGCTATCGCCAGTGTGTCGTCTCATATGTTCTATTAAAGTGGATCTTTGTGAAAAATTTTTGGAGCAAATTTCACAAGCAAAAGGTTTATCACCAGTATGTACTCTCATATGTATTGTTAACGAGGAACTTTGTGAAAAACGTTTGGAGCAGATTTCACACGCAAAAGGTTTATCGCCAGTGTGTATTCTCATATGTTGTGTTAAACTGGATTTTTTCGAAAAACTTTTGGAGCAAATTTCACATGCAAAAGGTTTATCCCCAGTGTGTACTTTTATATGTTCTGTTAAACAAGATCTTCGTGAAAATATTTTGGAACAAACATCACATGCAAAAGGTTTATCACCGGTGTGTACTTTGATATGTTCTGTTAGAAACGATCTTCGTGAAAATCTTTTGAGGCAAATTTCACATGGAAAATATTTCTCACCAGTGTGTACTCTCATATGTCCTGTTAAATTGGATCTATGGGAAAAACTTTTGGAGCAAATTTCACATGCAAAAGATTTATCGCCAGTGTGTACTTTTATATGTTCTGTTAAACAAGATCTTCGTGAAAATCTTTTGGAGCAAATTTCACATGCCAAAGGTTTCTCACCAGTGTGTACTCTCATATGTCCTGTTAAATTGGATCTATGTGAAAAACTTTTGGAGCAAATTTCACATGCAAAAGATTTATCGCCAGTGTGTACTTTTATATGTTCTGTTAAACAAGATCTTCGTGAAAATCTTTTGGAGCAAATTTCACATGCAAAAGGTTTCTCACCATTGTGTACTCTGATATGTTCTGTTAAACTGGATCTTTTTACAAAACTTTTTGAGCAAATTTCACATGCAAAAGGTTTCTCACCAGTGTGTACTCTGATATGTTCTATTAAATTGAATCTATGGGAAAAACTTTTGAAGCAAATTTCACATACAAAAGTTTTATCCCCAGTGTGTACTCTGATATGTTGTGTTAAACTGGATCTTTGTGAAAAACTTTTTGAGCAAATTTCACACGTAAAAGGTTTATAATCAGTGTGTATTCTAACATGTTCTGTTAAATTGGATCTTCTTGAAAAACCCTTTGAGCAAATTTCACATGCAAAAAGTTTATCGCCAGTGTGTATGCTCATGTGTCGTTTTAAATTAGAACTGTATGAAAACCTTTGGGTACAAATTGTACATGTAAAACATTTCTCTCCAGTGTGTATTTTCATATGTGTTTTTAAACTGTAACTGTGGGAATATCTCTTGGAGCAAATTTCACATGAGAAAGGTTTCTCACCAGTATGTACTCTCATATGTGCTGTTAAATTGGATCTATGTGAAAAACTTTTGGAGCAAATTTCACATGCAAAAGTTTTATCGCCAGTGTGTACTTTTATATGTTCTGTTAAACAAGATCTTCGTGTAAAGCTTTTGGAGCAAATTTCACATGCAAAAGGTTTCTCACCAGTGTGTACTCTGATATGTTCTGTTAAACTGGATCTTCTTACAAAACTTTTTGAGCAAATTTTACACGCAAAATATTTATCGCCAGTGTGTATTCTCACATGTTCTGTTAAATTGGATCCAAAACAGTTTTTTTCGGTGTTCACATTTGTTGAGGCAGTTAAACATTGGTCCAAACTGTCATTAATTCTAACATGGTCTTTGCATAATTGGATTGCATCAGTTTGTATATCTTCATGGGGAAAACCTAAAATCGTGATTATCTATTAAACCACTATCATGTACGTTAATACAAAAATATTTTATGACCGGTGAAAAAAATCTCGGTATACAGTGGAAGGGGTTATGTCTAATAGAACAAAGTATATTTATTTTACAAAGTATAATAATTATAAATATCATAATTACCATAACTGGAGGCAAAAGCCAGCACACGCTTTTTGGAAGTCAGCAAATATGTTAACTTGAATCATGCAGACATTGTTCAGTGCGTTCCCAAAAGCGCCGCATGGTTTGTGCAGATTTAATTTTCGTCAATATGAAATAAAAGAAGGGGAAAGACTAACTATTAAGCCAATGTTCGAACTACTACTGACCATATCGAGCAATTTAGTATATGAACAACTAAAAACGAATATAGCATCGCAACTGATTACTATTATCGAAGAAACATTTACGAGTATAAAGTAAAATCAGAATTCAAAATGAATAAACTGATCCATATCCAACACAAATTTTCCTGCCTGCCTTTTTAGGAATGATTTAATTTGCCTACCACATTGGGTATCACTTATAGGGGATGGAAAGTGGGGACTGAGCAATTACTGGACTGGAGATAGGGTAAGCAAACAAGCCAAAGCGTTTGCGAACAGCCACTCTTGTTTTGGTTGGAGAGCCGGGTCGTAAGTATCTTTATTTGAAGGACTGGAAAGGGTAACTACAAAGGAAGAAATCAAAAAAATATTTACATAGATTTAATCAATTTAATTTAATCAATTATTATAAATCAAGATATTATAATTTTGATCGACATTACTTACATTGAGGTTAACCTTTAAACAAAACAGAATTGTACCAAATGTCAGAAAATGATAATACTAACTGTCATATGTCGAAATGAAATATCAGAACTTTTTGAAATATTAATTAAATATTAAAATTAATTATATTTAAAAGAGGACTAATATGACAATTAGCTAATCCATAAAACTTATAATTTTATTTATTTATTATTTTTTAGTTTGTCATGGAAGCAAAATTTTTTTATTAAGAAAAAAATGTTTAATTTTTACTTAGAAAAACTTTAACAAAAAGTACCTTATATCACTCTGGCTGGCTCCATGTAGGAGAAATGATAGTCAAAGGTACAACATAGATGGTACGAACACAAATAGTCAAAGTCAGGTAACGAGTCAGAATTTTAAATCAAGATATAATGGATATGCAAATCAGAGTAAGAATAGTGAAAATAATCAAGTGGTAAGAAAAGTTTGTCAAAGATGTGGTGCAAACCATAGAAATAAATATCCAGCATTAGTAGCTATTTGTCATTATTGTAAAAAACAAGGTCATTATGCAAAATGTTGTCAAACTAAAAGAGTAAATAAAATAAATTTAAGAGAAAGTACAGTACAATCATCTAATAATGGAAATGATCCATGTTTTGTTATTAAAACTATTAGTCAGAATAGTATTAATCAGAATTGGTCAATTGTAGTCAGAATCAATAAAATAAATGTAATATGTTATTTAGATACAGGTGCACAAGCTAATGTGATGTCAATAAAAAATTTTAATGAGGTTAATGTAGAAAAGTTAGAACTGGTACCTACATGTATAAATTTAAGTCTTTTTCAAATGATGTCATACCTATAGTAGGAAAAGTAAATTTGATATGTGAAATTGAGAATAGGTTAGAAAGTATTGAGTTCATTATTGTGAATTTGGAGTGTCAAACAATTTTGGGTCTATAGAAAATGTCACACTAAGAGTGCAGTACGGGTAAGATACGGCAATGCTTTTCTTATGGAGAATAAACGCGCAGGGTTGTCGGTTTCTCCAGCTGTTGATTGCTCATTGTCTCTCAAGACCGGCTTGGCTAAAATGCATCTGCCGGCAGTACCAGTAAAATATTTTATATCATGTATACGTATACAGTAGAATAAAAAGGCATTGATGAGTTATTGACAACGAAAACTATGAATTTTGCACATAAAACGTCAACATGAGATATACAATTGAATCATATTCATAGGAGTAACATTTGAATACCTCTTTACAAAAACAACATACAATAACTGTAGTTTTAATGTTTTTACATAAAATAGAAAAAACCTATACATAATTTTAGGAAAGAATTTGGAAACTTGGAAATGATATTATTTGTAGATATTATATATAATATTCAAATTTCCAATTCTTTCATAGAAACTAGATTTTTTCTATTGTATATAAAATATTAAAAATACAGTTATGTTGTTTCTATAAATAGGTCTTCATTTCTTTTGTAAAACTTCTGCTACAAATTACCATCATTAACATAATCACCTAAATATAGCCATAAACTTGTTTGTCATAATTAGTATTTGATAAGGATACCCATCTTAAGGATGGGTAGGGGGGTGAAAGTGCTTTTGGAAAACGAAACTACACTTCAAAATTTAGTCCGAGTTTCAACAGAGAGCATAGAGTCCCATAAGTTTAAATGTGGTGAATTATTTAACGGCGTTGCGCTAAACTCGTAGTGTTAAAATGTGTTGTGTTTTTTACAAAATACGTAACAACTTAATGTAAGTGCTGCTGTAAGACGTACTTCGTTGATGACTGGTGTTTAGCAGAAAGAAGCATTTACAATTTCAAAAAAGAAAAAGAACCAGAGTGGAACTTTGAAATCGCCAAAAAAAACGTAAAAAGCGAGTGTGTCAATCAAATTTTAGAATATTCACTTATGACGAGGGTGTAAGAAGTATTCTACGGAGAATTGTTCATTGTGGAATTTTTCATGAAAAGTTTTGCCGCCATTCTTAAAGCATATACATAACTTCATACAAGGTTAATGAGAATATACAGCCGTTGTCTCTTTCTACTTTATACAGACTTCTGAAAGATATTGGATTTTGTTTATAAGCAAACGTGGCCGAAAAACATCATGGTGGAGCGAGAGGATATTATTCATCTGGCGCCATAATTATTGAGAACTATACGACGTTTGCGAAAAGACCATTGCCAATATCATATATTTGGACGAATCGTGGGTTAATGTTGGCCAATCTCATAAATTACGAATGGTTGCGATACTACGATACAAAACAGTCGTGTGATGCTTTTCTCAAAGGTTTAAGTACTGGCTTAAAAGCCCCTACTAAACGAGGCCACGATATGTTTTATTGCATGCAGGTTTTTCAGGAGATTTTCCTTCCTGGCACACAAGCGTGTTTTTTCTGGCAACAGAAAAATGATGGCGGACTATCACGATGAAATGGATGCCGCATATTTTGAGTCGTGGTTCTTCTTCTTCTTCAGATCAAACCTAATGTGTTAGCGATCACATTTTCCATTAACTCTCTATTTCTTGCAATATGTATCAGAGCTTGTATGTCGTTAATCCCTTGTCATTGCCTTATGTTTCGGAGCCAGGACATTTTCTTGCGTCCCATTCCTCTCTTTGCCTTCAATTTACCCTCGATTATTAAGTTGGAGGAATGGTATTTTTCATTTTCGCTATGATGTGACCTAGATTACGCTGTTTTCCTTTTCTTGATGGTTTCTCGAAAAGTTGGCGGTCTTGGTTTATTTCTTTTAATGGACATCTATATTTGTGATTTTCTGCTGTCCATGGTATTTTTAGGATACGGCGATAAAAGCCACATTTCGAAAGCTTCCAATCTGTTTATATCCCTCGTTTTGAGTGTCCAGCCCTCTACGCCATATAGCAGCACTGACCATACGTAGCACTTAGTAAACCGTAGTCTCAGTGTTAAGATCGAAACTCAGAACAAGTCAGTACCTTCTTGAATTTTACGAAAGCTTGTCGAGCTTGCTCAATGCACATTTTACTTCCCTGTCCGATGCACATCTTCAAAACCACGATCCATATTTAAATTTCTCACCTTTATGGATTTACTATTCGTGTTAAGTCGTGTTTAAGGAGAAATATACCAATTTACCAAATAATGTCGCAGGAATGTCATTGTAATGGACAATGCATCGTACCACTTCCGTAAAGAGAGATTCCCTAACAATTCCTGGAATAAAGCTGCAATCAAGGAATGGCTAGTGAAAAAAGACATTTTTTTCGAGAAGTGTTATTTGAAATCCGAGCTATTAGAAGCAGCTCGTGCCTTTAAAGATCAATACAATAAGTGTCATCTTGATGAGTATGCTTCACAACATAATGTTTATATTTTAAGGCTTCCTCCATTTCACTGCGAATTGAATCCTATAGAAATGGTGTGGAACCAAGTTAAGCGATATGTAGGTACCCATAATACCACTTTTAAAAACGACGTTAATCGACGACGGTTTCGCACGCGTCACAGAGCAAAATTGGCGCAATTATGTCACTCATGTTGTTGAGAAAACGGAAACTGAGATGTGGACTGCGGACAACCTGCAAGATGACGTAGACCAATTGATAATACACGCGAACACAGGGGAGAGTAGCGAAAGCGAATCCGACATCTCGGATGTAGAGGACGACTTTAGTATAATTAATTGAATATATGTGAGTAACCTCGATTATTTTACACTGTATAACCAATAAAATGCATTTACGAGTCCAATCAGAGTATGGGCTTTTCGGATATTGTGCTGGGTGCACGGAAATCGAGTTCCCGGACGTTCCACCCTATATATTTATAGCTATCAAGAAATGTAATTTAAAATATATTTGTTAGTTTAATAAAGTATAAATATAATATATTGTTAAATAACTTACACTATAAACCTTATACCTGCTCATCTGGTCAAGTATGGGCAAGGAAAACCATTATCCCATATGGAATAACACAAGGTTTCGCTGAAAACTACCAGGTTGCTATGCCAAGGAACTAGGTAAACTTATGTTGTGTGTAAAAAATGCGAGACTGCATTATGTTTTAACAAGGACAAAAACTGCACTTCCGATTTCCACAAAAAAAAATTTCATAGTAGGTGTTAAAATTTCGCAGTGATTCAAGTGCGAACTTGTTTTTTTAATAACATCGCCGGGATTAAAAAATGTGCAAAGCTTTTTCGATATTCCCGTTCCTGATAATTTTTCACATATTTACAAAAGAAAAAGTTTTTCTTGGATATTGGGCCGGGAGCACGGAAATCGAGTTACCGGAGGTTCCACCCGGTATATTTATAGCTATCAAGAAATGTAATTTAAAATACATTTGTTAGTTTAATAAAGTATACAGTTTTATAATAAAATTCTCGCTAAAAACTTAAGGTCTTTTTATTCAAATTCATGCCTCTTATTTGGCTACTTGAAGGCAATTATTTTATCAATATATTATTTTATAATACATAACAGAGCCCGGCGTAGAGATCTGGGTACGGTTCCGTGACTACCACTTGGACCTGTATGTGTAGCCAAGCACAAGGCGTGAAATTCGGCAATTGTGCATTCCTATATTACCCGTACTGCACTCTTAGTGTGACATTTTCTATAGATACTTGTCATAAATTAAAATTAATTAAAAGAGTTGGTCTAGTAAGTCATGAGTCTATAATAGAGAAAAACAAACAAGTTTTTACTGGTCTAGGTTATCTACCTAATGTATGTCACTTAGAAATTGATAAAAATATTAAACCTATAATAGAACCGCCAAGAAGAATACCTTTTTCTTTACATCATAAATTAAAAGAAGAATTAAACAGAATGTTGTCTACGGGAGTAATAGAAAAAGTCAATGAAGCAAGTGAATGAGTAAATTCAAAAGTCTTAGTCGAAAAAAGTAATAAAAGTTTGAGACTTTGTCTGGATCCCCGTAATTTAAACAAAACTATAAAAAGATGTCATTATCCTATACCAACATTTAATGAGATTAGGTCAAAATTAGCAAAAGCAAAATATTTTTCAACACTAGATGCAGTCAGGGTTTTGGATGATACCATTAGATTTAGAGAGTTCTAAGCTATGCACATTTAATACACCCTTTGGAAGGTTTAGATTTACAAGATTACCTTACGGTATAAGCTGCGCTCCTGAGATTTTTCATAAAGTAATGAATGAAACAGTAATAGACATAGAAGGAGTTTGTTTATATATAGATGATATTTTAATTTATAGTGAAATTTTGGAAGGTCACAATAAAATACTAGAACTAGTACTAGAAAGGGCAAAACAATTCAATTTAAAATTCAATATGGACAAATGCAAATTTCTATTATCAGATATAAAATATTTGGGTCATATTTTTAGTGCAGAAGGCATATGTCCAGATTCTACTAAAGTAAGTGCAATTTGTCAAATGTCTATTCCTAACAGTGTAGCTGATATTAGAAGATTTTTGGGAAGCATTAATTATTTAGGTGAGTACATAGATAATTTAGCAGAGCGTACAAAAAATTTAAGGTTGTTCTTGAAAAAAAAATAATAGTTTTCATTGGACAGAAGAGCATGGAAGAGAATTTGAGTCGCTTAAAGAAATGATTAGTCAAACGCCAGTTCTAGCATATTTTGATAACAATTTACCTTTAACATTATCAGTTGATAGTTCACAATTTGCAGTTGGTGCAGTGATTTTACAAATCAAAAAACCTATAGCATATGCAGCTAAATATTTGTCACAGGCTCAGTCAAATTATGCACAAACAGAGAAAGAGTTATATGCAATCCAGTTCGGATGTACTAGATTTAAACAATACATTTATGGTAGAAAAGTTCAAGTTGAAACAGATCATAAACCTTTGGTCAGTCTTTTTAACAAACCATTATCTGAGATTCCAGCACGTTTGCAAAGGATGATGCTAAACTTACAGCTTTATGATTTAGAAGTTAGCTATACTCCAGGAAAATTTCTTTTCATCGCAGATACATTAAGTAGGGCACCAGTAGAAGGTCCAGATAATACTGATAGTGGAGATGAAGAGTTACATATACATAGAAGTTTATTAGTTAACAATTTAGCTGTGTCTTCAAAGAAATTAATGGAAATACAGGCAGCAACCAAAACTGATAGAGTTTTATAATCAATAATAAGATATTATAATGAAGGTTGGCCAAGTTCGAAAAATAAATTGGAAACAGAGGTTAAACCGTATTCCAATTTCAATCATGAAATACATGTTGTGGATGGATTAGTCTTTAGAGGAAATCAAATAATAATTCCTTAGTCATTGCGTCAAGTTATATTAGAAATAATTCATGAAGGTCATTTAGGATATGAAAAATGTATTCGACAAGCACGTACAGTAGTTTTTTTGGCCAGGCATGACAGTAGATATAAAGAATAAAGTTGAACATGTCCAGTATGTATTAAATATCATAGATCAAATAGTCCAGAACAACTATTACCACATGAAATACCAACTTTGCCTTGGCCTTGGTGTTGATCTTTTTTATTATAGCAAAGTCACATATATATTATTAGTAGATTATTATTCTAAATACTTTGAAATAGCGCCTTAAAATAATACTTCAGCAAAAGAGGTAATTAGTACAATGAAATCTATATTTGCGAGACATGGAATACCATTGATCTTAATGTCTGATAATGGTCCCCCATTCTCATCAAAAGAGTTTTAGTCATTTTTAGTAGAATACTAAGGGACATTACTTATCAAAGTTCTAGTCCTTATTATCCAAAAAGTAATGGTTGGGTAGAGAGGACAGTTCAAACTGTAAAGAATATTTTTAATAAGTGTATAGAGTCAGGCTCTGATCCATATCAGGGAATGTTGCAATACAGAAATACAACGTTAGAATGTGGTTATTCTCCAGCTCAGTTATTAATGTCACGTAATTTAAGAATGAAATTGCCTGTTAGTGAAAAAAATGATAGGCCAGCTAGAAACTTACCGAATCTGTTTGTTGGAGAAAATGTATTTTATAAAAAGGTTCCATCATCACCGTGGTTACCAGCTACTGTGATAGAAATAGGTCCTTTTCCAAGATCATATGTCGTCAGAACACCTGAAGGTGTACATTATCGTAGGAACAGACAACACATATTAAAGCCTGCCAGTACAATTAGTAGACAAAATAGTGAGGTGATAGTTAAGCATGAAAATAGTACAGCAGCTAGTTCCAATTTGTATGAGGCTCCAAATATGAACAATGATAGATCAATTTCAAATCAAAGTTATGACAATTTAAATGTTAGCTTAAATAGGTCACATAGACTAAATGTAAGTAATCAATTTTGTACCAGGAGTGGTCGAATTGTAAATAGACCAAAAAGGTTTTCATTTTCAGAAGAGTAGGTAAAGCGGCAGTGTAGTGTTGCAGGTAGATTTAGGTTGTTGGGATAGTTTAGTTTTTTTTTTGTAAAAAAAAAGGGGCATGTTATGTTATGTGAACCTACCTTAATATTTGTAAACCTACCTTAACATGAGTGACAGGTGAAGGAGATGGACAGCGAACAACAGGGGGTAAAAGATGGCTCCTTAGATATAATCATGTATTAAGTTTAGTTGGTCTTTAATAAAAGATATTAAAAAGAAACTGGTCGTCAATATTATTAAAAGCCCACAGAAACAACGTAACAAATGTGTTAAAGACAAAGACTATGATACAAACAAATTGACAATGACAAAATAGAAATCATCCCAACAATTAAGTACCTTCGTTTTCAATTGGATAATTTATTGTCTTTTAATGACCATTTTAATTACGTATTAAAAAAGATGTCTAAAAGATTAAACTTTTTTTCAAGAATATCCAAAAATTGTTGTCAACTGAAACTAAAATTATAGTTTTTAATGCAATTATTCAACCTCACTTATTATTAAAAATTACAAAATTGTGGAATGAGAATCATTCTTGGTGGAAACAGATATACACCTATAGCAACAATGCTTAGCATGCTGCAGTGGGTTTTAGTTCAACAAAGGGTCTTTTACTTTACAATGGTGTTCATTTATAAAATTCTAAATAATTTGGCCCCTGCTTAATTTTTGTAAGTTTATTACACGGAATTGTGATATTCACAATTACCCTACTCGAGGTAAGTGCAATTTACACATTGTGAAAACAAAAAGGACAGCTTCAAGAAACTCTTTGTTGTTTAAGGGTTTTGATCTTTTAATAAGCTTCCTCAAACAGTTAAAAGTTGTTCATCTATACAAATGTTTAAAAGCAAATTAATGGACCATATTAAAAGCACCAATAGTTAGGTAGTTGTTTTGTTGTCATGTTTTATGTTATATATTATTGTTTTATATTTTTTAATAAGTATAGATACTATATTTTAAGTGTAATTGTTATTTTATCTTATGTATGAATGTTATAAATTGATTAATTTTGTATGTAGTGGGGCTTTCCCTATTTTTGAATAAATAAACTTCTTCTTCTTCTCATAATGCTCGACCACATGCCGCTGCCTTAGTAAGTAATTATCTTGATGAGATCCAAATTACTACTGAAAATAAGCTGGGTCGACAGAGTTAGAAATGAGGAGGTCCTTAGACGGCTGAACCAAACAACACAACTGGTCAATATAATAAAGAAACGCAAGCTGGAATACTTCGGTCATATTATGAGACACCCTGAAAAATATGATCTTTTACATCTGATCATTCAGGGAAAGATCCAAGGTAATCGTGGTCCTGGTAGAAGAAGAACATCATGGCTGAAAAATCTAAGGCAATGGTATGGAAAATCAACTACATCGTTATTTAGAGCTGCTGTCAATAAAGTCACGATAGCGAATATGGTAGCCAACATGATATCCAACGATCGATAGCGGTCATGGAACTAGAAGAAGAAGAAGAAGATCCAAATTCGAAGATTGGATTTTCCACTATTTGGTCCGGTTATAAAACCAATAGAACCGCATTTAAAAAACTCAAAGAAATCCCGTTCCAAAAACGATAAAGCAGCTTCAGCTTGCTGCACTAGATGAATTGAATGCAATTTCTGAAGGGTATGTCTAAAATTTACTTGCAAGCATGGCGAGAAGGATGCAAGCACTAATAAGAGCTAGAGGGGGGAATACTCGTTACTGAACTTGTACTTGTTTTAATTAAAAATACTTGTTTAAGCAATTTAAATGACTTCGCCATTACAAATACCTGGTTTCAACTTCCAGAAAGGCGTCTTTACACGTGGAAATCCCCTCAAGATGGACATCAAGGCAGAATAGTACGGAATCAAATAGACTACATCCTAATAAACCACCGATTTCGAAACAATATTAAAGATGTAAAAACTTACCCCGGCGCTGACATAAACTCAAATCACAATTTACTCTGCTCCAAAATACAAATTAAATTGAAGAAATTAACAAAGCCAACTAAGCCTTGTAAGATATATCTCGACCCCCTGAAAAACCCTCAAACGCGCGAACACATAACACAGCAAATAAATAGTAAAATACACAGGATATCAAATATACCAAACGGAAACAGAACCATTAACGAATGCTGGTATGCCATTCAAAACTCGATTTTAGAGAACGTACAAGAGTCTTTGAAAACACCTACCATGTTGGCAAAAAATGAGTGGATGACACAAGAAATTCTAGATCTGATGGAAGTTCGACGGCAACACAAAAATAGAAATATTATCGAATATCGTGAAATTAATAAACGCATAAAAAGAAAAATTAAGCAAGCCAAAGAATCCTGGCTTGAGAATTTATGTAAAGAAATAGAAGACCTCCAAAAAAAGCATGACAGCTTCAACCTGCATAAGAAACTTAAATATACTGCCGGAATTAGAAAACAGAAAAATGCTCACATACTTAAAAGCGCGGACGGAAAAATTTGTGATCACGAACAACAGTGCAAAGAATGGGAGAGATACATCACTGACCTTTTTGACGATGCTTCTAGGGAAAATGCTCCAAATACTGCCTATGACAACCAGTTGGACAGTGGTCCCAATATACTGAATTCGGAAGTCGAAAAGGCAATACAGCAAGCCAAAAACAATAAAGCACCTGGACCAGATCAAATCCCTGCCGAACTACTTAAACTTTTGGATGAGGAAAGCATCGCCTGCTTAACCACTTTCTTCAACAAAATTTACAACGAAGGAAAAATACCAGATGATTGGTTAGAGTCACTGTTTATAACATTACCAAAGAAAAGCAGGCCCACCAAATGCAGCGATTTTAGACTAATCAGTTTGATGAGTCACACACTGAAGATACTCTTACGAATTATACAAAACCGAGTATTCCTTCTATGCGAAAGTAAGATGGGTGATAAGCAATTTGGATTTAGAAACGGTCTAGGAACTAGAGAGGCACTATTCTGTATGCGCGTTCTATTACAAAAAAGTTGTGAATTCCGAAAGAATGTTTATGTTTGTTTCATCGACTTCGAGAAGGCGTTCGACAGAGTCCAACACAATACACTTTTCGACTGCCTACGGGCAGCAGGACTTGACCACTATGATATAAGACTGCTGAAATACTTATATTCCAATTAAGTAGCCTCTATCCAAATTGGAGACAGTCCCACTGAAAAAATACCCATCAAACGTGGAGTACGGCAGGGTTGTGTTTTGTCACCCACTCTTTTTAATCTGTACTCTGAAGAAATCTTTAGGGAGGCTTTGGGTGACAGACAAGAGGGAGTAAGACTAGGTGGAGAAGTAATCAACAATATTAGATACGCTGACGATACAGCCATTCTTGCAGAAAGTTTACAAGATCTCCAAACATTACTAAATCTAGTCAGTGAAGCAAGTTATCGGAGAGGCCTAAAAATCAAAATTTCAAAGACAAAGTGGATGGCAGTTGGAAAGATCCATATAGATCAAGGTCTGCTTTCTCTTAATGGAGAAGAGATAGAAAGGGTAAATCATTTCAAATACCTTGGCAGCTGGTTAAATGTAAATTGTGACTCTGATGAAGAGATAATATCCAGGATCGAAATATCACGTAAGGCTTTTGTTTATTGTTGTAGTGGACTGTATTTATTAAAATTATTTAATAGTCTAAAATACTGCATTTATTTATGAATTTGCACAAAAATATGAAAACAATAACAAATAGTTCTATGCTTCTCAACGGCTGGTGATGAAATGTCATTCTGTCATCTGTCGTTTGTACCGACTAGCTGGCTTGCTGGGCTGCAGTGGCGGACCGTTCAAATACAATATGGGTTGTCGTCGACATACTCCCGGCCTTGAAAGATCCTGAATCTTTCAATTTAATGGAAGGAGAGGACATATTTTGGAGAATGACCTCGTGATGATACCTTCTTGAGTCTTTATTTTTGCAACTCTAGCGGTATTCTGCGATCCGTCATGTATGTGAGTTATTCTGCCTAATTTCCACTTTTCTGGTGGCAGACAGTCATCTTTGATAAGGACTAAAGTTCCTTCTACTAATTCTCCCTTGGATATTTGCCACTTAGAACGTCTCTGTAGCTCGACGACGTATTCGGAAGACCATCTCTTCCAGAAACTTTGGAAAATTTGTTGGATGCGTTAAAATCTATTGAGTCGTTGTGGAATCTCTTGGAGTAGATCTGGTTCTGGAGCTAGCGTTGGCATTCTACCGATGAGGAAATGAGCGGGACAGAGTGGTGTTAAATCATTAGGATCAGGACTAATAGGACACAAAGGTCTGGAGTTGAGTACTGCTTCTATTTGTGATAGTATTGTTGCAAACTCCTCAAATGTAAGATTTGTATTTTTAAGTGAACGTTTTAAGTGAAATTTACAAGATTTTACTCCGGATTCCCAGAGTCCCCCGAAATGTGGAGAATATGGCGGAATTAAATGCCATTCAATACCCTCATGTGTACATGAATCTTGTATGTGTGCATTGTTAATTTTTAAAAATCTTTTAAGTTCAGACATGGCACCTACGAAGTTTCTACCATTATCTGAGTACAATTTGGCTGGCTTTCCTCTACGAGCGATAAAGCGGCGCAAGGCAAGCATGAATGTTTGAGTGCTCAAATCGGTTACGAGCTCAAGATGAATCGCCTTTGTAGCAAAACATATGAATAATGAAATATAGAATTTATTTAATTTGGCACCTCTGCCCTTATTTTTATACAAAAACGGACCGGCGTAGTCAATACCAGTGATGGCAAAGGGAAACGTGTATAGTAATCGGTCACGTGGTAAATCACCCATGATTGGTTGTATAGGTTTAGGATTAAATCGTAAACAAGTGGTACATTGTTTAACAGTCAACCTAGATAGGTTTCTGCCTGATATAGGCCAATATGTCTCCCGAATAGTAGATAGAAGCAGCTGAGGGCCTGCATGATATAGACGCAGGTGTTCATGACGGAAAAATAATATCGTGAAATGATGTTTTGAATCCAAGACAATGGGATGTTTTTTGTCATATAGAAAATCCGAGTTAGCCAAGCGACCACCAACACGTATTAAACCATCCTGGTCAATAAATGGGTTTAAAGAGAAGAGCTTGCTGTTGGAACTAACGCTTTTTTGTTTTGACAGCTGATCATACTCTTCGCGAAAAGAGTGTAGTTGTATGATCTTCAATAAATAACGACGAGCGTCATTAATATTGGTTAATGTTAGAGAGCCACACTCTCTAAGAATTTTGAGTGTTAATAAATTATTTTTAAATCTAAGGATGTATGCAAATGCGCGCAGTAAACGCGAATATTGTGAAAAGGCCTTGAATGGAAACCATTGTTCTTGCTGAGAATAGGAAACAAAATTGAGAATAGTTTGAGATTTTATTTCGGGTAGAATGTCTACCTTTGGATTTAAAAGGGGCCAAAATTCTTCCCTTAAAGACAACCATGACGGACCGTCCCACCATAGTGAAGAATTTAGTATTTGAGAAGGAGATAATCCCCTTGATAGATGGTCTGCAGGATTATCTTGTGTGGGTACATACTTCCATGTATAGGACTTTGTTAAGACCTGAATTTCGGAGACTCTGTTAGCTACGAAGGTTTGAAGATTGTTAGGAGAAGTATTGATCCAAGCAAGGGTTATTGTGGAATCTGACCATAAATAACATTTATTGAGGTCTATATTAATGGATTCAATTACCTTAGTTAAAAGACGTGAAAGTAATACAGCTGCGCAAAGCTCTAGGCGTGGAATGCTTAGAGTTTTGATAGGGGCAACCTTTGATTTAGCACATAGAATTTTAACCGAGATATTTCCCTTGTCATCAGTACTTCTTAAATAGATACAAGCACCGTAGGCTTGTTGTGATGCATCCGAAAAACCGTGTATTTCTATATCTTTAGCATTATTGCACACTGCATGACGTGGTATACTTAATTGTTTCAGATTGGCAAGATCATTTTTCAATCTATTCCAAGTATTTAGTGATGAACCGCTTAATTTTTTCATCCCAATTCAGTTTTTCAGTACATAGCCTTTGCATTAGAATCTTCGCAAGTATGATACAAGGACCTACTAAGCCTAGTGGATCGTATATTCTTGCAATTAAAGAAAGAACATCTCTTTTGGTACAAGTTTCCTTGTAATTGTTATATTGTACATTGTATAATAGTGAATCACGTTGGGATGACCAAATAAGTCCTAAAGTTTTTTGTGACTCCATCTTTAGAGAGGTTTAGAATTCCAAAGGAATCATCTTGATTATTTACCCTTTCTAAAACTCTTGGGTCATTTGAAATCCATTTTCTGAGTGGAAAACAACCTGTAAGTAAAATACGTGAGACTTCACGGCAAATGTTCGAAGCTTCAGTAATAGTATCCGCACCGGTTAACAAGTCATCTACGTAGAAATCCTGACGTAATATCTTCGCGATTTCTGGTTGCGACAATTGGCATTCGTTAGCTAACTCGAAAAGGCATCGGATAGCAAGAAAACTGGCTGATGCTTGGCCATAAGTAACCGTATTTAAAGCAAAATGTTGTAATGGATCTGAAGGACTTTCCCTCCAGACTATTTTTTGAAGACTGCGTTGGCTGGGATGAATTAACACCTGCCTGTACATTTTGGTTACGTCTGAGCTTATGATGAATTTGTGTTTTCTGAATCGGATGAGAATTGAGAATAGATCTTGTTGTATACTGGGTCCGACGCATTGAATATTGTTTAATGATAACCCGTTGCTTGTTGGTGAAGATGCGTCAAACACGACACGAAGTTTTGTTGTAAGACTGTCCTCCTTTAGGACACCATGATGTGGCATGTAGTAGTCGACAGTAGAGTTTTCAGAGATATCTGCTAACGACATGTGGTTTAGCTCCTGATATTCGCGCATGAATTGTATATATTGTTCGCGAAGAGGATTGTTTTGTGCTAATCTTTTTTCTAGATGATGAAATCTTCGTTCAGCTTGTATCCTTGAATCACCCAACACATGCGGATATTGTTTTAATGGCATCATAACTATGAATCTACCATTTGGATCACGTGTATTAGTTTTTTGAAAATTGTCCTCGCACAATTGCTCTTCTTCAGATAGATGAGGAATATTTGGCAATTCCTCTACTTCCCAAAATTGCTGAAGAAGTTTAGTTAGTTCCAGATTTGTGCTAAGATTGCAAGATATTGTATTGTGGGGAACCGATCCCAGCGGGCCAGAAATTATCCACCCAAATATTGTTTCTGTTAAAATAGGACCTTGATCTAAAGATATGCGACCTTTACAAATCAAATGCCAAAAAATATCTGCGCCGATAAGAATGTCAATAGATCCAGCATTGCCAAAATTAGGATCTGCTAACCGAATTGTATTAGGAATGTTTATAGCGCTTACATCAATGTTTGTATGAGGAAGAATATTTGTTATTTTTGGCAATACAAAACAGTTGATTATTTTTACAAATTTATTATTAGATGTGCAAATCTCTAACTGACATTGACCTGTAATAGTTGATAGTTTGTTGCCTATGCCAAAAGATTTAAGCTGACATCTTGTGGTTTGATTCCTAGTTTGTTACACATGTTTGTTGTGTTAAATGAAGATTGAGACCCGCAATCCAATAGTGCACGAGCCCTTTGCATTTTACCATTCATATCTTTAACACTTAAGATTGCTGTTGAGAGAAAAACATAGCCTGTATCAGAACAAGAAAGCATGCTGTTACCACAAAATGTATTGTTACTTGTTCCTGGATTTATTGGCTCACTTGTACTTTGTGATGGATTTGTATTAATACTGCTATTGGATATATTTGAATTTCTATTGAACGTGCCCGAATTATTTTGGCTTATAATGATGCTCCTATCATTTGTATTATTGTGTAAAAGTGAGTTGTGACGTGCTTTGCACTTGCGACATGGCCCGAGTTTGCACTGTTTATTGGAGTGACCCGATCGCAAGCAGTTTGTACACAATGATTTTGATCTAATAAAATTCCACCTTTCGTTTATTGGATAATTTAAAAATGTTTCGCAAGTGTAAAATGGTCGCCTTGACAAGAGACGCATGTATAGTTTGTTTTTGTTGCTAAGAATCCCCTAGTCGTCCTGTTCTCCTTACTTTTATTTTTTGTTTCAATGTTCATTTCAATTGCCTCTAGAAAATCTGCTCTTGATTTTAAAAATCCTTTTAGATCGGATAAAGTTGGTAGTTCCGTTTGAGTAGCAATATGCTTTTCCCATTCCCTAATAGTAGTTTCGTCTAGTTTTGATGTTATAATGAATATAAGTAAGGCATCCCATTGTTCACACGGCTGATTTAATTGTTGAAGTGACTTTAAATGTTTTGAAAAATCATCTACTAATTTACGAAATTTTACAAAAGATTATTTGTGAATAGATTCCAATGAAAATAAAGCTTTAATATGATTGTGTATTAAGAGTTTTTTATTATTGTATCGATCACATACAGAGTCCCATGCCAAATTGTACCCGTTTGCGGAAAATTCGATAGGTTTTATGACTGCGGCGGCATTTCCTTGTAATGATGCCCGAAGATAATGATACTTCTGAATATTTGTAATACTATCATTTGTATGAATGAGTGACTCAAAAGTGTCTCGAAATTCTAGCCAAAATTCGTATATGCCGTCGAACTTTGGAATTTGTATTGTTGGCAGTTTTACACCTTGTAAACGATAAGCCCCGTCAGAAATAGAAGTGTTATTGTTTGTATGCTCGTTTGTCACCGACTGTTTATCATCAATATCTGAAATGAATTTATTTAACAATGCTTTGGCATTAGCCGATAGTGAATAAAAATTGTTTTCAAGTTCTTCCCTTATCACAAAGTGTGGTTCGGGATCGTCTGCCAATTCTTCTATTTCTGATTGGATAATTTTAATTTCTAAAAATGTATTTTCTAGTTTATTTATTCTGTCGCTTAGTTCGATTTTTTCAACATCATGTAATTCTAATTTGCATTTAATAGACTCTAGAAATTTGGAGAAAATTGTAAATGAAGCTTTATGACCAGCACGTTTTCTAATTAATCTTTTTAAGTGTTCGTCCGACATTGTTTATTAATCAAATAGATTCGAATTGAATTTAAATAGATATATAGATTGTAAATAGTTTTATGCAACTTACACAAACAAAAACAGTATAAATAGGTATAGGAATCAGATGGGAACTCACCGGTATTTTTGGCTGTATATTGTTCGGCAATCCCACGTGTTCTTTCACTTGACCGTTAACTGTGAATCACTTTTAGCACTGATTTTATCACAAATATCGGTCGAATGGACCATGTTTATTGTTGTAGTGGACTGTATTTATTGAAATTATTTAATAGTCTAAAATACTGCATTTATTTATGAATTTGCACAAAAATATGAAAACAATAACAAATAGTTCTATGCTTCTCAACGGCTGGTGATGGAATGTCATTTCTGTCATCTGTCGTTTGTACCGACTAGCTGGCTGGCTGGGCTGCAGTGGCGGACCGTTCAAATACAAAATGGGTTGTCGTCGACAGCTTTTATGACCTGGAAACCAGTTTTATGCAACAGAAACCTGTCAATGAACATTCGTAAGAAGGTCCTGAAATGTTATGTGTGGTCGATCCTATTGTATGGTTGTGAGATATGGACGTTAAAAACCACAATTCTAAACAAGTTAGAAGCATTCGAAATGTGGTGCTATAGACGAATCCTAAAGATATCGTGGGTTTCGCACACTTCCAATGAAGATGTTCTTCAAATGATCAACTCAGAACGTCTGCTCATAAACATCATAAAGAGGAGAAAAACAGAATACTTCGGCCATATAATTAGAGGACCCAAATACCATTTACTTCGCCTTATAATACAAGGAAAAGTGGAAGGAAAGAGATGGATTGGTCGAAAGAAACTTTCATGGCTGCGTAATATTAGATAATGGTGTGGTTTCACAGTAGAAGAATTATTCACGACACGGCACCCAAAGAAGAAGAAGAAGAAGCAATTTAGCTTATCATTTAAGTTTAGAGTAAAAAAACCTTATTTATCTAGTATTAAACAATATTTTTTTTTCGCAATTTTCTCCACAGAAAATCTTAAAATTTTTCATTAAACATTGTTAAAATAAACTATTTTTCATAATACCTAGATGACTTGATTGACCAGAATTTATTCTCAAAAAAGGAAAATTAGAAAATTCCAAAATATTTGATAAATTTGTCCATCAGTGTATTTATTGCCTTTATTTTTTCAGAAAAATGTGTTACTTTTAAGTGTAGTTCCACAAACAACTTCAAAAGCTGGTATAAACCTGAGGGTGCCTTAAATCAAATATTTAAAAAACTGTAAACAAGTATTAATTTTGAGATAACTATTTAGGTGTGTAAGAGTTGCAAGAGTGCTAAAGAATGAAAACACATAAAGAAGAGAAACAATAAAAAGGAGTTAAATAGTTCATATGACAATAAATTGGAACATTCACAAAGGCTATTACTATGATTATTAAGTTACTTGGAGTGGACTTACAGTCTGACCATAATTCTTTAGGTGCCAATATTAAACTAAGGATAAAAACTTAAAAGAAGGAAAGACAAGATATTAACAAATTCAAAAAATTGAGATTAAGAAGAAATAAACAAAAGTTTATTTATTGCACAGTTTATTGCACAGACCACTAATAAGAATAATAATAAGGTAGGTGCATAATAAAGATGCAGAAAAGTACAAGGAACACCACAAAAAGAACTTAAAGAAATAAAATTAGCAAAATAATCCTGGCTGTTAGAGAAATGCTTAGAAATAGAGATCCTACAGAAAAAACATGATATATTCAATATGCACAGGAAGATCAAAGAAATGGCAGGAATATATAGAACAATGCCCATGGCACTGTTTGATAAAGATGAATACATACTATTCAATACATAAGAAAAGCTGGACAGATGGCAGGAATATATAGCAGAACTGTTCAGTGACAACCAACACATTGAAGTATATGACAATGTCGAGAATGGAACAACAATAACAAAATCAGAAGTAAGATCTGCTTTAAGTCGTCTAAAAACCAACAAAGTGCCAGGACCTGATGGAATATATGCTGAGGTATTGAAATTGATAGAAGACAATCAACTTGACATTATGACAGAATTATTTAACTGTATATATGAAACAGGAACTTTGCCAAAAGATTGGTTTATGGCCATATTTATACCACTGCCAAAAAAGCAAATACTAAGAAATGTGAAGAACACCGAATCATTAGCCTCATGAACCACTCACTCAAAATATTCTTAAACATCATCCATGCTCGCAAATACAAGAAATTGGATGAGGGTATTGCTGATATACAAGTTAGATTTCGCGAAGTAATATATAATCTGAGATATGCAGATGACACTGTCTTTGTTGCGGATAGTGCTGAAGGATTACAAAGACTGATAGATCAAGTAGTTAACATCAGTAGAAAATATGGAATGAAACTTAATAATAAGAAGACGAAAATTATGATCATAAGCAAAAACCAAGATACAGATGCAAAGTTTATGACAGACAATGAGGTATTGGATAGAACAGAAAAAATTACATACCTAGGATGCGACATCACAGACAGCTGGGATCACTCATACGAGATTAAAATGTAGGATCAAAAAAGCAAGGAGCGCCTTCCAACAGATGAAGAAAGTGCTCTGCAATTTAACCTTGAACTTACATCTCCAACTCAAAATCCTTAATTGTTATGTGTTTTCTTTTCTTATGTATGGTGCAGAGGCATGGACACTCACTGATGCGTCTTGCAGACGGTTGCAGTCTTACAAGATGTGGTGCTATTGTCGCATGCTCAGAATATCATATGTACATCATATAACTAATGACTCTTGAAGTCTTGAAATCCATTAAAGAGAGAAAGTTGGCATACTTCGGATATATAGTGAGAAATGAAAATAAATACAGAATCCTACTATTGATATTAGAAGGGAAAATAGAAGGAAATAGAGGACCAGGATGCCGCCGAATATTATGGCTTAAGAATTTGAGACAGTGGACAGGTATGACCACCACAGACCTATTTTCAACAGCTGCTAATAAAATATGATGGGCCATTGTGGTAGCCAACATCCATAGAGGATAGGCACTAGCAGAAGAAGGTGATTTGTGGTTTATTGCATCTGACAGGTGGTCAAATATTTATCAATGAAGGTTCATGTTATAATTACTCCTGGTAGAAAATACATTTATTTTAATAGCATGTTACAGTTACTGTCAATAATTTCTTGATTGTCAAATTTAAATAAAACTGATATTAAAATGCATGTTCTGCATGTTTTTATGAATGCAAAAATGCATTATCGAATTGTAATATAAATTTTCTTTTAAATTATGATAAAAAAATATGTATCATATTTTTAAACAAACAACACAATTGCAAACAAGTTCACAGTTGCCCAAATATATTTTAAAAAATTCGTAAAAATCGAAAACAATCACATTTGCATAATTTCTATATCGCCTGATTGTATGCAACTTATATATGACAACACTATCGCCTAGCATTAGTTCAAGTTTTACTATTTTGGCCGATCGGGGTTGATTTTTTAAAATTGTTCTTGGAATGGTGAGAACGTTTTATAACTGATACATAAAAATGAATTTTTCTGACGCTTTACCAGCTTGTAGTAATAGTAATGTTGATAGTGAGTGTTTGGACATTGTTGTTTTACTATTGTAATCGTCATTATCTAGAAGAACTGAAGTTGATAGAAAAAAAATTATTATGAATGAAAGGCCTACTCCATCATTGCGTATTGACCAAAAAGATCGGAAAAAGGTGCATACTTTTAATTGTTCTTGGTGTGATGTCTATAAATGGTTGTCTGAAAGTATTACGAAAAACATACTATATTGTTGGTCATGTTTGTTATTTTCTAATAAAAAATGTGCATATATATGTGGATACTTTGATTTAAAAAATATGTCTACCTCCTTAAGAAAACATTCCAGTTGCAAGGAACATTTAAGTAATTTCCTGTCCTTTAAGGATGTACAGAAGAGAGCGTTTTTCTGTTCGTAACTTGCTTGGAAATTTTAAAGCTATTTGGGAATTAATATTAAAATCAACTCCAGAACTAAATGATCACTGGTAGAAAAAAATATATTTCAGAGGTATCTCAAACACGATATAAAACGAACTAATAGATCTAGTGAAAGACGAAATTCATATTTTTATCGAGAATGCCATAAATAACTCTACATATTTTGGATGCATTCTTGATGAAACAACCGATATTACTGAAAGGGCACAATGTTCAATAGTATGCAGATTAGTGGACACAAAAGGCGTTTTCAAGAATATTTCTTATGTTTTTTTTTTTACCTAGGGAAAGACTGAAGTGCTCCAGCGTTACGTGACTTATATTTAGTGTAATTCGTAAATTTGACTGTAAGGCTAAATTAATTGCTCAAACCTACGATGGAACTAGTGTTATGTCGGGACAACTTAACGGACTTCAAAAATTAGTGAGAGATTCTGCACCATTAGCAATATTTACCAATTGTTTCTCCCACCGCCTCAACTTAGTTTTACAGAAAAGTTGCTCCAACATTACAACAGTCAAAATATTTTCCTCAACGCTTCAAGGTATTCCAGCTTATTTTCACCAATTGTCCAAACTGTCATAGTTTTTAAATAAAATACTTGGAAAACGAATTACCACAAATAGTGAAGTCAGATGGAATTCAAATGCAAAAGTAGTATATGCTGTGCCACAAGAAAGAAAAAAATTGTTACAAGTCTTTCAGGACATAATAAATTGCCCAGAATCAAATGCAAAATCAATTAGGCGTGCAGATGGTTTTAAACATAAGTTGGCGGATTTGGAATTTGTATTTTTATTAAATGTTTTTAGTGATATATTTCAAGAAACTGAGCTCTTATACAACATCTTGCAGAAGAAAGATAATGATGTTCAATAGTGTGCCAATTCAGTGTCCAGAAGTGTTGCAATGTTAAAAAGCTGGAGAAATGACCTTACATTTTATAACCATTTCAACATTGCTGTTAGCGAAACCAATTCTAAACCCATCTTAAGTCATAGTGAACTTGATATTTTACCTAGTAGTTCATCTAATAATGGAGATCAAAGTTTTTTGGAGACAGCTAAAACTAGATTTAGAAGGATCTCTTTTGAGATTTTGGACAATATTATCACTCAATTAAAGCAACGTTTCTCAGATTACAAAAAGTTTCAATAACTGGAATTGGATGATAATAAAAGATTCACAGAATATGGCGCTAAATTTACGATGTTATTTGCTGGCTTGGCCTACCCAAAATTTTACCACACCAGCCGTCACTGTAAGGTTATGCAATTTTTTCAAGAACTGAAGACCAAGTCATAGGTGGAAATTCTTCTTCATCGATTTTTCAAATTTTATGATTTTCATTAAGGTTTAAATAATTATAAAATGTCTGAATTTTATGTGTTAATTGAGGAAATATTAAAACTTCACCTAACATTGCAAGTAGGACCTGCATTTGCATACATTTGGCGCAATTAAGTTGAATATTTAGGTAAAATGATTGGTAATTATCATTGGAATATATAAATGATATAAAGCTAAGGTAATATTTTATGAAGAGAAGCAGTCTTTTAATTACTTACCTTTATCACTTGTTTCTTTGTCTTCAAATGGTATGAATTTATCTTCATATGTTTCTTTTTCTGTCTTTGTAGGGTTCTCCTTTAATACTAAATAATCAAACCCATCATTTGTAGTTTCCCTCTTGGGCTCCTCGTTAATCTCAACTTTAAGGGTATCAAAAAGGGCACCTCCCTCACTGTCTATTTCTTCTTTACATGTGTATTCATTAACTTCTTGTTTTACTTCCATTATTAATATTTTATTTGATTTATAAGAATTGATTACTATTAATGGAATTAAAAATATTTGCGGAAACTATTTGACTAGCAACCTATTATCAATGTATTCTACTACTTCTGTAACTACGTTGTAAACGTTGTGATTCTGCAGTGGGATCTTAGGCTAGGCAGGCTATCTATAATTAAAACCCAAAAATGCTTCGCTTCAAACTTCCAACAAAAATATAAACAAAAAACCAGCATAACCTCAATGTTCTTCTTCTTCTTCCTTTATTCACAGACCACGGGAGGTAGGTGATCTGTGCCTTTATTGGGTAATATCCACTAGCGTCTAGAGCTTGACCCACTATTCTGTGCAGACCATTTCTGAATGTGTCATTGGGCGCGTTCAGCACGGAGCAGCTACCGCTCCGCTACTTCCGAATCCATCGTAAAGCGCTGGACCAAACGTCATAAGTCAAAACCTGCTGGATTCCGCTACCGCTCCCTTATCTGTCAATGTCAAATAATTTGTCATTTTAAAATTAAATATTTTGATTATGTTTTAGATTGCCAATATTTAGCTTGACTTTTAAATATTATTAAACTTTACGTCACATTACTAGCGGACAAGGAAAATAATATCCAGCTAATTGAAAATGTTGTGGATCAGTTGGCACAAACTGAAGAATTAGAGCTGAATAATGCTGAGAGAGCTCAAGTTCCTCCTAATCAAAATTTTTATGAGGAAACCATTCCCCAATATATGGGAGATCTTTTTAATAGGCGATAAAGCATTTTCGCATGAGTAGGGAATGTGCTGAAGTAGGTTTTAGTAAAGATTATTAGTTCTTTGAAAACTACATATAAATGTTTTAGGTAATTACCCAGCAACTAGGAAATTTAGGAGTTATACCCATTGGAGCTACAATTCCTTTAGATAAAAAAAGTGCTGTTCACCACCTGGGTTTTAGCTAAACCAGAATTGTTTGTAGCCTGTGGCGGCAGGTTCAATATAGCCAAGAGTACAGCCCATAGTGTATTTTTAAAGAAATTGTGTCAGCAATCTTATTATTAATGCCTCAATATATAATGTGGCCAGATAACCATAATGAAGCAATAATGGTAATAATAGACTTTGATCCACAGACTTTCTGAAAACTGAAGATAAAACGCAAAGAATGGGCAAACTTACCTCAAGAACAAGTTGATGCTTTGATTAGAAGCATTCCCCGTCAGATTGAAGCTTGTATTAGAGCTAGAGGTGTAACACTGACTATTAAAATGAACAACAAGCCTGTATCTTTTTTTAGTCAACCATTGCAATGTTTTCATTTGTTCGTGTTTTTGTTAATTTAATGTATTTGTAACATTTTTTTTATTTTTTTTTATAGTAATTTAGCTGGTTTAGTATAAAATGTAGTTCATTTTTCATTAAAAAAAATTTAGTAATACTTTACAAAATCGGAAATACTGGGTGATTCCATGTGTATATTATTGATTTTTATTAATTATTATTGATGTGTGTATATTATTAAACTATATCCCATACATTTCTTGACAACTTTTCTCCATCTTCCTTAGAGATGATAATTTAATTTACTATTTTTGCCCAGGTCTATGTACATTTAAAACTTGTTTGCATCTGTAGGTAATATAAATAATAATAAAAAATAAATAAAATTTGGTTTATATGTGCAGCTTGTTGGGACTCAATAAAGAGTACTTTTTTCATGCATAAGAGTATATTTTCATGCATAAATACTATATGTAAAATTAATGAAGTTAATATAATTAAGATATTGTTAATTGTGTGTGTGACAGTATGCAGAGAGATTTGGCTTCAAAACTATGTTCATTAGCCATAAATCATATCAATAGCATATTAACTTTTAATTTAATGTATTGTATTATATGTACCTACTTTTTACCTAAAGGTTGCAATATTTAATGAGTTGTCAAAATTTAGATAGCCTCATAAGCCTTAGTTTCCTATTATTCACTATCATTATGTGCCATGCAACAGCACGGAGTATGAAGGAGAGTAGTTCTTCTGTGATGTGGGTATTGAGATATATCTCCCTTTTTATGTATGGTGCAAGTATTCCAATCGCTGGGGAGGGACTGCTGTATTCATATTTCTTTTCTAGGCTGCTGTGATGCCACTGCCAGTGATATTCAAACTACCTTCTTTATATAGATCTGCTGGAAAATTAGTTACTCTTAGCCCAATTACTACCTTATAAATATTTTTACTTGTTAATTGAAAAATATGACAGACCCCTATTTTATATTTGATGCCATTCAATCTAGTGTTATAAAACATAAAAGAGAGTGGTAGTTTTAGGTAGTTAGACTCAGTATTATAGAGTTATTAGGATGTAAATGTAAGTAATAGAATTAAAACAGTATTAACGAAATGAGTGGAGTTCAGTGTGATGGAAAAATACTAATAAAGCTAATAGGTAAACTCAACAGGACCTATTTATTATTAAATATATTGTTAAATGTAAAGTGTGGATACAAGGAGAAGTCTCAGAGTCATTTAAAACTAACCGAGGTCTGCTTTGGGAGATGCACTATCATGCTTGGTATTCAATCTACTGTTAAATGCTGCAGGAAGGAGGTGACTGAAGTGTGATAAGGATAAGAAGGTACCAGTAAAACTAAAGGACAGGCTCTATAATACTGTCTTGAGACCAGTGATTATATATGGTACTGAATGTTGTACAGTAAATAGGAATAAACAGAAATTACATGGCTGAAATGAGCATGCTTCATTGGGTGAGTGGAGTAACTAAAAAAGATGAGGTGAGGAATAATTTTAATAAAACAAAAGCTACTAAAAATATATCATTTTATTTACAGTGCTATAAATGCAGTTAATACAATAAACTGATTTGGAAAAAGAATATATGAATAGTACAATAACAAAAAAACAACATATATTCACAAATTTTTTTTTACTGAATACACTGAAGTGTACTTACATTAAAATCTGGTCAGTAAGACCAATTATCAATTTGTTTCTAACTTAAATTACTAATGAAAACTTAAAATTAGGTGTCTACTCACTAGTATCTTTCCTATTATTTCTAATAACTAGCATTAAATTTAACATGCATACTCGCACAACACTTTGCTCTGCTTTTCACTCACTCACTATACCAGTTCAAAAGGCTTTGTTTTTTTGAGCCTTCTCTCTAGGTTCGTATTATCGAGGAACTGGATAGCCTCGACGTTTACATGATGGAGACGTTGTTCATGGCTCCCTGCAAATTTCTTGATTATCTGATTGACGTCTTCCATCTTGAGATCCCGGTAAAGATTGTTGTTCCTAACGTACCAAAACATTTATACAGTTGAGTATAACAAACTTAATCAAAAACCCAACATACAAACTTATACCTCTGTTAAACCGGTAGAACCTTCAACAAATGTATACCAGAACACAAAAGAGCTTTCAACAACAAAAAACACGAGTCTACATGCACACTTCACCTTTTATATCATAACAACATACAACTTATTTAGACAATACAAATGTCGCCAATTTCCAAAAAATGTAAAATAAAAACAAAACAAACACCTAACCCTCAATTTTAGTACCGAAATGTCAATAATGACATTTCTCTCAACATGTTGGATGGATGTAGCGATACTTTTTACGCTACCAAATTTGACAGGCCGCTCCGGAAGTAGCGCCGCGGTAGCGGTTGCATTTTGCAGACTTTTACTCAACAGTTGTGGAGCAGCTCCGTCTGCTGAACGCGCCCATTGAGGTTTATGTATGTTGTTGGTTGCGAACATTTTTTTATAAATTAATATAATTACTTCAATCCATCTCTTTAACCCGTTTGATAAATTTAATAATGTTTAAATTATAAGAATAACTCTAAAATAAATAGTAAATAATAGCAAATCAAAATAAAAGGTTTTTTAAATACAGGATGTTATTTTTATGTTTATTTTAAATACAGTTTTTTATATACAGGATGTTGACTGATGTTATAGTCTATTCGCTTAGCTAGGGCATATTTTGACAGACTCATTGTCGGAAACCTACAACACAACAATTCCTACTTCTCAGTATTAATAGCTCAAGTATACTACTATTGCAGACTTCTTTCTTTGAAAAAAAGAAGAATTATTCTAAATAGTGGAAGTCGTGGAAGTGTATACTAAACCCATCAAATTTTCCCTGTATAAATATATTTGAATTGTTATAATTTAAAATATTGTAGTAAATATTTGTGTTATTCGCGTTGTTTATTTAAATTAATATAGTTTTATTATCTTTATTTAATTCTTTTGTTAGTTCTATTTAGTTAATTAGTTAGTTATATTTAAAATTTTATTATTATGGATAGTCAGTTTTCCATTTGTTCCATCAGCTAATGCGTTGGTAAGTTTTTCTTAATAAATATGATAAAAATGTTTTTTAAAAGTTAATATTTTTAGATTAGTTTGTTTCTAATTTAATAAAAACTTGTTTATACTTACATGGAGGTTTTTGTTGTTTGTTTGGGTTTGTATGACTGCAGACTGCGGCCAGGACACTGAATTCATTCACCATATGTGGAAGATTTTAACATCCTCAAATGCTAATGAGCAAATATTTTTTTAACATACATGTACAACTACCACATGTTTTTTTTGCTGTGCTAATTTTATGAAAATTGTAAACTATATTTAGTTCAATTTATTGTTTATACAACATAATTATACAATGTCCATTGTCGTAAGCTTCTTTACAATAATTGTGAATATCTTTGACTGCTACATATCTTTTTGAGATGAACTGATGATAATATCAAATTGGATAGCGAAACGTTTTCAATAAATAGATGAAGTAGCCATCATCTTTGTCTTTTTTCTCCAATTTTTGACCGAAAAACCCGCCACTCTTCGAGTGATCCTTAATTTTCGGCAAAATGAAGGCATCGCATTATAAGCAAATAGAGGTATGAAGAAACACTCTACTCATGTATGAAGAAAAACAAGTCGAAAATAATCTTTTTTTCTTCCAGTAGTCTTGTATGCTAGGCAATTGGATTGTTCCTGTATGGAAGGTTAATCCAATAAATATTGGCAATTCCGATATTGTTAATTCCTTCCATAGGAAAATCCTTGAACGGTCACATCCTTTGATGGTAGAAAGAACTTCAACTGCATAAGTGTTAGTTTGTAAGACAATCATATTTAAAAGTTCATCGTCAAACAACAGCCTAAACCAATCGTACGCACTATCACCAGGACTATCGACTAACAAACCACTTCTTTTTGTAAATGGAATTTGTTTCATACCGTTAGTTGTTTCGGTCCATTCATTGTCTGTAATCTGTATGTCAGGATTATCGGCAACGGTATTATTTAACTCGTTCTGTAGTACATCATCCTCAGTATCACTTCCAGAAGAGTCTTTTGAAACCTTTGAAAACCTAACTATGTGAGTAACTGATCTGCTACGCCACCTATGAATAGCTTTGCAAACCTAACCACATGATTCACTGAGCCGCGACGTCACCTATGAATAGAAGTGACCTTTAATAAAATGCGGACAAAGTTTTCTTGATCTCCTGAAACTGAGTCAATTTTAAATGTATATGGAAATCACCATATACATAGGCCGCTCATGTGCGCCATACGCATTTTACAAATAAATGGGAGGCCGCGCATGTGCGCTTTACGCAGCGAAAGGGCTAGAGTACCTAATACAGAACTTCAGAAACAGAAAATTTTGGAAAATACTTATTTTTTCATTAGACTAAACAATCTGAAATTTTAACATATGATCTCGTCATTACACATCATTTTCTATTTATAGAATTGCTGTGTGCTGTAAACGTTATATTGTTTTTTTTAACTTTATTTGAAAGTTTCCTTGTGTTTATTTATTTATATAAATATAAAAATATGTTATGAACTTCATATAAATTAGAATGAAGTAAGCTAAACTATTAATTCTCACGATTCTGATTATGATATTCCTCTGAACCGCAGATAAAACGTCCAAAGAAAAAACCAGGCAAAAATAGTAAATCCAAATTTGTTTTAGTTGGGTAACAACAGATACTCCTTCGTGCTCAGTAGTAATTCAACATCAGTCTGATTGATATTTAGACAATATAAAAGCCAACCATAGAGGCAACTAAGTTTTTTCACTCTGTTTTGATAAAAAAGTAATTGTCAGCATTCTATATTTTACAAATATTTATGTGTCGCACAATAACCGTCACGATTTTAAAATAAATAACATAGATTTAAAAAAAAATATTAGCATATGTATATTATCTAGTCCACGCTCTGCTGTTGATATGCATTGGTCAAAGGATAAGGATAAAGATGTGCACATTATAAGTTTACAAATTTATAATAATGAAGAAACCGCTACAGTGTCAAACTTAGTACATGGACGTCAATCTAAATTTGCTTTACCAGATAAAACAAGATTCGACAATATTAGCCACATTACAAAAAGAGACAATAGTGCAAGAATATAGGATGTGCAAAAGTAATACTATTTATTTATGTAAAAGGTGTAGAATGTATCTACACCCCGAATGTTTCGGAAATTTTCACCTTAAAATTTAATTTACATTTAAGGTGCAATAAATTTATTAAAAACTACTGTTTTCCTTGAAAATGAGAAAAAAATATTTTTGGGTGTAAATTAGTCTTAATGTATGTGTTTTTAATCCAATCTAATAAATTAATTGTCAAATTTCTCTTTGTAAATTGAGCGGTCCTTAATGGGCTAATACTATATAAAGAATAAACTTGCCTCAAATTTACTTTAGGTACCTCAAACCTATTTTAAAGTTAATATTAAAGTCTACTTAATAAATATATTCCCAAGAAATAGAACATACTACGCCTATGCAGATATAGAATGTGGAATGAATAAACTAAAATATCATATTTCTCTCATTCCCATTCTTTCTAAGAACGTGAATATTTATAGACCAGCGAATTTATAGACCCGGTGAGAATTTACTGCTGACATTTAACATGGTTGCCGTTAGCGTTTAGTTCAATTTGTCATGTTTGTTCAATAAGTCACCTTTAATTGAAAATTGTCCGACTATAGTCCAGATTTTACTAATAACCATATTACAATACTGTTTTCTAGCATATTTATATACTTAAATGACAGAATTTCACATGCAAAAGTATTATATCTATGGTATGTGCTTAAATGACCTTTTAAAGGGAACCGACGTAAAAATAATTTGCAGAAAACTTCACATGCAAAAGGTTTATCGCCAGTGTGTACTTTTATGTTTTGTTAAACTGGATCTTTGGGTAAAACTTTTGGCACAAATATCACATGCAAAAGGTTTATCGCCAGTATGTATTCTCATATGTTCTGTTAAAGTGGATCTTTTTAAAAAACTTTTGGGGCAAATTTCACATGCAAAAGGTTTATCGCCAGTGTGTATTTGCATATGTTGATTTAAATTGGACCTTTTTGAAAACTTTTTCGCACAAATTTCACATTCAAAAGGTTTATCGCCAGTGTGTACTCTCATATGTTCTGATAAACTGAATTTTTGCGAATAAAGTTTGGCACAAATTTCACATGCAAAAGGTTTATCGCCAGTGTGTAGTCTCATATGTTCTGTTAAACTGAATTTTTGTGAAAAACTTTTGGCACAAATTTCACATGCAAAAGGTTTTTCTCCAGTGTGTACTCTCATGTGTTTTGTTAAACTGGATCTTTGTGAAAAACTCTTGGAGCAAATTTCGCATGCAAAAGGTTTTTCTCCAGTGTGTACTCCCATATGTTTTTGTAAACTGGATCTGTTTAAAAAAGTCTTGGAGCAAATATCACATGCAAAAGGTTTATCACCAGTGTGTATTCTCATATGTTGTGTTAAAGTGGATCTTTGTATAAAACTTTTCAAGCAAATTTCACACGCAAAAGGTTTATCGCCAGTATGTATTCTCATATGCTGTTTTAAATTGACATTTTGTGAAAATTTTTTGGTACAAATTGCACATGTGAAGGATTTATCTCCAGTGTGTATTATCATATGTGCTTTTAAGTTGGATGTTCTTTTAAACGTTTTGGAACAAATTTCACATGCAAAAGGTTTATTTCCAGTGTGTACTCTCATATGTTTTCTTAAACCGGATTTTTGTGAAAAACTCTTGGAGCAAATTTCACACACAAAAAGCTTATCTTCAGTGTGTATTACTGTATGTTGTCTTAAATTGGACCTATTTGAAAAACTCCTAAAGCAAATTTCACATTCAAAAGGTTTATCGCCAGTGTGTACCCTCATATGTTCTGTCAAAATTGAAGTTCGTGAAAAATGTTTGGAACAAATTTCACATTCAAAAGGTTTATCGCCAGTGTGGTCTCTCATATGTTGTGTTAAACTGGATCTGTGTAAGAAACGTTTAGAGCAAATTTCACATGCAAAAGGTTTATAGCCAGTATGTATTCTAATATGTTGATTTAAATGGTAACGTTGTGAATACTTTTTGGGACAAATTTCACATGCAAAAGGTTTATCTCCAGTGTGTGCTCTCATATGATTTGTTAAAATGTATCTTCTTGAAAAACTTTTGGAGCAAATTTCACAATTAAAATGTTTATCGCCAGTATGTATTCTCATATGTTCTTTCAAAAGAGATCTTCGTGAAAATAATTCAGAACAAATTTCGCATGGAAAAGTATTTTTTTTAGTAGGTACTGTCAAAACACTCTCTTTATTCAACTCATTAGAACAATGAGTGGTTACACTTGATTTTAAATCAGAACTTTCTGAAAAATTTTTGATGCATGTTGTACAAGTGCAAACTTGGTTCCCAATATGAACACTTGTATCTGTTTAAAATGATTCATTGTTGAAAATTGTTTAGCGCAAATTTCAGTGGTAAAATAGTTTTTCTCATCTTTCACATTCGTCGAGGTAGTTAAACATTGGCCCAAATCACCGTTAATTCCAAGATGGTCCTTGCATAACTTGCTTGCATCAGTTTGTATATCTTCATAGGGAAAACCTAAAATCGTGAGTATGTATTAAACCACTATTTGACTGCAATTATAAGATTAACTAAAAATATAATAATTATCGTAGCTAAAAATATAAATAATAGGATATCAATTTGGATGACATAAAAGTTTATAAATTTGACACAAATACTGGTACAAAATTTTTAAAATCCATGAAAAATTTACAGATTCGCATTTTATTTGACGAAATTAAAATCCAATATTGAATAAAACAAGATAATTTTGGCAACATCGTCATTCGTCGAGACGAGACGAGACAGACCGACAGCTATGCTATGTATTTCTTTTTGGAGGTAACTTTGTAAGTATGAAGATAAGAAATAAATTTGCCGACTGTTTATACAACAAAAGAACGAGTAAAAATAATAAAATGATACTTTGGGTGCAATTCAGTACAAGAAACTATCAATTGATTTATGATGGCTTTTGAAAATAGGCAAATACCCATAGATAAAACTGTATTAGCCATTATTCAATTTGAAAAGTTTGGATGTACTAATGGCAGATGTAAAAAATGTTGCCCAGCTGAAGCGACGCCGTGTTCAAGTAAACAAATTGCCGATGAAGTTGATTTGAATGCAAAAACAGTGAGGAATATTTTGAAAAGAAACAACTGCCATTGTTATAAAGTGCAGACAATTCAAGAAATATTTCCTGATGATAAATTTAAACGAATGCAATTTTGTGAAATTATGATGGAGAGATGCCATGCAAATATATTTTTTTTAAAAATATTTTGTTTACAGATGAGTCCTCCTTCACAATTCACAAGAAACATAATTCATCCGCTGTACGTTATTGGTCTCAAGAGAATAAGCATTTGAGCGTGTCTGTGCGTACGCAGTATCCACAAAAATTGAATGTTTGGGATACCATATTATTGGTCATTTTTTCATTGAAGACAATTTAAATGAAGTCGAATATCTCCAATTACTGCAAAATAAAATTATTCCTGTACCTCAACGTCTTCAAATTAACTTCAACGAAATTTGGTTTCAACAAGACGGCTGTCCTGCACATAATACAAAACTTTAGAGACTATTTATTGTTAATTTTTGGCTGAACGTGTAATTAGTACAGACGGTACAATAAAATGGCCCCTTCAGTCACCCGACTTAGCTCCTCTAGATTTTTATTTTTGGGGGATGCTTCGAGCATGCCCCACACTTGGAGGAACTGAAGGAAAAGATAATCCAACTTAGCCAAAACATATCGGCAGATGAACTCAACGACATGAGGAATGCTTTGTATAATAGATTTGGTTACTGTTTGTTACAATTTGGTGGTCTGTTTGAACATTTAATTACTTAAGAATTTGGTTTAGAATTTCTAATTGTTTTGGAGTTATTTTTAATTTAAACAGTAGTGTTGGACTTATTTTTTATTTGATTTTATTTTTATAGAACAAATTTTGTACTAATTTTATCTTTTTTTGTTTTATTTTTATAGAACTAATTTTTATTTTCACACATACTACCTCTAAAAAATCTAAACGAAAATATAGTTTCAAAGATATTATTTGGAAAATACCAAATATCTTATTTTTAATTCAAAGACGTAATTTTTCGTCCAGTTTAAATTTAATACAATACAACCGGTCCTTCCTAATGCTTTACTAAACTGATTGTCTTTGTGTTTATTTATTATGCTTTATGAAAAAACAACCCACTATATACCGTGATATACGCATGCCATATCACAGAACTCTAGATAAATTCACATTCAGATGGCAGCGTTACAGAGACAGGCCAGTAGATAGATAGGGTTCCTTCTGGAGCGGAAGTGACGTCCACACGTCGATCGTCAAGCGTACGTATCCTCATGGGCCAAGGCCACGCCCCCCTCGTGACGTAGGAACGTGCCTAGGGTCTCGAGGCCACGCCCCTCGACCAATGGTGACGTAGGAACGTACCTCGTGTCTCTAGACCACGCCCCTCGGCCAATGGTGGCGTAGGAACGTCCCCCCATGTCTTGCTGACCAATGGTGGACGTTCTCGTGACGTCGGAACGTGTCGTCGACCAATGGCAGCATAGCAGCGTCAGTGGTGGGAATAGCAACACCCCCAGCGACCAATGACAGCTCAGAATTTGAATAAACATCATAGAAATGGCGGTCTAGCGATGAGGAACCAATGGTGACATAGTAACGCCCTCCTCGTGACGTCGGAACGTGTCGTTGACCAATGACAGCATAGCAGCGTCAGTGGTGGGAATATCAGGCCAATGGTGGCATAGTAACGCCCTCCTCGTGACGTCGGAACGTGTCGTCGACCAATGACAGCATAGCAGCGTCAGTGGTGGGAATATCAGGCCAATGGTGGCATAGTAACGCCCTCCTCGTGACGTCGGAACGTGTCGTCGACCAATGACAGCATAGCAGCGTCAGTGGTGGGAATAGCAGACCAATGGTGGCATAGGAACGTCCCCCAATGGCCTGCTGGCCAATGGAGGACGTCCTCGTGACGTCGGAACGTGTCGTTGACCAATGGCAACATAGCAGCGTCAGTGGTGGGAATAGCAACACCCCCAGCGACCAATGACAGCTTAGAATTTGAATAAACAACATAGAAATGGCGGTATAGCGATGAGGGACCAATGGTGTCATAGTAACACCCTCCTCGTGACGTTAGAACGTTTTTCTCGACCAATGATGCCACAGAAACGTGTCCTCAACCAATGGCGGACATCCTCGTGACGTTGGAGGCCAATGGTGTGCATCAACGGCCAATGAGAAAGACGTGCATCGACTAATGGTGGAGTCGTACCACAATATTAACGAAAAGACGCCCCCAGTCCCCCCCATTCCCCCCGAAAAGACGTTCCCAGTCCCCCCATTCCTCCCGAAAAGACGCCCCCCCAATAATAACGAAGCTACACGTCCAACGTAACCAATGAGAACGATGTACAATCGCTGGTCGGTGACTGCGTTCTATGAATTGACAAAGAGAAGAAGACGAATGACAGACAAAGAGAGCAATTTTTCCTCGTATTTTTTTGTAATTAAAACCTACAACCATTAGCGTAAAACTTCTAAATTTTTTCAATTTATATTTTACGAGTTACCTCGTATATATTTTATCGATTACCATAATAACAAAAATTCGTTTATTTTTCAATTTATACTTTACATGATCAGTTGAATGCTACTGAGAATAATGACATCATCGGATACGCCGGCTATTAAAAATGTCTCACGCGATCACGATATATAGCCGGAAACACGTGCACATTCCAATTCGATTATTTAATGTAAGATAAAATATATTCGCATGGAGGCAGGAAGCAGGTGCATAATCCGTTGTATTTAATAATTAAGCCCGGCATGTGATGCATAAATGAATAGTCTTACGAAATATTGCGCAACATAGTTTTAGCGTGGGAGAGGCAGTTAGATAAATAGCAGACGCTATCAATTACTCAGTTATATTTCATGTTCCGCGCTAATACGTCAAATGTTATATAATATGCCACATCCTACATTGAATACTATAAGTCAGGTTGGCCGAGTGGTCAAAGGCGTTGGATCTAAGCTCCGATACCCGAAAGGGTGCGTGGGTTCGAATCCCACACCTGACACATTTTTTTAATAAACTCTTTATTCGTCTTCTTATGCCACGTCCTACGTTGAAATATGTCCTGCGTAGAATGTTACGATATCCCCACTTATACGTTGGAGTGGAGAGGTAAGAAGATATAATTAAAAGTTTTCATGTTCACAGCTTTATTTCGCGAAACGTAGGCATTACAACATGAACAGTGTGGAAGTAAAAGCTAAAAGTGAAGTGATGCTGCTTAATACTTTGTATAATTTTGAGAATTTAAAAGTATTAGTTGGATTAAGTTCAGCTCAATCATTTGAACCAGGTGTTAAATTAAGCAGCGAGAATAATGAGATATTGTTCGGTATATGTGATTGGATCCGATTCATCGATGAACTTAATCGTAAATATAATCAGTTTTTCCTCATGCCTCTACAATGCTATTGTGAAGATGAACCTCCAGAATGTTGTGAATTTTTAGCAATTGAAACTCAAGCTACAGATCAACTTAAATGGCTCAATGTTAAGAAACTTGGTGTTACTTTGCAGATATTTGAAAAAGATGTTAAGAATCTTATTGAAGGAAACGAGAAGTTAATTTTACCACGCATTCGTTTCCTCGATGGACTGAGATTTTTAGATTACTATTGTAATGCGTTGAAAATTGCTACTTCATTCAAAAACGATTTACAACCAATAGACATTTTATATTCATTTTGTGAGGCTTCTTGTGATACTAGTATTTTAAGTTTAGCATTAAGGGAATATTTGTATTATTATAATGAAGATACAATTAGTGATTTAAATAACAGTATTTTTGAATAAAGGATTAAAACATTTATTTCTTTTTATTATACCATGGTAGTGGGGGTGATTAAGGATATTATTTATATTGACCTATGGAGTGAAAGACATTTATTTCATCAATGTCCACCGTACGGTGTAGATTAGAAGAGTTTTGGGAAAAAATACAAAAGTTGAAGGCGGATATACAGTGGTACGAAGATAGAACCGCAATCGAAAAACAATTTGCAGCGTTCCATTTGTCAGATAGAAAACTAACAAAAACACAATACCCGTTAAAAAGAATTCAACCCACAAGATGTCTCAACTAGCACCATTCATCATTCTCACAGCTATTGCTAACAATGTACTCTATACAAACGTACCAAACAATGTTAAGAACATGGCGATATGTTTTAATGATGTAAAAACTGATTGCAATCGAACTGAATGGACTCTAATGGATCATGGTCAATTTTAGATATATCCAAAGTGTGTATGTACGATTTTCATTATAACTTTATGCTGCCATATATGGGAGTTGAAAATTGTAAGCTAATGTATGGGGACACTGATAGTTTTATCTATGAATTAAAATGTGATGACGTTTACAGAGATGTTATTAAAGCAAATTTATCCAAATTCGATACATCAGACTATTCTGAGAATAATATTTATGGAATACCTCAAGTCAACAAAAAAGTTCTCGGAATGATGAAAGATGAGGCAAACGGTCGCATTATGACTCATTTTGTCGGACTTAGATCTAAAATGTATTCGTTTAAGATTAGTACGACGGATGAGGATCGAAATGCATTGTGGGATAAATACAAGAATAATATGGATGATGCAAATATTGAAAGACTTGCAAATAATTTAGGCGTCACAAAAAAATCTAAGGGTGTAAAATATTCAACGGTAAAAAATGACATTACTTTCGATGATTATGTTAAGTGTTTAAACGAATTTACAACTAAAAGTGTTTCCCAATCAACGTTTCGTTCCTACGCCCATGATCTTTTTACAATAACACAAGAAAAAATTGCATTAAGTCCGTATGACGATAAACGTTACTTGCAACAAAATTCTCATGACACTTTACCTTGGGGTCATTATGAAACCACAATGATTGAGTAAAAACAAAAATTAATAAATGAAAACATAACCAATTTTTTTATAGCTTTATCAATCTCCACACGAAAATGGACTGGCTATTTGTTAAATGAATATGTAGAATGATAATTGTAATTTGGTGAAAATCAACATTTGTAATTATTATAAGTAGAAAATAAAAACTCTAAAAAATATACATTGTTTTCCTGTAATTTTAAGTCTCAGCTTATCTTTTCCAGCGTTGTGAGACATTCAACGTGAAAATAAAAAAAGACATGTTTGCATAAATAGCATTTATTTTGATTATTACATAAAATCATTTACAACTTTAATTTTATAATAATATAAATATTCTCTTAAAGCATTACTTAACAAAGAGTCTGAGGAAATTTCGCAAAACGCAGTTAGAGCTTCAAGTGGTCCATATAAACTGCTTCTGCTGCAAAAGTTTGATTGTATCAAATCGATAACATTTCTATAATAAGCATAAAAGTGTAAATTATCCAATAACGATACACGATGACACACCAGACTGCTGTTTACTTCTAGGATTTGGTTGACATCACTTTCATCTAGATAGTATTCCAGACCATGCTTTTGAATAACAAGGAACTTGGTTGAATCATACACTATTTGTTTAATTTTACAATAGCCTCCACACTGAAACTCGATAGGATTGTAATCATCTTGAGAGGTGCTGTTAAAGAAATCGCAAATCTTCTGCTTAAAAATTCCGATTATATCATCCCACTCGAACGTGTTTAAACTAATTCTTGCATTCTTGTTGTGCTGACACAAAATAATGGCTGATGAGAAATGACGAGCTGGAGAAAGGCCAACTTTGATTATACAGTTGACAAGCGGAAAGGATGCTTCTAGTAAATAATATGGTTCATTTTTGGCTGCTTCTTCGAATTTCGCCAAAACTCTATCTAATTCAGCATCATAATCGATATCATCTGATGGTGAATCAGCAGCTACCACCATATCGTCTGATGAACTATAACCACTATCTTGAGAACTCATATTGATGAACTGGCAGGAACAACTGGGCATGAGCTTGCAGCATTTATGAAATTTATACTTTTTGTCACCCCCCACTCATTTAGTGTATATCTACGCGGTGTATGTAAAAGTAGATCCTAAATGATATCTTTAACGTTAATCCAACTATTATGGCTACTATCGAATCCCAACCATTGAACATACATCTTATTTCCACGTCTGCGCAGTACTTTCTCTACTAAATATATGTCTTTATTTTTTGTTTTCTGTAATTCTTCTTCGTAGAATGCTCCTTTGATAGGCGCTCCAGTCATATCTTCAATCAAGTATGTTGTGGGATTCGTTATTTTAATTTCAGTAATTTTAAACAGTTCTGTTGTCCAATTCGGTTTATATCCCTTATCGAAAATGTGTTTATTTTTACTAATGCGAACCACGTCACCAACTTTCAATTTTCTTGGACCGGCAATTTTCAAGTGAGTATAATATTTTCGTAAAATTTCATTTTCGTTAGATTTATTAACATCAATAGGTCTAAGTCGAATTTTGCTGTGTTTCGTGTTGTTGTACTCTTTTGTAATTTGAGGCAAGATATCAATCCATTTGTAAGTTCCATTAAGACTGAAATACTTGTAAAGTTTTTCCTTCAATGTTCGAATAACACGTTCACATATGGCTGCTTTTTTAACACTAAAGGTATTATAGTGATTAATACTATGCTGTTTCATGAGATTTTGAAACTTGGAATTAAAAAATTCTGTGCCTTGGTCTGTTTGTAAATTTTTCGGACATCGTCGAGTATGAGCGAGAATATCCGAAAATGTTCGAGTAATTTCCTCACCTGTTTTCGTCTTTAATGGTCGAGTCCACACAAACTTTGAAAAACAATCAATTACAACAAGAATGAGCTTGTAAGATTTATTTTGACTGGCATAAGGCCTCATCTCAGCAAGGTCCATTTGCCACAAATCGTCTAGTCCTTTAATGATTGTTCGTCGACGAGGATAATTTTTTCGTGCAGGCTTGTGTAGCTCGTTAACTAGTTGTATCTTCTCCTCGGTAAATGCCATGTCTAGCTTCCAACGATTCGATTCTTTGAACTAACGCTAATTCGTTGTTCCGTTAGCTTTATAATGTAAGAGGTAATCTTCCATTACATTAAGACGCTCATCTAAATCATGTGATTTAAGATCCGCCGTTTTAATCTTTTTTTCTATTTCCAACGTTTTCATCATAATTTGTGCATTTTGGTTGGCGGCATCTGTAATATTCTTCGTCATTTCTTGTTTAAATATATCAAGATCATTTTTAAATTCATGCATTTGTTTTGATAAATCAGATATTTTCGAAGCAGTCATTTTATTCTCATCAGACAACTCGTTAACTTTTTTACTTAAATTAACTTCTATTTTACTAATGGAGTTTGAGATTTTTTGTTCGAGTTGAGTATCTTTTTGAATTCTATTTTTTTGTATCAAATTAATCTCTTTTCTTAGAAAAGTTTTCGCACGAACAATGCTGTCATCTACATATTTCTTATTGGAAAGATGATTACCTGCTACAGGAGGATCTCGTGTAATGTCTTTATGTACTTCATGTATCTGGTTTTGTAAATCCAAAATGGATTGCTTTAAGCCTTCACGTAGCTTTTTAACAACTTGTTCATTAGAACGGTAATGATGACGACCAAACTTGTCAACACTCATGTTGGAAATGATGTTCCAATAATCCAAACATTAATATATAATATCTGCTTCACGTAATTCGTTGATAATGGCAACAATTTCGTTATTGTGGGATGTGTTTCCTGCTTCTTGGGAAGCAACCAGCAATTTGAGTCTGTCGCATAGTTCGTTTGGATCATCCCAATATACATATTCAATAGGATTATCGTTGTAGATCAAATGAGAATTATCGACGAGCCCTGACCCTTTGGAGCTAGATGGTGAAGATAACGATGTTCGAGGAGACGTTGTCATCGATGATGAACGAGTCGTTTTTGCTAAACGAACAAGACCTTCGAAAGGTTGTCTCTTTAATGCAGTAGATCGAGTTTTCGGTGGCGATTTCTTTGTTGTTTCATCGGTAGGTTTAAATAGCGGTTTGATAATATGATGATATTTTTTCCCAGTTGCACCTTTAAGACGACCTTTGGAATCCAGATGAACTTCTGTACTATTTAATAAACTTTTATAGTGCTTTAAATCTGTATCATTATAATCTTCAGGGTTATCATAGAAAATTAGTTGGTATAGACCTGGCGTTCCCGGCACCCATCCTCCTTCCCCACTACCATCACTGATAACTTGTATACTACCTTTGTTTTTGTTAAAGTTTATTCGTCGTTTACCCAACATCCAGCCAATTTCATCATTGTAAATAGGTCCGTAGTTTTTATCAATTTTATTATCTTTCATCCAAAATTCTTTTATATACTTATGGCTCATTGGAGGATATTGCTCGATATATTCATCAATAGCCTCTTTCGAAACATTATTAGGATCAAATATGTCATGTTCGTTAACTTGATCGATTGATACTGCATCGGAAAATACATCATCATCTCTGGCTTCTTTTTTTATCTCTTCCTCCGTTTTCACCTCTTCTTTTTTAACGTGTCTAAGCTTGTTATTAATAGCATGATGCAACGTTTTTGACGATTGCGCAATATCTGTTAGAGGTTTAGCTATGGGCTTAAAGAGTTTATTTAGCGACTCATCTTGTTCTGTTTTACCTAACTTTAATGCCAAATACTTTTTGCGAATGACACGAGCTAGTTCGGCAACTTTACGCGTGCGCGCAGCTACCTCTTTGTCTGACATATTGTTATACAATGCGTGTTTTTCGATCATACCTACAGTTTTATAAACTTGTCGAAACCTTTACGATATCGTCCGTTAGAAATATCGAAATCCTTAACAATGACGAATGTACCGTATTTGTCCTTCCAACATTCGGAACAAAATTGTTTAAATTGCTCAAATGTCATATCAGGTGATACGTGGTCATCAAAGACGTGTTTCAAATTGAGCTCATCTTGCTTAAACAATACAATAAGATTCGCATTATCACGTAAAAGTTGTTTGCCTGCTCGACTGTATGATTGACATAGGTATGCACAATCAATGTCTTTATGTCTACCCATACAGTAATATTCACGTATTGTTTGTTGTGGATCCGTTGATACGTCATCAAATATGAATATTGAGTTTGGTTTAGCTTTACTTGGGCTTATAACATCATCATTATCTTTAAATGGAAAATAACCTACTTCTTTCACAGACTCCAACACTTCCTTCAAAAATTGATACTTGGGCTGAAACAACGACTTTGAATAAACGTAAACATTTTTGAATTTAGCGCCATTCAGGTCAAAAAGTAATGCCAACATAACATTAGTTTTTCCACATCCGCTTGGACCACATATGATAGCACGAAATGAATGTGGTAGCAATGCACCATGTTTGCTGGTTCTTGTCACGTTGTCGACAAAATCCAAGTTTTCCACTGCTAGTGTCTTGTCTTGTTGAATGACCTTCATCTTGTGATTGAGATGTATTTTGTACACATGGTTATATAAAGACATTTTGCAAAAAGCGATTCATTTCAATGTTGGTCGTTCAAGGTGAAGGAGTGTTGAATTCTCTGATCAATAGTCTACCGTTTGAATTGCATGCTCCTGGTTACCAATATCTAGGACCTGGAACTAAATTACAGAAACGTCTAGCTCGTGGAGATCCGGGGATAAATCCGTTAGATCGAGCTGCGAGAGATCACGATCTCGCATATTCCCAAAGTAATTCATTGAAAGATCGACATAAAGCAGATTGGGTGTTGGAAAATAAAGCGTGGGAACGAGTTAAAGCAAAAGACGCATCTTTGGGTGAAAAAACCGCTGCCTGGTTAACTACTACAGCAATGAAAGCTAAACGAAAACTGGGTATGGGTATGAAACGTGGTAAAGGTGTTGGTTCATTTAAGCGACATGTGTTACAGCCAATTATCAAAACATTAAAACGTGCTCCTCCGTCACCAAATCTGCGTAAATCCGCTCTACTTGCACTTGCAGCAGCAAGAACAGCCGTTAAGAATGTAGGTGGGAAGAAAAATGTACGTGTTCCAAGAATTATTCCATTTGAACCAAAATCTGGTGGGATTTTACCTTTAATCCCAATCTTTGCAGGCCTATCAGCTCTCGGAAGCCTCGCTGGGGGCGCAAGCGCGATAGCGAAAACTGTTATCGATTCAAAGAATGCTCAAAAGAAACTAGAAGAAGATAAACGTCACAACAATGCAATGGAACATCTAGGCAAAGGATTATACCTGCGAAAAAACGCTAAAGGTGGCTTTGGATTATATTTAAAAAAGGCAAAAAACTTCCGCTGAAGCTACCTAATAGGCCTTTAACCAATGTGGATTTAAATAGATTTGTTAAACTACTTAAAATTTCAAATTTCCGCGGCGTGTTCATGCGAGATAATTTACCACGTAGCCCTCGTAAACATGAATGTGCTATTATTAATCTCGACATTTCCACAAACCTCGGTACACATTGGGTAGCTTACAGAAAGATAAACAACGACATAGAGTACTTTGACTCATATGGTTGCTTGAAGCCACCGCGAGAACTAGTCTCCTACTTGAACGGTGGAAGAATTTTCTACAATAACGATCAATATCAAAGTTATAACCAAATAAACTGCGGACATTTGTGTTTAAAGTTTCTCTACAATGGAACCATCTAACGAATTTTTGAGACGTGCTATTCGCATTTTTATGGAAAATATAACGAGTGGTGTTTGGTATGAAATGCCCCAAGATATTCGTGGTGTACTAGAAGATTACTTACCTTGCAAGAAAGACTATGATAAACATGTATGGTGTGATGTTTGTGGATTTATGGAAAGTGAATGTGTATTTTGTGGAGTACCGTATTATGAGAAAAATATAAATAAAACACAAACATGTAACAGTATGATTAAAAAAATAAAGAAGTTTTTAAAATATTTTGGTATTTAAATTACTACACCTTTTACCTCATATCAGTCATGTCTCGATTGTTGACCTTGACAAGTACTACAAACGAGTTTTCGTTTACTCCTCAAGTGCCTCTTGTGCTTGATCCGTTTCGACAATATTATGTAGCAGTGCTGGGATTTCATACATTTAATTCAATTCCAAACATCGATGGTGAAAAGTTTTATTTCTATGAGCAAAATGATCGTACAAAGTTGCGTAATATTGAAATTCCATCGGGATGTTATGAAATTACTGATATAGAAGCGTACATTCGAAATGAATTAATGCATAAATACAATTCGGTTCGAGAGTTTACTTTAAGACCGAACAACAATACGCTTAAATGTGAAATTTTCTGTCAAGATCATACTATTACTTTCGAGAAAGACGATAGTCTTGGAAAATTATTGGGCTTCTCTTCAAATAGAGTGTTGGAACCAGGAAAAATGCATTCTTCAGATCAACCTGTAAACATTATAAAAGTATCGAGTCTACTGTTTGAATGCAACATTACCGAAGGAGCCTTCTACGAGGATAGACCTGCGCACACCATTCTACATTTTCCGATAAGTGTTGATCCAGGTTTTTCTATTGACGAACGTCCTCATAATCCAATATACATACCAGTAAGCAACAGCATACGTGACATTACCAAAATTACCGTTAGTGTAGTTGATCAAGAATTAAGACCGGTCAACTTTAGAGGAGAGAAAAGTACGCTGCATTTGGATTTTAAGGAAACGATATAGATGGGTTTAATTATAAAACAAAGCTCTACACATCAATATCCATTAGTCTCACGCAAATCTTGCAAGCGACGTGACGTGTCTGCTGCCAATAAAGCCTTTCTTATTGCCATTGGATTACAGCTAAAAGATGTCAAAACGTCAATACATTCGACGACAGGTTCAGGAGCCTCAACCACCTATTTTAGATCTTTACCAGAAACCTCTGTTCGACGATACTATTAGAAAAGAAGAATTTCGTACATATACACCTTACATCAAGTCATTTAACAATAGCGACGTTGTCGAGTTTATCATAAATCAATCAGATGCATTTTTTGCCATACACGAAACACTTTTGGAAATTAAAGGAAGTATAAAAAAAGTGGGTAATGGAACTGTTTCTCTTGCACCGAATGCTGGAGCCTTCTTGTTTGATACATGTACATATATCCAAAGTTCACATGACATGGAAATAGTTAGAGATCCAGGTGTAGTCAGCACTATTCGCAGTTTGCTGTGTTATACTCCTGAAGATTCCAAGTTTCTCAGTACTGCAGGATGGAACTATCCGAATAATCCACATTTATCGGGAGACAGCTTTAGTTTACTGATTCCGATAAAACATATTTTCAACATTTTCAACGATTACAATAAATTAACCTATGGTCGTCAAGTGTTTCGATTTGTTCGAGCACGTAATGATAGAGACAGTATTTTAGTAGAAGAACCTAATGCCACAACAACAACAACAGTGTCTTTAACTGTTACCAGCATGGAACTGAAGGTCAAACATGTCTTTCCGAATGACGATGTGAAAATTGACTTAATGACTCCGATTAAGAATAATACACCGATAACTATACCTTTCCGTAAATGGGAACTTAATGAACTACCTTCACTTACGGCTGGATCCCGACGTGAGATATGGAGTGTAAAGACAACTTCAGCTGTTGAACGTCCACGCTATGTCATTGTAGCTTTTCAAACTTCTAAACGAGATGACATTCACGCCAATCCAACGTTATTCGATAACATTAAGGTGTCCAGCGTACGAGTGGTTATTAATGGTGAATATTGGCCTAACGAGAGAATGCAATTGGATTTTGCGAAAAATGATTATGCTATAGCTCACTACAACTATACCCAATTCTTTCCCAGTTATACTCATTCGTCAACAAAACATCCAATCTTGGATTATAATGCTTTTAAAAAATATGCTTTGTTTACTTTCGACTGCTCCAAACAGGATGATACGTCATTTAGATCGGGAACCGTTGATATTAAGTTGGAAATCGAAGCAGATGAAGGTTTTCCTGCAGGCACTCGAGCGTACTGTTTAATTGTCCACGACAGTCTACTCGAATACTTTCCTCTAACTGAAGTTATCAAAAATATCATTTAACTTGACTTATTCAATCATATCCAATTCAGTATACTATCAGCCATCATGAGGATCGCATTAGTTGACATTCAAGGATTCACCGTAGATGGGTGGTTTGTTCCCAAAGAACTTAGCATTGAAATTGGCTTTAAACATTGCCATTATATATTTAAACCTCCACAACCGTTTGCTACATTAAGTAATCAAGATAAGAAGACTGCTGTGTACTTGGAGAAAAACGTGCATGGTCTTCGGTATTCTAATGGAGATGTTAAATATTCAAAAATAAATAAAATACTGGAATCTAAGTTGTTGTATGCAGCTGACTACATCTACGTTCGCGGAGAACAACAAGCAGAATTTTTAAGATACAAATGTTATATGCTTGACGTCTGTCCCATAATTATTGATGTTTGCAAGTTTGATGATTCTCCATACTCCACTGGAGGCTTTGCTCCACATGAATACAACTGCCACGCTACTGGACTATTTTCCTGCTCCTCGATAAATGTGGATCACCTCCGTCAATGGCTGTGTAACAAAATATTACCTATATAAATTGGATTTTTTTTTTTTTTAATAAAAGATTAAAAGTTTTATTTTAGTTTTATTTTAACAGTTTTACATATTTATTTTAATGCAAGATGATTCGCATTTGCGATTTACAAAAAATTTTATAATGATATTACTCGCTATAAAAACATTTATTATGAATATAATGCTTAAGAGTATAATTGATAATTGACTGCTGACATCATCATCATCATTATTATTAGTCTTGTACCATTTTGAATCACTTTCGGTGTTATTTGGGGATATTAGCATGATCTTGTAGAATGTTCCTCCTGACTTTGGTATTGCTTTGAAAAATACTGGAAGCCACCCATTATTCACTACTTCATGATCCATTAGAGTCCATTCAGTTCGATTGCAATCAGTTTTTACATCATTAAAACATATCGCCATGTTCTTAACATTGTTTGGTACGTTTGTATAGAGTACATTGTTAGCAATAGCTGTGAGAATGATGAATGGTGCTAGTTGAGACATCTTGTGGGTTGAATTCTTTTTAACGGGTATTGTGTTTTTGTTAGTTTTCTATCTGACAAATGGAACGCTGCAAATTGTTTTTCGATTGCGGTTCTATCTTCGTACCACTGTATATCCGCCTTCAACTTTTGTATTTTTTCCCAAAACTCTTCTAATCTACACCGTACGGTGGACATTGATGAAATAAATGTCTTTCACTCCATAGGTCAATATAAATAATATCCTTAATCACCCCCACTACCATGGTATAATAAGAAGAAATAAATGTTTTAATCCTTTATTCAAAAATACTGTTATTTAAATCACTAATTGTATCTTCATTATAATAATACAAATATTCCCTTAATGCTAAACTTAAAATACTAGTATCACAAGAAGCCTCACAAAATGAATATAAAATGTCTATTGGTTGTAAATCGTTTTTGAATGAAGTAGCAATTTTCAACGCATTACAATAGTAATCTAAAAATCTCAGTCCATCGAGGAAACGAATGCGTGGTAAAATTAACTTCTCGTTTCCTTCAATAAGATTCTTAACATCTTTTTCAAATATCTGCAAAGTAACACCAAGTTTCTTAACATTGAGCCATTTAAGTTGATCTGTAGCTTGAGTTTCAATTGCTAAAAATTCACAACATTCTGGAGGTTCATCTTCACAATAGCATTGTAGAGGCATGAGGAAAAACTGATTATATTTACGATTAAGTTCATCGATGAATCGGATCCAATCACATATACCGAACAATATCTCATTATTCTCGCTGCTTAATTTAACACCTGGTTCAAATGATTGTTAAGTAATGCTTTAAGAGAATATTTATATTATTATAAAATTAAAGTTGTAAATGATTTTATGTAATAATCAAAATAAATGCTATTTATGCAAACATGTCTTTTTTTATTTTCACGTTGAATGTCTCACAACGCTGGAAAAGATAAGCTGAGACTTAAAATTACAGGAAAACAATGTATATTTTTTAGAGTTTTTATTTTCTACTTATAATAATTACAAATGTTGATTTTCACCAAATTACAATTATCATTCTACATATTCATTTAACAAATAGCCAGTCCATTTTCGTGTGGAGATTGATAAAGCTATAAAAAAATTGGTTATGTTTTCATTTATTAATTTTTGTTTTTACTCAATCATTGTGGTTTCATAATGACCCCAAGGTAAAGTGTCATGAGAATTTTGTTGCAAGTAACGTTTATCGTCATACGGACTTAATGCAATTTTTTCTTGTGTTATTGTAAAAAGATCATGGGCGTAGGAACGAAACGTTGATTGGGAAACACTTTTAGTTGTAAATTCGTTTAAACACTTAACATAATCATCGAAAGTAATGTCATTTTTTACCGTTGAATATTTTACACCCTTAGATTTTTTTGTGACGCCTAAATTATTTGCAAGTCTTTCAATATTTGCATCATCCATATTATTCTTGTATTTATCCCACAATGCATTTCGATCCTCATCCGTCGTACTAATCTTAAACGAATACATTTTAGATCTAAGTCCGACAAAATGAGTCATAATGCGACCGTTTGCCTCATCTTTCATCATTCCGAGAACTTTTTTGTTGACTTGAGGTATTCCATAAATATTATTCTCAGAATAGTCTGATGTATCGAATTTGGATAAATTTGCTTTAATAACATCTCTGTAAAACGTCATCACATTTTAATTCATAGATAAAACTATCAGTGTCCCCATACATTAGCTTACAATTTTCAACTCCCATATATGGCAGCATAAAGTTATAATGAAAATCGTACATACACACTTTGGATATATCTAAAATTGACCATGATCCATTAGAGTCCATTCAGTTCGATTGCAATCAGTTTTTACATCATTAAAACATATCGCCATGTTCTTAACATTGTTTGGTACGTTTGTATAGAGTACATTGTTAGCAATAGCTGTGAGAATGATGAATGGTGCTAGTTGAGACATCTTGTGGGTTGAATTCTTTTTAACGGGTATTGTGTTTTTGTTAGTTTTCTATCTGACAAATGGAACGCTGCAAATTGTTTTTCGATTGCGGTTCTATCTTCGTACCACTGTATATCCGCCTTCAACTTTTGTATTTTTTCCCAAAACTCTTCTAATCTACACCGTACGGTGGACATTGATGAAATAAATGTCTTTCACTCCATAGGTCAATATAAATAATATCCTTAATCACCCCCACTACCATGGTATAATAAAAAGAAATAAATGTTTTAATCCTTTATTCAAAAATACTGTTATTTAAATCACTAATTGTATCTTCATTATAATAATACAAATATTCCCTTAATGCTAAACTTAAAATACTAGTATCACAAGAAGCCTCACAAAATGAATATAAAATGTCTATTGGTTGTAAATCGTTTTTGAATGAAGTAGCAATTTTCAACGCATTACAATAGTAATCTAAAAATCTCAGTCCATCGAGGAAACGAATGCGTGGTAAAATTAACTTCTCGTTTCCTTCAATAAGATTCTTAACATCTTTTTCAAATATCTGCAAAGTAACACCAAGTTTCTTAACATTGAGCCATTTAAGTTGATCTGTAGCTTGAGTTTCAATTGCTAAAAATTCACAACATTCTGGAGGTTCATCTTCACAATAGCATTGTAGAGGCATGAGGAAAAACTGATTATATTTACGATTAAGTTCATCGATGAATCGGATCCAATCACATATACCGAACAATATCTCATTATTCTCGCTGCTTAATTTAACACCTGGTTCAAATGATTGAGCTGAACTTAATCCAACTAATACTTTTAAATTCTCAAAATTATACAAAGTATTAAGCAGCATCACTTCACTTTTAGCTTTTACTTCCACACTGTTCATGTTGTAATGCCTACGTTTCGCGAAATAAAGCTGTGAACATGAAAACTTTTAATTATATCTTCTTACCTCTCCACTCCAACGTATAAGTGGGGATATCGTAACATTCTACGCAGGACATATTTCAACGTAGGACGTGGCATAAGAAGACGAATAAAGAGTTTATTAAAAAAATGTGTCAGGTGTGGGATTCGAACCCACGCACCCTTTCGGGTATCGGAGCTTAGATCCAACGCCTTTGACCACTCGGCCAACCTGACTTATAGTATTCAATGTAGGATGTGGCATATTATATAACATTTGACGTATTAGCGCGGAACATGAAATATAACTGAGTAATTGATAGCGTCTGCTATTTATCTAACTGCCTCTCCCACGCTAAAACTATGTTGCGCAATATTTCGTAAGACTATTCATTTATGCATCACATGCCGGGCTTAATTATTAAATACAACGGATTATGCACCTGCTTCCTGCCTCCATGCGAATATATTTTATCTTACATTAAATAATCGAATTGGAATGTGCACGTGTTTCCGGCTATATATCGTGATCGCGTGAGACATTTTTAATAGCCGGCGTATCCGATGATGTCATTATTCTCAGTAGCATTCAACTGATCATGTAAAGTATAAATTGAAAAATAAACGAATTTTTGTTATTATGGTAATCGATAAAATATATACGAGGTAACTCGTAAAATATAAATTGAAAAAATTTAGAAGTTTTACGCTAATGGTTGTAGGTTTTAATTACAAAAAAATACGAGGAAAAATTGCTCTCTTTGTCTGTCATTCGTCTTCTTCTCTTTGTCAATTCATAGAACGCAGTCACCGACCAGCGATTGTACATCGTTCTCATTGGTTACGTTGGACGTGTAGCTTCGTTATTATTGGGGGGGCGTCTTTTCGGGAGGAATGGGGGGACTGGGAACGTCTTTTCGGGGGGAATGGGGGGGACTGGGGGCGTCTTTTCGTTAATATTGTGGTACGACTCCACCATTAGTCGATGCACGTCTTTCTCATTGGCCGTTGATGCACACCATTGGCCTCCAACGTCACGAGGATGTCCGCCATTGGTTGAGGACACGTTTCTGTGGCATCATTGGTCGAGAAAAACGTTCTAACGTCACGAGGAGGGTGTTACTATGACACCATTGGTCCCTCATCGCTATACCGCCATTTCTATGTTGTTTATTCAAATTCTAAGCTGTCATTGGTCGCTGGGGGTGTTGCTATTCCCACCACTGACGCTGCTATGTTGCCATTGGTCAACGACACGTTCCGACGTCACGAGGACGTCCTCCATTGGCCAGCAGGCCATTGGGGGACGTTCCTATGCCACCATTGGTCTGCTATTCCCACCACTGACGCTGCTATGCTGTCATTGGTCGACGACACGTTCCGACGTCACGAGGAGGGCGTTACTATGCCACCATTGGCCTGATATTCCCACCACTGACGCTGCTATGCTGTCATTGGTCGACGACACGTTCCGACGTCACGAGGAGGGCGTTACTATGCCACCATTGGCCTGATATTCCCACCACTGACGCTGCTATGCTGTCATTGGTCAACGACACGTTCCGACGTCACGAGGAGGGCGTTACTATGTCACCATTGGTTCCTCATCGCTAGACCGCCATTTCTATGATGTTTATTCAAATTCTGAGCTGTCATTGGTCGCTGGGGGTGTTGCTATTCCCACCACTGACGCTGCTATGCTGCCATTGGTCGACGACACGTTCCGACGTCACGAGAACGTCCACCATTGGTCAGCAAGACATGGGGGGACGTTCCTACGCCACCATTGGCCGAGGGGCGTGGTCTAGAGACACGAGGTACGTTCCTACGTCACCATTGGTCGAGGGGCGTGGCCTCGAGACCCTAGGCACGTTCCTACGTCACGAGGGGGGCGTGGCCTTGGCCCATGAGGATACGTACGCTTGACGATCGACGTGTGACGTCACTTCCGCTCCAGAAGGAACCCTATCTATCTACTCAGGCCTGTACTTTCTATATGCCAGAAATAACTACATTGTTATATTCTAACCGGTTATTTGAATAGTCGTGAGAATAGATATGATGAAGCAACTCGGTCTAGAATAAGACAAGTAGTGCACGGTTTTTTTATGGACAATATTCCTCCAACCCTTGACGTAGTACTAGAAAAAATTAAGCAAATGGAGCATCTTCCGAATTTTTCCAAGAGTACGTTGAGAAGACTATTGCACGACATGGGTTTTATATGTGGCAAACAAGGTAGAAATTCAATATTAATAGAAAAACAAGAAATAGTCGCTTGGAGGCGTCACTATCTCCGGGAAATAAAGAAACTGAGGAACGAAGGAGCCAATATCATTTATATGGACGAATCATGGGTTAATACTGGAATAACCAATGGGCAAGTATGGCAAGATACAACAATAAAAAATAGCCAACAGGCTTTCGTAAATGGACTTACCACAGGTTTAAAAACTCCGACCGGAAAGGACCAAGATTTGTTTTAGTCCATGCAGGAAACAAAGACGGATTTGTTGAAGGTGCTGACATCACTTTTCTTGCCAAAAAAGGTGCTGAAGATTACCATGAAGAGATGGACGGAGATCTATTTGAAAAATGGTTTGAAGAGATGTTAATACCGAATCTCCCAAAAAATAAAAAGAATGTCATTATCTTGGACAATGCATCTTATCACTCTAGGAAATTAAATTTTCCCAAACAATATTGGGTGAAACGTCAAATTAAGGAGTGGCTCTATGAAAAGGACATTTATTTTGAAGAAGATTACTTAAAAAATGAACTTCTGGAAACTGCTAATGTATTTAAAAATATTTATGACAAATACAAAATTGATTGTATTGGTGAAAAATACAGGAATCACAGTGACGAACAATGCCGCGTAGATGTACATATCTTAAGACTTCCGCCTTATCACTGTGAACTGAACCCAATAGAAATGGTGTGGAGTGAAGTGAAACGGTACGTGTCCTCTAAGAATTCAAGTTTCAAACAAAACGACGTTAAAACATTGATTTATGAAGGTTATGATAAAGTACAGAACAATGGACATTGGAAAAATTACGTCAATCATGTTATAAAATTGGAGAATAATTTTTGGACAGTAGACAACATTCAAGATGACATTGAACCTATTAGAATTTCATTAAACGATGACTCTGAAGATGAACTAGATTATGAAAATGAAGATGATTGAAAATTGTTTTTCGGGGGTATTCTTTTCTCAGTAAAGGTAATAAAATATTTAGTTGATCTGGTTGAAATGTAGCACACTTAAATAACTCATTAATCGACATAATTTCAAGTAGTTATATTAGACGTCATTATGCAAAAAATAAAGTTATGAACATTTAATAAATTAGTGCAAAATTGAGGCCCCTAGAACACAAGGGGTGTAAGTGCCAAAAACAAAGTTTTGAAAAATCTTTGTTCAAAGTTCGATATAAATTTAAAAACCTATGTAGCACTTTTTCAATTTTCAGCATGTTTTCAATGACATGTAATTTTTGATGGTGTTATTGTTGTTAATGTAGAAAGTTTGAAGCCAGTTGTTGTTAGATATCAGTTGCTTGTGTTCTAGGGGCCTCAATTAGGGGTTTTTTGCAATTATCTCAGTCATTTGTTTATGTATTTTAATTTACAAACTAAAAAATTAAAAAACTTTTTAAGATCTGCAACATTTCTTTGAAACATTTTTCCCTAAAATGCACGAAGAACAAAATAGGCAAAAAAAGATTTTTTCCAAACTTCATCTTTCTTTAAAAAATAAACAAAGCAAAATTGGCTGTAATTCTTCAAGGAATTATCATCAGTTATCCCTTACCTACCGTTTAGAACATTAAAAAACCTGTAGAATATTTTTCATATTTTTTTCCCTATTAACTGCGGTATTATGTATAAAAGCATTTTTGGAATTATTACCATTTATTTCATTCACGAATTTTCTATTAACAACTTTAGCTTACCTAAACATATCTTAGTTTACTGTGAGTTTGGCCCTGCTTATTTTACAAAAGTAGCAAAACTTACAATGGCAGTAGAATTGGCAACGCTGTTATCCTATATCCGTACACTGCCATCTGAACGTGACTTTATTTATAGTTCTGTTCTGTAAAGATGAGGATTAAATCACCGAACTGTTTTATTCAACCGTTTATTTATCGTTAACGAATCTACGGTTTCTCACTGGGAAGCCAACTAGTTAATATTGTTCTGAAGCTATTTTCTTGAGGCATTTTAAAGTAATTACTATTTAAATGGGAATAAGCCACATATTAAAGTTTAAAGTAGGTTCATTGACGTTTCAATTTCCACTTCGGAAATCGTTCTCAAAATACAAACAGTAAATTAAACAAATTTTGTTTTTTTGTTACTTGGTGAAAAATTAATCCTCTTTCAATATTATTAGTTGATATGGTTACCCATATTGAAAGAGAAAGTTATTAAAAGGAAAATAACAGTAATGTTAGTAAGTCAGAACATATAGGGGGGCACCCAGACAGACAAAAAATAAAGAAGCATAAAAGAAAGTGTGAAATATAAAATGGCTAATGCAATAGTCAATGTTCCTCAGATGACAAATGCTACAAATTTTAACAATTGGAAATTCAGAGTAACCATACTACGGGAAGAAAGACAATTATTAGATGTATTGGAGAAAACTGAGCAAGACTACAGTGAACCAAAAGAGAAAGCAGAGTTTAAACTAAAAGATTCCAAAGGTAATAGCATCATAGTACAATGTTTAACAGACAAACACTTGGATTTAGTTAAAGATGCAAAAAACCACAAAAGAAATGGTTAAAGCCCTAGAGAACATATTCGAGAGAAAAAGTTTATTTACAAAATTAACATTGAAACGTAAATTGTTAACATAAACGTAAAATATTATTCAGTTTATTAAGTTAATTAAAACTCAGCATAATCTAAAAACGCAAAGAATTACGAGTTGATAATGGCGGTGAATTTACATCTAATGCATTTAGAGATTTTTGTAAAAATAAAGGTATTAAAGTGGAATATACAATGCCATATACTCCACAAGAAAATGGGATTTCAGAGAGAATGAACAGAAGCTTATTAGACAAAGTAAGGACCAAATTTGCTGAAACTAATCTACCAAGAGAGTTATGGGAGGAAGCAATTCTGTGCTCAGCATATGGACGATGACTATGAACACCTACTAAAGCAAACAATGGAGAAACACCTGCCACAAGATGGTACCATAAAAATGAGTTATCAAAAATGAAAGTATTTGGAAGTAAGGCATGGGCAATAGTCTTACCAAAACAAAGCAAATTAGAAAGAAGGGCACAACCTTGCATAATGATAGGATATACAGGAGCTGGATATAGATTGTGGAATTATGAAACTAATGAAATTTTTTGTTCAAGAGATGTGAGATTTGATGAAACTTTAACTAATTATAATGAAATCACTAAGACCAATATGATGGATGATGCAAATAAGAAAACAATAGAAGTACAATATGAAAATGAACTGCAAGTGGGAATAAATGATATAGAGATAGAAATTCAAGATGATGATTTAAATGAAGCTAATGAAGATGAAACAGAGAATATAAGTTCAGAAAATTATGAAGAATGCATGCCAAAGATAGAAACAACAAAAACAGGAAGAAAAATAAAAGCACCCAAATATTTAAGTGAATATGAGACTTATACAGCTTATTGTTTAATATCAACAGAAGAAAATGATCCTTTATGCTATGAAGATGCCATAAAAGATCCTGAATGGGTAGAATCCATAAGAAAAGAGCTACTCTCCCATGAAAAGCTAAGTACATGGGCAGAAGTAGAATTACCTAAACATAAAAAAGCTATTCAAACAAAATGGGTTTTTAGAACAAAGGATGATGGAACTAAAAAAGCCAGAATAGTAGCCAAAGGTTTTCAAATTAAGGAGGAGAGTGAATTTGAACCAAATTACTCACCAGTAGCAAGAACATCAACAATTAAACTATTTTTATCAATAGCATTACAAAATGATTGGAAAATCAGACAAATGAATATCCCAACTGCATTTTTAAATGGATTACTTGAGAATGATGTCTATATTTATGCACCAGAAGGACTTACCATAAAAAACTCAAGAGTATTAAAATTGAATAGAGCTTTATATGGCTTAAAAGAATCATCAAAGGTATGGAATAATACATTCAACGAATTTGTTACTCAAAATAATTTTGAAAGATCTATGTATGATTGTTGTTTATACAATAACAAAAAGGTTTGGATATTAATATATGTAGATGATATATTATTAATAGGAGAAGATAATGATGTTAAGTGTATTATAAAAATATTACAAGATAATTTTCAGGCAAAAGATTTAAAAGAAGTTAAACATTTTTTAGGTATGAATATTACTAGGACAGAAGATACTATTAAAATTGATCAAGAAAGATTTATAGAAAAACTTTTGGATCATTTTAATATGAAGGAATGTAAACCAAAGAAGATTCCAATGGAAAAGGGATTTCAATACATTGAGGACAGTGAAATTCTAACTAATATTCCTTACAGGCAATTAATTGGAGGACTGATGTATTTATCAACAACAAGTAGGCCAGACATTAGTTATGCAGTGTCATACTTGAGTAGATTTTTAGATTGTCCTACTACAGACATGGAATGCTGGAAAAAGAATTTTAAGATATCTACAAGGAAGTAAGAAACTGGGATTAACTTATTATAAAAATACAGATTGCCAGATAACACTCAATGGATACTCAGATGCCGATTGGGCAACAGATAAGAAAGATAGGAAAAGTGTGAGTGGATGTATATTATTATATGGTAATAACCCAATATCATGGTTTTCAAAGAAACAAAACTGTGTGGCATTATCAACAGCTGAAGCTGAATACATTGCAGCAGCACAAACAGCTCAAGATTTAATCAATGTCAAGGGTATACTGGGAAATTTTAATGTAATTGTCAAAACAATTTTATACTGTGACAATAAAAGTACAATTTTAATGTCTAACAGTAATGAAAATTTGAAAAGAGCAAAACATGTAGATATAAAAAATCATTTTTTAAAAGACTTAATTTCTAAGAAAGAAGTTGTAATGGATTATATATCAACTGAGCAAAATTTAGCTGATATTTTAACTAAATCTTTAGGTACCGAGACTTTCATAAATCTAAGAAATAAAATTTATGTTATATGAATTGTAATATCATTTTGTTAATTATAATAGTTACGATTTTCATCTTCGAACATTTCAAATCGAGGAGGAGTATTGGAATTTTGTACTTGGCAACACTGGCTCACAATGTCTTAAGTGATTCCGGTTGTCATATGTCAATTGTAAAATATATATTTTCTAGAATGTAGCACATGTTTAGTTTTTAGTACTTTTGTAAAATAAAGTAATCAAATAATTCACTGCTATCTCTGTATTACCTCACTGGGAAACAACAAATTCTAATAAATTTTTCACCAAGTAACAAAAAAAACCAAAACTTTGTATTTTGAGAACGATTTCCGAAGTAGAAATTGTCACAGTCAACTAGTTGATGGTTAATTCAAAAAAACTACGTTTTGTGTAGACGTAAACAGAGGCACAACGAACACTTCACGTCGACAAGGAAAATTAGCTGATCTGAGAGACTACTACAAAACTAAAAATAACATCCCGTGGACACTCGGGCGGTCGGTTGAAAATAGAATAACTATGTAGTTATTCTAATTGACGAATGAGTTTCGACTTTCGATTGATCTGCATTTTCGATTTCAAATCTTTATTGATAGTTCGTTAAAGGATTTATTTATTGTAAATATTCAATTAAAAAGTATTCTCTTAGTTAAAATTATTTACCTAGTACAAGCATAATAATTGTATTTTTAAAATATTTTCATGCACATTAATTTGTAAAAGATGCAGCTTTTATGCTCGACTTTCTGAATTTTGCAGTGATCGATTATTTTTAATTTGAAATATTAACACATGAGTCCCCGATTCATGTTTTATATTATTCAGCAAACATAATTTTTATTTGGAGTTTGTGTTTTTGTCTTACGTAAACGTGAATTTATTCTGTAAGTACTGAATTTTGCTAACTGTTTGTGTGTTTAACATGTCTGCGCGTAAAGAAGTATTTTATGGCATCACTTCGAGAAATACATTAACAGTGAGAAGGCTGTATGCAATATTTGCAAAGAAAAACTTAGTTATAAATCAATTACAGCAAATTTGAAAATCCGTTTAAAGTATATCAGTATTTTTTTTTCTTTGATTCAAGAAAGAATGTTTGTTTATGTACTCGCTTATTTGAAACTACTGTTAAACAATCAACCAGTTAAATAATTTAATTAGTTTTTCAACTTGTTACTTGTTTACGAAAAACGGTTCAGTTTCGTTAACGATAAAAACGTCAACGATTCATCTCCACTGCCCTTACTTTGAGAACTCGACGTTGCCAAATAATTTAATAAGTAGCTTTTTTATTGTGGTGTCATAATGCAGTTTAGTATTTTTATTCGGAATAAGGCACAATGTGACTTTAAAATAAGCATATTTTGATGTTTAGATTTTTAATTCGGAAATGGTATTTAAAATACGAAACATTAATAAATTTTATTTACATAAAACGATTTCCGAAGTGGAAATCAAAATGTTAAATTAAACTTATTCTAAAGGATAATTGTGGCATATTTAAAATAAAAAACAGTAAGCTGCCATTTAAATAAATTCGCCCAAATTTGATTATCTTAGAATATTCTTAAAGTGCTAAAAAGACAACATGTCAAATAAATCCAAAAAGTTTAACAACGTTGAACTTCTCCTCTTTTCTTATTTCCACTAATGCATGTGAAGGGTCCAGGGCAAAAACGACATTAGTCCATTTTTTCAACAAACTGAGGTCACCATTGATTTTTGTGGTACTGTTAGGTTACTTTCAAGTAGTGATACCGTTAATCTGTAAAAACAGCGTAGATCCTTAAAATAACCATTATAAGATTTACTATACGGGGGAAGAATGGCATGAGCCCGTTAGCGTGTATGGAAAAAGGGCATCAGTCCCTGTTATCAGTTGGTGTCGGTAAGTCAATTGTTGCATCAGCCGTTAGTTTACCACTCATAGCCACGTGCATCTGTTGTATATTGATACTTTGTGCATATTTCTGTAGTGTAAAAGTTTTTAAAGACACAAGAATTATCATGGATAATCACTATTCAGTGTCCAGTGAAAGTGAAACTGGTCTATCAAGCAGGGAAACGAAGAAACGTAAAAGAACTGGCAGAGGGCGAGATGTAATGAAAATTTTACGTGCCACAACGCATGAATTGGGACCCGACTGTTTTTGTAAACGTTTTAAATGTTTTACTGTGGTTCCTGAACCTGAACGGTATAGAATAATTCGTGAATTTAATAAATTAGGTAACACTGATGCACAAAACTCTTACATTAGTGGTCTAATCAGTGTTCTTCCTGTCAACCGCAGGCGACCTAGAAAAATCGCTGAAGAATCTAGACTTAATAGTGCTTCCTTTAGTTATCGTGTTCGAATAGTTGAGGATGGAATTACTCGTGATGTTTCATTATGTATCAAAGCTTTTTTATCTTTCCATGGAATCACGGGACGTCGAGTTAGATACGTTAGAGACTCCCTGCTTTTTAATGGGAAAGCACCTATCGATATGCGAGGAAAACATAATTCGCGACCTCACAAACTTTCTGAAGTCACAAAGCAAAAAGGTGATGGAGTTCATTAAAAGTCTAAAAGGACGCAAATCTCATTATTCTTTAGCAGACTCGAATAAAATTTACTTACCTGAAAACTTAAACATAGTGAAATTACACAAAATGTATTCCGAAACAAACGTTGAAAATAAAATATCCTACGAATCCTTCCGTGACATTCTTGAGTCAAATTTTAATATATCGTTCGGAGATCCACGAAAAGACACTTGTAGCACGTGTGACTCCTTAAAAGCCGACATATCATCGATAACTACATTATTAAATTCTACTTCGGACCTTGAAACTAGGAAAACAGCAAGTATTGACAAGTATGATATAGAAAAAAAGACACGTGAAAGGAATCTACATCTAAAAAAAAAGTGAGCGATTTTATAGTCTAAAAAGAAGTTACCGCAAACGTGCTTCAAAGTCCTCGACTATGGAAGATATAAGCATGGATTATCAAAAAAACTTACCATGTCCAAATATTACAACCAACGACGTATACTATAAACGTCAACTAAACTTCATCAGTTTCAACATTCATATTCTGTCGGATTCAAAATCTGTATTTTATACCTACGATGAATCTGTTACTAAGAAAGGAGCTGACGATGTTTGTTCCATGCTGAATCACTTTTTTTTATAATATTCTGCTCATGGAAGTAAAAGAACTAGCTATTTTTTGTGATTCCTGTGCAGGACAAAATAAAAATTTTACTATTATTCGATTCTTGCATTACTTAGTTACAAGAAAAAATCGTTTTGATATTGTGAAAGTAATATTCCCTATTAGAGGGCATTCATATCTTGAATGCGATCGAAACATGAGCCTTGTCAATCAGAAAGCATATACTGAGGTACCAGAGGACTGGAGAGACGAATTGCGAAATTGTCGTTTGAAACCTACATCATTTGAAGTGATTGATTGCAGTAAAAATTTTGATTTTCAAAATTGGACTTCATTTTTATCGCCGCTATACCCAACGAAGTGCCCTTTCCCAACTCGACCAATCAGAATGCTTAAATTTTGCAGCAAGGATAATCGGTTAATTTTCCATAAATCTACGTATATGGGTTTATATTATAATTCTAAATTCGAAAATAAACCGATTAAGGCGTGCCGCAAAAGGACACAAAATAATCACAATAAAAAAGAAGTAGGAACATTACGAAAACTTTATCAAGGCGCAATTCCTATTAAAAAATCCAAATGGAAAGATCTGCAAGATCTAACTGCATTCCTCGAGAAATCAGAATCCAGGTTATTTTATCAATAATTAACAGTAGTTGTTGTCGAACAGGTAGAAATTTAAAAAAATAAAATGAGAGAATTATCCAAAATTTTTATTTTGTCGTAGACTCGCAGACCACACCCGATGAACGGAGGGCTTAGAAGTCGCCAGTGTCACTTTTGACTTTTAGGTGTTTTGTCAAAGTGGTAATTTAGAAACTGGCACTATGTCAGTTTCTGGCGGATTGTTGAGGGAGAATCACGTCGTGGTAAGTAAAAAAGTGACATTTTTTCTTTAGTGCCGGTTTTCACGTAAATTATGTACAGTTATTCGGCCAAATTAATGAATGAAAAACTGACATTATAAGTATAGTGTCGGTTTTTTAATAACCTAAATGATTAAGTTCTTATGTCAACGAATTAAATAATAGCATTTTTCGTTAAGTGCCATATTTTCTAAGGAGTGGAATGAGATTATACTGTTTTTTGTAAATCGATAAATGTCAAATTTAGTTTAATGTCAGTCTTTTAGTAAAAATAATAGGACAATCATGCTGTATTTTAACAAATAAAAGACATTTGCAGTTTCTCGTGTGTAATGGTTTTATAATAATGTAGCATAAATAACTGTGACTATTTCTTGAAAAAGTACCTAATTTTAATGTTAATATACAATCAAAATATTGCTAACTGCATCTTCTTGGTTTAAGGTGTTATAATCATGGACAATTCACACAGTAGAATTAGAAGAATATTACAATTAGTAGCTCAAAATAGAGGTAGTCAAAATCCAGTATCTGAAAAAATTAAAGAAAATTGCCTAAGTTTAGTTTTTACAGAAACTAAATCCAACCATTTACAAACATCCAGCAACGACTTCGGTTCGTTTAACAACGAAAACTTACCCAGTAATGACAGTGGTGACTTTTCACCCGCTTCGGACGATAACAGAACCTACGCACCTCAAAAAAAAAAAGATGCCGCAAATCTAACTCTTCATCTACTTCCAGATCTTCATCTTCTTCCAGCTCGTCCTCCTGGTCTACAAGATCTTCTACATGTTCTTCCTCACATTCTTTCACTAAATGTGTAGCTTACGTAGATGAAAAAAATTCAGAACCTTCTAATGAGAAGGAAATAATCATACATGAAGAAGTAGTAAGTAAAAATAGTGGTGATTTGACGACAATTATAAATAAAAATAATTCAAATTCTTTTAACAAAGATTTTAATGAACATGTTACATGAATATAATGACATTGGTGATGAGTGGCATGATATGACTTACAAGCAGAAAAATCAGTTCCAAATGGTAAGATATCAACTTTCTATTATAAGTCTAAAGTAAATTGCTTAAATTTCACTATCTCTGAACTCAAACAGGACACAACTGAAAGCTTCTTTTGGGATGAATCACAAGAAAATCGCGGAGCTAATGAGATAGGTAGTCTTTTAAAGTATCTATAGAAAAACTGCTGATGAAGAATTGAATGTCATCTGTTATTCTGATAACTGTTGTGGACAGCAAAAAAACCAGTTCATTATTGGGATGTACATACATACTGTCCTGAATTTAAAAATAAAATCCATTACACATACATTTTTAATAGGATCTTAATTTTAAATCGATTAGGTCTTAACACTCTTCATGGAACTAGGCAGACTTCATTATTTCATCTACCATTTCATCAATTTAATTATGAATACTTCAAGCCTCTTACTCATATTTATGGTGAGACTATATAATAGGTACCAAAGTGATCTGTACTTATTTTTCCAGTCCTTCAATTTAAAAATGTGATAAAGAGACTGCTATTTGTGTGATATTAGTTTGTATTCAAGTTAATTATTAGTTTTTGTTAAACTTACTAATTATTTTCCAATGTTATGCTTACTTTGTAAAATTTTATATATTATATATTGTTCCAATGTAAATGGTATATCCGTCAATAAATAAATAATAATAAATAATAATAGGTGGCGATACTCTGAACGAAGGAGACGCTGTACATTCTTTGATTGAAAAACAAGTCAAAAGATGTCGTAAGTCAGGACCAATATATGTACCTTAGCAATATGTTTGTGCTATTCGAAGCGCAAAAAAAGAGGGACACCTTTCACTATAATGGAAATGAGCTATGGCGATTTCTTGGATATAAAACAATTACCAGTCCCGAGGCTGAATAAGAGCATAGATGGCCAAGTTGTAAAACTGTCTGATTTAAAAGTCAAAGTTGAGAAAAATGAACATGAAGAGATAAAAATAAGCTACAAAACATCTTACTTTGATTATTTTAAAGAGCTTTACTTAAATAAAAGAACCAATAGAAATATTAACCAATACAAACCAACCTTAAAATATTTCGAATAGTTAATGACCTAGTTGATGCCTCTTTATTACAGAATGACATTAAAAGCTTAGCTAGTTGGTGTGAGGTAAACATGCTATACTTAAATATACAAAAAATTACTTTTGGAAGATCAAGAGAGTTTGTAAATTATGATTATTGTATAAATAATGTACCTTTAGAGGTACGTCATAATATTAAAGATTTAGGTATAAATTTTGATTCTAAACTAACTTTTAAATATCACATTAACGAAACTTCAGCTAAAGCTTTAAAAATGTTAGGATTTATTCTTAGAAACTTTAATCAGTTTTCAGTACAAACTTTAAAAATGTTATACTTTAGTTTAGTTCGACCAGTTTTGGAGTATGGTTCTCTCATTTGGTCTCCTTCATATAACAGTGACATCAACACTATCAAGAGAGTTCAAAATAAATTCTTGAGGGTATGTGCTTACAAAATTGGTTTTATTAGACAGCAATACACATATGATGATATAATGTCAATACTAAATATCTCATCACTACATGATAGAAGATGTCAAGCCGATTTATGTTTCCTTTTTAAAATTATAAATGGATATGTTCAAGATCCAGAGTTACTAAGTTTAATAAGTTTTAATGTTAACACTAGAAGAACTCGTAACACTGAGATTTTCAACATTCCATTCCACAGTACGAATTATGGCCAAAATGAACCCATTACAAGAATTTTACGAACTGCCAATGAGCACAGCAATAGTTTAGAGTTATTTGGAATATCTACAGCAACATTTAAGAAATCATTTGAGAGATTTTGAGCATTATTTAATAACTTAAGCTACTACTTTAATTGAATTTTGTTTGATTTTAATTTTGGTTTGTTTTTTATTAACGCAACCTATATATAAGCTTTGTAAAAGTTGACGTCATATTTCTGTAAAAATGGTATATCCGTTAATTAAATAAATAAATAAATAAATAAAAGAACCAATGGAAATAGTCGTCCTTCAGAAATCAAACCTCTGTATCAGCGTAAATTGGATATATCATAGAGAAAGAAAGATGATATAACAAGTCTTATTGTTGCTGGCTTAATTTCCAATTATTACAAATTATATTATGCAAGTATGTTTTGATAATATTTTTTATATTTTTTGATAAGTTTTTTAATTATTTTAAGTTCGAAAAAATGTTAAGTGACATTAAGTATTATTAATGGTTTGTTTACTTTTACCAATAAACGATTTTTCTTTTTAATATGACACAATTTTGTTTTATTTTTCGCTTTTTTTATCATAAGGTAAATATTAACTTTAATTTTTATTCTAATAATCAGAACATTTATGTAAAACAAAAGTAGTACTATAAGGAATTTTTTTTAAAGATTTTTTTCTAAATTAGTAGTTATATTATTAACTTGCCTTCTTCGGTAGAAAATAACTGTATTTTAAGCAAACTGTTAAACAACATTAATTATAGTATTTAATTCAGTTATTTTAGTTCAACATTCATTACAGAACTGTTCGAAAAACTTTAAACAGTCATACTGAAATATCTAGATTTTGGGATATGTTTTTAAGGTGCGATATATCCAATATTTGTAATCAATGCTTGTACCTAATACTTCGACAAAATAATAACAGTAGAATTGGTAACAATAGAACAATTTAATTGTAAGTGTCCAACATCCCATTCAACATGACGTGATAGCCCAGATAATTGCATCTGACAGGTGATCAAATATTTATCACATGGATGGAGGTTCATATCATAATTTGTTAGTTGTCAAATTTAAATAAAACTGATGTAAAAATGCATATTCTGGTTTTTGATTTATGTAATTATGATAGGTTATGTAATTTTTTCAAGAACTGAAGAAAAAGTAATAAGTGGAAATTCTTCTTTATTTATTCTTGAAATTTCAAGGTTTTTATTAATGTTTAAATAATTATAAAATCTTTGAATGTTATGTGTTAATTAAGGAAATATTAAAACTTCACCTAACATTGCAAGAAGGACCTGCATTCGCATACATTTGGCACAATTAAATTAAAACTTTTGGTTACTTTTTTCCAGTCCACAAAAAACTGAGAATTTTTGAGAAGAGCTCTCTTGGCAAGTAATTACCAATACTTAATTTAATAATTTAATATTTAGGTAATTGTTAGTAATTAACATTGGAATATATATATATATATATATATATATATATATATATATATATAATATATATATATATATATATATATATATATATATATAAAGCTAAGATAATATTGTGAAGATAATATACACAGACATATTTGTTATAAATAGAAGCACTGTTTTAATTAATGAAAAGACTGATATGTTTTTGTATACACTTACGACAAATCAAAAGTTGGAAAAAAGAAAGTATTTTTAAAGTGTGTAAAAGATTTTAATTTCTAGCTGAGCACTTTCAGATTACAAAGCCATTTTCATAGCTACAGTTAAATATCAAGTACTTATCCTACTAGGAAAGATCATGCAGTGAGCAGAAAATTGCTGGTTCTGTTTTTTGTTTTCTTTTTTAAACAATAAAAAAACACAATAAGTACTGTACACTGGACTCCACAAAAAGCACATTAAAAAATTTGGTTATAGTAGGGTTGTCAGAACCCACATTTTTACTGAAGTTGAAGCAGGAGATATATCTTCTGAAAAGAAAAATAGAATGAGCAATTTTCTGCTTACCACATGATTGCTTCTAGTAGCCAGGATACTTTATATTTGACCATAACTCCGAAGATGACTTTGTAAGCAGAAAGCGCTCAGCTGGGAATTAAAATCTTTTACACACTTCAAAAATACTTCTCCTTTAACAACTTTTGACTTTTTTAATTTCTTACTTTTTTCACTTGTTTCTTCTTCAAATAATATGAGTTTATCTTCACATGTTTCATTTTCTATCTTTATTGGGTTCTCTTTTATAATTAAATCATCAAATGCATCATTCCTACTTTCCCTCTTGAGCGCCTCGTTAATCTCAACTTTAAAGGTATCAAAAAGATCACCACCATCATTATCTATTTCTCCTTTACATGTGTATTCATTAACTTCTTGTTTTACTTCCATTTCAGTAAATTTAATTTTATCTATATTCACATTCACAATATCACAATACATTGGGACTTGGGACATCAAAGGATCAAAGTGAAGAATGAATACTTACTAACCTAACCTAACTGAATATAGCATACTGAATATAGTCACAGTCGCAAATTCTTCTTCTTCTTCCTTCACAAATCACAAAACGACAATACAAAATATTGCCGTTTGGCAGTGTTGCCATGTTCTTCGTCTTCCATTCATTTGCTTGGCCTTGGCTACCAGGGCTATCAGGACAGGATCTGAATGTTTATACTGAATGTTCAAGAGCCGTACCTAAGGTACATCTGGGCTTAATCTCATAGCTCCTGAACCTGCAACAACATTAAAAGGAAAAAAAAACAAATTAAAGTAAAATGTTTAAAAGTTCTTTCACATAAGTTCTATTTCTAAAGTTCTATTGTTCTAGTCCTATACTACTGCCACAGAATAATAAACAATTAAAATGCCCACTCTGCTTAGACAAATTAACCCGGTTTAATTTATTTACGGCAACTACAGACATAATATGCACTATTCTATTCGTACTTTTAGTTGTAGAATGGATTAAATTATTTCAAATCTACTAAATTATAAATCTCTAAAAATTTAAATTACAATTCTGTCGTAGCTTGTCATGATACTATGATAAGAAGATAAGATATTGCGCATCAGTCGTGACGTCACTGGAGAGTTGCACATTCGAAATGTCAGTTTTTTGTATGTGTCAATAAATAATCTTTAATAAATAGTTTGGAGATATCCTTATGTGTACGATTATTGTAATTATTGAACCTCTTAACTTATTTTCGTCTAGTAATTTCATCACAGAATGCATACAAATCCCATTTAACTTTAACAAGAATTCAAATTCCAGTCTCCAATGACGGCATGCGAGGACACGACCGATTTTGTGCTACGAGAACATCCTATCTTGTTATTCATAGTATCATGGTAGCTTGTCACAAATTTCTCAATTCGAGTCTATGTTTCCATCTAAAACATGGCGTCGCGTGCTGACAAACTTCAAAGGCGGCATCTGAGAGTGGGCATTCTGATTATTATTTATTCTGTGCTACTGCACCAAATCGCACTAAGCACATACAATCCAAGCAAGCAGATTAAATCTTATAATATACCTACATTAGCGAACTACACTTGAGACCTTGTTGACACAAATCCACAAATCATGGACGTATAAACACTCGATGGCTCTGTGAAGTTTGACTAAATGTTTCGTGTTCCAATGCAATAGCGAGCGCTTCATCTAGAACTTTCTGTCTTGCTATTCGTAAAGTTTTCTGTAATATTTCTAATCACATACCCACACTTTCTTTCAACCCACTGATGAAGGTAATTGCAACCCACAGCTATGTCTTCAAAATGTTGTCTGGTGCCTTCGGATAAGCACCGCACTATACGAGCAACATCTGCTTCAAATTCTTGTAAATTTTCACTTGCTCGTTCAATTCTACTTCTTAGTTGTACTTTGTAGACTTATTGCAGATGGGCATCTCCGTAACGTTTGTCTAGTCGATTGAACAAGGTTTGATAACATTTTTCTTTACCTTCAGGAATCGATCTTAGCACAGCATCACCTCATAAACCAGCAGTCAAGGAATCAGCCGTTTCTTGTTCGGTCCAATGATTGGCTATCGAAATAGCTTCTAATTGTCTAAGGTATATGGACCAAGAATAAATTTTTAATTTGAAAATGTTTCTTTCTTTCTAATGATTGAGGAAACTTCTGGAATTAATGATGATACATTCGAGAATGTTTCTCATATGATTGAAGAAACTTCTAGAAAGAATGGTGAAAGATTTGATGAAACTAAAGTTATTAAAGAATCATTTAGACAAAACGACGAGGAATTCAAAAATGTTTCTAGAAGATTCGAGGAGACTCCTCAAATAATTAAAGAAGTTTGTAGACAGAACAATTTGAAATTTGAAGAAATTTCTAGAATATTCGATAAGATTAGAAGCGAAGATCAAACAGAGAGCATGATAACCAATACGGAAATGCTACCAGCAGTTAATGCAGTAATTTTAGATTCTATAGTGAAAGAAGAATCACCGAGAGAAGTCTCTCTTTTGATACATATTAATTGCAGTTAATTATTAGAAAAATAGATAATTGTCCTTTGATATATGAGCAGATAGATTTTTACAAGTCACTTTTAGTATATTGTGAGATATAAATCCTTAAACAGTGTTAAAGTTTAGATGCAACTGAAAAATCCTGAGACGTATTATATTTTTTTGTTAATATAGTTAACAAATATGTTAACTTAGATTTTGGTGTAAAATCAGCACTATAATTTTAATTCTTGTTTTTTTTTTAAATTTGTGAGAGAACACTTTGTCTCTCAATATTAATAAAAATAACTACAGCTTAAAACAATATTTTATTAGCAAAAAACCATAAAATCATGTAAGCTCTCCCAAGGGTCCAATATTTTCAATGGACGGGTCTTCCAAAATATTCTTAAAATACTCCTGTTGAAAGAGTGGTATGAACTGGAGTAAATCCCATATCCTTTTTTTATTGGCGCTACTTTTAAGTGGCGCAGAGTACAGTGGTGTAAGTTCCATATTTTTCATTCATTTAGGGGCTTCTTTTTTATTATTTTGTGGAAAAATGTTGATTCTGTCAAAACTGAAGTCTTCATTCAAAGTGCTGTTATAAAATATTTTGTACGGTTGATCTTTCTCAAAATACAGCCACTGAATGTTTAACCAAGATACTGTACATTTTCATTTTTCTTACGGCGAGTTTTCCACCACCCCTTTTTGTGTTCAAGCAAAACTTTGTATTATTATACATCTCAGTCATTGATAATTTTGCAGTTAATAACTACTTCTGGTAGAGTACTTTTATTTTAATTATTATTGCCAAAACTTATTTTTACACAGTCTTACCGAAATACGAGGTGACTATAAGTTCTATCCATTATATTACTTACATGTTTCCATTGCACTCCACTCCACTTGGACATATTTTAAATCAGCTCAGAGATAAGCAGCAGCACTGTCTTACTAAATTTATTTAATTTGAATGAAATCAAGAGATACAGAACAAAAAAACCAATTCAATAAAAAAATTATATTAAAAATTAGGTGTATAAAAAAACACTCATATCCTATCCCATCTCCAAATTGTGCCGTCATCGCAAACACAAATTAATACGTTTGAATTTCTACTCAACGTGGTCTGTCTAATAGCAGTAGTACATCTAGCTTGATGAAGAGTGTAACACTTTGCCTGAGCTGGATCGGGAACGTCCAAGTCCCAAACAAATACTTTTCCAGTTTGGTTTCCCAAAGCCAAAATCTGAAACAAGAAAGGTAATATTATTACATATTCTTTCACAATTGAGAATTTACTACAGCCCTGACCAGAAAATCCCATTTGGCCAGGAAAATAAGAAAAAAAGTACTCTATTAATTTATTTACACCTAATTTTGGGTCTTGTAGTGTTTAAAATAAATTATCAATATTTCAAAGCTACCGATTAAATAGTTTAAAAGATATTCTATTTGTTTATCGCAAATTAAATTGTTTTGCAACAATATAAGTTAGAAAGTGATGAAGTTACTTGTACCAATACTGTATCAACTGTAGTGACAGAACATCCAACTACATCTGCGTTTCGGGATGTATCGGTATAAAGCACCTTATCATAGTGGAATGTATTCACAATATCCTTGAAAGCTTGTCGAAAATGATATTATTTGTATGTTGCTTATTCAATTTACAGAGGGAAGTGTTTATAAAAGGAGGTGTTCTAGACCATGGCGGGATTCTAATTTTATAGATGCAATTGTTTGAGATAATTTTGTGTCTTGGCGAAGTCAGAAGATTAAATACAGGGTTAGTCGGATTCAACGAAATTCTGCTAGCATAAGATAGGAGTAGTTGCTGCCTCCGAAGATAAAGGGGGAGTTCATTCGATTCACAATAGAAACTTTCAGCGGGACTGGATCGAAAAGCTTCTAAGCAAATTCGGAGAGAAGTTTTGTGAACAGAGTTTAACGATTGTAATAAATTATTAGATGTGGACAAGAAAACTATACAACCATAGTCTAATTTGGATCGGATTATAGCTCGATATATTTTGAGTAGAACACTTTCATCGACACCCCGTTGATGGTGGAACAATGTCTTTAACAAATTCATTTTGCTTAAACAGTTGCCTTATATTTCATCGATATGACGACGCCAGGTGAGTTTGTTATTGACAGTTAGTCCTAAAAACTTGTAATGATCAATTAACTCTAAATTTGCCCCGTTAAGTGTTATTTTGGGTATTTCTGCGCTGTTATATCTCCTGGCGAATTTAATTATTTTGGATTTATTGGAAGAGAACCTGAAGCCAGTTTTCTCGGACCATGTAGCAAAAGACTCGTTTTTGTGATAAAGATCAGGTTGCAGCTGTGGATTTTTCTTGGCAGTATACTGGCGTATAAAAGGAGATTTTATATGAGAGCAAATATCATTGATGGCTAGTAGAAAGAGGGTAGAACTCAAAGTAGAACCTTGGGTACACCATTTTCAGTGACATAGTTGTCGGATAATACTCCGTTAACTGTGAGTCTGAAATTTATATTATTTAAAAAGTTGTACGATTATTTTCTACCAGTTTTTTAAGGATAACCGACTTACATGTTGTATCGAAAGCACTTTCTATATTAAAAATTATTGCGATTACGTATTTGCTATATCTGTTTGTGGGATCACTAAATTATCAGTGGTGCTTCTATTAGGTCTAAAACCTGATTGAGCAGGGTTAAGGATATTGTTTTTTCTAGATACCAGATTAATCACTTTTTCCAATAATTTGCAAAGGGTGCACGTTAAGGAGATTGGCCTAAACGAGAGTTGGGAAGGGAGCTGCTTTTTTGAAGTTATACTTCTATACGCACGGTCGGCATTGGAAATTTGCATGAGAGTGAATCTGTGAAAACATTACATATGTAAGATAATGAGTAAGAGAGAGACAGAAGATATATTTTCTCTCTCTACCTCTCTCGAATTATCACGCATAAAAGTATAGCCAAACAAGTCAACAACTTCATACCAGTGAACGATAGAATCCTCCTGTTGCAAATAAATACGTCACCGGTGAACACAAACATCATACCAAGTCTATGCACCCACAGCAGACCATAGTGATGAAGAAATATCAGAATTCTACAAACAAATAAGCAACCTTATAAGAGATATACCGAGACACGAACTCCTTATAATCATGGGAGATTTCAATGCAAAAATAGGTAACGGAAAAGAAGGGCAACATATTGGTCCACATGGATTAGGAGAGAGAAATCAACGCGGAGAAACAATAGTATCTTTGCAGCTGAACATGACTTAATCGTGCTAAACACATTTTACAAACTACCGCCTAGACGCCTGTATACGTGGAAATCACCTAGAGACAACGGAGAAGACGTTATTATTAGAAATCAAATAGACTATATGCTTGTTAACAAAAGATATCGAAATAGTTTCAACAGTGTCAAAACCTACCCAGGCGCTGATATTCAATCTGACCACAATCCTTTAGTGGGCATGTATAGAACTAAGTTAAAGAAAATACGCGGAAAAACATGACATGAGAAAACTGAAATGTAACGAAGTAAAAGAAATAGTCAGCAAAACATTAAATAGAAAATTTAAAGAAATCGATAATACAACGGAAAGCACAGAAGATAAGATAGAATCCCTTAAGAAAACAATAGACGACATTAAAGACAATTTTATGAAGAACGAAGAAGGTAAGAATAAGACATGGATGACGACAGAGATTCTGCAACTAATGGAAGAAAGAAGGAAAAACAAGAACGATAACTCCATGTATAAAACATTACAGCGAGAGATACAGAAAAAGATCAGAGAAGCCAAACAGAAAGAACTGGAGAAAAAATGCCAAGAAATCGAAATTCTCCAAAGTAAATACGACGACTTCAACGTGCATAAGAAGGTAAGAGAAATTACAGGTAAATGTAAAAACAGAAGAGTAAGTAAACTTGTTAATGACAATGGAGAGATAATCGTGGACAAAGAGAGTATCAATGATACCTGGAAAAATTACATAAGAAATTTATTTTTTGATGAGAGAGAGAACCAGCCCCCAATACCTACGGAAACAGGACCACCTATACTAGTGGCAGAAATAAGAGCAGCCATAATATCACTAAAAGAAGGTAGAGCTCCAGGACCAGACGGAGTACAATCTGAATTTCTTAAACTTTTGATGATGAATCTTTAAGAGTACTATGTAAAATCTTCAATAATATCTATGACACAGGCAATATCCCAAAAGATTGGCTACTTTCAGAATTTATTACCTTACCAAAGAAACAGGGAGCAAAAAAGTGAGGAGAATATAGGCTAATAAGTCTAATGAGCCATACATTAAAACTTTTTTTTAAAATTATACATCGTAAAATATACAAGCTATGCGAAGAGAGAATACAAGACACACAGTTTGGATTCATGAAAGGCGTAGGTACAAGAGATGCACTGTTTAGTCTACAAGTATTATTTCAAAGATGCAGAGATATGACTTGCGATATTTACACCTGCTTTGTGGACTACCAAAAAGCATTTGATACAGTTCAACACCAAAAAATGATGGATATTCTAACAAAAGCCCAAATGGATGATAAAGATCGGCGTATAATACAAAATTTATACTGGAATCAATCAGCCACAATAAGAACGAATTTTGGAGATGAACCAACGGAAATGATCCAGATTCTACGAGGCGGTAGACAAGGTTGTATACTTTAATCTATATTCAGAGGAAATATTTAGTGAAGCCTTGGAAAAATGCGAACATGGAATACTTCTAAATGGAGAACGCCTAAACAACATCCGTTATGCAGACGACACCGTTATTTTTGCAGACAGTTTGAACAGTTTACAGCAACTAATAAACAAAGTAAATGAAGTAAGTGAAAGATTTGGACTTCAAGTAAATATAACAAAAACTAAATTTATGATCATCAGCAAAATAAAGTTAGAGACGCTCAACTACTTATCAATAATACACCAGTGGACCGAGTAAAACAGTATAACTATCTTGAAACAACAGTAAATGAACAATGGGATCACTCACAGGAAATAAAATGTAGAATAGAGAAGGCTAGGAGTGCATTCAATAAACCCTTTAAAAGCCACAATCTTAATCTGGAGATAAAAGTAAGGCTCCTACGATGTTATATCTTCTCAATATTGTATTACGGAGTTGAATCCTGGACACTAACTGAAGCATTGGAGAAAAAACTTGAAACCTTCGAGATGTGGCTCTACAGGCGAATTCTAAGGATATCATGGACAGACAAGATAACCAACGAGACCGTATTACGAAGAGTGGGCAAAGAAAGAGAGGTGATGTATACCATTAAAAGGAGAAAGTTGGAATATCTCGGACATATAATGAGAAACAGCACTAAATACAGATTACTGAAGATAATCCTACAGGGTAAAGTATTCGGAAAGAGAGGAATTGGGAGAAGGAGAATATCATGGTTGAAGAACCTGAGGAAATGGTTCTCCACAACAACAACGAATTTATTTAAAGCAGCAGTTATAAGCAATAAAATAATTATAGCCAGAATGATTGCCAATATTCGGAACGAATAGGGAGAATAAAAATGTTCCTTTTGTATATATATATATATATATATATATATATATATATATATATATATATATATATATATATAATAGAATATAATATGTATTAATATTGTTATTTATGTGATGTGTTTTGTATTATTTATTAAACGTTTATAATTATTTTAGGCTTTTGTATTTCAAAATAATCACTGTTTGACCGAGAACTGTCAATTTTGAAATCCGTTATTATCGTGTCTAATTGGCAAATCTTTTACGTGTTTGGCTCATACGCTGGTGGTTGTGAGTTCGAATCCCAATTATGAATTTCCTTTTTTATTTTTTAAATATTTAAAAACCTCACGTTAATATTATTAAATATATGTAATATACGCAAAAATGCTAAATTTTAAAATAAAATGAAAATTTACAACATAATCCGAGATGTTGGTTTTTATTTTTATCTTCGTAATGTAAGTTATGTATATTGGCATTTTTAAATACTTATGAATATTACATTTTAATTTATATTGTATTATTATATTGAATTATATTGCAGTTTATTTATTGTATTGTAATTTTTGCATTATTAACAAAATAAGCAATGAATTTTACTGCAGAGCATGTGTAAATTTTTTTATGCTTTCAACTCCTTTTATACATATATAAAAATAAAAAAATATATATTTTGATTAAAGCATCGATACAATCCTTCATTTACTATACTTCTATTACAGGTCAAATGTTTATATACAGCAAACGATACACCATATACCTATATAACTAATTATTTTTCTCTTTCTGCTCTCTCTTACCTATAGCATTACATATGTAATGATTGTGCAGATTGACTACCATATAAATTTTTAACGGCATATGCGTGAATAGAAATATAACTTCTACCGGCAGTCCCACTGGACTGCCACACCCGTTTTTTATAGGAAATATAATGGATTCCCTCCATTTGAAAGGAAATTCTTGTCGGGACCAGATTAGGTTGTACAATTGAAGCAATTTATTTATAGTTTCTTCATGGAGATATTTGAGGAAAATTCAGGGGATGTCATCAGAGCCAGCAGCTGAGTTTTTTGTAGTGTATAAGGCTAGAGTCAATTCTTGTTGAGAAAAGGATAGGTTTATTGGGTTAGAAATATCGTTAGTTTTACCACTTGGGATGTTAAAAGAGTGTAAAGGAGACTTATTTTGGTTTAGCGTTTTAGATTGAAAGTGATGCGCAAAAATCTTGGCGATACACTATTTTGTTATCATGAATTAAGGCGGGGATTTTGTGGGCGGTGCTTTGACCTTTCATATGTTTAATTTTGTTCCAAACTTGCTTGGAGGTGTGTCGGAAGAAATAGAATTGATATAAAGGTTCCATGAAGTCTTTTTGCTTTCCTTTATGATATGTTTTGATTTAGTTTTCGCTAATTTAAACTTAATAAGATTTTCATTAGTTCTTGTTCGTCTATATTTATTCAGATCTTCCGTACATACACGAACTGCTACAGCACAGGAATCGTTCCACCAAGGAACTAATTTTCGTGTAGGTTTAACAGAATATTTTCCTATATATTTTTGAGCGGAGTGAATTATGCAATTGGTAAACTGATCAACTAGGTGATCCATGTTATATTCGCATTTAATTGAATTGACTTGGTCTCGGACGTTTAGACTGAAATTCGTCCAGTCCGCTTGTGCAATACGCCATTTACTTACTGGGTTGTACGGTTTGGGTTTATTGTCTGAGATTAGTTTAGGGAAATGATCACTATCGTACAGACTATCTAATGGACACCATGTTAGAGATGAACCTAGTTTTGTAGAAGACTAGATTCGTCATTAAGTAATTCTGAAGGAGATATTTTTTGACGTATTACTGGAATGTATTGAGATGATTGGACGCTTTCGTTTATATTCGTGCTAGGTTCATTGTTAGAAATGTGAGCTTTGGTATCTGACTGTATATGAAAAATGGAAGATGGGGGATTAATGCAGTTATTTGCAACATGTCCTGTTTGCAGATAAAACATTCCATTCTATCTGTAGGAAGAAATATTCTATGTCCATGACCATCATATGTAATAGTTATTCATATTTGTAGTTCGTAGTTATCAGATGGGGGAAATATATAAACTTGGCGCCTGAAACTCAAAACATGGTTGTATTCATCTCCAGGGATACCTGCTTTGGGAAACGATATGGAGGATGCTAGTTGTAAGCCAAGATTTTTTATAGCATTTTCAGCTAGATCATGAGGAATGAAAGGTGATATACTTAAAATAACAACTCTTTTGATTGGAGATATAAGTCTCCGAATATTTAGTGAAAATATATTAATTTGAATCAATGGATGAGAATTTATCAATTTTTCGACAAGTTCAAAATTAGATAAATAAGTGCATACCCTATTATTTGATATCCTGGATGCGAAGCAAATGTTCTTGACCCTAATTATAGATTCGATTGTATGTACATAATCGTATAGCTTTGAACTATTCTCGGCATGAAGAACCACGGCTTGATCCTTTTTTGGGAACGATAGTCTAGGGATGATTTTACTGCAGCCGTGTAAGATAAGTTACTGTTAGTGATTGGGTTGTGTTGGTTACAATTTGGTTTGTTGACATTGTTGGATTTGAAGCATCCTCGTAGTCCAAGACAGCTTCCTAGCGATGGAAGTTGCCTAGATATGGAGCAACTAGTGTAATGTCCAAAATTTTTATTTTCTTGTGAGGATATGCACTTAATGAAATATTATTTATGCAAGTTTAGCGATTATATGCACCCGCGAAAGTATACGTATATAGTTACACTGCACTTTATTATTGTCTGGAACAAGTATAAATCGCAAAATAAGTTTAAAAACTATTTATAAGCACTGTAATTTACGAGAACGGCAAAACCGATGTTTTCTGTGATACTCGTTCAGGTACACGTATCGAATCCAAAATTTAAATTTGATATTGCATCAATTGATAGTAAATTAATTTATTATATAAAATAAATAGGATGTTTAAAAATAAAATTTAATTACAGTTTGAAAGGAATTTATTTACAACTAAGGATAAGGATAAGAGATGGAACTACGAAATACAACAATGGAGACCATGGTTAGGAAAGAGAAGCAGAGGAAGACGTCAGAGGCTGATGACATCAAGAAGATCGGAGGACGCAAGTGGCGCAAAATAGAAGACACTCGATTGATTTGGGGAGGCCTATGTCCAAAGTTGGATTACATAAGGCTAAAGAAGAAGGTAAATCGATTTAAAGACCGTTATTTCGTAACGCTATTCGTCACGCCGTCTCGTGGCGCTTCTTCTGCGACGCTCGCCTTATAATTTTACTATAGAGAAAAAGTAATGCAACGCAAATATAGAAACTTATAGAAACGATAGAGAAAGGTTTCAGGTAATTGTAAACATGATGATGGCCAAAATCTGATTACGGACACAAAATCTAAAGAAGAAGATAGAAGCTTCGCTTCAATAAGACATTTAGCAGCCATAATAAAGCATTTTGTGATGTAACATAACCATCTTTGAATTAGAATAAACTATTAATTATGCTTATCTACAGATATTCAGTGTTTTCTAAATATCACAACTAAGAATTATTATGGTGCTAATCTGTAAAATGCGATTATCTCCAAAACAGTTGAGTTTTGAAGTTATTAACAGGTGTACCGTTTTTTGTTAAAATAATGTATCTTTAATATTTGTTAACTAAAATAGCGCTAACTTGAAGAACAAAAAGTTAAGCGTAAATTTATGCCTAATATGTGGCATATGTCAATCTATCAGATACATTAAAGTATGCATCATATTATAATTCTTCATATTTAAAAGCCCCTATTTATAAATTTTTATATATAAATGTCTACAAACGTCAAAGTTATAGCGACAAATAAAACCACTTTAACACCCTGTATTTTTCTTAATATCAACATTGGAAAGTTGGCTTAAATCGTAATATTTTAAAGTGTAAAATCTACTGTTTCTTTTTGTACAATTACTTAAGGACCACCCTGTATATATATATATATATATATATATATATATATATATATATATATATATATACATACAGACAATATGTTGAAAACCAGATGGTTCAGAAAACCCATATGTAGTAATAGATTTATAAGCTATTACTCTCATCATCCAAATAAGATAAAAATGAACCTTATAACAGGATTAAAAGAACGTGTTTTAAATCTTTCTCACCCAGATTATCTACAAGAAGATCTTCAATTGTTAAAAAATATTTTAATTGAAAACTCTTATCCTCCAGATATGTTACATAGGATGCTTTTTTCTAATATTGTTAATATAAATAACTTAACACCATGTTTTGCTAAATCTCAGAACATTGTATCCAACAATCAGAACATCTATTATCATTCACTACCTTTTATACCATCATTAACACCTAAATTAATACAAACACTAAAGGTTATTGACAATATAAAAATAGCAACAAAGAATATCAAAACCATTTCATCTTTATATTTCAAAACTAAGTATCCTACAGACAAATTAGATAAAACAAATGTAGTATACAGCATTAGTTATACTCAGTGTGAAGCTGAGTATGTTGGTGAGACCGGAAGAAATCTTTCAAATCGCATTATTTCTCACAAAATTGATTGCAGAATTAAGAAACCATCTTATGCTTTGGCAGAGCATGTAATCGACAAAGACCATATTATCGATTTTGATAAAAATTTTATGTAGTGAAAGTAATAAATTCAAAAGAATTTTTTTGGAAATGATTTGTATTACCAAAAGTGATAATAATTTAAACAAAAGGTCAGGAATTCAAAATCTAAGCAAAATTTATAATTATATTATTTCTATGTAGTTTATACATGAAATAAGTAAAATATCACATTTTGATTTAATTTTCCATGTATTTGTTACATTTTTCATGCATTTATCAATGGTGAATAAATCTTCTTCTTTTTTGTTACTAAACAAAAAATAATTTTTAAACAAAATTTTATTTTTGGCAATATAATTGTCAAAAATAAAAATTTTAAGTTGGTATTTATGACATTGAGGCTTAATTTTAATTGGTCACTATTTAAACTTATTTCTAAATTCAATTGTTTTTGTGTTAAGAAACTTTTTCAAAATTATATTAAAATTTCAGAGAAGCATTTATTAGATTAGAACATTTTTATAATAATATTTTTTGAAATATGTTAGCAGCATTTTTATTAACAAACTAATTTTATTTGATGAGTTAACAAAATTTTTTTTCTTTCTAGTTCAACTTTGTAAGATATTTTGTATTTTTTAGCAGCTCTTGATAATAATTGTAAAAACAATTGAAAGCTCGAGTAAAAAATAGTTAACAAATAGCCCCTTTTATTGACTCCAACCCATTAAAAACAGTTTATATATATATATATATATATATATATATATATATATATATATATATATATATATATATATATATATACCATCCATCAATTACCACATCCACTATTTTCACCTTGATTTAGTCCCTCGCGGTTTTGTTGTATATCGCTAGAGACTTAAGTTGCTTTGCGGGCAATGATCAATGTCAAATCAGTACAATATCAATGACTAAATGTCGTCATTTCCTGTTCCCTCTTTTGGATGGCTTAAAAAATTGGAGAACGTTTGGAAATTTGTATTATACTCCTGAAGAAAAATAATGTTTAAAAATAAATTAAAATCCGAAATAATTTGGTTTTATACATTTTTTCTAAGAACTTATTGAACAAACCTCGATCAAAAAGTTTTTACTTGTCTTTGAATAGATTTAAAAATATTGTGTGAGTACTTACTTTTTGCCAGAAGTCCATGGCGAATCTCACGAACCAAATTTCACATTCTTTGTACTCAAATCGATGGATAATCGTGGAACTAGTTTCTCCTTTTCTTAAATTCTCGTCTTCTAAACGGCCTGGTTTCCAACAAACAATGCAATTCTCACAGGATTTGCTAAGTAAGAAGTCCCCGAACCATTTTACACAATCTACATAGTTCCTAAAAAAACACCACGATATTTATAGTGGTTAAATTATTAGGGATGTTATTAAGATTGCTTTTGCAACAAAAGGCCAACCATGATATTTACTGATGACATGTAGTCGGCGGTTTTTTTTTTCAAAAACTAGCCGACCTGGTGAACTTCGCACGACTTAAGAATTAAATAATGTGTGAAAGTAAGTAAAGTGTGTACAAAAATACTCAAAAAAAAATTTGTACGAAAAAAATTTAATCAATCGTATGCTTTCTATACTTCATTTCAGTCCGTGCAGTAAAGGAATGTGCAATTTCCGTTTGAAAACCAGTATTTAATAAGCTCCATAGTAATAAGGTTTTAGAGTCTCCTAGACCAGCGGTTCCTAAATGGTGGTCCGGTCCGTCCGACAGTCAGGGGCGGCTGGTCCTATGAGGCAGGTGAGGCAGTGCCTCACCAGTATCAATCGACTATTTACGTTCTTTAACTACAATTTAACTTTTTGGAATTTTCTAAATAACTTTATTTTCATTATGATAAAAAATTAAAATATGTACACCCCTGATGTCTTATCTTTGTATATTTCTTCATAATCTACGGGCCGGACAAGGGACAAGCTTAAACCACAAAATATTAAATAAACAACGGCTTCATTCTCCGCGCCAGCAGCGCATCATCTGTGCATCTCATTCTCTCTTTAAAAATTATAGCCGAGGCAAGCCTCACGGCATTGCTCTGTCTGGCATATTAGACATCATATTATGTAGCGAAATTCAACATGATTTATTTATTTTCTGCCCACTATTTCACCGAACAGGAGAGGCATGCCGCTCTCGTTTGGTGTAGTTCTTTTAATTAGCAGCGTTGCCGTTTGGGTACAAAGGTACCCAATTCGCTACATTTTTTCCCTCGGGGTATAAAAGTACATTTTAAATAAAACATAGATTTTTATTTGAAAATTGTAACAACATTGGAGTATTTTCCTTTAGTAGATGGTACTATACATATTGTTCTATTGTTTTCCGATTTAACAAAAAATATTTTTTTTCTATGCATTTACCAGATTGGTAACATTGGTACATTTTGGAACATTTCTGCAAAATTGTTGTAGTAAGTAAGTAGTAGTTAAATTACTTCCTGTTGACCTGTTGGTGCGGCAGGATCACGTTTGACGTATCTCGTGTTGTTTTTCATTAAAAAACAGTAAGATTACATGTTATATAATAAGTGCAATTCTAATTAAGTTTTTTTAATAATTTTGGTGGGTTTGTTTTTGTCTGCAGGATTTTCGGTTTTAGTGAAAAATGGATTTAGCACCGAGCACTTCGTCACAACTTTCCCAGGTAAATGTAAATATTCGTAATACTTGTGATCTCGTAAACTTTTTAGTCAATCAGCAGAATTTTTCAAGTCATTCATATGAAGAGAAGATAAATTATATATAGTTAAAGTAGTAAAACGACCTATTCTAGATTTAAGTAAACATATTGTTTCTATCGGTGGCGTCGGAAAACCAAAGCGGGGATTTCAAAATGCATGGTACGAAAAGTTTGACTGGCTTACGGGTAGTATAACATTAAATAAATTGTTTTGTTGGCCATGCATTTTATTTGCCACAGCTAATACTAGCGACAAAGTTTGGTTCAAAAGTGGTTATACTGATTTGAAAAATTTGTCTCGGAGTCTATTGTTACACAATAAAAGTTCTCAACATATTACATCGAATTGCAAGCTTACTCTTATGAGAAAACAAAAGCAAAATATCGCCACAGCACTAGACAATTCGCGTAAAATAGATATTGAAAATTTCAATGCTAGGGTTAAAGAAAATCGGCAAATTTTAAAAAGCCTTATAGATATTACGTTACACCTCTGTATGCAAGAGTTACCGTTTAGGGGGCATGATGAATCTAATGAATCTTTAAATCGCGGGAATTTCAAAGAGCTAGTTGTTCTTGTTAGTACATTTGACACTAATTTAAAAACATTTTTAGAACATGATAATGACTCTAGATCAGTTTTTTCTGGGACATCTAAAACCATACAAAATGAATTAATCGATTCAATTGCTTTTGTAATAAATAAAAAAATTGAGGAAGAAATTTCAAAATCATTATTCTTTTCCTGGCAGGTGGATGAGACTACTGATATAAGCTGCCATTCACAACTATCCGTTATTTTTCGTTACGTACTAAACGATAAACCAGTCGAACGATTCATGTGATTTTACGATGTAAGTTCCGGGCGTTCTGCTCAAGATTTATTCGCGGACTTTTTCAAAAAGCAGTCAGCCCTTATGTTGCACCTTCAGTGCACATAAGGGAGGGTGGAGGAGGGCTTAGGAGAGCTTTGAGGTGAGGATGAATTTTGTTGATCTGCGCGCGTATCGTCAGAAGTCCTTCTCACGCCAAGTCATTGTTTGCTGGTGCGAGCAATGCCTCCTTAGCCGGGTATGACTGGAGCAAAGAGAAGCTAACCATAATAATAATAATTTTCCTTAAGTGTAGTGTGCCTCACCATCTTGTACTATCACGAGCCGCCCCTGCCGACAGTTAAATAAAACATTTATAGAAAATACTCATAACTACATATATCTAATTACGACTTTTCGCTTAAGCCCCGCTATGGTGTGCTGCAAACATCTTAAACCATTTGTTTGAGTGGTGAGGGTAAGCCATCCGCTACAAAAATTTAAAACTGCTGGCGCTGCGGCACGTAAGCGCTTTTGTGTTGGGCGAGTTTTGCATCGCAACGGTACGAGGGGGGAGCAGAACCACCAGCCAGCTCGACACAAGACTAGATGTGTTCATGTTATTGGTGTAATGCAAAGAAAAGAGGTTACAGTGACATTAATTTTTCTTTTCTCAATCTGGAATTTTCAATCTTTGCAGGTAAGTTTGATTTGAAGATTTAATTTAATATTCTTACTTATTTTTATCAAGTACCGAATGTATACATTTTGTAACTAATTAAGATTTAGAAAGATGAAGAAGATTTGTTTCTTTGTACAGCCTTAGAGACCAACACAACAGGAGAAGAAATTTTTAAAGTTATTGATAATTATATGACTAAACACCATATTGACTAGAACAAATGTATTGATGTTTGCAGCGGCGGAGCTGCAGTTATGGTCGGCAAAGGGACTGTAACAAGAAAAAAAAATCGCGATTCTGCATCGCGATGCGCTTGTCGCAAAAAAATGCCATCGGCTTTAAAGAAAGTTCTCAATCAAGCCGTACAAATTGTTAACTACGTTAAATCATGTCCACTCCAGTCGAGGCTTTTTAACAAAGCGTGTGAAGAGGTAAGAAGTCAGCATCAATCACTGTTGCTAGACACGGAAGTATAATGACTTTCAAAAGGAAAAGTTTTATCAAGATTATTTGAATTGCGCAACGAGCTTACGATATTCTTTGCTGAACAACCCATTTCTGTATCTGTTAGTACGCTTGTTGAACTATTGCATGATGAGCAGTGGTTGATAATATTGGCTTACTTAGCTGATATATTCGATAAACTCAACGTATTTTGCCAGTCCCTACAAGGAAGAACAGTAACTACATTAACAGTAAAAGACAAAATATCGTCCCTTAAAAACAAAATCTGCTTCTGGATAGAACGAAACAACGGGTAAGTATTGCTAATGGTGCAGAATCTCTCACTAAGTTTTGAAGTCCATTAAGTTTTTCCGACATAACACTAGCTCCATCGTAGGTTTGAGCAATTAATTTCGCTTTATATTATATTATATTCGCTTTATATTAATTCGCAATTTATTTCGCTAAATGTACATTTAGTTCTGCAGTTGATTTTAATATTAATTCCCAAATCGCTTTAAAATTTCCAGGATTTAGGGAATCGTCGGATTCGTCGTGGCCACGGAAAGCCAGTTCCTGTTTCGCTAAAGTACAAGTTTAAGAAACTAATTTTTTAATTATTTCTCTGTTCGTTTTAACTTCTGCGTTGTATCAAATTTTTGCAATTTTTGATTTTTCATCTAGCAAATCGCAAATAGAAAACGACCTCTTCTGTACATCCTTAAACGACAGGAAATTATTTAAATGTTCCTTGCAACTGGAATGTTTTTTTAAGGAGGATGACATATTTTTTAAATCAAAGTATCCTTCACAATTCCATGCACATTTCTTATTAGAAAATAACAAACACGACCAACAATATAGTCTGTTTTCGTAATATTTCCAGACAACCATTTATAGACATCATACCAATACGCAATGTTGGAGTAGGCCTTTCATTCATAATAATTTTTTTTTTCTATCAACTTCAGTTCTTCTAGATAATTTAGATTCCAATAGTGAAACAACAATGTCCAAACACCCACTATCAACATTACTATTACTGCAACCTGGTAAAGCGCCAGGAAAACTCCACTTGTTTGCAATTTTGTTGTTTGTTTAAAAATATGTTACAATTATAGATTATGTTACATATTTTTTTGTCATAATTTAAAAGAAAATTTATATTACAATTCGATAATTACGTTACAAGTGACAACGATGGTCGGCGTAGGCCCGATCGTTTGGTGCCTAACCAGCAAGCATAAACACGACAATATAAATCGCTGTCTAGCAAGCTGCTTAACTTCAAACGCTTTTTGTACAGAGATCTTATGTGAGCTGGGTCGGCCAGTTCCGATCGGGCCTATTAATCTGCCGTGATAAGGTAAAAAGCAGTAAGTGCGAAAATAATGGTTTTGAGATATTTGCAATTCAGGATTTTTTCTTCCACACAATTTATTATTTATTTCATTTTAAGCAGAAAAACGTTAAAAGACATTAGAAAATATGTCTTAATTTTTGACAAACAAAACAATTGTGTTACTTGTTTTTTGGCTGAAAATTCAGCAGTTACTGTTGTTTACCATAATAATCAAGTTATTTTTTTAAGCAGTAAAAATATAGAATTTTCAGCTTTATGGAAATATCGGTTTTGAAAATAAAACAAAAATATAATCAAATTAAAATTAAAATGTAATTCACATTAATAAAAAAGAAAAAATCATAATTAATTACATAATATTGAAAAAACTATTCGAAATTTATTAAGTCTTCTACATCATCTTCTTTTAATGAATGCCAAAAATGTTGTCTGTTTTGAGGCCTGAGGGGGCACAGTTGCGAAATTATAGCTTGTTTCTTTTGCGTAGGGACACCCCTACAATTATTGCGTAGCTATAAATCAATGTTTTTATTTAGTTTAAATTTGTTTATTAATTTTAATAATAGTAATAATAATATTAATTTCTTTCAAAAAACCTCAAATATCAAGAGTTGAAAAAAACTGACTAATAAATAAAATACAATTAACACAAAGAATTCGAGACAACTAGATATTAGACAAAAGTAAAAAAAAACAATACAATATACAATATTATTAAACAACAAAATCAAATTATAAATATAATAAAAATTGGTACTATAGCAAAAACTGGTGGAGACATATTACTCGGTTTTACCAAAAAAGCATTAATTTTAAAAACATATAAGTACCTACCGTCTTGAGCTGATACTTCTTGTATTACCAAGGACACTAAATATTTACCCCGTGAGGTAAACATGTTATTTAAACAGTTTTGGTGCACTCCACAAAATACAACACCTTGCATACACTCCAAACGGTAGACTAAACAAATCTAAGTACGGGCTCACGGGCTGAAACTGCAAGTTAAACTTTCTGCGTTATACCATGTGTTTATTTTAACGGATATTTAATCAGGTGATGTTTAAAGCAAATGGCAGTATCTAAGAAGATACTGCCTTATATCATGATATTATAATACAAACTTGGAATACAAATGTGAAGGTAAATAGCAGTATCTACTTTACTAAGTAGATACTGCCGTTTGCATTCACATTAAAAATTGTGTTCCAGGTCTCTGTGTAGGCAAACAGCAGTAAATTAGTTATTACGTTAGATACTGTCTTTTACCATCACATTGAGAGATACTTTGTTAGTTACTGCTTTTTGCCATTGCTATTTCTGGTGTAAGTTGACTATCAATGTGCACCAAACCCTTTGTAAAAACAAGGGCAGTTACTACTTAGGTACACTACATTAAAATCTCATTTTTGACAAAAATGTCACTTACTACCTTTTACCTTAACACGGCAGTAATGATATTTAAAATGCCTGAATACGATTCGATGCTTTCTGTGGTAATATAATAACATAGTTGTTTTAACGGACGCTAATGTATTGAGTGATTTAGTACATTTAAAAATTATTTACATGCATTAACATAATGTTTGAATATGTTTTTCAATTTTAAAGCTCTTAAAATTATTGGGTAGACACGGCCTATCCTGCCTACCCAAAAAGCCGCCACTAGTTAAGATTGGTCCATGCGTTATTGAGTTATGCACTTACCAACACATTTTGCGATTCATTTTTATATTATAGAATGTTTAGACAATAGTGAGTGCTTGTAATTTAGTATAAATTTTATTGAATAGCAATAAAGTTCAAATTGACTCTACATTTAGTTAGAAAATATTTGTATGAGAAAAAGAAAAGGACTGTTTTAGGGTTTTCCGGAAATTATTCGAATTTTTCATGCCGTAAAAACCATTCTTAGACTTCAAGGAACATTAAAAAAAAGAATTGTTAAGATTGGTTCATGCGTTGTTGAGTTATGCGCTTACCAACACATTTTGGTAATAATATTACCAAAATGTGTTGGTACACATTTTACCAACACATTTTGGAAAATATAAGTATTAAACAGTTTAAGCAAGTCATCATTTCTTTAATATTAAAACCTAATAAAGATAGAAACTTAACTTCTTCCTATCGTCTATAACTAAAACATTTGAAAGAACGATAAAAACAAGGCTAGAGTGGTATCTCGAGTACAATACTCTCTTACCTACTACTCAATGTGGTTTTAGGAGGGGATATAATACGTTGGATGCAGTAACACATTTAGTTAATAACATTCAAATAACGTTCTCTTTTAATAAATATTTTGTTTATACATTTCTTGATATAAAAGGGGCTTATGACTGTGTTAACCTAAATACACTTAAACAAAAAATGGTTGATATTGGCTTGAGTGAATTGACTGCTCTAACTATATTACAATTATATTTCTCTCGATGTATATACATCAAAGACCATAGAAATGTAATTCACGGTCCAAGAATTGTTTATCATGGGTTGCCTCAGGGATCGGTACTTAGTCCTACATTATTTAATATATATTCTGCCAATATTCATTCACTTTTCTCTAATTCCATCAAACATATCCAATATGCAGACAATATATGTATATACGCCATTAAAAATACTTATGATGCTTATATGCTTATACGATAGTCATATTCTAAAAGAAGACTTAAAAAACCCGTATTGGGAACTAAAAAATTCTTCACAGAAGCATTTACTGAGACCAATGAAGTCCAAAATTTGTTTGGTAGTAACAAATTACAATACCCGTACACCATACCTTTTAAATCTTTAACAAAAACACATAATTATAATTCCCAAGATGATTGCAAATTTAAATATATCATTTATTTGGGTTAGAGGCCATGTAGGTATACCAGAGAACAGAAAAGCTGATACTCTAGCTAAGGAAGCAGTGCAGAATGGAGTCTTTTGCAATATTTATACATTAAGGGATATATTTAACTCAATAAAAAATAAAATTAGGCTGAAATGGGAATAGCATTGGGAGAATATTGTTGAAAACCAGGGTTGGACAAAAAAATGTTTTTTCTTTTTAAACAAAAAACATGTTTTTTTTATTTAAAAACAATGTTTTTTGTTTTAAAACAAAACAAAAAAAACACTGTTTTAAAACAAAAAAAAACGTTTTAAAATAATTACGTACTTCACTTGATTTCTAAAGGGGATTCCCATAAACCTCAACTGGCACACATATGGGCTTTGGATAAATGCCAGAGAAATACCTGCACCATAGCAGATGCAACAGACATTTGGAAGGACCTACTGGGTTATTTCCAAAGTGAAAGTGAAGCTCAATCTAACGGTTGTAGCAACGTGTTGGAACTTCATAAAGCAGAAGCACGTTTTCAACTGGCTATAACAGATGCGCAATATTTAGCTTATTTATTAGACCCTCAGTACTTAGGTCAGAAACTCTCTGAGGTGGAAGTTGATAGAGCATTATTTATTTCGGATTTTCACCCAAATGTAATGCCCGAAATACTGTCGTTTCGTGCCTTAGCACCGCCATTTAATAAACAATATTTGTTTGCAAAAAATACAGTAGACAATTTAAGTTCTTTAACATGGTGGCTATCTCAAAAACAGTTTATTTCATCGAAGTTGTTGCAGCTGACAACTCAATTATTTTCAGCAGTTGCACCCAGTGCTGGAGTGGAGATGCTATTTTCTTCATATGGTCTAATTCACTCGAAATTGAGGAATAGGTTAGGAAGTGACAAAGCTGCTAAGCTAGTAACAATATTTCAACATTTAAATAAAAATGTTTAAGGTTACATTATTACCCGTAAAAGCTCTATATTTATAGTTTTTATTTTTTTAAGGAACATTCATTGTTACTTTTATTTTTTGTATCACATATCAGTTGCAGGATGTAGGACTGTGTAATAGATGCTGTTGTAATTCAATAATTATTTACTTAATTTCTTAATTTTCTTTTTCTTTTAACTTTATTAGGAGTATTGGTTTAGTTAATGTTACTACAGCACTGTCGTAACAGTACTAGTATGCTTGCTACCTGAACATAAATAAAGTTTGGTCAGTTACTTTTTTTGAGTTTTACTTTTTACTTAGCATTAATATTGTTATTGCACCTACTTACTCTACAATCTATGTTTGCAATTTTGCAAATTAGCAAACACAAATGTCTTATAACAAATGTTAATAAACAAAATAATAATAAACAATAACGAAAAAAAACTATGTTTTAAAACAAGTTTTTTAAACGGTGTTTTAAAATGCAACTGTTTTTTTTTCAGTGTTTTTAAACATGTTTTAAAACGTTGTTTTAAAATGCAACTGTTTTTTTTTTCAGTGTTTTTAAACATGTTTTAAAACGTTGTTTTAAAAAGCTTGTTTTAAAACAGCCCAACCCTGTTGAAAACTCGTAAAATACATATTTCCAGATACACCCCATTTTACCACTCCCGCCCAAATACATGTTCAATTACTTGACTACCAAATTCTTCTCGGCAAGTGTATTTTGCTTAAAAAACGAATCATGATCGATTCCCGTCGCATTTATTTAAGCTTGGAATATTACCGGCACCATCCTACAGTTGTGATATAAATTCTTACGGAGATCTTAACAATATTTTCTTTGGCTGCAACAAATATTTAGAAAAATCTAATTTATTAATTCAAACTCTTATGGAAATGAAATATTTGCTTCCGTTAAATCTATCACACATTTTGGTAACTGCTAATAGAGAAACCTTAGAATTGCTAATAAATTTTATCAAAGATGTAAAACAAGATTATCTAATACATGAGGTGCTGAAGCGTTCTATGAAGTGCTGACAGGTGGTCAGACGGAAGAGCTTTATAATCGATAACATTCAACAAAACTTGTAACAAAAATACAGTACCTATGTATGTCTCTGGTGGAAAAATCTGGAAAATTTTCCTTTAAACATTCAAACGGCCTGGTATTTCGAGAAGCATTCCATGCGTAAGAATTCTTTATAGTGTCTTTCATTGTTTCCTTATCCAGTCGCCATAGCTTTAAAGAATGGTCCATACCACAAGACATAATTCTATTACCGTTCAGATCAAAATCCTAAAAAAGAAATAATTTGTTTATTATTTCTGAACAAATGAGAAAATTATATATTGCAATAAATTTTACTATTTTTTAATATTAAAGTATATAATATAATATACTATAATTTTAATATTATAGAAAGACTACCTAAATTTAATTTAATTTTGGACTTATCTCGCATTGTTTGGGACACAGTTTGGTAACCCCTGCTCTAGTTGATATACAATATACTTACTGCACTTAAAACTTCATCCCTATGTCCTTCCACACCACCAAATATGGCAATACAAACATCCGACTTAATGTTCCACAATCTCAACGAATGATCTTTGGATACTGAAAGTAGGAGATTCGGATCCTTTGGATGGAATTTGAGTTCGTTTATAGCATGTCCGTGACCTATGTAGTGTCTGATACAACTCATAGTAATTGGGTTTAAAATTCTAATGACACCTCTAGACCCCGCAACTGCTAAAAGTGGTTTTCCTAGATCTTCATCGTGTGACCAGGCACAAGTGTAGTAGTTTTCATCTAGCTGAAAGTTAGAATAAGAAATTTAAGATTTTAATGCAACTATTTAAAGCAACAAAAATATATTATTTTTTACCCAGAACTTTGTTAATAGTAAGGGAGCCTGGGTACGGTTGTAACAACTCGAATATTATCGAAACTGTGTATGGTAGGCGAGGGGCACAACGGTTGTAACGATTTTCATGGGGACGGTTGTAACAGTAATTTTAACATTACTGTAGTTTTATAGGCACTATTTTTGTATTACAGATGCCTAGACAACGCATAAGTAAGACCTAGAGAGGTGAAAACGACATATTGTACAAAAACGCTTACGATGAAATTAAATTAGGTGCTTCTTTAAGAAGAGCAGCAGATAAGTACGGCGTTAATTAGGTTTTTCTTTTGAGATACAAGCGAAAGAGAGATGCAGTAAATGAAGAAGACCAGGAACGGTTGAAAAATATTAAAATGGGATATGTGACTCATAATACGAGTTTTTAACGAAGACCAAGAACGGCAATTAGCGAAGTATCTCATTCGTTGTGCGGATATATATTTTGGTCTCTCCACAAAAGAGGTATGAAAGTTGGCCTTTGAACTTACCGTAAAATATAATTTAAACGCTCCTTCCACTTGGCTGGAGAAGAATGGTTTCGTTCATTCATGAAGAGAAATTCCGAACTATCTATCCGCGCTGCTCAAGCCACAAGCCTGTCTCGGGCGACAAGTTTCAACCGATATAATATCAATGTGTTTTATGATAATCTTCAGACTGTTATGGATCGCGATCACTGTGAACCTCAGGAAATATAATAATGTCCACGAAACCGGCGTTACTACAGTACAGAAGCCTGACAGAGTTGTTGCAAGACGTGGAACAAAGCAGGTGGGCGCAATTACTTCTGCTGAACGAGACACTTTGGTCACACTAGCATTTGCAGCTAACGCATTAGGCAACGACATTCCACCTATGTTCGAGTCTCGTCGAATTGGATATCAAGAGCATTTCATTAGAGACGGACCAGTGGGATCAATCGGTGCCGGTAATCCATCAGGATGGATGCAAGAAGAGTCATTCATTATATTTCTTAAACATTTTCAAAATCATATGAATGCCTCTTTGTCGCATAAGATATTATTGGTGCTAGACAATCATTCGTCCCATATACATATCAACTCCTTAGATTTTTGCAAAGATAATGGGATAGTATTACTGTCATTTCCGCCCTACTGCTATCACAAGCTACATACCTTAGATAGATCCGTTTATGGGCCTCTCAAAAAAGCAATTAATACTGCCTGTGATGCCTGGATGCGAAATCATCAAGGAAAAGTCATAACTATTTACGACATACTGAGTATTATACTATCGCAATGCCACTTGCTCTCACTCAGGTGAATATCCAGGCTCAGGAAAGACAGGGATCTTCTCAATCAACCACGATTTGTTTCAAGAAATTGATTTTGCGCCATCGTTCGCGACAGACAGGCCTAATCCAAATGCTACTGAAGAGGCATTTCTAATCAGCATAACATTAGACTTGCACCTGATGACAAATCACTATCACCTTCGTTATTGAATGAGGATCCACCTTCATTCAGCGCAGTAAGCTCAACTGAGCCCGAAAATAGAGCTTCAACTAAAGAGGCTTCATCGCAGCCATTTACTAACAGTGATTCAACACCGCCTAAAAGCAACAAAAACACCGCCTAGACAAACACTTCTAGAACCTAGCCAAGAATGGGAAGCTGGTACAATGAATCTGTATTCAGACATCTCTCCTCGTGATGCTGTTTTGTGTCAGCCATCAGAACCGTCTACAAGCAAGCAATCTGTGTTCTCGCCTGAGACTTTACGACCTTACCCTAAAGCTCCACCGAGAAAACTAGGAAACAGAGGTCGAAACCCAAAAAGTCTGCTATCTACACAGATACTCCAGAAAACCACGCTGCTAGAAAGGTGTATGAAGAGCGACAGAAACGGTTGAAAAATAGACAAACAAAGAAAAAAGTACTCGAGACTTTCGCTCAATGAGTGTACAGGAAGTAACAAACTTTCTTTTACAATTTAACTGGGATGATTTGTTTAAAGATAAAAGTCTTGACGATATGATCAACATGTTTTATGTTGTTATTTACCTTGCAATTTATGTTTTTGTTCCTCTGAAAAAGTATTCAGCAAAAAAGTTTCCTGTCTGGTTTTCTCTAGAGCTTAAAAAAACAATGAACAAAAATAAAAAGAAAATGCATAAAAAATATCTAAAATCTCAATTACTTGCTGACTATAATGAGTTTTCTTTATTACGAGCTAACTGTAAACAAATGAAAGAACAATGCTATCTTGATTATGTTGCTCTAACTCAATCCTCTCTGAAAGGTAATGTTAACAATTTTTGGAAATTTGGTAACAGTAAAAAAAACAGAAATAATATTCCTTCTGTTATGCACTTTAATAGTATTTCTGGCTCTTCTGGCATGGAGATTGTCAATTTATTTGCTGAATACTTTTCCAAAACTTATAGTGATAAAGAGTTTGATTTGCAGAATAAAACCTTTTTAACAAGACATCAACCTATCACAATTTAGCATTTCTATTTCATCTATATATGAAAAACTTTCCATGTTGGATAGCAACAAGGGGCCAGGTCCAGATGGTCTTCCACCTTCTTTTCTTAAATACTTTAGCTTTTTACTTTCTAGACCTCTTTTCCACATTTTTAACCTGTCATTAAAGACAGGGATGTTCCCGGTCTACTGAACAATTATTGGCCTATTAGGATTCTAAGTTGTATTCCCAAAGTTTTTAAGAGCCTTGTCTGTGACTATTTGTCAGCATCTTTAAAAGGCTGTTTATCAACCAGCAATTTGGAATTCTCTCTAGCCGCTCCACTGAACTTAATTTATTGACATTCTGATTTCCTTACAGAATCTCTTGAAGATGACTTCCAGGTTCATGCTGTATACACAGACTTTACAAAGGCGTTTGACCAGGTAAATCACAAGATTTTTTGTAATGTGTTTTTTTTACAATTTAATTCTGAACATATCTCCCATTCATTAGTGAAGTGTTCACCTTCACAGGAGAGTCATTTTTTATTAAAGGACGATAAAGAATAAGAATCGGAAGGGTGGGACTCATGACATTTAAGACATCTAGGGTTGCTTTTACATTACTTACTCATGTGTCCATCCATATAAGAGTTGTAGTAAATAATTACTTTTTGCTGGTATTTTTTTACATTCTGTAAAATATGGTTAATTACAATATATTTTGGTATACTTTGCCATTTGAATTATACAATTACCAATTTTGTAGGTTTAAAAACCTTTATCATCTGTTACTACTTTCCTCTTTATTCTTTTCACATAATCCACCAAGAATTTAAAATTAAAATTTAGGAATATATGCAATTAGATATTTTTGAATAAGCAATTTAGAAGTAATTAAGGAATTTGCATAGCATAGTTTTTGAAAGTTATCCTAATCCAGTTGCATCCAATTGAATCAATTTTTTAATATAATTATTAATTTCTGGTTGTAAGGTAAATAATATTTCACCTATCTTAAGTGCATTTAATTTGCCTGTAAAATTTATATCATTGTTATCAATGAAAATGTGAAATGGCCCTAAATCAGTTTTTTCATATAACATACAGGTCTGCTTTTTTCTGGCTCATTAGAATTTAATAAGTTAATTTGTTTATCTGTTTTTAAGGTATCATTTGATAATATTTGTAAATTCAACTGCTCCTGATTCATACTGGATGTTATAAAATTATTAATATTATTAAGACTACTTATAAAGCTTTCTGGCTGATGGGATGGAAATCCATGAAAACCATTTGTATAACTGCAACTATCCATAGCATCCTCATCCCTTGGTACTTTATCAGGGAATTCATAACTGTTAGAAGATTCCATAAATGGAATTTTCATGTATCACTCAGAGAATTTTGCAGTCTCAAAAAGGAAACGAACAATTTAACAACACTGAATAAACACGTTTGGTTTAATTAGCTTAAGTTTAGTTTTTTTGCACCGATTGCTTTGACAACTAAACTAGTACTGCATTCCAATATTATACTAATGAGATAATAGTGTGGGGTCTAAATTAACTTGCACAATATTAGTAGTAATAAATAAACAAGCAATTCTTACAAACAAGCGAGTCATATAATATCTTCATCGTTAGTATATTATTTCCTTTAGCTTGTTAACATTTCTGACAGCAAAATAGAGAAATATCCATTTAGTTAGACCTGACTATACACTTATATATAACTGTTAATTTTAATTAGAAATATTAAAATATGAAACCAAATTATTGCTGTTACTTACATCGGGATCTGCATAACACTGCAACAGTTTGATTCCAGTTCCATCTGGACATTCATATATTGTTACTCTATTACTTCCTACAGCAGCAAATACAAGTGGTTGTCCTTCTTTCAGATGATGATTAAATTGAGCTCCAAACAAAGGTTGCCCATGATCTTCTTTAATACTGCAGCTATATAAGAAATATTAAACTTACAGTTACTTACTAATTGTACTTATAAGTTTTTAACTTATCGCTTTAATAAAAAGTACTCATTATGTACTTACGAAAAAGTATATATAGGTTTAAGAACTTTGGGTATAGTAGCACTTAAACGTTTCTTGCCTCGTCGACCTTTTCGTAATTTATTAGTTGGTGTTGCACTTCGTGAAGTATTGTCGGTAGTTGAAGCACTTCCAACACTAGAAGTTTCGTCCTACAAAAATAAGTTTATAACTTGATTTTAAAAATATTATAAGTATATTTACTCCTTCATCTCCAGATTCTTCCTCGTGATTTGATAAATCTTCTTTTGGTGTAGACTTGATCTTTTCCATATTTCTTTCCTTCATGTTATTATGTAAAAATATTGTTACCGACGCTATTTATTTACTCAAAAATCAAACTAGAAAACTGAAAACAAAAACTGAAAGTTCTTTTTTATTTTACACCGGTGTATTTTACCTAATTTAGAGAGCTTGTCATACATTTTTTTGTAAAAATGGTTGCATAGTTTCAGTAATAAACACTATTGAGTTATAGAATAATCATATATCTATGAGAATTAGTTTAAAAATAATTAATTTTTAAAGTATGTACAAAAATTAAATAAACAATTGTTTATTATATGTTTATAAGTACGAAATATTATTAACATAATGGGAAGTTTTATGTGGTTACAGTTGGTAATGACTTGATATTGACAAACGACACGTGACGTGTTGTTATGAATGTTAGATGTCAAAATTATTTGCCGCCTCTTTTGACAACGGCCAACGTTCTAAAGTTGCATCATGGCGTCTTCAGAAGGTGCAGGCGTGACTACAGGTCAACCAAATTTACACAAACAAGATTTATCTAAATTGGTAAAGATTCAATAATTTGTAATACTAATATTAGTTTATAATTTGGATTTTATCTTCTGCATGACCATGTCCTAACCTCACTTTTGAATTCTTTCTAAAGGGCATCTGCTCTAAAGCTTGTTTGTAATGTTATTGTAGTAGATTAGTATATATTGGTTTTTGTATAAGCTCCCACAGATTTAGGAATATAATAGTTTTATAATTTGGAGATCAATAGAACTAATTATGAAATCATGTCTAGAATGTATAAAACCACAATAGGTTTATGTACATCACACACCTGTATGTAACTAGTGTTTCATTTTTAGGATGTTAAAAGATTGACAGCTTTATCTCCAGAAGTTATAAGTAGACAAGCAACCATTAATATTGGTACAATTGGACATGTAGCCCATGGAAAGTCAACTGTGGTTAAAGCCATATCTGGGGTACAAACTGTCAGATTTAAGAATGAATTGGAAAGGAATATTACCATTAAGCTAGGTAAGTGTCTTTTCAAGCTTGTGGGCATTTGTTTATATTATGGCAAATATTTTTTTCTTTAAAAACACACCATCATACATAAACTATTTGAAATTGTTATCAGTTTAATTTTTTATGTAATTAGAGATTACATTTTATTTTTATTATTCCTTACATATATTTTGTTTATTTTTTAATTGAGATCAAAATAGTTTGTTTTTAAACCAAAACATTTCATCAAAATATCCCACATACTAAAGAAAAGTGATATTATCCAAAATATTCAATTTTCACTGTGTAAAGTTAGTGACTGAAATATATTTTTTCAAAAAACCTTATTTATTACCTTATACACTTATTTTTCTGGTAATTGTTTACATTAGTAAGGGTCCCTAAAAATGCGAATTTTTCGGGGACTTAGCCTGAAAAATAGAAAAAAGGCAAAATTTTCATGTTTACGTCTACGGAAACATACAAAAAGTGAATGAATGTAAAAAAAATTGAAAAAAGTTCATAAAAAGTATACAAAATCAAAAATTAGAAAGAGAAAAATGTTATCGAAATATGAAACAGCCGTAATAGTTATATAAAATTTATAAATCAATTGTGAATACCAATTATTTCCTCTGTTAAATTATTCAAAAATATAAAATATTATAAAATGGCAAAAATTCATTTATTTGGAAAAACAAGTCAAGCGCGTTTGCGCACAATATAAAATATTCCACTCAGGTTCAATGTTGCCACATGCACATTTGTTTTTTTCGGAGTAAATATATTGAATTTAAATTTTAATAAAAGTTTACTCCATATATGACTTAATATTGTTTTTTTTGCAGAGTAAATATATTGAATTTAAGTTTTTATAACAGTATACTATATATGAGTTAATATTGTTTTTAAAAGTGTACCACATATGATTTAATATTGTTTTTTGCGTATTTCAGAATTAGTGTTTTTGTAAAACTCGATATTGAGTATTAAATAACAAAATAAAACCTAATCCAAACTACTCCAATCACATCTAAAACTTCACAGAATAATAAACAATCAGAATGCCAACTCTGTTTGAAAAAATAAGTACGCGAATCTCGTTTGCGCAGACGGAATCAGCCATGTTTTAAACGGAACCAGTGCTGTATAGACATAATATAATATGCACTATTTTATTCGTACTTTTAGTAAACAAATTAAAACCTAATCTACTCATATCATCTAACAATTTAAACTAATAAAGAAGTTGATAACTAATGCATCCAACTAAATACAACATAAAACGAAATAAGCTATAATCTATACGTAATAACATAAGTTAACCCATTAATGGCCAAGCATTGAAATAATCAGATTTTTTGCAATTCAAGTTTATATACTTTATAAATAAAGGCATAATAACAATATTTCATCTAAAATTATAAACAATAATAATTGCAATATACAAAAAAAGAATGTTTCGTTAACGAAACTTTGGCATAATATATGTAGTAAATTGAAAGTTATACGTTTTATATTGTGTAAATGAAATTTCTTGGTTTTATCAATTAAAAACTAAAGATATTGTTACAATAGTTAATTATATAAGATAAAGTGATTACTTGGCAGTATGGTAGTATGGTACTAGCATCATTATGGGATCTTATTTTTTATGGAAAGCACTAAAACAGTCAGCGTGCAAGTAAACCTTGCATTTTCTGAACATATAAACATAGTAAGTTTTGCACAGTCTGCACCGCCGTCTACGTCCCGCCTCTTCGCGAACGATAGTATGACCATTCTGGTCATATTAAATATGACCAGAAGTTTCCTTTAGAAATCTTTCTCTAGAAAAAGAAACTTCCTTTAGAAGGACGACCCCATGAAGAAGTGGATGACGCTGGCTCTGGGTCTGATTCGGAGTCACCTTCTTCAGCAGCTGTTTTTAATGTAAATCTTTTTTCGTTCTGTATCAGTGACAAAACCAACGAAGAATGGAATTGCAATTGGGAGATTAGAGAGTCATTTGCAATGTTGTAAATTTTCCATGAATTTACAACTGTGCAATCCACAAGGTTCATAAACAAGGGCCCCACCACTTTTTACTTCCTACTCGGATCCTGTAATTTGATACAGAATTATCTAGGAGATCAACACCTCCGATATGTCGGTTATATTCGTTAATCATATTGGGCTCAGGTATTGAATCTTCCTTTCGTAGCTTCCGATGATATCTTTTAACTGTAATAATTGGATGAACCGTTCCATTATTGCTGGCTACAGTTACAACTGAATTATCATTCCACCTTGCAACTGATATTTCTGCCTTTTTGTCAAAAGCATGATCAAACTCGCCCCTGTTTTTCTTTCCAAGCACTTTGCTACTTTGTAGAGGATATCCTGGTAACCTATTCTCTCTCACGGTGCTAGTAAAGAAAATTCCTTTTTCACCTAGAATGTGAAATAATGCATTACTCGAAAAGAAGTTGTCGAAGATTGAGATTTCTGCCTTTCTGAATTTGCGCCGCCATAAGGAATGTATTGGTATAAATATTCCTCTGAGCTACACAAGCACCAGACTTTGAAGCCAAAGCGCACTGGTTTACCCTACATAAACATTTTTGCAGAATGTCGGCCGAAATAAGGAACCATTTGTTCATCTATAGACATATTATGGGCAAATGGTTCGAACTGCAAATATCGTTCATTCATCAGCAAAAATAATGGACGTGTCTTGGCAAATTTATCATTTTTGTCTAAGTTATTATTATCGGAGACATGAAGACTTCTTTTTATGTTTCAGAAGGTGTTTCGACTCATACACTTTCTCACGATCTCCACGCCTTTATCTGGATTTTTTGACCAATACATATCACACGCCGGAAGTGTATGATAACCGGTTAGGATTAAAATACCAAAAAACTTCTGTAGTTCACCTGGAGAGAGTTTGAAATCATGTCTGTTGTTGTCCCGGGCATACTTCAGGCTGAACTCGAGTATCTTTTGGAATACAATATCGTCAAAAAACAAAGAGAATATTTCAAATGGTGTTTTCCTAGCAAGTCTTAGTATTCCTTTATTTCTTCCTTTTGATGGATCTCTGGACATCTTGATTCACGGTAAAATACTGCAAAATTATAAAAAATAGCTACTAACGAGTAGACTCACTGTTATTATACCAAAGAAACCACTACACAGTTGGAAATATTAGCTAAGACTGAAAAATTTTTTATTTTTAGTAGACTATCCAATATGGATAATAAATTCACGGATCGCGCCAAAGTTTCATAAACGAAACATTATCATTAAGGCGTTATAAAATTTTATAAGCAGTCAGATTTCAAATTATGTTTGGATAATATTATTGTACAATCTCTAATTGAACAAGGAATGCTGGCTTGGTCGTTTTTTAAATATTTTGTGATTTATTATGCGAGCTCAAACGACACCGACAGATACTAGTAAATTTGGAGTGTTTTGATTATTATTTCAAAAATTATACAACACATAATATGGACCATTACAATAACAAACACGTCAATAAACTATTTATATGAAAGACCGATACATAAACTATAATATTCATCATATGAAAATCATAGAAAAAAATAATTAAAGAAATGTTTCGTTTCCGATACTTTGGCCATTAATGGGTTAATAACAAATGAAATACAGTTATATGTATCCCTTAGAAACAGAAAATGGAAATAATACTCAATATCTTTATTCCTTTATGATTGTATTTGAGAATTAATATTTTCACAATAAACAATATATTTGAAAAGTGTGGCAACATTGGATCAAGAAGTATGCACTACGCATACGCACATCATTGACAGCAGCTGTAATGGCGGCGGCATCTTGAAATTTATGTCAAAATATCAGTTTTTTAAAGGCGAATTACAGAAAAACTATAGCTCAGCGTAAAAAAATGTATAGATTGAAAAGTGAATAAAAAATAAAACATAATCCACTGTCCAAATTTCAGACTAATCCGACTATCCTTACTAATGTAAGTAATTACCTTTTTCTGTTACCGAGTCTGATGCTAGTAAAAAAATTAATAAAATCATTTAATACTGTATAAGCAATGAAATATTTTTATAGTTACATAATTTTTTATTGAGAATAACAAGTTACAACATTCTTAAAAATATAAAAAAAAAACTTAATGTATACAGTTTGAAAGGCAGACCTCTAGAACAAGAACTGACAGAAGATTAGTGACAGATCTGTATTTGGCAGTGTTGCCATATCACAAATAAATCCTGAAAGAGCATGCGATATAATATTAATTAATGTTCAACATTCTTTTTAAGTTTTTGAAAGAAGTTTAATTAATTTAAATTTAATTTATTATAATTTAAATTAACTTTAATTTTTTAAGCTTTTAAATTCTTAAGTTATTAAATTTAATTAAACATCTTTACCGATATATTTTTACTTTGTTATTCACATTTTAAGGATTAAATTGTCAATAATGATAATTAATCTCTGCAACGTAAATTTGAAAAAATATCGATCTGAACAAGCTCCAGTAACTAGCTAATACATTAACAAAACGATATTCAGGTACCATTTCACTCCAAAATTATAAGAAAATAGTCATATAAATCATAAAATTGATATCTGCTAAACATCTGTTGCAATCTGGCAACTACTGTTTTCAATATTTTGACAGTATTGCCAAGTTTATTCACTAATCTACCAAAGGCCAATTATAATTTTTTTCTAATAACTAACTGCAACTAATATTAAGAGAAACAAATATTCATTCGTTCGTGTTTCATGTAATTTCAAAAAATTTTAAAAAATACCCGATTTCATAAAATAATATAATAAAAATGTACGGTTTCAAAGCATATTTGAGGCATAAAACATACACATAACAAGGACATGGCAATACCGCAGACACAAATTTGACATGACGTTTATGTCAAATTCTCGGCACTTATTCTATAGATTTGCCGTTTGAAAATATATTGGAATGAAATTAACATAAAAAGTCAGAAAAAAATTATAAAATATAATATGATATACTATAATCTTTAGGTATTATATTTTGGTCTATCATGCTTTGTATGTGATTTTTCTTTAATTTGCTCAAAAAAAGTACTGTGGAATATAATTGCTTTAATGGGAACTGCTGATTCATTGGTCAATTCTTCTGTGTTTTACACCTGTTAGAACCATCTATATAAATTTCTCTATAGTCTTCGTAGTACAAATTTTTGTAAGTTACTTTAATATTATCAATACTCTTTCAATTCTTATTATTTTAATATCGGTCAGTTTTACTGTTTCACCTTTGTTTTGTTGTAAGTTAACTAGATTTGCAAGTTCCTTGATATTGTAAAAATCTTTATAACATAATTCATTTACAGTATAAGGATTGCCTTTTTTCTTTACTTTTCGTATTGTGGTAATCTATTGCGAAGGCACATAAATAGGACCGGACCTTAAAGTTGTTTTTACTTCACTTTCGATTGTAGAGTGGGCAGAGTCACCTTCATTTTGTGTATGACCTTTTATTAGAAACTTATGTGTAATTGAAGTCAAGTTTTTTAAAGTTAGTAAGCAATAAATATACAAAGAAATCATAAATTGGTTTCTTTTGTTGACCACTGCAGTTATTTGAGTAGAAAATAATATTTAGATTAGTAGATACAGTAATCTCTGACATCTTTCTAATATTTTTAAGAACATAACTTGCTATTTCATTTGCTCCATGTTTTCCCTCTACTTCATTCCAGAAAAAACACTCAGTGTGGTCTCTTCCTATTGCTGATATAGTGAAATTAAAACAGTTCATGTTACTTTTGTAGTAAAAGACTGTACATTGTCGCTTACCAATAGTTTATCATTATTCTTTTCTTCTCGACTTTTCTCTTTTTCAGAAATATGAATATTATATTTTTCTTGAAGAGCTTCCTTATTACCTGCTTGAGCAATGTTGTATGCTGCACAAAGATCACATTGATCCTTTTTTTGGGACAAAGAAGCTAATATTGAAGTCAGTTTTAAAAATTTTTCTTATAAATTTGAATATCCACAAATGAAAAATTTTTTCTAATACAATCTTCTTTATAATCTCTATAGAGGTCTGAAACTGTTTTACCTCCATCAATGAATTCCCTGGTGGTTTGCTGTCCTAAATAGTGACTTTCTATTTGTGGAATTCCATTTATGTAATTTAATACAGCAGATAATAAGCTATCATTTAATTTTGCATGTATTCGATGTTTTCCTCTCTGTTCCTTATCAATTATTCCTTTGTTTTTAACGGCATTGAGTTTTACATGGAGATCCCATTTTTCTTGCAGGTATAACCCTACGGTTATGAGAAGCTGACAGGTATTCCTGTCCTGAATTTATTCAGTTTTAGCAACTGCTTTTCTACTTTGTCCAGGTCTTCTAACTATTTATAGCATAACACAATCGTCTGCTTGTTTGGAGGACAGATTTTGAATGCCTATAGCAAAATCTGACAGGGTAACTGAGGGTAGCTCTAATTGATTGTCGGATTGTTCCAAACCTAAAATATCATTATAATTTTCAAGAGCATTTTGTCGCCTGTTAATGCTTTCGACCGAAATGTTGTTTTCCATTGCAACATGAACAGGATGTTCTTCTGATTCACTTTTATGAGTGCCTGATATTGAACTAGTTGACAAACCTGAGTTGAAAGATGAGCTTGTGCAAGACAATGTGGTGCTAGAAGTATCAGAGCTTAAAGAGAAGTCAGAGCTAGAAGACGCCTTGCATAGTTTTTTTGTATTGGGTGGTGCCAACAAATTTTTGTAATGGCATTTCTTTGTGTTGGACGAATATGGCAAATATTCTTTATCGTTGTCTGACACTGGAAAAATTGGAAACATTGTCCATAGTATTATTATTGTGTTCACTTAGATCTGTATCATTCAATAATATGGGAGTATTTGAATTGGGGTCTTCCACATTAGATGCTGTTGACAGTAAAACCTCCTCTTTAATAATTTGCTTTCCCGTTGGAATTGGATCATGTGCAATATCACAATTCTCTATATTTGTGTTGAGTTAGGTGGATCGACAGATTTATTAGCTAGCTCTATCAATATTCGTCCATGAAACGGCATTCTGAAGTCTAAAAGAAAATATTGAGCATCAGAAGCATAAAAGTGAACTTACAGTCAAAATAACTATTTTTACAGTTTTTCTCAGATTTTATTTACAATAGTAAATTATGACATAAAAGCCAAATGTAATCATGTATTTAAAGAATCATATAAACAACAATGTCACTAAACAAAACATGACGCTATGGTAGCACTTACTGCAGCTATTAATATTATAAATTAACAGCTACAATGACGCTAAAGACAAAGTGGCGTTATTGCTAACCACAAAGTCAATGATATTTACAAGATATATACGGAACAGTGGCACTGAACAATAAATGTTGCTTTTGGAAGCGGCTAATTTAGCTATTAATACTACAAACCAAAAGCCATAGTGACATTAAAAATAAAGTGACATTATTCCTAATTGCAAAGTCAATACTAATCTTAAAATTGATACAGGTAAAGTGTCCTTAAACTGAAGAAGACATTATTTCACAATTTGAATGTTAAGTTGTAGTAATCACATTTGTCACCACTGATATAATGACGGTTTTCGTTTTTTTTGTGTTATGTAATTCTAAATTTTGTAGTTGATGCCGCCATCGGTACAAAATATGTAAATTTCATAGTGTCACTTTTCTTTAGCATGTGTGATATTTACTCCTATAATAAGTTGGAAGATAAAGTATCAATATGGTGCTTCTTACATAATATAAACAAAATCTTACATATTTTTAACATGATTTAAATTGTTTTTGAATGTGATTTTATATAAATCATTGTAAATATTGCTTTACTTAAAATAAGATACTTTTAGCTTGTTTTGCTTCACAAGATGGATTCATTTACAATATTTATGTACTATATGGAATACATCTTTTAAAAGTTAACTGCAATGTAAAACTTTTAATTTCAAGTAAATTTTTATAATTGCATCACTCTCTCATCATGATTTTTATATAAAGGTAAAAAGTTTATAAATTTGTGGGAAATAAAGTGCTGTAAGATGGGAAATTTGTCAGAACTTATTTATTTGTTCATATTAAGTGTATTCCATATGTTAACAAGCTATATAGTATAACTGTAACTTTAATAAATTTTGGGGATATTTTCTTCTTTCTTTCAGTAATTTTTGAGTCTTGTGATGAAATCTGTTATATCGAACTGAAAGTATCTATTAAGTGCTCTTTAATGTTTTATATAATTGTATCCATGGACTAAAATAATGATTTACCATTGTAGATCAACTCCAGTTCGATAGAAAAGGTACAGTTATCACATGGCCCAAAAATCTGAAAGGAAGAAAGGTGAATCTCAAACAAGCTAAATTGGATTGTGAAAATTATGAAACTGAGATAATGCGAAGGGGCATTAAAAGAAAACCAGAAGTGTTGAGAAAGGTTAGGCCTAATAAAAATAATGTAACCTATAGCAGAGAGTTTGAAGTAGAGAAAATATTAGACCAGCAGTATGATGTAGGTACCAAGACTCCTATGTTTCTTGTGAAATGGAAAGGTTATCCTTTAGAACAAACTACCTGGGAACCCTTTGATCATCTTAGACATTGTCCTTTAGTTTTGAATCAATTTTTGGCTGAGACACTGGGATCACAAGTTCTTGATGCACTTTGTGACAAATTAAACATATCTGGTGAACTTTCAGATCAAAATTTGCTTGATTGTTTAAAAATCGGTGATCTTAGTACTCTTCCTGAAAAACTAGACATACAGGAGAAGTTATTAAGACTATTGGCTACACCACCTAAAGAAAGACATATTCATAAATTAGAAGATGGAAAGCGATCTATATTGTTGTATCAGTTGGTATTGAAGAGAGAAGTTCAAATGAAAAAAATTAAAGCATGGGAAGATAGTATAAATGCATTGGATAAAGGAGAGGCAGTCATTACTGTAGAAAACATAGTAGATTTAGAAGGTCCTCCAGAGGGGTTTACTTATATAAATGAATATGTTGCAAAATGTGGCATAAAAATCCCGTCAGTACCTGATAAAGGTTGCAGCTGTGTTGAATGTGGTCCCAGACTAAAAAATTGTTGTGGTATGCAGCCCTATAATGGGTTCACTTTTAAAGGTAAAGATAAGGTAAATGTCAATCCAGGTACAGCAATATATGAATGTAACAAAAAGTGCAAATGTAAGCGGAACTGTAGAAATAGAGTAGTACAAAATGGACGCAAAGTTCCTCTGTGTATTTTCCGTACTTCAAATGGTTGTGGTTGGGGTGTTAGAGCAATGAGAAAAATCCACTGTGGTGAGTTTGTTTGTGAGTATGTAGGTGAAGTTATAACATTTGAAGAAGCCGAAATTAGGGGCAAGACATATGATAAAGAAGGTCGAACTTACTTATTTGATCTAGATTATCATACAAAGGATAATCCATATACAGTAGATGCAGCCAAAATGGGTAATGTTTCCCATTTCATCAACCATTCTTGTGATCCCAACCTGGGAGTTTATGCAGTATGGATCAATAATCCTGATCCAAATTTGCCTAGGTTGGCTCTCTTTGCTCTAAGAGAAATTGAACGTGATGAAGAAATATCTTTTGATTATATGATAAATATTGATCCCTTAGTGCCAACTACACCAGAAAAATCGAGATTTTTACATACACCTGATAAAAATCAAGTTATTGAGCAAGGAAGGAATATTTGCAAGTGTGATGCAGATTCATGTCGAAGATATTTATTTTGATAAGTATTACATTTTTAATGTAAAAATTTATTAGAGCAATTGAAAAATTGTTAAGGACATGTTTAAATTTTACCTTTAAAATGCTTGATATGTTTTCAATAAGTTTGTATTTTTTGGTGGATGTATTGTCAATGATTGGCTTCTATTATTGATCTTTAAATGGTATTCAATTCAATTAAATAATTTGATAAAAAAAGCAGTAATATGTAACTACAGCTATGAAGGAAGTGATGTACCCAATGGTAACATATTTTCCAAGTCTAATCTTGTCTATTCAACAATATTTTAATATTGAAATAGCATTGATCCCTGAATCACATCTGATTCATATACAAACATATTAGACACACATTTAGGTTCATTAAATCATACATGATTCATTGGATAGCGAAGTTGTTAAATTCCTTGCTATTTTTATAGAATGTGAATGCTTTTCAAAAGTAAGAAAGAATAAAGCAAAGAAAGAAAATTAAATATATTGAGAGAATATGAGATAGTCAATCAACCCTGTGTATCTGATGTATTAACTGATATTTTATAATAGGACATTATATGTGAACTTAAGAGATAACTGTCTCTCAAACTAATCCCTAACATGGCCCTCTCCATCGCTCTTTGGGTTGTAGTGAGCTGCTCTAAGGTTTTCTTTGTAAAGTCCATAGTCTCCAGTCCATATGTAGTTACAGGTAAGATACATTTGTCATAAACTCTACATTTTCGACACATTGGTATACCTTTATTTTTCAAGATAAAGCTTAACTTGCCGAAAGCTACACAAGACAATTGTATGCATCTTTTGTTGATTTAATTCCTTGAGCATTTGCTCCAGTTCCTTGATATCTGTACTAAATAATACTATGTCGTCCGCAAACCTCAAATGACTCAAACATACACCATCAATCTTCCTTTTTGCTCCCAGTTGAGCTGTTTGAATACATTTTCCAATGCTAAGGTAAAAAGCTTTGGTGAAATAGTATCACCTTGCCTAATACCTTTACCAAGACGCATTTTTTCAGTTTTTTGACTTCATTGATTTTGATGTGAAATGTTGATGTGATGTGTTCATAAATGTTTTTATTAAGTGTAGTGTACAGTGAGTCTATTCGAGTATCGCTTTTAGTAGTGTTTCCTTTTTTGTGTAAAAGTATTATTTCAGTGTTTTCCCACAGACTGGCTGTTCTTTTTTCTGTTAGACAAAACTTCTTACAACCTCTACAGCGATGTTGCCGCCCATTTTTAGAATCGTTCCTAGGTTCTGTATAATAGATGTATACAGATTCTCATAGAATGTTTGTATTTCCTTGATTATTTGAGTTGTTTCCGTGACCATATTCCTCTGCTTGTTTTTTTTTAGTTATCTTTGATTTTCCTTTAGTTAAATTTGATTTCAATACTCTCATGTTTGTATTGTTTTCAATGGTTTGCAATATTCGTTTTGTTTGATAGGCTTATGCTCTTTTTAACTTAATTGTTGATAGCCTTATACTCTGGTGATTCTTTTGATGTTCTTCTTTCTTCCATTAAATCCCGTGTTGTTTGTTTCAATTTCATTTTTTTTGGATTTCTATTTTTACCACAATTTTTTTTGCAGTTTATGTTATGTCATTTGTTAATTTTTGTATTTATATCTTTAGTGTTGAATACTGGTAGAGGTTCTAGTCTCTTTTTTAGTTAACTTTGTTATTCCTTTTGATTCATTTCAAGTGCTTCTATGTTTGATAATGTATCCTGTGTTAATCATTTTTTTCTATCGGATTTCGTATTTACTTCTATTCACACTCTAACTAATCGATGACCACTACCAGTGTTGACAGAATTTAATACAGTAACATCTTTGGTTGATGACATCCTTAAGCAATGTTTTTGAAGTTAGAGAGTATAAAGTCAATTCATTTTTTACTTTTCTGTCTGGACTGTGCCACATCCATTTTCTCTGCATCTTTTTCTTGTAGAATGTGTTTAAGCAGAATAGTTTTTCTTTGCTGAGGAAATTTGCGAGCATATCTCCCCTTTAATTTCTACTTCCCAGTCCAAAATTTCCAATATATTTGGAATATTGTTGTCATTGTTATTTTCATTCTTTCTTGTTCTACCTCTTCATCATCTGCAGAAGAAGTTGGTGCATAACAGTGGATTATTTGAATGCTGTATTTATGATTTAGTTTTATTACCAGATAGATAACTCTATTAGAAATTGCTTGGAATTTAGTTACCAAGTTTTCAATTTTCTTATGTACCAAATAGCTACTCCTATACCGTGGATATTTCCTGAATTGTATTGGTACAAAGTGTGCCCTGATTTTAGTAGTTGTTTCTTTGTCTTTAAGCCTTGTCTTGCATAAGCCTAATATGTCCCATTTTATGGTCTTAAGTTCTTCTTACAACTCTTCTAGATTATCTTCTGTCCTCATTGTTCTGATGTTATATGTTCCAATGTGCATTCTGTGTGTACTAAGAGAATTCTTGTCACCCAGTTCTTGTCTTTGGTGATACATCACAGGGCTGAGTAAATCATAAATGGGTTAATTAAAAATTTCTTTTGGTTATTCATTTTATTGTTCTTCAATTATAGAATTCAATTATTATTGTTCAATTATATACATTAAATTGTTGACCTAAAGAATTAGAGAAACCAATAATTGACACTACAATGCCATCCCTATCAGCTGCGTACTAAGTTTATTAGAAAATGAACAATCACTCACATACATATATAAGATCTGATTGTGAGTCTGTTCAATTAGATAGGGTTGAAATTTCTGCTTTTATAGGTATAAAACTCTTGGATCATTTGATTTATCTATTAACTAGGCAGCTTTTTCATAAAAAATTAATTGTACAGTTCTACTCACATTATCTTAAAATTCTCATATATATATATATATATATATATATATATATATATATATATATATATATATATATATATATATATTAAAGGTATTCTAAATGACCTTGAACATATTTGTATGTCACTGGCAATAAGGCATAACGACCCTTCCAACAAAAACCATCATAACTTGATTCATTCCGAGAATTGTAATTTAAGAATAATTGTGAAAAATGATGTTGTTTAATTTTTAATTACCATGTTTCTCATTTTTTCAACTAGTAAATTTTTGTACAATTAGAATTGTAACTGAATATAAATTCAAAGTTTTTGGATTCTTATTTGAGTTACTCCAGTCTTTGTTTACAAAAATTGTATTTATAAACAAGGTACTATTACAACATATTTTTTATTTTTAGTATTATAATACTAATTTTAATAATGATTAACAAATAACGCATCATTATTTTGGTCTGTTTCGAGATCTTCTCCTCTACTTTTTATTTAGGTTGTTACATAATTTTCTATTTGTTCTATGTATCTCAGCGTCATCTTCCTACTGATACTTGTTTGCTTATTTTGCCATCTTTCTTTCTTTCCACATGTCCCATCCTATGCTGCCATCCTATTTTAATGAATATTATGTTATCTGGATCCTTATACATTTTGTATAGTTTAAAGTTGTATCTCCTTCACCAAATTCAATTTTTTTGTGCCTTTGGGTTGTAAGATTTTTCTTTCAAAGATAGCTAATATTTCCTTACTTTTAGAGAGTATCCAGGTTTCTGAACCATATGTGAGTACCAGTCTTATTAGGGTTTTGTATTAGGCTTAGTTGCCTAATTAAGCCATGGTAACATTTATTGGTAACAAATATTCGCCTCTTCACTTCCTCTGCAACATTATTATCAGATGTTAGGCTCTAGTAACTACATAGTCACTTTTTTACATCTATCGCAGTTATGGTTATCTCAAATGGTGATATTCTCAAATTAAATGTCACTGATATATAAGCAAACATTGAAAAAATAAAATGGTTTTTTCCTCCACAATTGTCAGAATATCATGTTCCAATTCCATCTTGTTTTGCACTTTTTAAAAAATCCCATAAACAGTTTGCAATTTCATCCAGTCCCTTTTTCAACATTTTTTCATGCTATAATTTGCAATATCCTTGATTATTGACCAAATCATAAATGTAAACTTATACATTGAAATCTTATGCTTATAAAAAATTACTTACTTCTGACTGGTGACCAATACCTTCTGCAAATAAAAGCATATTGTTAAAACATTGTATCACTTCTCTTTTTTTAATAGTATCTTCAGATATCTATTTTTCTGCATGGTTCCTACCCAAAAAATTCAGGATCTTTTCCAGTACAGACCAATAAATTTTGAATTTGAATAAGTCCAAAATGTTCTGGACTGGTCCAAACTTACATACTTTACTTTATCGTGTTTGGACAAATCATTTGTTCATACAAATTGTTGAGGATACACCAGAAGGGAAGGTTTTGACATGTGAGCAGGTGTTCCATATGTTGCATTTCTCCATAGTTACAATTTGCATTATCTTAGACTCCCTTTCTAATCCCATTCAAGGTATTTGTAGAGTAGAGAGGGTGAGTTAAGTTCCACAGCACTTAGGCTACAATTGACCTATTGTGCATCTTCCCAGAAAGCTGTCGTTCTTAGCTCATTGTCCATCCTGCCATTTCTAGGAAGGTGGGCAAGTCACTAGGAGACTATTCAAGGTATTCCATGTTTTACAGTTAAGGTAATCTACTACTAGGTTCTAGGTTTTTCAGGTAACTCAGCCTGCACTGTTCCGAGAAAAGTTTTCTGATAATTCAGTTGTTTCGATGGTATTGTTAAAAGTGTGCCGCCGTTCTTCGATTTGTTTAATCTTCTCTATATATTCTGCTGCTCTTCTGTGAGTTATGGGATCTGCAAAACGTGCTGTATTGTATATATTTGTATATGGTGTTGGTTTCATGCACTGCGTCAGTATCCTGTAGGTCTCATGGGGGCCACGCCTACCTGTTTGGTAGACTAAATATGTGACTCAAACATGAGCAACAACATTGGTCCAAAGGCTATATGACTGCGATAGATGAGATTTGATGACGTTTGTGTTTGTAAAATTGAAGGTGTTTACCATTCCCATTTCCCATTCCCATTTTGTCCTATTATGTCTCTTCATGTCGTTCTATTTATACACATATATGTCGTCTTCTCTTCATTAATCTTCAGCCCTACTTCACTTGTTGCTGCTTCCACTTTGTTGAAGATGTCTTTCGTAGACAGGATGAAGTCTCCAACGAGACCTATGTCATCTGCATATGTGAGTAACAGCTTGGACCTTGAACCAATAGCACTTCTGTTTTTATTGCGGCCGACCTCATGGCTTTCTCTAATACAAGGTTAAAAAGTAGTGGAGGTAACGCGTTTGAGTCCACTGTTGATTCCAAAGCTGCTAGACAGTTTATTATTTACATGTACTTTAGATATTCCACCCTCCATCTTTATGCCTACTGCCAGTAAGAATGTCAAATATTTCTACAACATACTTTTTATGTTAACATAAAGGCTGTAAACATTTTCATTTACCTTTAAATTAATTGATTTTTATGCTTTGCTACTTTATAAAAGACATCATACCAGTTCAACTATCAAAATTCAATTTTGAAAATTGCTCTTGATAAATTTTGAAATTTTTTTTGTCTTTATTGACTAAAAGTATGTTTAAAGTATTTTTGTAGCGAAAAAGTAAAATGAAGTAGACAAAGGAATGTAGGCTTTTACTGACGGTGTTTTGTAATGCTAGATTACTTTCAGATTTATGAGCTGTAGTCTGAAATTCTTTTTCATTACGTTTGTCCACAACTATGGCAATCATAATCAAAGACGATGCAGGTGCGCGGATATCTGCCATCAAGACGAAAAACAAGAGCAGTTTCAGACTACGCCCTATAAATTTGATTGCAATGTAACGTTACAGACAAAGAAGTGTTTGCATTTAATGATATACTTGAAAAAAAAATTGTACGTGCCTGAAAAATTTCATTGTTAAAAATTTTTTGTTTAACAGCTGTTTTATACAGTACAATTGTGAAATAAATTGGTTTATTTCATCGAGCAAAAAGATAAAAGAGGGAATCTAATCGTTATTAAAAGGAGACCAAAAAAGTGGCCTCTGATGGCGGACATATCCGGAAATCCAAAGGCGCTAAATTTAAATTTTCCAACACTTATTAACAAATAGCTATAAAATATTTTTCAGACGAGAAAGTTTTAATTAAATATTAACTATAATAGTCTAAAAAGTGACACAATTGGTAAAAAACTTCAATATAAATAAAATTTCATGTGACAGTTGGGACAAACAATAACATAACCAAACTAAATTTGACTTCTCAAACAAGAAAGACTATCTTTCCTTGTTTAAAGTGGCCTCTCAAGATAGCACTTCCTGTCTAACAATATTTATGCCCCCACTACCTTTACATTCCCTCTTTTATCTTTTTGCTCGATGGTTTATTTAGAAAATATTACAACAAAAAATTTAGGTAAAATTAAACTGAAAACAATTAATATCTCTGTTGTTATTAAAATCTGTAATACTCTATCAATGCACATTTATTCACATAAAACAGTTGCTATTTAAGACGGAAGATTTAAATGTCTACACGTGATATCTTAACTGTTCAACTCTGTCTTGTATTGTACTCCCTTTTACATTTCAGTCTCTTTTGAAAATAGTCTCATATCTACTTGTTTCTTGTTTTTAAATTAATTCTCTATATTTACGCATGATATAGATGAGTAAGTACTTTTAATATGGTTTCATATCGCACCTCTGCTCATAAGTCAAAAAAGCAAAGTTTTGAGAAAACGACGTTTAAAGTTTGTTCTACATTTTCGAGTTTAATTCAAAAACTATTAAAATTAGAACAATAACTGTTTTAGTGAGTTACAATGGTTTTTGAAGTTCTACAAAATAGCGTGTTAGGTATATTAAAAATGTTAAATTTTTTTTAGTTGTAACACTATACAGATAGAATAACGAAAGATTTACAACATATTATAAAGGGCTCGATGATGATCAATGGTTAGTTAGGAAATAATTATATTTTTTCCTCTTCTTTGGATCACTCTCATAGTTTGGATCTTTAACTGAATCATCTATTTGTTCACTTTGAGTTAAATAATCTTGATTACTTTCTAGACCCAAATTAAAAGTATTTTCCTTATTTGAATTGTCGTTTTATTGTCGATTTCTCTGAATTACCTGTTCCTTCTTGATTAAGTTGCTCCTTGGTCTGTTCCAGGGACTTCTGCTTGATCTGGACATTATAAGAAGTGCAGTACATCCACCTAAAAACATAACATAATAACTAAATACAATATTATTATAACTTAATTAATACATACAAATACTAAAATCTTTGGATTAACAATATCTGAAACAATGGCGTGTTTCAAAGGAGATGTGTGTCAATGGGGAATAAAATAGTTTAAAATTAATTTATATCATGTACCCTACAATAACCAAACACAGACCATTATTTTTAAAAATATAAGACTTTAAAATTGTTGTAATCAAATTTATTGTCATAATCTAAACCTAATCATTTATTTTCGTCGAATAAAGATTGATTATTGAATCACCTTTATCACTTGTCATAACATGACCTAAAACAGTTTCATTATAAAATAAATAAACTTTTTGAGGAAGTATATTGTCATAAACGAACAGGGAACAATTTATCGTAAAAAATAGGCATAACTTACCTTAATCACATAAACTGTCCTAGGAGATGAGGTGTAAATCTTTTTGAGCACATTCGCAGATTCTTTTGAATAAGACAATTACATATACTGTCACTGAAACTCGACAAACGATGCTTTAAAACAAATATTCGATAGACAATCACCTTGCGCAAGCCGATACGTGACACTGTTTGTGTTCGGCGCGTGGTTGATTCTGGTTAACCGTATAATAACGCTAGTATCATCTAACGATAAATACTTAATCGATAGATATGACAATTTGTGAGATAAGAGTGTGTAGTTATATTAAACTGTTAATACAATAAAACCGTTTTTTTTTTAGTTATGACACTCTTTCAGCGGAGGTGCGATATGTATTAATTGTTTTTTCCTCTTCCTATTTTTATTCAAGATTTTGATTCTTTATATACTTCTTGTAAAGTTTATGAAAGTGTGATTGATATTTGGAATATAAGCATATCTAATTGGTAATTTTCCCCAAATTGATTATGAATGTAGTGTTCTCGAGGTTTTTCTATTAACCCCATTCAAGATAAGAGGTTCTTTCAGTGAAACCAGAAGTACAAGTAGTAACAAACAAAGAATATGGCATCAGATGCGTTGTGTCATTGTACTTACATGCAAAGTTCAATGAATAGCGTCTTTTTGTTTCATAAATATTTAGTTGGTTTCATACTTTATCCTAACCCTGTATAAGTTACTTCTTATTGTCACAGTGTCAGTACTTTTCTTTTCTGCAAATAATTCCAACTTCGCATTTATTCCCTATATGTTCCAATTAATAATATGCATTAACCATTTTCATGATGGTTTGTCCTAAGTTTTTGAAGGCTTTTTGGTAGATACAATAGAATATTTTTAGGTAGAGTATTTGAGAGCAATTCCAATGCCTCAACCCCTAACTGGCCTGACCAGATTATTTTATTATTAATGTTTGTATTTTGAGAACGATTTCCAAAGTAGAGATTGAAACATCAATCAACTTATTTTAACCTTCAATTGCGGCTTATTCCCATTAAAATAGTAATTACTTTAAAATACCACAAGAAAATAGTTTCAGAACACATTATTTTGTTTTCAAGGGTGTCTTCCTCTAGCCTTTGACAACCTTAGGTTGTGACACTCAGGGAATGCTATCATCCAAATCACACGAATCCTGCTAATTTTAGGGAAGTGTTCCACTCAATGTCTCCTTTCTCAACTTGTTTTTGACCCCAAACTTGAGATCTCGAAATGTAATTAGGGGTTGCGGCGGTTTGGCCTGGGAAAATTTTGCCGACTGTTGGAAAAACGGTATCTTTTGATGTTTGCATCTGTCACAACCTCTGACGTCACAAAGCCTGCCAAGTCTGTCGTATCTTATAATATACAGGATGTAGTCAGAGAGTCAAAACAATTCTTCTGCCAAAATGTTATCTGTCATCACAGATATGGCTGCATTGTCAAAGGTACAATAGAACATCTGGTTGTTTTCATAGATTAGGTACTATAAACCCAATGATCACAGGAATAGTCTATCATCACTGAGGTTAACCCAAATAATTGATAATTTGGTGTACAAATGATATGGTCTGCTGGGATTGCCAAGTATATATGAGTATTGGGTGACATTATGTGTTTACATTAGCCAAAAAATAATCTTAACAAAATTTAATGTGTTTATCTCAATGTTTATTTATCTATCTCAGGCTTCGCCAGCAATTCCTGGTACTTTGCCTTTTTCCACCATATCGTTAAAATTGGCCATAATGTCATGTTTTTTTTGCAATAGGGGAAATTCGGACCTATTGGTCTTATTCATAGTAGTAGATAGTAGTGTATTAACCCAATGACATTTAATCTTTTGCATATTTTGTTTGTTACATATTGTTATCACCAAATTTATCAAAGAGTGTAACGAAAAAGGCTTTTTCAAGACAATTTTTTATTGCAGGCTCATGTCTTGAATGTTAAATAAGAAATATACTGTGATATCGTTATTTCAGTTTATAATGGAATATAGAACTTCATTTTACTTTTGTTTTAAAGTTTCATTTTTCTAGCTGTTACAGATTTTAATGAACCACAGTATAAAATATTTTTATTATACTCATCACTGCCAATATTTTTCACGATTTTAATCCATTGATTTTTTGTGTGGCTGTTAGATGTTTAGTAATTTTATCACTGTTTACATTAAGTATATTAGTTTAAATGCAAGAAAGCAAAACTTTACTGGACTTTAAGGAATTAAACTTTGTTATGTTTTTGTTGAATTGTTTGTAACAGATGAGGAGAAATATGATGACTTGATAGAAACTACTTAAGAAAATAATCAAGTCTTTGAAATATATAAATAATATAACTATTTCACAGCTTACTCACTTTACAGTTAATGTTTGATGTAATTTTAATAGTTATTTCGTAATCAGTAGTAAACATTTTGAAGCTCAGAAGTGTGTGTATTTGCCTGTGCCCGAATTATGTGATTTCTACTAAAAAAACAGAAGTTTGTCTAATACTGCTATTCTTCACAGATGGAATCTGCCAGTCCCATCAGTTTCAACTGTCTATTAATCTTAAGGACCCTGTTAGCAGGCCTACTATGGCTTTGACTGTTTTCCTGTCTGTGCTTATTAGGTCTGCCGTAAATTTTGTTATATTAACATAGTCATGCTCTAACAAGTAACGCCGCATAACCATAATCGAATCATTACTACTTCACAAGTGATGGTCTCAAAATTTCTAGATAGGAGAGGTTGTCTGGTTATTTTATACCAATCAAATGCTCTCGAAATGCTCTTTTGAAGGCAGGATACGTCATCCATATGACACTTTTAAATTGTTCATAAGTCTCAATGCTGCCGTAAATTTTGGCGAATGTTCTGCAATGAAATGGTTTGCCTGTCTTTGTCCCGGCTAATTCCTCCACCATTCCAGAGATTTGTGAGCTACCTACTTTCTTGAAACTGTTCTTGTAACAAAGCAGAAGGGTCTGACGCAACAATTGGCATTGATGAGCCTTGTTTGGGCATTTCATCTGCTTTTTCATTGCCCTTATCACCCTCATTCCTGGTACCCAGACTACTGCAACCTTGCTATGATCTCCTAGTTTATTTAGGACACCCACACGATCTCATACTAGCTTATAATTGACCCCTACAGAATTGAGTGTATCCTTAGATAAACTTATCGGGAAATGTATTCTTGGCTTTGTTCCTGTTTTTGAGCCATCAGTGCACCGGGTAGCTTGCGCTTGTATGGATACACCTTTCTTCCAGTTTAACCTGCCTCTTCTATTTATGACATTAATATATGGTATATTAGTTTTGAGTTTATGTGGAGTTAATCAATGGGTTGCCCCGTTACAATATTTGCTTTTAGCTCTTCGATTAGCTTTCTAGTCTTGGCCTGTTCCATTATTCTTCTCCATTCTAATCTGTTTCATGCTTGTTTTCTCCAGTTTTTTATTTTGAAGGTTGTTGATATCATTTTCTATTTGTTCTAAATATCTCAGCTTCGGTCTTTCTCTTCTTCTTTTTCCTACTGGCATCTGTTTGAATATTTTGTTTGCTATTTCGCCTTCTTCCATTCTTTCTATATGTCCTATCCAACGCAGCCGTCCTATTTTAATGAATGTTATAATATCCGGGTCCTGGTATATTTTGTATCGTTCAAACTTTTATCTTCTCCATATTCCGTTTTCTTTTGTGTCCTTATATATGTGTTGCAAAATTTTTCTTTCGAAAGTGGCTAACAACATATATAACCATAGGGTCATTTTGGGGTTGAGCCCCAATTCTTCCACAGATTCTTCTACATCTGCCATAGCAGCGTGTGCTGTCGTTTTTAATTTGAGTAATACAAGTAAGCCTATTATCAAACTATCAGTCTCTCTTGTTTACACCAGCTATCAACTTATTTAGGGCTGCTTGCATTCTCCCAGACACCACCTGTGCAAATTTGTCCCTGATGACGATTGCAATATCGTTAGCTTATCCTAGACAGTAAAAGTCTTTTGTTGGCAGACTTTTGATATGACTGTCTACAGAGGTTGCTCAAAGTAAAGGTAACAGAACTCCTCCTTGTGGACAGCTTCCACCTGCTCTTGCTTCGATGATTGCTTTACCCAGAATGGATATTACTATCGTATTCTCCAGAGATGCCTTTATGCATCTGCATATTACCGCAGATGTGTCTTGTCACTTGGTAGTTCTGGACCGACGTTAAAGAGTAGGTCCCGAATATGTGTTTACTCTTAGCTGAGTGTGTCATTTTCATTCATACAAAAGATAATTTTCATATTTTGTATCAAAATAGCAATACCGTTAATTGAGTGTATCATTTTCATTAATTCATAAGATAATTTTTATATTTTGTATCACAATAGTAATAACTTTTTAGGTGCATATTTGTATTTTATGACAGTCATACAGGAAACCACTGGTTAAAGTCTTTTAACTGTCATTTAGTATTCCAAATTTCACTTCACAACATAAACAAAATGACTGAAAATAGTATGCTACAGTCTGAATATTTCTACTTAAATAAGTAGCAGTTAAATCGTTGCCAAGAAACTGCCAACCGATTGATGTTTCTGTGCATTTGCTTTTACAATGATAGGTTTTTGTACTGTATGTAGTACAAGTACTACAAGTATTTATGATGTTGATCATATACTGATACATTTACTACTCTTTGATTATTGGAATTTTTTATTTTTTCTTTATTATACCTAATTTAATTCTTATGTTCATCATTTTTTTATTATTGTTTATTGTAATTAAATTATAGTTACGGCTTTAACTGCGGATTCTTATGTTCATCATTTTTTTATTATTGTTTATTGTAATTCAAATATAGTTACGGCTTTAACTGCGTATTGTTACTATTACATTATGTTTTATAAGCGGGTATTATACAAGACACATATACAAAAGATAATAGTAGGTCCTATTTTGACAATAATGTAACATAAGGAGACTGTTATTTATAACGCTAACAAATCAATCATGGAACGATTTAACTGCCTTTGTTGATCATTACTTTGTAAGTTTTTAAGATACCTTTTGTATCTTGTTTTTATATCCGTATACCCGTATTTTTATATAAAAATGTGTGTATAATAAAATATTGAATTTAATTTATTTGCTTTTTTTTGTTATACAGTGAACGGCTAAATTATGGAATATTATCATTATTTCGAGAACCATCGAGTTTTGAGGTAAATTCCGAAACAGATCGATTATTGTTATAAAATACCCATCTTATAAAGTACATGGAGTAGGGATGACGTCACCGGTGTGGGTCTAGTGACGTAACCGTTAATTTTTTTAAATAGAAATCGTTATAATGCGACACCTCATTTAAACGAGAATTTAATTCCCTATTTAACGACATTATATTTTTAACTAAAATATTTTTTAAGTGTACAAAAACAATTGTTTTTAACTGAAATTCAACTAAATTACAACTAATGATTTAATTAATAATGTACTTTAAAGTAACCAAATTATGCATCATAATTATTTTAAATAAAATGTTCGAAATGCCATCCATCGGTTTCTTGATAATATGCGAATCTACGGACACATTCATTAAGTATATTGCGGATGACTTCTGGAGTAATTAGACTCATTTCATGTCTAATTCTATCTTTCAAGTCCTGTAAGTTTTGTGGTCTATTGACATAAACTTTTGATTTCATGTAACCGCTCAGGAAAAAGTCTAGAGGTGTTAGATCTGGCGACCTTGTTGGCCACTCTTTAAAACTTCGTCTTCCAATCTACCTCCTTTGAAAGCAATGATTTCAAAATTGACGTATTTCACGTGCGCAATACGAAGGAAAGATTAAAGAATCTGGTTGAAACCAGATATTATTAATAGGTAAATTTGGATTATTGGCATTTGGATACGTGTTAGCAAGGACAGGTATAAGTTTATTTCTCAAAAAAGTTAAATAACGTGATCCTGTTGGATTTTCTTCAAAGAAAAAAGGGCCAATGATTCTGTCATTAATGATCCCTGTCTATAAATTTACTTTCTGAGGATATTGCGTGTGTGACTCAGTCATCCAATGTGGGTTTTCTTGACTCCAATATTTGCAATTTTGACGATTCACGGTACCATGTATAAAAAATGTGGCTTCATCGGAAAAAAGGATTTGATTGATGAAATGTGGATTGCCGATACATAAATCCTGCATAATTTCAGAAAATTGAAGCGTCGTCGTTTAATTCCTGATGGTTGAATTTTGAAGGAATAGTATTTGTCTTTTTTTTTTTTTTAAATACGTAATACCGATCTTTGGGAAACTCCAGCATATTCACCCATTTGTGTTGAACTACTATGAGGATTGTCATGTACATTTAATAAAATATCAAGTTTCACAGTGTCTTTAATTTTAGAACGCCCAGCGTTTGGAATATGTTTAACGTGCCCAGTTTCTCAACATTTTCGGACTATTTTACTTACTGTTGATTGACTGATGGGTCTGTCTGGATATTTTGCGTTGAATAAATTGTATACCTCGTTCTGTGTTCTTCTTTTATCTTCGCATCCGCTAAGAATTAATATTCCTATGCGTTATGTTTCATTTAGGTGAGCCATAATTTAGTATTCAAAAGTAAAAATTACATTTGACAACTGATGACAATTCACAAAATCAAAACATTTACGTCAATAAATATTACAGTACCTATGCCAAAATCACTTGCTTGAATTAACATTTGACAGAAAGTTTCAGTGTTTATGAGATAACTTTTTGTGTCCATTATTTTTTTTACTTATTTTTTTCTTTTTTTTTAGTTTTTTATTTTATTTTGAATTATATTTTAATATTATTTACTTCAGAAAGTCATGTCAGGAACCGATGGATGACATTTCGAACATTTAATTTAAAACAATTATGCATAATTTGGTTACTTTAAAGTACATTATGAATTAAATAATTAGTTGTAATTTAGTTGAATTTAAATTTAAAAAAAAAAAATGTTTTTGTACCCTTAAAATATATTTTTGTTAAAAATGTAATGTCGTTAAATATAGAATTGAATTCTCCTTCAAATGAGGTGTCGCATTATACCAATTTCTATTTAAAAAATTAACAAGCTAAAATACTGACAGTCGTGGTATGAAAATCGTGAAAATCAAACTGCCAGGTTAAAAGTTGACAAACAGAACACCCGAGATATCAAAATACAGAGAGAACTCCGCCAGGGTTGCGTGCTGTCACCATTACACTTCAATGTCTACTGTGAAGCGGTATTTAAGCTCTCAGATTCAATGGAAGGTATATTTATCAATGGAGAAGTTTTGAATAACTTGCGTTTTGCAGACAATACAGTAATAATAATTACTGAATGTAACAACAATGATTTACAGAACATAATGCAACGACTTTATGAATTCTTCTTAGGGTGCTTGTCCGTTCCGAACTCCGCTCTCAGGTTAGCAAGCCAGGATATTCTTCTTCGTCTTGGGGCTCATTTGACTTCAATTTTACCTTGCAAAATGCATTGAAGTAGCTCGTATCTGCCTTTGTCCATGGTCTCTTTAGGATATTTCTGTATAACCATAGCTTAAAATCCTGAAGTTTTGATAGTTTCCGTCTTCATTGTCCGCGTTTCTACTTCATACAGAAGCACTGACTACACATAACATTTAAGGAGCCTTATTTTTGTTTCTAGGTTGAGGTCATGGCTCTTGAACACAGAGCTCATAGTCAAGAATGCACTTTTTGCCTTACCGATGTGACATTTAATCTCTTGGATATTGTCCCATGACTCATTGTTATAGTTCCCAAGCAGTTGTATTGTGAGACACGTTCAATTCTTATTTGGTTCACATACAGATTTGCTCCAGTTATGTTTTCCTTGCTGATAATCATTAGCTCGGTTTTGCTGGTGTTTATATCCAGTTCATATTTTCTACTTGTTTCTGTTATTTTGTTCATTAATTAAGTTCATTTCTATGGGATTGGAAAACACTATTGTATCATCGGCATACCTCAGGTTATTGAGATGCCTTCATCAATATCTTTTAGAGCCTCTTCACAAATGTGCTCCGAGTACAGATTGAATATCAGTGGTGAAATTATGCACCCCTGTCTCACTCCCCTTAAGATTTTGACCTGATTTGTATATTCTCGGATCTATTCGGAGCACCGCCGATTGATTTCAATACAGATTAGCTATTATTTTTAATTTCCGTCAATCCCTCTCCTCTTCAGCACTTCCATCATTTATTCATGCCTGACTGTATCGAAAATCTTCTTGTAGTCAATCAGGCATGCAAAAACATTACAGCTGACATCTCTACATTTCTGAAACAATACCTGCACGCTAAATAAAGCTTTCCTCATACCAACGGCGTTCACAAATCCAAACTGATTGGGCGCAATTTGTTCCTCGCATTTCCGGTAAATTCTTTTGTGGGTTACTTTTAAAAACAGCTTCAGCAGATAGCTCATTAGGCTTATGGTCTTATAATCTTCACAAATTTTTGCTCCTGGTTTTTTGGGCGATGGTACGAACTCCGATAGCCACTCTACTGGTATTTTTCCTGCCTTGTATATTTCAGTTATTATTTTTATTTGTTCTGCATCTAATAGCTTCACAAGTTCTGCAGGAATTTCATCAAGTCCCGGTGCCTTTCCATCCTTCATTTGTCTGACGGCTGCCGTTATTTGTTCTGGTAGGATTTCGGGACCTAAATTGTCTTCAATGGTGGCTCTTGTATTGTTCTAAAGTCATGGAAAAGTTTCTCCAAGTATTCTTCCCATACTTTCTGTTTATCTTCTTTGGTTATGGCAAGATTGCCTTCATCATCTGTTATTTTTCCGCTGTTGCGTTTTCGGAACTTTCTAGCTATTTCCTTCACCTTTCGATGAACATTGAAGTCCTCGTATCGACTCTGATACTCCTTTATTTCTTGACATTGTTGTTTTTTGTTTCTCTTTGGCTTCTCTTATTTTTCTTCTGATGATGGTATGTATTTTCTTATATTCTTGGAGATTTTCTTTGTTTTTTTTCTCTGATCCACAAGTTCAAGTATTTCATCGGTCATCCACGATTTCCGTTTCTCTGTATATTTCTTCAGGTGTTTTTCTTTTATGTCTCACTGTTTCTTGTATGAAAAAACCTCTATAGTTTTTACATTTTAGCACCTTTGTATTGAGGTTTTCACTCACCTTCAGTTGAACATGGGGATCTTTCAGTTTTCTTACATCATACTTCTTCATCGACTTCTTGCAACCTTCTTCATTTTGACTTTGAAATTACCTACAACTGGTACATGATCAGAATGTCTGTCCCCGGGTATGTTTTGATAGATGTACAACTGTTCCTATACGTCTTATTTATTAGCATGTAATTAATCTGATTTCTTACAATCTTTCCCATAGAATCCTGTGGAGATTTCCAGGTGTACAATTTCCTTGGTTGTAGCTTAAACCAGGTGGTCATTATTACTAATTGATTTGCTTCCGCAAAAATCTCCAACGTATCTCCCCGATCGTTCCGGTTTTCTAGACCAAATGATCCTACTTAGTAACATGGATAACATCAAATGTATACCAAACCAAAGAAAATAACCATTCGTTAAAGAGTTTCTCTGTTGTCAGGATATAAGGTTAGGATTGCGCTTACGAATGCTTCGGTGTTACGTATTCACTACTCTTCTTTATGGATTGGAATCATGGACATTAAAACAAGTGTATCTGAATAAGTTGTCCGTCTTTGAATTTTGGTGTTACAGAAGAATCCTACGAATATAATGGACTCAAAGAATATCAAACGCAGAAGTTACTTGAAGAATAGGAAATGGAGCTGAAATAATATTGACTATCAAAAGAAGAAAACTTGAATGCTTAGGCCATGTTATAAGAGATTACAGATTATTATGCAAGGCAAAATTCGAGGAAAGTAAAATGTGGGAAGACGAAGAATATTGTGACCTAAGAACTTGATGGTCATGATAATTTTCAACCTTCGATAGAAGATGGAACTTCAAGAAGAAGTAATCATGCTCTAACAAGTAATGCAGCATAACCATAATCAAATCATTTCTACTTCACAAGCCGTTATGTTAGGATTGGCAACGACGGATAAGGATAGGCCAGTCCCCTGTGGGAGTTCGCGCCACATCTATTTAAGTAGAATTGCCATTCAGATTTTGCTATTTATGTATTCATACATACATTTTTACATGCATTTTGGATTACGTAGATAACCAATGATACTATACCATATGTTCACTGCACAAAAAGGGAGATGTGTTGGAATGTAGAAATTATAGTAGTATAACTCTTCTGAACACATTATACAAAATGTTCTCCTGTATATTGTACAACCGTTTAAGTACGTACATCTTGGTGAATATCAAAGCCAGGTAGGTCAACAATTGACCAGATTTTTGTGCTACGTCAAATCAAAGAAAAAACCAAGGAATTTAACATTGATACGGTTTATCTCTTTTTGGACTTACGTCAGGGTTTGATAGCGTCCAAGATGTAAATTATATGAAGCCATGAATGAACTTAACATTCCCCATGAATAAAAAAGAAAAAAGACTTGTAAAAACAACTATGAGTAAAGTGATCTGGAGAGTGTTAATACAAGGCGATCTGTCACAAGCAGTGTTACGACAGGAAGATGCACTGGCGTGCCTTCTCTTTAATGTAGCATATGTTGTTTATAAAGGTGAGGCGAAAAGGAAAGCAAGTAGAACACCAGAAAGTAAAGTGATTGAAGTTAAAGGATAAGGATTTGGCAATAGTCTTTATGAGTATAGCGCTGGAAGAACTTGATGAAAAAGATACTTGTTAGTGGGAGGCCAACAGTAAGTTGTGGTGCGAATGGGAAAGCAAGTGCTAGGAAAAACATCTGGTAAAGTGCCTCTTAAAGACAAAGAAACTTGGTGGTGGAACAATGAGGTGCAACAGAAGATTAGAGAAAATAAAGAGGTGTGACAGGTCTAAAAGAGAACAAGATAAGGATATATACAAGGAAGAGCGCTATAACTGCTGCTAAAGAAAGATTGTCTGCACCGCTGTATGAAGAGTTGTAAAAACTTGAGGGGATGAAAAGGTTATACAGCCTTGTTAAAATAAGGGACAAATCATCAAAGGACTTGGACCACGTGCGGCAGATAAGAGTGCGGATGGAACAGTATTAAGAACCGATGTTGAAATAATGCAAAGATGGTATGAGTACTTAGTAAGTTGCTAAATGAAGAACAAGAACACCAGAAGAGAGGCAGAGGATGCGGGATCCCAAATGAAAATGTAATACCGGGGATAGCGAAAAATGAAGTTGTCCAGGCGTTAAATAGGACGAAGACCGGTAAGGCAGTAGGGCCTGATGGAATACATGTGGAGGTTTGAAAGGCTCTAGGAGAGGAAGGGATTGATATTTTGTGCAAATGATGAGTAGGATATATGAAGAAGAACAGATGCCCAACAGACGCAAGTCATCTGCTCGTCTTCGAAAGGAAGATACTACGCAGAATCATCTTGTAGTGCCTATCCGTTTCGGATGTTGGCGACCATCATGGCAATCTGTAGTTTGCAAACTGCTACTCTGAAAAGATTTGTGGTTGTTGTGTTGAACCATGTACGTAGAGTTTTTTATTAGACCAGGAAAATACTTCGCCTTCCTGGACCTGTTTTCCTTCTCCTTTTCCTCTCCCGCCCCCCCTGGGGGTAAACGCAACAACCGCCACCACCACCCCCCTCCCCAGAGGACCGATATAGTATTTCGATATTGTACGAGAAGGACACTTTGAAATAGTTATGGTTAGGGATGTAATTCTTGTTATAAAAATGGGTATAGGCTAATAGGATGGAGCTAGGGGACGATGTAAATCATGGAGATCTTAGATTTCCCACCAGTCGTTTACCCTTTAGCGGCACGTTTGGTTATTAGGGTTATTTGTAGATTTTTGGTTAGACTGAGGACTGAGTTTTGGTAGGAAGTTGAGCATAGAGTTCACTATTTGTTTGATTTTAATGTATATTCCTATTAATAGGTACTAGCAGCTCTTTTTTTGCTTACTTGAGGTCGCTTTTTATATTGCGATCGCTTATCCCTCGGTTGAAGAATGCTGTAAGAGTGGTGATAATTACCCATGAGGAAAGAATGGAAAGAATCTTGGCTGTAGGGTTTGAAGAATTGGTATTTCTTTCTGAGTGGCTTATTTGTATAGTGCTTGATAGTACATCGCGGATTGACGATCATTTATGTTTTTAAATAACCAACATATAAAATCGGAGTTTGGTGTTTATTGATATTAAACTAAATGTAAGACCAAATACTTACCATGTCGGGATTTTGTTATGAGTAAATTCGATTTCATGTAATCGAATGAACTATCTTACAATAAAGTCGTCCCAAGAATGCGACTTAATATTGATAACATCATTTTAAGTCGTCTACTCTAAAATGTATAACATGTCTAAATTCTCAATATGAGTGGGTCAGATAAAATTAAATTATTAGAAGAATTTTTCACCAATTAACCAAAAACAAACTTTGTATTTTGAGAACGATTTCTGAAATGGAAACCAAAACATAAAAATAAACTTAATTTAAATTGTGGCTTATTCCAAATAAAAATAATTAATGCATTAAGATTAAGATGCCACAATAAAATAGCTTCAGAACAATATTGAGGTGGAGGGATGCTTTAGACGTCGCGGCAAACTTGGAACGGTTGACGATGAACAGAAACGACTGGCGAAGTAGACTGGGGAAAGTCGAGGCTCTACTAGGGCTGTGGCACCACTGATGATAATAATGATGAAATAACCAACCATTTAACTTACCGTCTGTACAAATTATTGTATATAGATATATTTTCATTAAAATTCTTTCATTTGGGAAGAAAGAAGAAATCTTGGCTGAGGAATATCAGAGATTGGACTAACCTCAGTGTTGAACAGATATTTCACGTTGCAAAAGATCGAGAAGCGTTTAAAGAAGTGATCGCCAACCTTCGTTAGAAGACGGCACAAGAAGAAGAAGATATCTTTTTATTAATATAGTTAAAAAATATCGGAAAAGAAATAAAATGCAGAATTCACAAAACAGTCATCAGACCAATAATGACATACACGGATGTCATAGAGAGGACAAAAAGGATGTTAGAAACAGCAGAGATGAAACCACTTAGAACTAGAAGTACATAAATACGACGTAGAAACAAGGTGGAGAACATCAAGGACTGGGTGAGAAATAGAAGAGTAGTGGGACCGTGCAAGTTCGGAACAGCGACACCTGGTGTCGTAAATCAGCAAAATTTACTGCGCTTTTATGTTAGATCGAGGTAACCGGATAACTGCCAAGGACGTGGCCCCAAAAAAGAATAAGAAGAAAAAGTAAGATTGAGGTTATGTCGGTATATTATTAAAAGGTAAACGTTGATGTAGCGTAAATACAAATAAATATATTATTGAATTACAGCATTACTGTTAATATCGATTCAATAATAAAAACTGGATTTGAGAAAGTAAATCACCAAATAACTTTTCAACCAAGCACTGAGTCAAAGGGAAAAGCTTTAGTAGTGGCAAATGTAAAAAAATAATGGAAGAATTAAGAAAAATAAATTACCATATATAATGCTAATGCATAAATTAGCAGGTTAAGCCCATGATATCATCATATTGGTTTGAACAATTAATTCTTTACCTGTAAACTTTTTGACAGCGAATATATCTTAATGCATCTTCAGAAAAACTTGAACTTGATGCATTCTTGTAAACTTCAAAAAATAAAATTTACATTTTACAACATTAAACTTGATTTTTGGGTTAAAATGAACTCTGTGAGTGTTATGAAACTAAAATCTACACTTAAAAGTGAACTTTTATTTATTATTTATTTCAAACTGACTTTAAAATCGGGCGCAAGAATACTGCATAATTTAGGTTATGTTACTTATGCTTTTTTATGATATAAATCAGCTGTTCTCTTTGTATTAGATTTGTGCTTCGAAGTTGGAAACGAATAAAACTTAAATTGACAATTTTTTGTTGTATTTTTACAATTTATAACACAGCATTTCCTATAAATCCCATTTTCTTCAGAGACAGAAGGTGTAAATGTAAATAAACAAAACGAATATGAAATATGACAATTGACAATATGAATTTATGAAATCTATGAAATGTACAGTAAAAAATGCAAAATTTCTCCGCTACTCGCGCACGATCGTTTCTCGTATCCCCTCCAAGTACTTGCACGTCGCCAAGATGATTGTTTCTTAATGCATTTCATCCCAGGCTACTTGCACCTCAAGCTGAAGTGCCGCTAGAGTCGAAGGGCGATTAAGTAAAGCTAGTAATACCTTTCCCATAATGTGTCAGACGTATTCAATGGGTAAGATCGAGAGATTTAGAAAGTGCTTAGTCTAAATGAAATTTGTTTAGGCTCAAGATTGTCCGTCTAACATGTTCTTTTTGTTCACAGGTTATGCTAACGCAAAAATCTACAAATGCGACAATCCGAAATGTCCCAGGCCCTCCTGCTTTATTTCGGGCAGTTCTTCAAAGGACGACAGTTTCCCTTGTTTGCGTCCAGCATGTTCGGGTAGATTCCAATTGGTCAGACATGTCAGCTTTGTAGATTGCCCCGGTCACGACATTCTTATGGCTACCATGCTTAACGGAGCCGCTGTGATGGACGCAGCATTGTTATTAATTGCAGGTAGGGTGTAAATTTTTATTTTGTTACGATATTTGGTAACAGATAATGTAAGTTTCAAGTTTTTTTATACAAACATTTTATATTATGGCTTTTTATTTACAATTATTTATGACGGTGTAAATTTTTTTATTACAAATATTAATTATTAAAAATATTTATTGTAAAAATTTATTACGGTGTAAGTACAAGTTTATGGTCGGTATAGTAGAATTTAACAGGATATCTAACACAGATATAAAATCTTATTTTCAGCGAATAGACAAAGATAACAATCATATTTCCCCTTGGTCTCCCCTTCACATTCCTCATGCACACCCTTTAGACGAATATTTCCGATCCAGCTTATACGTGAGAAATAGTGGCAGGGTTGCCTTATTACATATTTGCATTAAAACATTGAATTGATTTAAAAAATTAGCGATCAGTGGCGCAGATATATTTACATTCAAAACTGGATGATGATATTAAAAATGAAACACTAATTGACACAAATACTGGTACAAAATGTCTTAAATCCATGAGAAATTTACGCATTTTTATTTGACGAAATTGTAACCTAATTTCCAATAAAACAAGATAATTTTGGCAACATCGCTATTTGTCCATTCTCTTCAATGGTAAACTGCATACGAGACAGGTTGAACGCTATGCTATGTATTTATTTTTGGAGGTAACCGCGTAGGGGTGAAAATAAAAATTTGATATGCTGACTGTTTATACAACAGAAAATGGGCACAAATAATAAAATGGTACTTTGGGTGCAGTTAAGTACAAGAAACTATTAATTTATTTATTATGGCTTTTGATAGTAGACCAAGACCTATAGAAAAAACTGTATTGGCCATTATTAATCAATTTGAAAAGTTTGGCTGTACTAATGGCAGATGTAAAAAATGCTGTGATTGTGTCTGTGCGTACGCAGTATCCACAAAAATTGAATGTTTGAACTGGAATTTTGGGAGACCATATTATTGGTCCTTTTTTCATTAAAGGCAATTTAAACGCAGTCTAATATCTCCAATTACTGCAAAATCAAATTACTCCTGCACTTCAACGTCTTCAAATTAACTTCAACGAAATTTGGTTTCAACAAAACGGTTGTCCTGCACATACTGCAAAAGCCGTTAGAGACTATTTAGCGTTAATTTTTGCTGAACGTGTCATTAGTACAGACGGTACAATAAAATGGCTCCCTAGGTCACCCGACTTAGCTTCTCTAGATTTTTATTTTTGGGAATGCTAAAAACGAAATTGTACAGGCATCCATTGGAGCGAGCCACCAACTTGGAGGAACTGAAGGAAAAGATAATCCAACTTAGCCAAAATATATCGGCAGATGAACTAAACGCCATGAGAAATGCGTTGTATAATAGATTTGGTTACTGTTCATTACAATCTGGTAGTCTCTTTCAACATTTAATTACCTAAGAATTTGGTTTAGAATTTCTAATTGTTTGGAATTATTTTTAGTTTAAACAGTAGTGTTGGAATTATTTTTTATTTGACTTTATTTTTATAGAACAAATTTTATGCTTTTATACTAATTTTATCTTTTGTTGTTTCGTTTTTATACAACTAATTTTTATTTTCACAACTAACTTCAAAAAATCTAAACGAAAATATGGTTTCAAAGATATTATTTGGAAAATACCAAATAATATCTTATTTTTAATTAAAAGACGTAATTTTTTGTCCAGTTTAAATTTAATATAATACACCTACTCCTTCCTAATGCTTTACTAGTACTGATTTATTATGCTTTATGAAAGACCAACCCATTAACCCATGCAATACGCATGTCATACCAAACTAGTTCTGTTCTGCTCGTTACCACAGTATTAAAATCAAAGTGTCAAAGTTACTTTGACGACGCGACGTTGCCAACTAATTTTGTATGAAGCTTTTTTATTGTGGCGTCATAGTGCAATTTGTTATTTTTATTGGGAATAAGACACAATGTGATTTTAAAATAAGCTTATTTTGATGTTTAGATTTCCAATTCGGAAATCGTATTTCAAATACGAAACATATAAATTTTATTTATAATAAACGACTAACGAAGTCGAAATCAAAATGTTAAATCAAACTTATTGTAAAGTAAAATTGTGGCATATTCCCAATAAAAATCAGTAAGCTGCCATTTAAATCAATTCGCCCAAATTTGTTTATCTTATAACATTGTTCAAATGCTAAAAAGACAACAGGCTAAAATAAAACCAATAAGTTTGGCAACTCTCTTTTATTATTTCCACTAATACATTTTCGACAATATAAAGGGTGGACCTAATATACCTCTCTCTTTTTAAACAGGTGTTTCTCACTCCATCTCACGTAACGTCCATACCGACCATAAACTTTACCTACAATGTATACTTAATATTTGGTTATTCAAAGTATTTGAATGATTTTTTCTTTATTAGTGGTATTTTTAATAAAAATTTGAAAAGTAGGCAATAATTTATAGTATGGCCCTATAGTAGCCAGTACTATAGTAGAGTATCTAAATTGTAGGTACTAAATTCTGAGAAATGATAATTGAAAAATGTACACCGCTGGAAGAATAGAGTCTCTTGTACAGACTTAAAAGAATAGTGTACACATACAGGAGAATACAAGAAAAGTCATTAAAACACACCAACAGAACAAATAATTAACACAACAATAACATAAGAAAACCAGCGACACTGAAAGATGCAAATGGGAAATTAGTATTGAATACTAACGAAAAACTAAAGAAATGGACAGAATACATTAATGAGTTGTTTAAATACAACAGAACAAAACAAATGTAATTAAAGGATGGCGTAGTTTTAAATTAGAATTAAGAAAGCGAAAGAACAATGGTTAAAAGAACAATGCGCAGAAATAGAAGAATACCAGAAAAGACATGATAGTTGTAACATACATAAAAAAAATTAAAGAATTAACTCACAAAAATAGAACAAGAAAACTGGGAATACTGAAAGATGCAAATGAGAAACGTGTGTTGAATACTAACGACAAATTAAAGAGAATACATCAATGAACTGTTCAAAGACAATAGAACAGAACAGAAGGAGATAGAAGTAGAAGAGGATATGGTTTTCAAGATATTAAAAGAGGAAATTAAAATGGCATTAAAAAACAGCAAAAATGGTAAAGCCTTAGGTCCACACCAACTCCCTATAGAAATCTTAAAATGCATGAATGATGAAACCTTAGACATTATAGTAGACTTATTTAACTCAGTATACAAAACAGGATACATACCGAAACAATGGTTACCCTCCACCTTTTGTGCTATCCCTAAAAATACAAACGCTAAATATTGCAGTGAATACAGAACAATATCACTAATAAGTCACATTCTCAAAATATTCCTGAAAATAATACAGGGTCGTATAAATAATTGGAAGAACGAATAGATGATAGTCAGTTTGGGTTCAGAAACGGACTAGGAACCAGAGGAGCGTTATTTGTTTTTAATGTGTTAGCTCAAAGATGCATGGATATGAATGTTAATGTGCATCTTTGTTAGTTGATTTTGAAAAAGCATTTGACAAAATAAGACATGAAAAATTAGTCCAAATTCTAAAGGCAATAAACATAGACCATAGGGACTTACTAATAATAACAAACCTCTACTGGAATCAAAGAGCACCAATCGTAATAGATAACGAATCCAGTCCAGTAATTGTAATCAGGAGAGGAGTTAAGCAGGGATGTATTATGTACATATTACTATTTAATGTATATACTGAAGCCATTTTTGAAGAAGCATTACTATCTCAAAGTGAAGGAATAATAATTAACGGGAGATCTATTAACAACAAAAGATATGCAGATGACACCGTGATTATGGCAAGCTCTGCTGAACAACTTCAATTACTGCTAAACAAAACAAACAGTTTCTGTGAAAAATATAGACTAAAAATGAATTTAAAAAAAACCAAATACATGATAATAATAAAGAAAACAAATATACCAACAAACATACATTTGGGAAATGTACCGATAGAAAGGGTTGATAAATACAAATACCTAGGAACCTGGATTTCAGACAATAATGATCAAACAACCGAAATAAGAGCTAGGAAAGAAATGCGTTTGTAAAAATGAAAACAATTTTCTGCAACAAAGATCTTAGATTAGAACTGAGAGTAAGAGCACTGAGATGCTACGTGTTTTCGATACTGCACTATGGACTTGATAGCTGGACATTGAAGCAAGAACACATAAATAAGTTACAGTCCTTTGCAATGTGGTGTTACAGGAGGATGCTTAGAATAGCATGGACACGGAAATATTGCGAGAAATGGGCAAATAATGCGAAATAATAAACACAATAAAAATAAGAAAGTTACAATATCTTCTTCTTCTTCAGTGCCTTATCCGGTCCGGATGTTGGCGATCATCAAGGCTATCATGGTTTTGTTGACTGCTCTGCGAAACAGCTCCGCTGAGGTCATCCCAAACCATTGTTGGAGATTTTTCAACCACGAATTGTTTAATTTAATTAAAATTAAGAACTTCTTTTTCTTTTGTCATGCGCTGTAGGACCTCAACGTTGGTGACATGGTCCACATAAGATATTTTTAGTATCCTTCCGTATATCTACAGAGCTTAATTTCTAATCTTAATTTCTAATCTAAGAACTTAATTAGGGGACAGCGATATGAACTGTTAAGGCTGATAATACAGGGCTTTTCCTGTAGAGGAGGAAGGAGTATAGGAAGAAGGAAAGTGTCATGGTTGAAGAATTTAAGGGACTGATTTAAATGCAATTCTATAGAACTCTTTAGAGCAGCAGTAGATAAAGTAAAGATAGTGATGATAATATCCAACCTCCGATTGGGAGACGGCACTTAAAAAAGAAGTAGTTTTAAAAATACTAAAACAAAATGACAAAGTAGTATGCACAGATTAAATCACAGTAGAAACGTTAAATTGTATAAATAATGAAACCTTAGACATACTAATAAACTTGTTTAATACTATTTAAATAAAAAACCGGCATAGAGAAAAGATAATAGTTCGTTTGGGTTCAGAAATGGACTACCTACCTAACAACAGCAGATTCAACTTGATTTAGGAATTCTTGTGAACCTTCGAGGTCCGAAGAGTATCGTCAGTACAATTTGGACTGCAATTATGTGGAGTTCCATAATTTAAAACTTTATTTTTTGTTGACAGGAAACGAATCATGTCCTCAACCTCAAACTAGCGAACACTTGGCTGCTATCGAGATTATGAAGTTGAAACACATCCTTATTCTTCAAAATAAGATCGATTTGGTGAAGGAAGGACAAGCCAAGGAGCAACATGAACAGATCGTGAAATTTGTCCAAGGAACTGTAGCCGAAGGAGCCCCTATAATTCCCATATCTGCCCAATTGAAATATAACATCGAGGTAAAACTTGTATACTTCGATCTGATAATTTGGTTAACAATTGTATCTTTCAGGTTTTGTGCGAATATATCACTAAGAAAATTCCAATACCGATGAGAGATTTTACTTCTGAACCAAGGCTGATCGTGATCAGATCTTTTGATGTTAATAAACCAGGTTGTGAAGTTAATGATTTAAAAGGAGGTGTAGCTGGTGGCAGTATTTTAAGAGGGGTGTTGAAGGTGGGACAGGAAATTGAAGTAAGTATCAAATACAGAATACATATACAGTGGAACTTACAGATATTACGGTCTCAGTAGCTACGTCACCTCGGTTGTAACGTCAATTTAAAATAGGTCCGGCCAAAAACCTATTCGATAACACTATTAAAAAACGGTTTTTCGGCTAAAAATAAAGTAAGCCTCGTCTACAGCGTCATAAAATTTTACAGTAGGTTGTCGTTTTTTATTTTATGAAGAATAAAGTGCAATGCGTTCTCGGCTATGCGACATTGTTCCTTCCAAGACTGTGAGAAAACCCAATTATCCCTTTGATTTTAGATTTTAATTTAGTAATTAACTTTTTATTTTTTAATATTGCAAGTTATAGTACTAAAAGGACGGCTTTGCATGTTAAAGATAAAGTGCGTGTTATAAGAACATTTGAAAGAGGTCGAAAAGTTGCTGATGTATGTCGGCAATTTGGTCTTGTTATTTCGACTGTCGGCTCAATCCTAAAAAATACGGGCAAAAGGCCTTTAATGAGGAGGGAGAAAATGTTAAAAAGATTAGGAAGTCTATTCGTGGTGATGTAGGTTCAGCTCTACTCAAATGGTTCAATCAGTGTCGCAGTTCTAATATTCTTGTATCCAGACCACTTTTAAAAGAGAAAGTTACAGAGTTCGGACAGCTGTTTGGTGAAGATTTCACATGCTCCAACAACTGGCTGCTAGATCGGTTTAAAGCCAGGCACTCAATTTCCTTCGCGAAACTTGTTGGAGATGCAAGAGGTATGGACGAGAACGTGACAGGTGATTGGTTACAAAACACATGGCCACAACTAAGGCAACCATACAAGGATGAAGATATCTTCAATGGCGGTGACACTAGTGTCTTTTACAAATTAATACCAGATAAAACTTTAAATTTTAAAAATCAAAAACATGTAGGTGAAAAGCTTTCAAAACAAAGAGTCACGGCTTTTGTTTGTGCAAACATGACGGGTACAGAGAAAAGAAAGCTTTTGGTTATTGGGAAAAGTTTACATTCTAGATGTTTCAAAAACAAAAACTCCTGCCTGTAAGCTATACAACTGTGTGAAAAGCGAGGATGACTTCTGCTATTTTTGAAGAAGAATTGTGAAAGTGGGACAAGGAACTCTCTTTAAAAAAAAAAAAGAAAAATTCTTCTCTTAGTTGACAACTGTGCAGCCCATCTCAAGCTTAATTTAACCAATATCAACCTAGTTTTCTTATCAGCCAACTTCACGAGTGTCTTGCAGCCTATAGACCAAGGAGCCATAAGAAGTTTAAAGTACCATAATCAGAAACAGCTTTTGAAAATGATGATTTTTTGTATTGATAATGGGGAACCCGCAAAGAAGGGCCAGAGCACAAAATATACGAAATATAATACTGATGTGCTAAAATCTGAACACGCTAAGGATAACTACAGGAAAATTTTAAATGAAGAGCTGACAAGAATCGACGAAAATTTAAGTATGGAAGAACACTGGACCAAATGCAAGGAAGCTATCCATATAGCGGCTAAAGGCTTTTTAAAACCTATCCATGCTAAAATAAACGAAGATTGGTTTGACAAAGAATATAGATCCATTAACCAACATAAAAATGAAGCATATAAGTGACTTCAGCAGCACAGAACGAGATCAAACCTGGAAGACTATGAAAATCTTAAACGAGAAAAAAAAGGACGTTTAGAAGGAAAAAGAAAGAGCCGTATGAAAACGCTGTAAAAGAAGTTGTTAACCACCACAATAGGTAGACTCTCGAAAATTCTACCAGAAGATAAACAGCTGCAGAAAAGAATTCAAACCCAGAATAACAGCATGTAAAGACAGAGATGGTCCCATAATTAGTGACAAAGAACGTACTAAACTAGTGGGCGAATCATTTTGAAGAACTGCTTATCGACAGTTGTGAAGAAGACCAAATAGAAATTACTTTGCCTGAAATGGATGAAAACGCTCAAGAACCGCCCCCCACCGAAGAAGAAATTAGAGAAGCCATTTCAAAACTGAAAAATAACCCCTGTTTTGGACAATCTTCCTGCGGAACTCTTTAAAAATGGTGGTGACACCCTTTTTAAACACATGCATAAATTTGTAACCGAAATCTGGCAATGAAAGGAAACGTCCGCAGACTGGAAATTAGGTGTAATGCACTCTTTTCACAAAAAGGGAGATATGATGGTGTATGATAATTATAGAGGCATCACCCTACTTAACGTGGCATATAAAGTATTGTCCATATGCTGAACAAATAGCTGGTTTCCGAACCAATAAATCAACAACAGATCAAATCTTCACAGTCAGGCAGATTCTTGAGAAAACGCTTGAGTTCGGAGTCGACACACACCACATATTTGTGGATTCTACTACAGGATTCTAAAAACTTCTACAGGCTATGGTGGAATTTCAAATGCCACTTCATCTTGTTCAACTAACGGAACTTACATTCACAGGCGTAGAGAGTGTAGTTAGAATCCAAAACGACTTTTCAATACCCTTCCATTGTAAAAATGGACTGAGACAGGGAAATGGACTGTCGTGTCTCTTATTTAACCTTGCACTACAAAAAGTAATTCGAGAGTGCCATATTAATACGAATGGTACCATCTTTAATAAATATGTACAAGTGGTCGGATATGCAGATGACATAGATATTATTGCTAGGTCCACAGAATCTCTGATAGGAGCATTTCGATCATTAAGGGCATCTGCACTGAGAATGGGATTAAAAATAAACGCACAGAAAACTAAGTATATGTATTGTACTAGATTAGGCAACCAGATACCTAGACTATTAATTGATGATCTGGAACTGGAAGGTTCCTTTCTCTAGAGTCCGACAAACTTAAGTTTGGGAATGTGAAGTAGTGTTTCGCGCAGACGGGCGGACCGTTTCTACCAGTGGCAGACGGAAACCGGTAGCTTTACAATAAATTTTTATAAGTATATTCAATTAAAATGAAAATGAATTTTCATTTCAATTATAAGTATTGAGGAACAAATTCCTCAATACTTACAATTTATTAACATTGCCAGGAAGGAAGGAAGGGTTTTAACAACACAAAAAAATAAGTAATTTATTTTAAATAATTAAATAATGTATTTATTTTCTAAACAGTAATGATTGTAAAGATTTCTGTTTTGTTATATGACAAAGGAATATCTCACAAAAACACGTCTATTCCGGAATTTTAATCGCTATATTCATTATCAGAAAGGCTTTCTTCGGATGAACCAGTATTAATAAGAAATTGTAAGTGGCCCAGGGTAGAGTCTAATAAATGTTCACATTCTTATGTTAAATGTTTTATTATGAGTGGCCACTCTACCTTTTACCAAAGCCCATATTTTTTCGATAGGTTTTAACTCCGGATGATAGGGAGGCAAGTGAAGTATTTTATGTCCATGTTGTTCAAGCTCATAATCTAATACATAAACTGGTGGCAAACGTGGTTTATTGGCTTGTATAATTTTTTATAATTCCGGTCAAATTGGCTTCTTTAAAGATTTTCCACTTTGATCTGACCAGTGGTATGGTAGAGTATGGCTGCTGTGTATATATGTTTCGTCGGTATAAACTATGGTTCTACCCTCAGATTGAAATTGAATTAGCTTCTTTAAATATTCTATTCGTTTTAAACGAATTTCATATTTTTCCATTAGGACAGTCCTATTGTCTTCGGTTTTTCTCCACCTATAATTGGTTCAAGATAATTTAAAGAATATATTTTCAAAAATATGATCGTTTAAATTTCAAATGTATCACAACATACAGAAGTGAGAACAATTCATTTGTTAAAAACAAAAATTATGTAGAATCGTATCATATTTTTTATTTACAGTTTTTCGGAAACCGGAATCGAAATAAATTATCCAAATATTTAGTACTTTTGATAAGACATTATTCATATTCATCATAAGTTTAACTAAAACGATGCCAATAAAATATCAATTTAAAATACTTTATCCATCATACAGTTTTATTTGTTCACCGGAATAATTATTTTTACCTAAAGCCTAATCCAATTATGGTTTTCCTTAATGATTTCTTTAATACAAAAAATACAAAATTTGAAAGAATGAAGTGTTCTATGTTATGTTGTTTAATAAATATGATTGTAAATTTAAATATAACATTTATTTGGGTTAGAGGCCATGTAGATATACCAGGGAATGAAAAAGCTGATACTCTAGCTAAGGAAGCAGTGAAGAATGGAGTCTTTTGCAATATTTAAACAGTAGGGGATATATTTAACTCAATAAAAAATAAAATTAGACTGAAATGGGAAAAGCAATGGGAGAATATTGTTGAAAACTCGCAAAATACATATTTCCTGATACATCCCACTTGACATTTAAAGATGTGAAAGCGTAAATAAAAATTATTATAACTTCAGTGATTTATACATATATCTAAAAAAAGGAACAAACAAGAACAAAAACATGTATCTTTAAACATAAATAAAACATTCTGTGGCCGACAATACGTACCTCAATTTCCTTACAGATATTAACAGGTTTTCGGTTGCTTCAGAATGTGCCGCCTCGTGTTTCATAAATGTAGTAACATTATAAATTATTGCCTTTGCTTGGCTATTTAATCCCAGCCCTTTTGTTCCTATCTTTTAAAAACCGTATTGTTAAGTACCTCTAGTTAATAACTAAACTTAACACACTATAAATACACTAAATAACGTAATAAATCACTAATTACTACTACCAATAATATATTAAGCACTAATCTAAAATAAAATAATAAAATATCCCACACGATCAAATCAACAAGTCAAACACTCTCTGCGATACCTACAACACTGGCAAACAGCAAACTAGCCGTTTCTATGGTAACACTAGTAAATAAGAACCACTGCGCATCGTCGATTTATGAGTCATATTTCCAAACTAAACTTTGTCGGAGTCTACCTGCGCTCGCTGCTGACCAAAGTCAACAATGTCAGCGAAGAAATTAAAAGAAGAATAGTGCTTGTCAGTAAGTGCTATTATGGCTTGTGGAAACAGATGGCCCCAAAACTACCCAGAAAAATTAAAATTACCATATATAAAATACTAATAAGACCAGTGTTAACAAACGGGTCAGAAACGTGGTCACTTACACAGAACGACTAAGAATTGCTTAAACGTCCAAGAACAGGGTTTGTGGCGTAGGCGCTACAACTTTGAGTTATACAGAAGTTTTGGGGAACATGGCATTGTAAAATGTATTAAATTAGCACGCTTTCGATGGATAGGACATGTAATTAGGCAAGATGAAGATGCAACGATCAGAAAAATTTTCGACCGAAGATAACCAGTGGGAAGACGAGCCAGAGGAAGACCAAAACTTAGGTATCAAGATAACATAGAGGATGATCTAAAATCCATCGGAGTTAAAGCATGGAGAAAAGTTGTCAGAGATAGGAACGAATGGAAGATTGTTCTGAAGAAGGCTTTGGCTCATAACGAGCTGTTTGGGGAACCCGTGAATATTACCATCCTTTATGCAGTTTAGTTTTTAGAAAATGCCTGAAGTGCGGTTACGTCAGTGACAATTTGTAAGTGCTTTCGTCAAGCTAAACTCCCAATGGTCAGGATGTTGACGAGGATGACGAAATGCCTTTGTCAGAGTGGATACAAAAATTTAATGTAAGCCAGAGAGAGTTTTGAACTAATCTTGACTCCTACATTTCAGTAGACGATCAGGTAAAAACATTTCAATTTTTGAGTGATACAGAAGTTATGGAACAAGTGCAAAATGTGAAAATGGATGTTGATGAAGAAGAGGATAGCGTTGATTGTCCTACAATCCAAGAAGCAATGAGGATAAGACCATATCCAGTCTTACCAGTCCAGGGAGTCATCCATAACTACCAAAGAAGTAGCTCAGATTATTAAGAACATTACAGAAAAACTTTATTTTTCGGAAAGGGTTGTGCAGAGGAAAATATCTGACTTTTTTCAGCATTAGATAACTTTTTCATAAAAAATGTAAGTTTCATATACTTACATGTTTTGTTTTATTTCTTAATTTTTTATCCTAAATGCAGCTGTAGTAATAAATAATGGTGTAATACAATTTTACCTCGTTAAAATTTCATTTTTTCTACTTCTTTTATAACGTCACTCTGATATAGCGTCTTTTTTTTTACTGAACCCTTCAATGACGTTATAACCAAGTTCCAGGGAGGATTATCCCTCGTAAGTGGGTGCTCACTACGAGAGGCGCCGACCACCGACCCTCGCTCCGACCATAGGATTGTATCGATCCAATGTAATAAAATATGCTTAAAAATATGCTTAATAAAAACGGGTAGGATAATGGCAAGGATAACGTAATCTCTTTTCTGAGTGTAATTTAATTCCCCAACAAAATTAAATAAAATGAAATCCTTGATTCAGGATTTAACTTCTTGGGGGTAGGCTAAAAAGAACACTTGTGTTACAATTCCTTCTTACACTTAATAAAAAGATGGGAAAAAATATGACAAAAAGTTTAGCAAAAAAGTCTAACACTATTTGATGTAAATAAATTGATGAAATCGATAATTTTAAGGAAATATTTTTGATACACGGATATATTTTTGAATATAAAAGGACGGTATAAGGCGGAATATTTTTACAGATAGTCTTAATAGATAATAGATAATTTAACGATGGATAATTATATGTTTTTAAAGCTGGGAAATAAAATAGAAAATTGGTATGATTTTATAACAGTATTATATATAAATCCAGAATGATTCTTAAGGAAATAATGTGAGAAATGATAGATAGATATTACACTATCGAAGAAAAAGTGACGATATTATAGAAGATAAAATGGCTGATAGTTTTTACACTTTTTATTTATAATCTAATTTATAGTTATCAACTCACCGACTAGTAGCGGCTTCTAAATTAACGATTAAACACTATCAAACAACTAAAAAAACTCTATTCTTCCTTCCCCAACACAATTATTATTCTTAAAATATATTTAGCACGCTGCTGTCGCCTACCCTGTTAAACGATGTTCTTTCTCAAAAAGTCAAAACCCGAATGATCGCTAATTATTAGACCGATGGTCATGGCCCTTGCAGCGTCGTAGATGGCGTTGCTTACTACCAACTTAAATTTTAAAATTCAGAAAGTCATTAAGAGGATCGGGATTCTAAAATTTATTTAAAAATGTTTACGAAATATTAAAGTAACGTTCTCGTTACACTCTGATATGAACGTACCCTAAGAGGGAATGTGAGCCGTATGGCTAAATCTGGATAGTAATAATAATATTGATCTAGTTTATAAAATAACAGGTTCTAATTAATATTTAAAAAAGCTTCTACAGAGCCGCGAATAAACGGGAGTTGTCTATATCAGTATTACATGGCTTTGTAAATATTTGACGATTGTCGCATATTTGATTAATATTTGGCGTTTGTTTATTTTTTTTTTTTAGGTAAGACCTGGACTAGTTAGCAAAGACTCGGAAGGAAAGCTGGCCTGCCGACCAATCTTCTCTAGAATAGTATCTCTATATACCGAACAAAACGAACTGCAATTCGCAGTTCCAGGAGGACTCATTGGTGTTGGTACCAAAATCGAACCGACCCTTTGCAGAGCCGATCGACTTGTAGGTCAAGTTTTGGGAGCAGTTGGTGCTCTACCTAGTATCTTTACAGAACTTGAGGTAGGTACAAATATTATGTAGACTTAAATTTTTTGTTTGGTAGAGACACAGGCAAACATTTTATTTTAAATTTTCTTCAGAGTCCAAGTCTCTGCTCCGTATAGAAATATTGAGAATACAAGGACATTCACCAGTCTCATCTTGATATTTTGAGACATAGATTTTTCTTTTTAAATTTTAATTAGACTACCCATCGTATTTTTTCCCATACGAATACGTCTCCGAACTTCTGCTTCACAGTTAGTTATACTAGACCCGAGATAAACAAAACTGTCCAGCATCTGGTATTCCTGCAACATGTATGTATAACATAGTGTAGAATCTATCGACCACCATTATTTTTGTCTTAGCTTTATTGATTTTTAGACCAACTTGGGGGGAACTTTTAGACGTCTCGGGGAAACCTGTAACCTCTAGAAAGCGCGTCCCTAGGTGGCGGAGAAGGGAATGCCCGACACGGTTTACCGATGGGTAGGAGGGAAATAAAATACCTCCCGTGGACCAACAGGTAATTTACCGAATGATTGCCGGTATAAGCAATGACCAACTGCTGCGGGCGGATGAGTTAATAAGTGAAAGGGCACTCTTTTGTCCAAGGGTTGGGAAACTGGTCCTAACCTAAAGACGGATGAATCGAAAAATAGGTCAACGGCGTAAGGATGCAGAAGACAACGGGGAACCACCGCATTAAAGACTCATAGAGTACCCCTAGTAAAGTCAAAAACGGCAAATGACAAGTAGAGTAAACAAACTTACTGATTATGGAGCACGGAATCCAAGATCCGGCAGGGGAGGAATGACCGTATATCACAGGGCCTCCCAGGTCGTAAACCAGAGAAATCCCTGTGTACTTAAGACATTAAAAATAGCAACCTGGAATGTAAGAAGTCTATACGCAAGTGGTAAATTAGCGAACATACTGCTTGAAAAGGAAAACCTCCAAATTGATGTATTAGATAAAAGTGACGTACATTGTTCAAGTTCAGGCAAACAAATTACAAATAATGGAACCGTGTATTATTCAGGTAACAACGAGATTACTCATCGCTATGGTGTTGGTATCTTAGTTGTAAAAATGGTCAATTACTCTGAGAAGTTTTACTCCTTATTCTGATAGGATCTTATCAATACAACTTCAGTCTAAAAAAGGTATAGTAAATTTTATTCAAGTTTATGCTTCTACGGAAAATAAAGATAATGACGATATCGAACTATTTTACCATGATTTGGAAAAAGTGTTAAAATCAATGAAGAAACATCACACTACAAAGTAATGGGCGACTTCAATGCCAAAGTTGGCCAGGGAAGAGTGGATGTATATGTGGGGGAATATGGTCTTGGAAATAGAAATGAACGTGGTGACCGTTTGATACAATTTTACCAGACGGAAGAATTTGTAAGCTACCAAAAGGAAGATTGTATATATGGAAATCTCCCGGTAATACAACGAATAGAATAATCCGAAATCAAATTGACTTTGTCGTCATTAGACAAAGATTTCGTAATGCTATACTGTCTGCCAAAAATTACCCTGGAGCAGACATCGGTTCAGACCATAACCCCATAGTAGTCACATTACGAACCAAATTGAAACTGGTTAAAAAACCCACACAAAGTAGAATTGATATTAAGAGATTAAGGGAACCACAAACAAAGGAACAAACTGTAAAATGTCTTACTGAAAATCTACCTAATGCCCAAGAACTGAATAAAAGAAGCTATAAGATTGATCAGAAATGGGAAAATATAAAAGTAGCAATAATTAAAACAGCAAATAAAAATTTAAAACCAAAGAAAAGAAAACAAAGACTGGATGACTGAAGAAATACTGCTATTAATGAATGAAAGAAAATCATTCAAAACAAAAAATCCAATTAAATATAATGAAACTGATCGATTAATTTAAAAGAGAATAAAAGAAGCAAAGTAGAGAATGTTACATGAGCAGTGCCAAGAACTAGAAGAAATTGAGAAAAATGACTTTTAATATGCATAAAGGTATTAGAGAATTAACAGGAATGAGAAAAACGCCGCAAACTAGGCAACTAAGAGATGAAAGTGGTGCACTTATAACAGATATAAACCAAAAAAATGCAGAGAGGGACACAATATATAGCACAACTTTTTGAAGACAAAGAGAGAACAGAAGCACCAAAAGAATTTAAGGATGATACTGGGCCTGACATTATACGAGAAGAAATTGAATATGCAATGAAACAAGCTAAAGGTGGTAAATCTCCCGGGCCTGATGAAGTTCCTATCGAACTACTCAAAATTGTGAATACTGAATCTATTGATCTTCTTTTAGATCTATTCAATACCATATATAGAACAGGTATAATACCTAAAGAATGGCTCCAATCAACATTCATACTACTTCCCAAAAAAGCCAATGCAAAGGAGTGCAATGAACATCGCACGATAGCCTTAATGAGTCATGTCTTGAAATTGTTTTTAAAAGTAATTCACAATAGAATACATAAGAAATTAGATGAAGGCATAAGTAATACACAAACGGAATTTAGGAAAGGACTGGGAACACGAGATGCACTGTTTGTAGTAAGTGTTCTTTCACAGAGATGCTTAGATATAAATCAGGAAGTATATGCATGTTTCATTGATTTTCAGAAGGCATTTGACAGAGTACAGCACAGTCGGGTTAAAGAAATTTTATTAAATAAAAACAGTAGAGACATTGGAATCATATGTAACCTCTATTGGAACCAAACAGCAAAAGTTGAAAATAAACTGACCGAGGATATCCAGATTCGCCGTGGGGTCCGCCAATGGTGTATTTTATCACCCTTGTTATTTAATATATACAGTGAAACCATTTCAGAATTAGCGCTTGCCGAGGTCAGTGAGGGTCTTATAATAAACGGTGAGCCACTTAATAACATAACATATGCTGACGACACCGTCCTTCTGGCAGAAACACTAGAAGAACTGCAACATCTTGCTTGAACAACTAAATATATATTGCAACGATTATGGACTAAAAATAAATTTGAAGAAAACCAAGTTCATGGTATTTACAAAAGCACAAAACATCAAAGTTAAGCTAGTACTAGATAACACAGAAATTGAACAAATATCTTCGTACAATTACCTTGGAGCATGGATCACAGAAGATACTGATCAGACAAAAGAAACAAGATGCTGCATTGAAATTGCACGGTCAACTTTTAATAGAATAAGAAAACTTTTTTGTAATCGCGATATCAATATATCGCTTCGGATAAGAATGCTTCGGTGTTATATTTTCTCTACCCTTTTGTATGGGGTTGAATCTTGGACACTTAAAAAATCCAACATTAAAAACCTAGAAGCATTCGAAATGTGGTGTTACGACGTATTTTGAAAATATCATAGATGAATCACAAAATAAACGAACAAGTTCTCGAACAACCAGGAAAACAATGAGAATTTTTTTTATTGAAATTATCGTGTCTCGACATCTATGGCCATTGACACGGGTACAAAAACGTCTGGAGTATTACATTATACATAGAACATTATTACATTACATAAGATAAATACAGTAAGTTACATTAGATTTGGAAAGATCTAGTGTTACAAACTTTGTTTTTTTTTAACAATGTTACAATATTTGTTATATACGATAATATAATCTGCAATCTTTTAAAAAGTCAATTAGAGCACTGTACACATTTGGTGAACTAAGTATCTGTTTCAGGTTACCGTTTATATTATGAGCTAATCTATATAGTCTATAATATCTGCACTCAACGAGTAAGTGTTGTACTGTAAGGCGCTGACAATCACAATGTTCACAAGCAGGTGGGTTTTCGGAAGTCATCAGGTATCCGTGAGTGATGCGAGTGTCCTATTCGGAGTCTTCGAATGATGAGTTTGTCACTCCTAGTCATTGTATGACAAGGCACATGAGAATGCGAATTTAAATTCCATAAAGATCAGGAAATTGGAATACTTGGGGCACATCATGAGAGGTGAAAAATACGAACTACTAAGAAATATAATGCAGGGTAAAATCAGAGGCAGAAGAAGCGTAGGAAGATGTAAAATCTCGTGGCTACGCAATCTCCGTGAGTGGTTTGGATGCAGTTCAATTGAACTATTCAGGCGCGTAACCAACAAAATTATAATTGCCAGAATGATTTCCAATCTCCGATAGGAGCGGAACTTAAAGAAGAAGAAGACCAACTTGATTGCTTTCGTACTCAACTCTTCGGGGGAGATTAACCATTTTTTGTTTATTTCCTGCTATAAGTGTAGTGTACTCAGCAAATCTTAAATTGGAGATTTTCCTACCAGCCAGTGTTACTCCGCTGGCCCATCCATCTAAAGCCATCCTCATGACATGTTCACCATAAATGTTGAATAGGTCAGGTGACAACACGCATCCTTGTCTAACACCTCTCTCGGTCTTGAATTGGTTTGAGAACTTCTACTATCAATAAAAAGACTAATATACGAGAAAAGAGTAAAATTTATCTTCTTCTTTATGTGCTATCTCCGCGATGGAGGTTGGCAATCATCATGGCTATTCTGATCTTAGATTCTGCCGCTCTGAATGGTTCGGCTGATGTGCATCCGTAACATTCTCTTAAGTTACGCAACCATGAGAATCTCCTCCCTCCTACACTTCTCTTGCCCTGGATTTTCCCTTAATTGAAGTATGTTGTATCTTTCTTTACGCATAACATGCCCCAGGTATTGCAGCTTTCTTGTCTTGATGGTTTCCAATCTCTCCATTCTTTTGTCCACTATTCGTTGTTTGTAAAAGAGTTATGTTCATTCGGTTGTAAAAGAGTTATGTTGTGGTTTCATTTTTACAGCTCTGTCATATCTTTAACCTTTTTATATAGGTTGAAAAGGTCGTATTTGTTCTGAAGATCTTCTATCTCTTTACATTTTTCCTCAGAGTAAGTTTGTTTTGCCTCTCTCATTTGTCATTTTTCTGATTTCATTGTTAATGATTTTGTAATTTTGTCTGTCTTTGTTATTGGCTTGTCTTCTTTGGTCTATCCTGCCGAGTATTTCGTCGGTCATCCAGTTGTCTCTCTTTCATATCGGTTCTTTTAATATCTCTGCATGGAACGAGGAGGCAGTTTTTAATGTTTTCCGTTGTTATTTTATCTCGTAGGTGTTAGTATCTAATTTATCAAAGTTTTTGTATATTTTCTGTTGGGAGTTTATTTTTATATCAGCTTCTTTCAGTTTTCTAACATCTAATTTTGGAGTTCTTTGGGGACATCTGCTCCTGGATATGTTTTAACAGATTTGAGATAGTTTTTAAGATATCTCTCTTTATCTATCATTATATAATCGATTTGGTTTCCTTTTTCAGTTTATCTGTTGGTGAGCGTCATGTATATAACTGTCTCATAGGTAATTTAAACAACGTGTTTGTGATTATTAGACTTTGTTCTCGCAGAACTGTATTAGAAGATCTCCTCTGTCGTTACGTTCCCCTAGTCCTTGATCTCCCATTATTGTTCCAGCTCTGCCCTTGTCGACTTGGCAAAAATTTATAAAGTAATCTTAATAATATAGGTACTGTTACTATCGGAACAATTAGATCAAATTTGAACATATTTAACAATTAAAATACAATTTTATCTTTACACGCCCTGCATCGCTTATTGAAATTTAGTTTAGAAAATGAATCACAATGAAAGACAATTCTATTGAATTTCAAGTTATCATACAACATATCCTACTCAGATCTTATTGAGCAATATTTGAACTATTTATTCATAAAATACTTTTTTAGGTAAGTTACTCAGCTTAACTCTCAGTTTTAATTTCGGTTCACTTGCACAAAGTACTTTTCTCATCTTTTTGAAGTTTGTTTGTGCTTTCTCTATTCGAACTTTGATTTCTTGGAGTAATCGTTTGTGTGATTAATTATTGTGTCAAGATAATTGTAGTTTTAAACTTGTTCCAAAGTTTTACCGTTAATTGTCAGGCTTTCATTATTATTTAGGGATTTTTATAATTTTACAAGAATAGGTATATTACATGGTTACAAAAAAGATTTTTTTCTTACAAATTAGTACTAAAAAAAAGTCAGCAATTTTATACAAAAAAAAAGTTAAAACTATTTTAACCTAACACAACTGATAATTTGAATCTATATTATAAAGAGCTTGTTGATGATTGAATTTGTCATATTCAAATATATGTTTTTCTGTTAAGGTTGAATTGAAGCGCACGCATATTGGTGGGTTACATTTTGAAAAAAAGATAAGAGTGTGTGAGTCTAGTATGGCCTAATCGTAATCGGTTAACTACACTCTGTTCATGGCAATTGTTGTAAAAATGTTTAGTTCCTTTAACTGTGTCTTTAATTTGTCGTAGTTTAGACGTTGATATTTGCCATTCGTTATGCCAGACTTCTAAGATTTTTGTCTTAATAGAAAGCTTTAAGTCTTCTGGACCGCATTTTAATATTATTTCTGAGTCCGCACTAGTGCACTTAAGTCTGCTTCTTCATTTCCGGGGATACCCACATGAGAAGGAATCCATATGAAGTCAACTGTTCTTCCTTTTTCTTGACATGTGCGAAATTCGATTTGATAATTTTTTCAATTGGGTGTTTAGGATATACTCGTTGAAATGAAGTAATCGAACTCAGAGAATCAGAAAGAATCACCGCTTTGACGATATTGGTATTATTAATAAACTTAATTGCTCAACAAAGAGCGAATAATTCGGCTGTGTATATGCTACAGTGGGGAGATAGTTAAAATAGATATTTACTTGAATTGATCACAAAAGCAGCACCAACTCCATTGTTTGACAAAATAGTTTTTATTTCTGAGGGAAGTATTTCCGACTTATTCCTACGTATTATATTTGCTCAAATATACATTACATTGTGGAATATTGATTGACCAAGGGATATGAGGATCGGTTATGTTTGGATCGAATATGTCAGGAAAATCAAAGTTTAATTTCTTGCTTTTATGTTCTAATTCTTTCATAGTATCATTATCATTATAATTAAAAGTTCGTCATATTTATCTGTGAAGGTCTTAATGTAAATAGGTTTTTCTGGATTACAGTATACCGAGGATGAATGGGTTAATGTCAGTTGCATTCGCCTGTGGTAAAGGGATGGCTCGCCAAGTTCAGAATATATGAGGTGTGCTTAATGCTCGTAGTGCGATTCTTAGACCATTATTATGAATTGTATCTAGATATTTTAAAGTAGACTTTCTGGCTGAACAATAAGCGATGCATCCATAATCGAGTTTAGACCTGATTAACGATTTGTATACTGATATTGTATTTTGGTTGATGTTTTTAAAATATTTATTCTCTTATGAAAGTTAATTGTAATTGCTTTTGTCAGTTTGTTGTCTAAATGCATTCCTAAAAATTTAATATGCGGATCTACTGTTATTGGTTTCCCGTATAACGTAAGATTTGACGCAGTACTTACATTAGCTGTTTTTGCAAAAAACCATGATTCTTGCTTTTGTAGTAGAAAATTCAAAGCCAGTATTCAGAAAACATGTTTCCAGTTTATTGATAAAGCTTCGTAAACATTTTGTCATACTATCTATATTTTTTCCTTTTATAAATACCACTAAATCGTCAGCATAAATCCGCGACTGTTTTTCTGTTTTTCAAAACATCATTAATCGCTATTAGGAAGAGTGTTGGGCTAAGAACAGACCCTTGTGGTACTCCATTTGTTAAGTTGTCAGTTTCCGAGTACGAATTGGAAACTCTTACCCGAAAAGTCCGATCGGTTAAAAAATTGTTGATGAACGATAAACGGTGTTCCCGGATATTCCACTCATACACCGTTTTTAGAATCCTATGTTTCCTGGCAGTATTAAAGGCATTTGTTAAGTCAAAAAATATCGCGGTACATTTTCTATTAGTTGCAAACGATTCCATATTATCGCTTTCGAATTCCAGAATGTTATCAGCCGTTGATCGATTCTGCCTAAATCCATTTTGTTCAGTAATCAGTAATCGATTTTGTTCCAATTAGAGGTGTGCTTATTAGTTCTTTTAGATGAACTAGTTCAAGAGAACTATTTCACAAAAATGAATTAGTTCAGTGAACTAGTTCGCGAAAGAACTATTAGTAGGATCGAAATCGAAATCCAACCCTAGCATAACTGGTTGCCAGATGTCTCGTCTCAATCATCACACAAACTCGGCGCTGCCCGCCCGTTTTCTTCGGTTTTCAGTCTTTCATTACCATACGGCGTACAACTAGTTCGGATTCGGAATCATTTCTTTCGATCGTTGGTTTAGGTTTAAATGTTTTAAATTATTATATTAGTTAGTTTTTCTTCATAATAATAAATTTTCTTAATCAATCCCAAAAGATGAGTAACAGACGAAATAGAAGTTTTTTATGGAATCATTTCGAGAAAAACGATAAAAATCAAAAATCTGCTAAATGTAATTACTGTTCATGTAATATTAGTATTGCAAGCGGTTCACTGGGCAATTTATCAAGACATTTAAGAATGAAACACTCTGCTATCAATCTCAAATATCTCAATGTTGAAAGATACATAGAAAAAGGGCCCGAAAAATCAGAAAATACATTTCAAGAACCTCAACCTTCAACGTCAAAATCAGCTTTGCTAGTAGGACGAGCAGAGGAAGATAAAGAGAAAGCCTACTCCCCTTGTTTCTATCAGGGATTATGTAATTCGACCCGTTCCATTCGAAATATATGATCTTATTCATTCATTATTTTTTTCTTTAGAAGTTGAGACACAATTTATAATGCAAATCGTTCGCAGTGAACTAGTTCTATGAAAATTGATGAACTAGTTCAATTAGTTCAAAATTCCAAAGTTCAAAAAGTTTCCACATGGAACAAGTAATTAAGATTGGCCTGTATGATATGATTCCACACTATATCCTGATTTCTTATCTTTTAGGTAGGATGTAGGAATTAGTCCATATTGAAGGAAAATACTGTTGCGTCCATATGAAATTCTTGTGCCAAGATAATTGTAGTTTTCAACTTGTTCTAAAGTCTAACCGTTAGTTGTCAGGCTTCATCATTATTTTGGCTTTTTGATATCCTCACAAATTTAGTTTTCTTGATGTTCATTGATAATCCATATTCTTCTCCATATTCATCTTGAACAATCTTGTTCATTAGCTTCTGGAGATTGTCTGCTATTATGATAGTATCGTCCGTATATCTAATGTTGTTAATTGGTGTTCCATTGACCTTTATTCCTGTTGTTTCTCCCTCAAGAGCTATTTTCATAATTTTTCCAAAGTATGCATTGAATAGTAGTGGTGACAACACAGACCCTGTTGCACTCCTCTTTTAATTTCGAACTCTTCTAATGTATGTTCATTAATGCGTATGTATGCGTGCTACTTATAATATGAATTTTTTATAATTCGAAGGTCATTGCATTGTAATTGTTTTGTTTTGAGGACGTTCATTAACTCTTTGTGGCGGACTTTATCGAAAGCCTTGTTGTAATCTATGAAACAGACGTACATATCTTGGGTTATATCCAAGCACCTCTGGATTAGTACGTTGAATGCAAAGAGAACTTCACGTATAACTACGCTTCTACGCAATCCAGATTGGATTTCTTCAATAATCATATCAAGTATTTGGTAAATGCGTTTATGGATGATCTTTAAAAACGTTTTAAGTGTGTGAGACATCAGGCTTATGATGCGGTGGTCGGTGCATTCTCTAGCAGTTTTCTTTGTTGGGAGACAAATAAATTTTGAGGACATCTATGTACCCGTTTTCTATTATTTTAAGAATATTAATGGTCAGTTGAGCCCGGGTTTTTACGTTTCTGATGTTCTTTAGTGGATACAATACTTCTTCCTTTATAATTTCTATACTTGTTTCTCTGTCCTCGAAAGATATGTCTTGTAGGTTTCCTCTTTCGTCGTCGAAAGGCTCTTCCATATATTTTTTCTTTCGTTTTAGCTTTTCGTCAGTCGTTATCATAGTATTTCCACTTTTATCTAAAAGAGTTATGTTGTGGTTTCTTTTTTACAGCTCTGTCATTTCTTTAACCTTTTTATGTAGGTTGAAAAGGTCGTATTTGTTCTGAAGATCTTCTATCTCTTTACATTTTTCCTCAGAGTAAGTTTGTTTTGCCTCTCTTATCATTTTTCTGATCTCATCGTTAATGATTTTGTAATTTTGTCTGTCTTTGTTATTGGCTTGTCTTCTTTGGTCCATCCTGCCGAGTATTGCGTCGGTCATCCAGTTGTCTCTCTTTCATATCGGTTCTTTTAATATCTCTGCATGGAACGAGGAGGCAGTTTTTTAATGTTTCCCGTTGTTATTTTATCTCGTAGGTGTTAGTATCTATTTATCAAAGTTTTCGTATATTTTCTGTTGAAGTTTATTTTTATATCAGCTTTTTTCAGTTTTCTAACAACTAATTTTGAAGTTCTTTGGGGTTTTCTAATACATTTAGCTTAAGCGTGACATTAGGGATTTGTGGGTTATGGTCTCACATCTGCTCCTGGATATGTTTTAACAGATTTGAGATAGTTTTTAAGATATCTCTCTCTATCTATTATATAAGCGATTTGGTTTCCTTTTCCAGTTTATCTGTTGGTGAGCGTCATGTATATAACTGTCTTATAGGTAATTTAAACAACGTGTTTGTGATTTGAAACTTTGTTCTCGCAGAACTGTATTAGACGATCTCCTCTGTCATTACGTTCCCCGAGTCCTTAATATCCCATTATTGTTCCAGCTCTTCCCTTGTCGACTTGGCAAAAATTGATAAAGTAATCTTAATAATATAGGTACTGTTACTATCGGAACAATTAGATCAAATTTGAACAACTTTAACAATTAAAATACAATTTTATCTTTACACGCCCTGCATCGCTTATTGAAATTTAGTTTAGAAAATGAATCACAATGAAAGACAATTCTATTGAATTTCAAGTTATCATATAACATATCCTACTCAGATCTTATTGAGCAATATTGGAACTATTTATTCATAAAATACTTTTTTAGGTAAGTTACTATCTATTGAAACGTTTGCTGGGAGTCCGTACAGAAGGCGACAAGAAAGGAGCCAAAGTCCAGAGATTGACCCGAAGTGAAGTGCTCCTTGTGAACATTGGATCCCTCAGCACAGGAGGACGAGTTGTAGCCACTAAGGCCGATTTGTGCAAGATCGCTTTAACAAATCCAGTATGTACAGAGATCGGTGAAAAGATTGCACTCAGTAGACGTGTTGAAAAACATTGGCGTCTCATCGGATGGGGTCAGATCCGCGGAGGGGAAACAATCGAGCCTACCACAAGCTAGGCTTTTCATACTCGTACCGGTCTTTTCAGGACACTTTAAGCCAATTTTTGTTTTCTATTTAATATCGTTTTATTAAAGAAGTGTTTACGTTTTGTTTATATCCTTTAGGTTGATTTTTATTACTGCTATAGTGTACTGAATATCCGATTCAAATATATAATGACTAGAAAATTACTGTTTTTTTCCTTGCATTACTTTTCAGAAATGCACAAATGTTGGATTGGAGGGCAGCAGCTAACCATCTAATTAATTAATTATATTATATATATATATATATATATATTATATATATATATATATTATATATATTATATAATTATATATATATATATATATATTATATATATTATATATATATCTTTCTAGCGGTTAATGTAGGCTCCGTACTAAAAGGGTATTATACGAACTCCAGGAGAAATATACGCCGTGTATATTATTATCTAAGTAGCGCTTTATGTTAGACTCCGACCAACACGTCGGATCAAGTGGACTCCGTAATAGGATAAAACATTTTTGGGGCCCGTATATAACTTTCGCGTACACTTTTAAACTCCTGCGATGTTGCCAATAATTTTATTAGTAGTAGATTTTCAAATTTTATAGCCGGTACATTTTGGAACTTAATTAGTTTAATTATTTTCAAATTTAAAAAAGTATCTATTATATACTTGAAAAAGGTTTAGTTTCCATTTAATATATTATCATTTTTTGTTTAAAAATGCGATGGGCACTTAAACATTTAGTCTCTAACTGTGCGAATATCGAACAGAGTTATCTTGTAATAGTTTAAGAAAGTAGAAGCCTTTCGGTAGGATTATGATAAACCACATAAAAATTAAAGAGAACTCTGAAAACAGATCATTATAGTTTTTCAATTACTGCAGTTTACGACGTGCAATATTTGTTTTATAAAGTAGTTAAATTTAAACAATAATAATTTATGGAAAGTGTTGAAAGAAGTAATCATCAACCTGTATTAGAATACGGCACAATAAGAAGATGAATTTTACTTATTATATTTATAAAAGAATATCTAAAGTAAAATTTAACACATTTCAATGGCCTGGAAGTGAAATTTTACTTCTTTTTACGATACCGAATCCTGTAAAATTAGTAAAATATACCGTCCACAATTATTATGTGATAATGTGTAGGTGTCGCATGGTTTCATCTTTCATATAAACATCGATTGTTTTTAGTTTTGGGTATATTTGTAACATATCTACCTTAAACAGTTTTATTTCACATACATTTAGCACGTTGGCTCTGACAATGACCTTTAAATATACATTGTTAAAAATTGTATACATTATTCAATTTAAAACGTACTTTGTCGTCTTCTGTTTCTTTATCTCCATTTAGTTTACTCATATCGTTTCCACTCATAACAAATATTGAGTAGTTTATTGTTTCAGTAAACTTTCTCTTTATATGTCAATGTTATATAAGTTGTCTAGTTATTATAGCGTATATAATGTCGTATGTTAAATTCCATTTTATTTAACAATAAAACACTAAAAACTTTATTTTAAAGTTTCCACCAAATTAATTCTATCGTATCACCACAGCTTTTTTCGGCAGAGTGCTCTTCTCAAGTCTCAAGTTTCTCGAATCCATCAATCAGCCATTGCATTTCTTATACTTTTATTTTTAAGCCTCTCCAATCAAAGATTTTGAAGCAGCTTTTGCTCCATTAGTCCATTTTTGTTGATTTTTGTCACTGTTTCTCCTTTCTCTTTATCATCTTCATTACGTTAGCGCTACAACACTGGGTGGGTCTTCGCTAACTACAATTTTTCTCCAAGTTGACCGATCTTCCACGAATCTGCAATCAAATGAAATGTTTATTTTTTAAAATTTGATTGTATGTTTTCTCTCCATTGTATATTGAGATGCCCAAGTGGCATTCTTCTGTGCTAACTTCCATCGATACCAGTTTTACAAGTTTGACATCTTGGCGTCTATGCATGTGTCCGATCTACCTTAAGCGATTTTTTTCTTGAACAATATCTTTATACGAGCTTTCTTTATTCAGTATGTGTTCTGATTCGATACGGATTTGTATGATATGATAATGAGGTAAAAAAAATTTTCCTATTATTTTTGTTTCATTTATCTTGCTTCAACCACTTAGGGTTATTAGCATAAGAAAAATACAAAAAGGGATAAAGACTTAAGGCATATACCAAATATCAATTACATAATAATGTATATAATATATACTTTAATTATTGATGTGTTGTATTAAATTTTATTTAAAAAGTTATAGATTTCAAGAATTATATTAAGTCAGCTACGTATTTAAATTCTCCTAGAAGTTCTTTTAATGTTTTTGGAATGTGGTGATATAGTCTTTCAACTAAGTATATTGGACAGTCAATCAAAATGTGCTTTACTGTCACTTTACATTCACAAACAAAACACACTGATTCCTCTTATCTCTTCAACAAGTATTCATGTGTTGTAGAAGTGTGTCCTAATCTGAAGACGTGTTATTAGGACTTGATGTTGTCGTTTTGAAGGCTAGAAGTTCCATGGAAGAATGGAAGATTTTATTTTTATCAATTTAGTGGTGCTTCTATTCCATTGTTTTTGCCAAACATCGTGCAATTTTGATTTTAAGTAAGGTCTTAAATCTAAATGCACCGTTAGATTTTCTAAGATAAGACATAAGGCAGATAAGACTATCTGCCTTTTCGTTACCATCTATTCAAACGTGTGACGGTACCCAGAGCTACTCTACTGTCAAATTGTTTTGGGATATATGGTATAAAATTAACTTAATCTTCTGTAATGTTGAATGAGAGGGATAAATCTGAGAAATTGATGTCAGACAACTAAGTGAATAAGATATTATAAGAGATTTGGGAAGTTTTTTTCTAGAATAAAGATTAGGGCCTTATTGATGGCAAATAGTTCTGCTATAAAAATATTTGTCTTAGGAGATAATTTATAGATGGAATGTTCATGTGATATTACAAAGCATGCTCCTACTCGATTTATGGTCTTAGGTGCGTCCATATATATAAAATGGTAATTTTTGTGCTATGTAAGAACATGGAGAAAGTGAGGTTTAAAACAAATTGGGTATCACGTTATTTTTTTTTTATATGCTGTAAGTTTAAAGGTTACAAAGCGGAGAGGGGAACAACCCAAGAAAAACATAAATTTATTTCACAGGTAGGATAAATGGGAGGTAGTTCAAAATTAAAATCTAATAAGTATCTATTAGCTCGTTCATAGAGAGGTACAGGACCCCTATTTCTTTTTGATAGACCTCCTAGAACCTGTTAGCAACAGCATGATAAAGAGCTGGATTTTTTGAGTTAGATTTTATATTCGAGACATACGATAGATTTAAGCATTTACTTCCTAGGTTTAGGGTGGTTCTTCAGCTTCACAGAGTAGACTATCCAAAGGACTGGAGCAATATGCTCCTAGAGCAAGTCTAACGGCTGAACTCGGAAGAGTATCCAAAGTTTTGAGCAATGTTTGATTTGCAGTGTTATACACATATAAATTTATTGGAGTTGGAAAATCTGCTTCCCAATTTTTATGTGATACAGATTTCATAATGTTTAGTCCAGCTTGGCACGATAGTCTTAGCGAGTGTATATGACTTGTCTAACTTAATTTTGAGTCTAGTTGCATCTCTAGGAATTTGATTTATTTTGTATATTCTATAGGAGAATTGTATAAAAATAGATTTGAGAGCATTTGTGGATTTAATGTTCGTGAAAAATGTATAGCTTTTGTTTTTGTGGTGAAAAAACTGGAGCCCAACATTGTTAGACCACGATTCTATCGACTGAAGAGCTGCAGCAACACGATTATGAGCAGATAATAATATATGTTTTTATTATCTGCTCATATTACCATATGTTAGAATTACCAGATCATCAGCATACAAAAAAGTTTTAATTGTGACATTGCAGTATGATACAACATTGTTAATAATGCAATTAAAAATAGCGCTACGCTTATTTTCTTGTACTATGAAATCCCATTTTTCTGTTAATTTAGATTCAGTCAAGTGGTTATTGATTCGAACTTGGAATATCGTTTCCGTAAAAATTTTGAAATAAAAGCAAACATGTTACCGTGAATCTTTCGATTATGGAGTGATCATTATGGAGATTATTACGTTAAAATTTCATAGCGCCATACTGCATCAAAAGCCTTTTTACATCAAAGAATATGGCTAAACATTCTTGATTGCTTACAAATGCTGCGTGAATTTCTGATTCCAATAATATTAAGTTATCTAATGTTAATCTATTTCTCCTAAATCCATATTAGCGTGAATCTTCCAATTCATGATCAAAGAATATGGCTAAACATTCTTGATTGCATATAAATGCTTCGTGAATTTCTGATTCCAATGATATTAAAGTTATCTAATGTTGGTCTATTTTTAGTAAATCCACTTTGTTCGGGTATATATAAGATGTTTACGTTCAGTATACCACATGAATCAATTGGCAGTGATCTTTTTTAGCAACTTACACATTGCATTCACGAGAGAATTTGTCTATAGGATTCTGCTTCAAATTTACGTTTACCTGGTTTGTGTATTGGAACTATGATTGACGAGTACCATATGTGTGGCAATACTTTATTGGTCCATATAAAATTGAATAGTTGCAATAATAGTTCTTGATTTACTGGTGGTAGGTTCTGTAGAAAAGCACAAGTATATTATCTGGTCCTGGACTAGTATTTCTAACGGAGTTAAGAGTTTCAATAAGTTCAGTCAAGCTTATAGAATTGATTATTGGTTAAGGGTCATTTATTATTGGTATTCCTTTATTTTCTTCAAATCGTTTCTTATGTAAGAATTCTATTGAATAGCTTTCATCACTAGAAGCGGGTACAATATTGATTTGCCATTATTTCAGATATATTACATTAGGACGTAAATGTCTGATGTATTTTATTAATTATTTTAGAGAGTGTGTGTGAATTTTTCCCAGATATATTTCTAAACATGTTCCAGATTTGACCAATTGGAGTAGATCTATTGATTTCTGAAACAAACTTTTGCCATGACTCTTGCTTGCTTTTTTTTTAAAAAAAATTGCATTTAGCTCTTATTCTTTTAAATTACAAATGATTTTAAGATGATGACTTTATTGAAAAAGGATGTTTTCTCGGTAATATCTTGTTCTGAGTCTAACATTTCTCTAAGACTAAGATTCATAGCTGATAAAGAAATCAACGTTGAGAACAGTGTCCAGTTTGCTTTATTTAAGGGCCATTTGGTGATGTGTGTATTATGCTTATGGTACAACAGATTGTTAACTAAGATAGAAAAGTGATCACTTTCCATATAGATCAGGTAAAACGTCCCACGATTAAACTAGGTTGCTTCACAAATTGACAACTCAATTGCTGAAAACTCTCTTGTTGCTGCATTATATCGAGTATTCCTGCCGTCATAAGTAGTTTTAAATTGAGATTATTTAGGATAGTTTCTATTTTTTTTCCCATTTTAGTCAATTTTTTTGGAATAATTAGGAATCTGACATACAAGATTAGAAATGTCTGCTATACTTGGATCACAATTAGGAGCGATGTAAAGACTGCAGATTTTAAGTGGACCTACTAAGCACACCGCTACAGCTTCTAGTTTGTTATTAGAGGAATACTGCAATATTCATAGGAATTCTCGATAAAAAATTGAAATTCCACCACTGGCATGTTTTTGATTTTGCCTAATTTTAGATACGCTTGTATAATTTCTTAAATTATGAATTTTGTTGTTTTTAAAATGATTACTTGTAGACAAATTATAGAAGAAGAATTTTGAGCCATTTTTAATTGTAACATTTCTAAATCGGTATAATATCAGTTCAATTCCACTGTAAATAGACTTCAATATGAGCTTATGCAGAAGGTTCTATGGAGGAGTCGCTATCGAGCTGATGTTTTAATTTTCTAGTATTTGAATTAATTATTTTAGTACATCGCGATTTTATTTATTTTTTTTGATATAATGTGGGTTTTTTTTGGTATAATAAAATAATTAAGCCTATTGTGTCTTCTGTATAAGTGTTAGATAGACTCAATTTATCTGGAGATTTAGAAGCATTTTCAAAAAAAAATTTAGTTGTTCAAATTTAATATCGGTGGTATTATTATTAGTTTTTAAAAGTTTATTAATAATAAAATATTTTATGGGTTTCATACTGTTCGCAATAGTCTTAGAATTATCAATAATTTTGGATTTTTTAAGTTTTTGTACTGTAAGATTTGTAAATTTTTATTTACAGATTTAATCCATAGAATAAATATTGGAATGCTATAAAATAATGCTATTAGCACCAAACAAAATTGTCTTAATAATCAGTAAAAATTAAATAAATGTTCTTTAACATGCAAAAAAGATTATGTAGAGTAGGGCATAACGTAACAATAAACCCATATAATTTTAAAAGATTGCAGCGTTTTAGATATCGTAGATAACGTTCTCACATAAGAAATAAAAGGAAATATTCAGGTAGCCTACTGATGTATATATAACCCTTATAACACTTTTAAACCAGAAGTCTAATACGAATCTCTAAAATCAGGATATATAAGTCGATGATTAAACCAGTGCTACTGTGTGGATATGTAACGAGAACACTGACAAAAGAAAATGTAAGTAAAAACTCAGGTTGTATATATAAAGGTCCTAGTACTAACCAGTGCCAAACAGAACTAATGCCAATGTCAAACACATATACAAAGATAGCAACGTCGTACAAGAAACTAAGTCTCAACGCCAAAGTTGCGCTGGATATATCCAAAGACTCTGTAACAACTGCATTGCTCAAGTTAAATTGGGAGGATGCTTCGAGAGAAAAAATGGCCTCAGGACGTCCACGAATGAAGGGGGGAAGTAACATATGGTCAGATTTAGGAATATTGAGACTATCTACATCTTATCAACATATGCCTGTTCAACCACCTGCTATCCTACCTACAATCAACAACTTATTTGTTAGGGATTATCAAATCAATTACATGTAACCAATGAACTAGCTTAAAAAAAGTTATCCAGGAAAGGCACTTCAGAAATAGCAACATAAATTTTTAAAACGTCATTTACGTGACGAGTTTTTAATAGTAATGAAGAGACAAAAAGAAGAAAAGGCAATAGAACCTTGTTGCGTTCTGACTATATGATGACGATGACCTTTATAATGACATATAGGGACAAAGAGAGACAAATGTATATGTTCAATCTAGAACTCGCTGGTTTTCTCTCTTTCGAATTGGGTTTGTTTATGTATTACCATAGAAAATAAAAGCAAGAGAACTATAATTAGAGAACTATAAAGAGATTATATAAATCCCTAATATTCACACATTAAATATACCCGGTAGAAGTATACTGAAAGTATGCCTCCTAAAAATACAAAAAAGTAGTTATTCATAACTCAGGTTACTTTACAAAAGGTGAACGAATGAGCATAGAAGCACAGCTGTTTTTAAAACAATATTATTAGACGAATTTTGCATATCCACTATCGCTTGTCTATAAAATAAATCAGAATACTTTGCTAAAATATGATACGGCAGCAAAAAACGGCAATGTAAAGCAAATATGATGATTTTTTCACAGCACAAGAATATTGCCTCGTACTGTTAAATAGCAATTTGTTTAGCAACTTTTGTCACAAGTTTATAGTTTTTCGAAAAATGAACTCAGAATTTAAATATTAAAACGTCAAATAAAATATAAAATCGCATTGAACCTTATTCCCGCATTATTCTCTAACAGTTTTAAAAAATCATTGCAAAATTCAAAATTCATATTTATAGCGGTATCTCAGAAAAGAATAATATCTGTATAAAGTACAGTCACATTTTGAGATAAAATCTTTAATTCAGAGATTGGACATTCTTAATAAATGTGTAATTCTAGTATGGACGCCTGTTTATGCTTGACAGACTTAGAAAAACACTAAGCACACAAATATTTATTCTTTTACTCAAAACAAATAAATATTATCTACAAAGTACTCTACACCAGTTTAATATCAATGCATAAAATATTATAAAAATTTCGTCATAGTTGTAAATTTATAGGAGATAAAATCAAATGTAGAGCATATAGTGAAATCTGAATTTCTTAGAATTACTATAACGAGGGAGAACTTTTGATGAGGAAAAGGCAGACCCATCGCTGATAAAGTGAAAAAACAATTGGCAAAAGCAAAGGGTACTTTTTAGTAAAGTAGCCGTACTTCTAAAGCATAACAATGTCTTTTTCTACTCATTAGTAAGTGATGGATTCGACCGTCACTTGATGAAAATTCATTTTATTTAATAATAAAAGAGGTATGCGTTTACACGTTATAGTTTGTAACTAAATAAGTAGAGGAGGGGATAATTATTTGTCTCAAGTTGGCCATTCAGAATTATGTCTTTATTTTTTAATTTGCTAATTAATAAATATACGTTTTTAGGAATAAAAATACGTAAATAGAACCTGGTATATGCATGTAACATAACCTTTGATCTCTGAGATAAACCCAACTCCTGAACAATGGCGCCGATATATGTAGTTAAAATTTTGTACACCTATTTTAAACCGCTTATTTCGTTATTATCCATATATGAGTTGTGACCGATATTATGCTCATTTATTTTTCACAAAAGAGACTCTATATTAACTACAGTTATTATACAAATCTGATCTAAATATTGTCTAAAAGTAACAGTATGTAAAATTAAAATTTTTAATGAATAGTAAAATATTAGCCATTTTTATAGGATTTAAAGATCGGCCAAATCGGCCCTTTTAAGGCCAACTATCCTTATTATGTCTATAAATATTAAGGGAATATCTAGAGATAAAGACACTTTACTTTACTTAACTTTATCAGATATATGCGCTTAACAAATGTAATGTATTTCTAGAGCAGGAAACACATTGAAGGCCAAAACATAAGGTATTTGGTATTAAGCTGATTGCTGAAAATCACATAATAAATGCTAGCAAAGACGTAAAGAAAAACTTAAAATGAGGGGACAAAACCAGTCTGCTGAGGGAATCTTTCAACGGTGTTGAGCTTGGATCTGCTATCTACGTATAAAATGAATAATATTACGGCTCCTGACTAAGGATATGAGCACAAAACTAATTCTAACATTTGGATCAAAAATACAAAAAAAAACAATGGCTGAATCCAAAATCCAAAGTTATTGCCTTACTTAAATCTGGCAAAAACTCCAACGACCACAGAAGCTATCGGCCAATATATCTATTTATTTTGTCAGTTATAAAAAAATACTTCTGCACGTGATCCTCAATATAATTTTATTGATAATAGAAGAAAACCTCAAATTAAAAGACTAAAGTGGTTATAGTCAGGGAAGATCACGTACTTTACAAATACTAAATCTTGAACAACACAGCAAAGACGGGTACGAAAGATATCAGGTATGAGAAGTGGTATTTGGCAATCTAAATGCCGCTTACGGCACCTTAAATTAGAGTGCATTTTTAAAATTTATGTGACATCTCCTTAGGTAATAAGCTCACTTGTATTATCCACGTATGCCCACACAACAGAACATTTTTTCGTATTACTTAATGGTAAAAATAAACAGATCGAGAACGCAGAAGAACGGTTCTCCTTTGGAGTAGCGTAATGGCACCTAAACTGTTTTATTATTTACACAACCTATACCAGTCGATACGTTACGGCCTTCTCAAGCTGATTCTCCAAGGGAAGGTAAATGGTAAGAGATGATCAGGAAGAAGACGCATTTCCTGGCTTCAAAATTTACGAAAGTGGTATAACACGACTACCACTGAGCTGTTCCGCGCTGCAGTGAACAAAGTAAAGATAGCCGTGATGATCGCCAACATCCGGAACGGATAGGCACTTTAAGAAGAAGATATCAGTAAATACTAGAACTTTTATTAGGTAGACGATACATCTATATTGTTGCACAACAAAAAACTTGTGTTGCTGAAGTAGAGAAAAATCTAATTCATACCTTAAACACAATAAATATAGACTACGAATCAATTTTAAGCCAAATTTCAGAAAATGTCCGGTGTGCTCCTTCAATGTCCCTAACAGAGACGCTTTCACAAATCTAAACATCCAATAGTATCATGAAATTTTTAAACTCTGGACTTGCTATAAATACCTTGAAGATAGTTTGAAACACACTTTGTCATTCACAGAACTTTGTTAAAACTAAGAGGTAAACTGAGGACCAGAAAAATAATCTCTGCAAACTTGTCAGCTAAATTGCTAAGAAGCGCATCCTTCCATCCTTAAAACGTAGACGCTTGTACTCTGTGCTTCTGCTGCCGAATATACCCTGCAAGTATGGATGAAACCAACACATACTTAACACGTAGATTTAGCTATAAATGATTCAGTCAAATTCAGCGGATATTAAGACACACACATCCATACATAAGCTCTACAATATCGTAGCTATCAATTGACCTCATATCCGAATATAAGTATCGATAGAATAAAAGATACAAAGTCTAGAATCGCAACATCCACTCAACGAATACCAGACCAATTTATGCCTAAAATCGAGAAAACACTGACCAGATCAAATACATATACACACAGCAAGATATAAAAAATGATAAGTCGCTCCTCGCCATCTGAACCCTCGAGAGGAATTTCCTTATGGTAGTTATCTTTCTAAAATCTGCCAGGAGGACTCTTGCCTGTAAATGCCGGTTAACCTGTGCGAATGTGGGCAGTACAAGATTCATCACACCTTCTTAGTTGACTTGCCATTCAAATCGCTCTTTTCTGAAGTGACAAGGTTTAATTAATTGCATTGAATATATAAAGTACAGTCAGTAAGCTACTGCTTATAAAGATTATCGCAAATTTGACACTAACTTTACTTATATTGAGTACATATACCCCTAATTAGAAGATAAGACATTTAGAAGTATCTAATATTGGTTAAGTGGTATATTATTGTTAGATAAATTAAGCATTCTTCTCTTTTTTGTGCACTACTACCCATTTTTTACATAAAAATATCAATTTTAGCATTTAAATATTTATTTGAAGATAACCCATCCAGAATTATATGTAGTACTCAGATAAAACCAGAAATAAAATAATAAATAATCTGTATACAAGATCTCGTAAAAACAATAAATGAAATAAAAGACGTTCCTATTAATCGTATTCTTAAATAAATCGTATAAAGACATACTCATGTTAACATAATACATTAGGAAATTTTTAGCATATGAAAAACACATCCAATTTGGTAATGAAATACTTTTGTATTTATAATCTATTTTTAGAATAGCACGTACCTACCAAAAACAGGTATTTGGTAGTATACATATATATTACATATTGTAATGTGTATGAATGATAAAAAAAATCAGGAGTCCGTATGAACCGTTTTAAAATATATAAAATGTATATATCAAGAACGCTGGAGCTCTACGGTTTAATTGCAAAGTTGCCAAACTATCAGAGCTTACTTAAACCGATATTCCCATGGTTCCAATATACAGTGAAAAAGATCTGAACGACCCCTATAATATATACACGTGAACTAAGCGAAATACATTTATGATACAGGGGTACTTATGAGCTCCAAAATTTTATTAAGAATTATGAAACTATACATCTTAACGAATCGACAGAGCCAATATTATGGAATGGTCATGTGAGCTCCGTATATCGGTGTCCACTTGACCACGGAGCTCACTTGAACCTGAATTTTAACATGGGCGGAGTTCACTTTATGCCGTAAATATATATATATATATTATATATATATATATATATATATATATATATATATATATATTATTTTTATTTATTGTCATACTGATGAAAGCAAAAATGGGCATTAATTGGAAACATAACAAGACCCCTTCTACAGAAGAACCGTTGAACACTATAAGAGAAAAAAATACAATATAGTACTACTCTAAGAACAATCAATAAGAGAACTATACCAACAACGTCTAGACCAAAAATTAATAGAATTTAGATACGGCAACATCGAAGAAATATACGAGCATGTAAAGGCGAGTATAAAACAAGCAGCATTCAAAGCCCTTGGAGAAAAAAAACATATAACAAATAAAAAGCACTATTATGAAATAAATGAACCAACAAAAAGAATAATTGAAGAAAAAAAAGCGACTATACAGGAAATGGCTGACTACAAACTACGATGAAGTTTATAAAGCAATATAGAGAAAAAGATAGAGAAGTGAAAAAACAAATAACACAACAATAGAATGAAGAATGGGAAAGAACCTGGTTAAATATTGAAACATACATAGGATGTACAAGAACTTCGGAGTCATGGAAAGTACTGAGAGGATTGAAACAAAACTCAAAAGAAAAAATTAAATTGGGAAATATACAGGACAAAGAATGGAAGGACTATTACAAGGAACTGTTAACAGAACAAAGACCACAATTCATTGGAAAAGAAAACGGGCTAAGACAAAGCAGATCCCCACAACAAGAAATAGAAATAACAGGTAGGGAAATGAGAACGGTCATAAAAGCAATCAAAAATAAGAAAGCACCGGGATCTGGAGGCATCTCATCTGAGCTTATAAAATACGGATCAAAAAAATTACACCGGATGATACAATGGATATTTCAGAAAGCCATAAATGGAGAACAGCCCCCAAAGGAATGGCCGGAGGCATATATGACATTTACATTTAAGAAAGGAGGTAGAAAACGATGCGAAAACTACAGAGGAATAAGCGTAATATCATCAATAGGAAGATTTATACGGGAAGGTACTGCGAGAAAAGATAGAGCAAGCGATAAAAGGCAACATCGGTGAAAATCAGGCACGCTTCACGGCAGGAAGATCATGCATAGACCACATATACACACTGGAACAACTGTTGGAGAAAAAAGCAAAAAATAGATATATACATTTGGCATTTGTGGACCTGAGAAAGGCGTATGTACTCTGTACCAAGGTCAGAACTATGGGAGGCAATGTACAAATTAGAAATACAGACGGAACTCATAGAAGCTACAAAAAGCTCTGTGTAAAGAAAAAATAAAGTGTCCATTAAAGTGGGAACAAAAATCGTAGGAGACTTCATCACAACAAAAGGGTTCCTGCAGTTCCACATCTCCAACCCTATTCAAAATATACTTAGAGAAAGCTTGGGAGTACCGGTACGGAACGATATATATATATCGCCGCTTGAATGTAAGAAATAGGTAACTCGAAATTTGGCTGTTTTGAGTTAGCTACTTCTTTAATAATACCGTTTCGAGTAGAATTGAATGCATAAACCAGGTAACTTGTAAAATGATTCAGACGACATCTATTGAAATTTGTAAAAAGTAGCTAGAGTTGTTAATGAAGATTTCTTTAATGTAAAAATTAGATAACTGAAGATACCTACTTTTTACTGGAAAAGTTGCGGGATACATTTTTAAACAAAAACTAGGTAACTGAAAATACCTACTTTTAACAGGCTAATACATGTCTCAGTTCGATTGTTTGTGTCTTGAGATACGCACGTGTTTAAACAAAAATTGTAGTTATTTTAAAATAAAGATGTCTAGAGGTCTGAAAATGGTCGGAATGTGTAACTTAACAACTGGAGGTAAGATTGTGTTTATTTTTGAAACTTAAATTTAGTTAAATAGAATTTTATATAAGCATGTAAAATTTAAGGTTATAATTTGTATAATCCTATTATTTGTATATTCAGATATAGCACCAGGAGCTAATTATCTGTCTCCTAACCAGAAAAATGTCCCCAGCATATTTTATATATGGGTAATACATTGGAAAAGCCCATTAGTCATCAAGAAGAAATTACTGAATGCTTTGAAACGAATGTAAATCTTGAATCAAATAAGATTGTTTCTCATGAATTGTCACCTAAAACTAATGTGAGCCTTGATCGGAATAATTCTGTTGCCCATAAATTGCCATCAGCTAACGAAGAAGTGAACTTAGGTATGTACGATGAAAAAAATAAACCTTTGTTTAAAAAGAAACAGCCGTTATCGTTAGTAAATATTTCATAGCAAATAGTTTGACTAAAGAAACGAAAAGAATATTTTAACGCATCTCAAGTCGGACTAGATATAAAATTTCTTGCGTTTAATTATTTTTATTAATCTATTAAATAATGATTTATGTTATTAACAAGTTGTTTTGTAACACACCAAGGGTAAAATTAGATTTATTTTTTAATATAACTAATTGCACATCAGTTCTAAGAGTATGTAAATAGTTGTTTTTTTACTTATTTTTGGGTATGGTTAATACTTGGATAACCAAAAAAAAACTAAATATTTATACCTACTTTTTTAATTCCGTTTAAAACGCATATGAACAGTGACATTTATATTATTTCATATAATTTTTTTATTTTTTAGATCATCAAAATATTTATCAGATCGAGAACCCAATAGCCAACAACTTAAGCAGCGATGATTCTGGTAATGACTTTTCTCCATACGAGTCTGAATATAATCCAGAAAGCTCTGAGTATAACAATTGCAGTTCTTCAGATGATGATATAGTTTCAAAAAAGTATAAAAGTCAATTATATGGTATGGAAGAGCACCCTACTGAAACTGATAAGCCAAGAAGGAAACGAAAACAATCTTTTATGTATTCAAGAAATATAAGAAAAAAAAATAGATTAGAAGGAAAAGAATATGTGTCAACAAAAGGAATTATAGTCCCTGCAGCTGAAGTAAAGCCTACATGCAAACAAACTTGCAGGTTTAAATGCTTTAAAATACCTGAAGCTGAGAGGCAAAAAATTTTTAACGCTTATTATGAACTTAAAGATTATACGCGACAACGCGATTTTTTAAACGCAAATATTGATAAACATTCAAAAAAGTTTAGGACAACACAAGACGAGTCTAGAAGAACTTTTTCGATGATCTACTTTTTACCGATTGCTGGAAATAAAGTTAAGGTGTGTAAGACCATGTTCCTTAACACTCTGGGAATAAAAAAAGGTGTTGTAGATATAGCAATGAAAAAGCGTTCTGAACAAAACCTTGCAAATACTGACGGCAGAGGTAAAGGAAAAGGCAAAACTTTGGATCTAACTATGGTGGAAAATATCAAAAACCATATTAAGCGTTTTCCATGCGTTCCTTCTCACTACGTAAGAATGGATACATCCAGAAAATACTTAGATTCTACCTTAAATTTGGCAACTATGTACAGAATGTACAAATTCTGGTGTGAAGAAAATAATACACCTTCAGCAAAATTATCGGCGTATCGAAATATTTTTAAAGACAACTTTAATTTGGGATTTCATAAGCCAAGAAAAGATCGATGCCGCGTTTGTGTTGCATATGAAGAAGAAAAAAATCTAACAGAGAAAATGAGAGATGATCAAAAATTACATTTGAAAAATAAAGAAAATGCCAGAAGGGCCAAGACGCAAGATAAAGAAAACGCAATTGAAAACAAAACAATGGTAAGCTGTAATTTTGACTTGCAGCAAGTTTTACTCGCACCTAGTGACCCAAAAAATAATGCTCTGTTTTATAAAAGACGCTTATCTACATACAATTTTACAATCTACAATGTAGCAAACCGTCAGGGTGATTGTTTTATGTGGCATGAGGGTCAAGGAGCTAGGGGCAGTTGCGAAATAGCCAGCCTTATTTATAAGTACTTTTTGTCTCTATCCTCTTCCATTAATGAAGTGAGATGTTTTAGTGACCGCTGTGGTGGACAAAACTTGAACAAGTTTGTCGTTGCTATGTGCATGTATGCTGTGCAACACATTGAAAATATTAATAAAATTGAACTTAAATTTTTGACATCCGGTCACAGTGAAATGGAATGTGACTCAATGCATTCCACAATTCAAACAGAATTTAAACGAGTAGGAAAGGCTTTGTGGCCAGGTGATTGGAAGATGATAGCTAGAGGTGCTCGCAAAACAGGAGATAAACCTTATATTGTGCATGATGTTGAAACAAAAGATTTTTTTGATTGGAAAGCCTTTGTTAACAGTCATCTTACAATGAGAACCACTGACACTGAAAAGAATCCTGTTTTATTCCAAAAGATTTGCTGGTTTCAATTTAGAAAGGAAAAACCTTATCAGTTTGAATTTAAAGAATCTTTTGAAGAAACCGACTTTAGATTAGTAGATTGTCAAAAAAGAACTTTACGTAGACATGTAATAGAATTAGATCCATGTTATCCTCAAGGTCATCCAATTTCTGAAATGAAGTATAATGACTTAATTTCTTTGTTTTCTCTTAAGCCACCCGCTTTACCTCAAGAATTTTATAATTTTTATTTCCACCTACCTCATGGTGGCACGACTGAAGAAGATGAATAAAAATTTTAATATTTTCTGTTACACCTGAGAACACCATTAAAGAAAAATAATATTTTTTATTTTTATTAATGTCTTTAAATCCGAATACATTAAGTTTTTTTAGTTAGCTCTGTAAATTTTTTATTTGAATAAATATACAATATTTGTGTAAGAAGTAGGTATCTTTTATTTTTTTGCAAAAAAACCATTAAAAAAAATTTAAAGTGTAATGATTGCCTAGATATTTTGGCCCATACCAATTTAAAACAAAATAAATAAAACACAATGACAAAATTTCCTCAGATTATACTGCAATTTTGCTTACTAAAATCAGTTTCAACTGTTTGCTTCCATTCCTAAAAATATTAAAAATTGAGTTACCTAGTACTTACATTCAGGCGGCGATATATATATATATATATATATATATATATATATATATATATATATAATATATATATATATATAAAAAGTGAGTTGAGGTTAATTGGGTATACAGCTGAATAAAAGCCAAGTGCACTCTGTTCAACAGTTCATTATATTTCGCCAATTTTCATTGGCATCATCAGATGAAAGCTACAATTATTTAAAACATGGTAAAAATAAATAAAAATAAAAATAATAAAATACATTCAATAGTCTTACTTGATTGAGGTTGTGGCAATATGATTTATGTTATCATCAGAAAGGTTTGTGGTATGATGTGGATTGTAGTTTTTTTGGATATATAACATGTAGTTGTAAAAATGACAATTAAAATATTAAATGACAATATATAAATTATAAAACAAAATAAACATAAAAACGTTTAGTTCGCAGATAGTCATTAAGGTTTAGTACTAGAAATACCAAATATCGAATGTTATTGATTGATGTGTAGCAGGAGATAATTAGTTCTATAGTGTTAATATAGTAGTTGTTTATTGATTGGGATTTACTGTAAAAGTGTGTTTTAGATAACAAAAATTTAAAAAATTTTTTTTTTTTTTTTTTTTTTTTTTTTTTTTTTTTGAAAATTTTGGAATTACATGTTGTGTTACAATAATTATTTAATATGTTATGTTTGTTTTTTCGATATGTAATAGATAAGCATAAATCGTTTTTATGTTTATTTTGTTTTATAATTTATATATTGTCATTTAATATTTTAATTGTCATTTTTACAACTACATGTTATATATCCAAAAAAAACTACAATCCACATCATACCACAAACCTTTCTGATGATAACATAAATCATATTGCCACAACCTCAATCAAGTAAGACTATTGAATGTATTTTATTATTTTTTATTTTTATTTATTTTTACCATGTTTTAAATAATTGTAGCTTTCATCTGATGATGCCAATGAAAATTGGCGAAATATAATGAACTGTTGAACAGAGTGCACTTGGCTTTTATTCAGCTGTATACCCAATTAACCTCAACTCACTTTTCATCTACCAGATCAGCTGTTATTTTAGAGGATATATATATATATATATATATATACGTTAAGCTTTGCAGACGATCAAGTAGTGATTGCAAGACCAAGACGACCTCAGCTACATGATGAAGATATTATGACATATGGAGCTGAAAATTTGATTATAAATAAGAAAAACAGCAGTAAGATAGTAGCAACAGAGATGGAATGCCTGCGAAGATGCTGCAGAGTAACAAGAATGGATAGGAGAAGTAATGACGAAATAAAGCAAAGAACATCAATAGAAACAGACATACTAACATATATAGAACAAAAAATACTAAAGTGGTATGGACATGTAAGAAAAACTAGCGACAGTAGATGGATAAAGAGAATAACCGAATGGAGCCCCATAGGAAGAAGGAAAAGAGGACGACCCCGAAGATCCTGAAGGAACAAAGTAGAAAACGCATTAACGTAAGCACAATAAAGTTTGAAAATGATTGATATCCACAGTCTTGGGTCAAAATGTCAACCAAACTCGTCGGATGTAAAAGTTGTGGCAATAAAGAGCGAGAATGAGGAGTCAAAAGACAAGTTGTGAATTTATGCCACATATTATAAACAATCTTCTAGTACAGAAAAATTGGAAACATACCCACAAACAAAGTTCCCGTGCACTTTGTACGAGAACAAAGTAAATGGATCCAATTCCTTCAGAATTACGGCTGATGCAGAATTGAAGGATATTCTTTTTCAACCACAGATTAGAGGTGAGTAATTTTTTTTTTTTTTTTTTTTACCGAAAACATTCCGTTGAATGTTTTCGGTAAAACTTAGGCAAACTCTTAGGCAAACCAGATACATTAACCGAAAAAAACAACAACTGTAAGTTTTATTTCGAATTCTTCTTATGGTGCCCTATCCAATTGGTGGATGTTGGCGACAATGTTTTCCTTCTATCTTCCCTTCCATAATAAGCTTTAACAACTGGTACTTGGAATTTCGAAATATATGACCCAGATAAGCAGTTTTTCTTCTTTTTATTATGGGAGCAATTCTCGTTCTCTGCCCATTCGATTTAAATACTTCGACATTTGTTGTGTGATCTGTCCAAGGAATTTTAAATAGTCTTCTAAATACCCACATTTCAAAGGCCTCCAATCGGTTCATCACATTGGCCTCCAGGTTTCTACACCATAAGCAGTATGGAGTAAATTTAACATTTTACAAAGCGATATCGAAGCGTTAAGTTAAGGCTGCTGTTGCTTAGCAAGGTTCTCATATTAGTAAATGCTGTTCTGGCTTGCTCAATCCTGCTACGTATCTCTATGTCTGGATCTAGATCATCAGTTATCTAACTACCGAGATAACTGAACTTGGTAACCTTTTCGATGTTCTTATGGTTTACTCTTATATTTTATTGCATATTTCGTGTTCTACTAACCACCATTACCTTCGTTTTGTCTATATTAATCTTCAAGCCCAGTCGTTCTCCTTCAGTGTTTATTCTATCTATTAGTCGTTGTAGCGCTTCTTGGCTATCAGCTATTACGACTGTATCATCAGCATAGCGAAGATTACTAATAGTCTGTCCGTTGATTTTGATTTTATCTTCGGTGTCACTTAAGGCTCTATCTAAAATCGTTTCAGAGTAAAGATAAAAAGGAGGGGTGACCGAACACAACCCTGTCGTACACATTTTTCGATTGAGAAATATGATGTAAGGTTCTTTATGATTTTAAGGTCATTCTCATCTATCGAACGCTCCTGGAGCAATCTTACTATTGGAGTTATTTCGAATAGCTCTGTACAATTTTATACTAAACAAAAATCGTTAGCAAACTCAGACCAGATTAGTCCAGTTCATATTTTTCATGTTGTAAACACACAAAGTTTATTAAACAAAATAGATCAGCTTAATATTTTTTTGAAAAATAAAAGATACAATATATTATGTTTCTCTGCACACTGGCTCAGAGAAAACGAATTAACAAAATTTAAGTTTGATGAATATTTTTTTGACAACTCTCTATTGTCGGATGGTAAGGGAACATGAAAGTGTAGGGGTGTAGGTTGAATCTTATTGGAATTTCACGTAATAATACACAAAAACAAATCACTTAAACTAAAACTGTATTGAAGTAAAAAAATAGCACATTTAAAATATTTGTAAACGATCAATGTAAAAATAGCGTCCTAAGCGTAATGGTGTTGTGTTGACTCGAGTTGAGCGTGGACTGTAACTGGCTTCTCCTCCGCTACTTGCATCCCCTCTCGAGGGGTGTACTTAACTTGAGGTGCAGTATACGGGGTTGCTCGAAAGTTCCAATATCTAAGTCTAAAGTTTTAACATAAGCCGCCTCCCTTGAACGCCTGAAGGGGTTCAACAAGAAATAAAGCTGAGCTAAAAGTTTCTTTCACTAAAGGTTAAGTCACTGATCTGTGGGTAGAACGCACACCTTTGTCACTGGTCGCTTGAAACAACCTCTGTTATTTTTAATTGTCACTGCACGAACTATTCCGTCACTACCCGCATGTAATTGAGTCACTCTACCCAGGCACCATCGTAAGGGTTCAGTTCCATCTTCCTTCACCGTCACTAGACTTCCAATTTTGAGAAGACTGTTGAAATGTTTTTTCCACTTAACTCGCTGCTGGAGAGACGAAATGTATTCCTTGGACCACCTAGTCCAATAACCTTGGATCATTTTTTGAAGCCTTTGGAATCTGCTAAGGCTGTTTTCCTTGACATCTAAGAAGTTCCGTTCAGGTATTGCGGTCAATGTGGATCCAATTAAAAAGTGTGCAGGAGTAAGAGGAAGTAAGTCGGAAGGGTCGTTGGACATTGGTGAGAGTGGTCGTGAGTTTAGGCACGCTTCAATTTGACATAAAACAGTGGAAAATTCTTCATATGAGAGAATTGTATTGCCAATGACGCGCTTTAAGTGAAATTTGACAGATTTTACTCCCGCCTCCCAAACTCCTCCAAAGTGAGGTGATCTTGGCGGTATAAACTGCCAGTTAATACCTTCGGTAGTTAAATTGTCAGTAATAGTTGAACTATAGGTATTAAAAAATTTGACAAGCTCATTTTTTGCGCCAACGAAGGTACTACCATTGTCCGAAAGGATCGAAGCGCATTTTCCGCGTCGAGAAATAAAGCGTTTTAGCGTTGCTAAAAAACTTTCAGTGGTCAAGCTGCTCACGACTTCCAAATGTATGGCCTTAGTTGCTAAACAGATAAATAGAGCTATGTAACCCTTAATAGTTTTATAATTTCGGGTGTGTCGATCCTTTAGCAAAAAAGGTCCTGCATAATCAAGTCCACAGTTGTAGAATGGCCTAGAGGGAACAAGACGTGACGAGGGTAAATTACCCATAAGATAGGTTTCTAATTTAGGAGCCACCCTACAACAAATAATACAATCGCGAACGATTTTGCGAACCACTTGACGTCCATTAATGGGCCAAAATTTTTCACGAATGGAAGCTAATAGTAATTGAGGACCGCAATGATTTAAATTAAGATGCTCATTTCGTACAAGAATAGTAGTAAAGTGGTGTTTAGAATCAAGGACAATGGGGTGTTTTTTGTCGTAACAAAAATCAGAATTATGTAGTCTTCCGCCAACGCGGAGTATGTTATCCTTATCGATAAATGGATTGAGGGTAAGTAGTTTACTTTTAGAGTTAACGTTACCATGTCTTTTAAGGTGTGTCAAATCGTCATAAAATGTTTCATTTTGTACTAGTCGAATAATATATTTTAAAGCATTATCTATTTCCTCACAAGAAAGGTTGTCAAAGCTCCTTCGTGTAGGAGAAAATTTACAATTATTTATAAAGCGTAATACATAAGCAATAATGCGTTGTAGTTTTACAAATGAGGATATTTTAGTGATGATATCCAATTTCATCTGAACTCTTGAGATAAGGGCTGATACTGGTCGAAGCTCAGGGAGTTCAGAAGGTTCGAATGTTCTATTAGGCCAATGAGTTTCTGGTTTAGCTAGCCATGATGGGCCATGAAACCACATTTCAGAAGTGATAAGTGATGTAGGAGAAATTCCCCTTGAAAGAAGATCTGCGGGATTCTCAAGTGTATTCACGTAACGCCATGTGTGAGATTCGGTCAAAGTTTGAATTTGAGAAACTCTATTTGCCACAAACGTCTTTAACAAACTCGGAGCAGTCTTTATCCATCCTAGAACAATAGTGGAGTCGCACCAGTAAGTGATTTCTTCGAAATCTAATTGCATGTGTTGTTTTACCTTGTCTATCAACTCAGCTAGCAAGTAAGCTCCACAAAGTTCTAGACGCGGTACCGTGAGAATGTGTTTTAAAGGAGCTACTCTAGTTTTGGAACAAAGTAGATGACAATGAAAATTTTCAAAGTTTTCAGATGAACGAATATAAATGCAAGCACCATATGCGGTGGTGGATGCATCTGAAAAACCGTGTAGTTGAATTGACTTGTAGTTTGTACAAATTACATGCCTAGGAATTTGTAACTGATTAAGTTTAACCAGTTGAGTCTGATATGTAACCCATTTCGTAAAGATATCCATGGGAACGACTTCGTCCCAAGAAATTTTTAGTTTCCACAAATCTTGTAGAATAATTTTAGCTGTTATAGTTACAGCCGAAAGCAAACCTAGTGGATCAAATATTTTTGATATAGTGGAAAGAATAAGTCTCTTTGTAACTTTACACTTGTGCTCTATAGGTTGAACATTGAAATGAAAAGTGTCAGATTTGGGACTCCACAATAAGCCCAAAGTTTTGATAGTATCGTCAGCTCCAATTTCCAAGGAAACATTATTTTGATTGTCAAAGTTTAAAATAGGGGCGTTTGACTTCCATTTTCTCAATTGAAAACCATGACGAGACAATAATTCGGAAGTAAGTGATTGAATACGTTTGATATCTTCTATTGTAGAACCACCTGTGTGAAGATCGTCGACATAAAAGTCCCGTAAAATTATAGAAGATATGTCGGGAAAATCGGTTGCATACATATGTGCCACTTCTTGAAGACATCTAGTGGCAAGAAAACTAGCAGAAGCAGTACCGTAAGTAACGGTGTTTAAAGTATAAGTTTCGAGAGAGTTTGTATGATTAGATCGCCATATGATCTTTTGTAAGGAGCGTTCTTCCTCCTTTATCAGAATTTGTCGATACATCTTTTCTATATCAGCTGTTAGTACAAAATTATGTTTACGAAAACGTGAGATGATAGTAAAAAGATCATCTTGTAAATTAGGTCCAACCATAAGAATGTCATTCAGGGAAACACCTGAATCTGTATTGGCAGAACCGTCAAAAACAACACGAATTTTATTGCCTTTATAGACACAATGATGAGGAAGAAAGAACTCATAGCCTGTGGTTTCAAAGGGTGAAACGGACATATGGTGTAAGGATAAATATTCATCGATAAATCGAGTGTAATCATCTTTTAATTCAAAATTCGCATTAAGTTTCCTTTCGAGAGAATAGAACCTTTTTGTTGCTGTAGTCTTAGAGTCGCCTAGATTGTCGACGGAAGATTTCAAGGGAAGTGATACTACAAACCTACCAGAAGAATTAAGAGAGGTTGTTTTTAAGAAGTGATCTTCACAAGAAAGTTCTTCGTTAGACAAAAATTTTGTTTTTGGGCATTCTTCAATTTCCCAAAATTTTTGAAGTTGATCTTCTATGCTCAACTTGTTTATGGTCGACAAATGGCATGTAGTTCTGGCTGCAAGGGTATTGTTTGGAAATAATGGACCTGAGATAATCCATCCAAGTTTAGTTTTTTGAAGAATCGGTTGTCCAGGTGATAATTTAATCTGACCAATACAAATTAAATTCCAGAAGATGTCTGCACCGATAAGAAGATCAATAGGAGATGAAATATTGAAGTCTGGATCAGCCAGAGTAATATTAGAAGGGATATTAAGTGTTCTCTTATCGAATGTGACAGAAGGTAAATTTCCTGCAATTTCAGGAAGCACTAAGCAAGAAATTACTTGAGAAAAGTTTAAAGTTTTGGACTTAAATTTGACCGATGTTCTGTAGCTTACAATAGAATTTGTTTGGTTTATACCAGAAATAGAAAAATGTGTTTTGGTTGTAGGCAACCTTAGAAGATTTAATAGGCGCTGGGAAATGAAATTACTTTCAGAGCCATTATCTAGAAGTGCACGAGCCTCGTGTTCATTACCTGAGATGTCAAAGACGTTAATTTTTACAGTTGACAGCAAAGTAGTAGAGTTGTGCTCAAACGAAATGTTACGTGCTGTCAGTGCATTAGACCCTTCTGATGTACTTGGACTAGAGCAAGGTAAACTGCTGATGGTTTGATTACTGGTTTCAGTAAGCTTTTGTGAGTTACTTTGAAAGTGTAAAAGTGTGTGGTGTATTTTTCCACATTTACGACACCCGGAAGATTTGCATTCCTTAGTGAAATGACCACTACGAAGACAATTTATGCAAAGTCGCAAGCGTTTTGCTTCATTATGTCTTAATGACGTTTCTAATTTGAGAAAATCAGGACAAGTGTAAATTAGATGTTTTTGTTTGCATAAAGAACAGTTGGAAGAATTATTCGTTGACAAGAAATTCTTGGATTTGGGATTGCCTGTAGATGAAAATTTGGGACGAGATTTTTCTTCTTGATGATTAATAGATTCTAAGACTCTACATTTACCTTTTAAAAATTCAGTTAAGCTACTCAAAGTGGGTAATGTGTTCTTATCGTCTTTAATTGACAGTTCCCATTCTTTGTGTGTGGCATTGTCTAGTTTCGTGGTAATTAAATATATAATAAGGGCATCCCAAGATGTTGTGTCTAAGTCTAAGGACTCAAGAGAGCGTAAATGTCTTTGGAAACCATCAAGTAAAGTGCGTAGATCATGATGCGAATTTTTTGAAACATTTGGTAGGTTAAATAATTTTTTAATGTGATTATTGACAAGAAGAGATTTGTTTTCGAATCTGTCTTTTAGTAACTCCCACGCAGTTTCATATGTTGCCTCAGAAATGTCCAAGTTACGTATTGTTTCTGCGGCAATACCTTGTAAAGATAATCTTAGATAGTGGAATTTCTGAATATTGGAAAGTTCTGTGTTTGTATGAATGATGGAATTAAATGTATCCCTAAAGAACAACCAATTTTCATAGTCACCCTCAAAGGAGGGCAAGTTAATAGCGGGTAACCTAATATTAATAGATCTTTGTGAAGTATTTTCGGACGAAATTGTCGAATTTGAAGCTTGAGCAGCCTGACTACAGGGTTTTGAAAAATTGGTGTCAATAAAATCTCGCACAGCGCTAGTAATATGGAAAAACGGCGTTTCGAAAGACGACCTTTCAATACCATGGATAGTATCTGCGTTGGCAGTATAGTCCTCATCAGAGGCCTCAATAAGTGATTGAGCGTTGTCAAAATCATCAAAAAGTTTCTCAATTCTATCAAGTCTAAGTTGTAAATCCCTAAAGTTAATTTGTTCTAAAGGTTTGTTTTTGATAGAATTAAAATACGTACTAAAACGGGTTACAGAACCTTTGATTGAAGAGCGTTTAGTTTTTGCTGTAGCGATGTCAGCCATAGTAACAATATAACTTATTCACAAAAGTAAAAATGTATGTATGTATATGCAAAAAACAATTAAAATCAATTATGTAATGTGTGTAAAAATGCTTTGCGAGTGAATAAAAAACTAAAAAAGATAATATTTCAACTTGTAATAGTTTATAAATGTAAAATGAAAAAATTGAAATAAATTTAAGGACGCTACTATGTATTAATGTATAAATGAAAATATTGAAATCTCTAAATGTGTTAAAGGATTAAAATACCTGCTTTTAAAAATAAATATTTCCACTGAATTACATCAAATACAAATGTACCCTTTTAACGACCATAAAAGATAGGTAAATAAAGGAAATGTGCACTAACCTTTGACGAGAGAATATACCTGCGTCTTCCGATGATAAACTGTGTGAATGGGACGGCAAATTCCGTCGAAAATGAATTCAGCTTACATGGAATGAACAGCAAAATATTGTTGATCACTGGATAATATCCGCTCGAAGGACCACTTATGTTGGGGTGTAGGTTGAATCTTATTGGAATTTCACGTAATAATACACAAAAACAAATCACTTAAACTAAAACTGTATTGAAGTAAAAAAATAGCACATTTAAAATATTTGTATACGATCAATGTAAAAATAGCGTCCTAAGCGTAATGGTGTTGTGTTGACTCGAGTTGAGCGTGGACTGTGACTGGCTTCTCCTCCGCTACTTGCATCCCCTCTCGAGGGGTGTACTTAACTTGAGGTGCAGTATACGGGGTTGCTCGAAAGTTCCAATATCTAAGTCTAAAGTTTTAACATAAGTGTTGCAATTTTAAGCGATAATACAATCTCTACACGACCAGTTTACTTAAATGATATATCATGTGAATATGAGGGTGAATTTTGTGCATTAGAAATTATAGATATTAAAACTATTTTCTCTATACCTATTTGAAAAGTTATTGGTGTTTTGCTCTGCTAGTTTTTTACTACTACTACTAAGGATTTCCATAGTTTTCACTGTCTTCCTTCACTCAACCTTTTCTCCAATTTTCCCTGTCATTCCAGTCTCCATCTCGCAGGGTTCTTTCTCCATAGCCTCGTCGATTTCGTCTCTTGTCAAAATTCACCCTCATATTCACATGATATATCATTTATGTAAACTGGTCGTGTAGAGATTTTATTATCGCTAAAAATTACAACACTTTCATGTTCCCTTACCATCCGACAATAGAAAGTTGTCAAAAAAATATTCATCAAACTTAAATTTAGTTAATCCGTTTTCTCTGAGCCAGTGTGCAGAGAAACCATAATATATTGTATCTTTTATTTTTCAAAGAAATATTAAGCTGATCTATTTTGTTTAATAAACTATGTGTGTTTACATGAAAAAAATGAACTGGACTAATCTGTCTGATTTGCTAACGATTTTTGTTTAGTATAAAATTGTACAGAGCTATTCGAAATAACTCCAATAGTAAGATTGCTCCAGGAACGTTCGATAGATGAGAATGACCTTAATTCATAAAGAACCTTACATCATATTTCTCAATCGAAAAATGTGTACGGCAGTGTTGTGTTCGGTCCTTTTAATCTTTACTCTGAAATGATTTTAGATAGAGCCTTAAGTGACACTGAAGAATGGAATCAAAATCAACGGACAGACTATTAGTAATCTTCGCTATGCTGATGACACAGTCGTAATAGCTGATAGCCAAGAAGCGCTACAACGACTAATAGATAGAATAAACACTGAAGGAGAACGACTGGGCTTGGAGATTAATATATACAAGACGAAGGTAATGGTGGTTAGTAGAACACGAAATATGCAATAAAATATAAGAGTAAACCATAAGAACATCCAAAAGGTCACCAAGTTCAGCTCTCATTGATATTACTGCCCAGATACACGAGTTTCTCTACTATGTCCAGTGTGGCATCTCCGACTTTTTACCGTCATCCTGTATATAATTTTGTTTGCTAACTATCATATATTTAGTTTTCTTAACGTTGAGTTTTAATCCATACTGATCAAAAGCCTGTTTTATTTTGTTCATTAGATTTTGAAGGTCTTCTCCGCAATTAGCAAGCACTAAGGTATGGTCGGCATATCTAATATTGTTGACGGTTACTCCATTCACAATAATACCTTCGGTTGTCTCCATTAAGGCTTCCTTAAATATTTCCTCCGAATATAAGTTAAAAAGTCAAGACGACTATAATACAGCCTTGTCTTACTTCTCTTTTTATATTTATTTCATCCGACAGTTCTTGTTCAACCTTTATTCTTGCGACTTGATGCCAGTGATAGATTTGTAATTATTCGTAGGTCTCTTATCGTCCAATCCAGCTGTTTTCAATATTTCTAGCATGTTTGTTATGTCGGACTTTGTCAAAAGCCTTTTTTAAATCGATTGCACAAATGTACACATTTTGATTTATATCTCTGTACTAGCACCTATATACTAAACAAGGCTTCTCACCCAAGCCACTCCTAAACCCAAATTGAGTATTGCTAATTCTGTCCTCTAACAGCGTGTAGATTCTGCTGTGTATTACTCGCAGGAAGATCTTCAAAACGTGAGGTATTGTGACAAATGTCGACTTTAACCAATCAGTTGGTAATATCCCAGTGTCATAAATTCTGTTAAAGAGATTACACAGAGCTTTAATTCCATTTTCTGCCAAAAACTTTAGTATTTCAGCACTTACTTCATCGGGGCCAAGTGCTTTTCCATTTTTGCCGTTTGTATTGAACGTGTACCTCACTTTCTGTTATAGATGGACCTGATATAGCAATCGGTGTAAAGTGTTCTACTCTCTCATCTTCAAATAATTCAGAAATGTAGTTTTCCCATTCTTTAACTGTTCATTGATGTCTAGTATTCTGTGTCCGTTTCTGTCTTCTAAACTTTGGGATACTTATTTCCGTTTGTTTCCAGCGACCTATTTTTATTTCTTGCACAGATGAAATTTATCGTGTTTCTTTTCATATTGTTCAATTTCATTACATTCTTTACTATGAAATTGTGTTTTCGCGTGTCTTATCTTCTGCCTGATTATTGCGTGGATCCTCTTGTATTCGTTTTTATCTTTTTTTATGACTTCTCTTCTTTGGTCCATAAGTCTCAGTATTTCTTCTGTCATCACCCTTGTTTTTTTTCTTGCTTTTAGCACACTCAATTTTGTTTCTTAAACAGTCTTTAAGATGTCAGATGTCTTTAATTCTCGTCCAGTTTTTCTCGTTACTTTCCTCTTTGCTTGATGTTAACTTAATTTTTTGTTCTAATATACTAGTTATTTCTTGTTTTACAGTATTAACATCTTTTTTCTTATCAATAGTGACTATTTGCTTATTCGTTCTTGCAACTCTTTTTAATCTCAGTCTTATTTTTCCTACTAAAATATTGTGATCTGTTGGTACATCTGCGCCTGAATATGTTTTTATTGCTAATACTGAATTTCTGTATCTCTTATTTATACATATGAAGACTATTTGGTTACGAACAACTCGTTCAGTTGTATCGCTGGTGATTTCCAGGTGTAAAGACAACGTTTTGGAAGTTTGAAAATTGTGTTTGTTATTACTAATTGCTTTTCTACGCAAAAAGATGTCAACATATCTCCTCTTTCATTTCGTATTTCCAGACCATATTTTCTATGACATCTTCCTGTTCACCTTCACCAAATCTTTGCATTAAAAATCTCCCATGATAATATTGAGATCGTGTTTCTTTGTAGGTGCTAATACTTTTTCTAAATCATGATAGAATTGTTACATAGATTAATATAAGAGTAAACATGTTTTTATATTATTATTTCTTTGCTAATTTGTTACGAAATTAAAAAAAAACCATTAGGTATAAAAATACTTACTAATTACTATTAGACTCTATTAGAGATCAGTCTAGTATTAGTATAAGATTATACAGAAAACAAGGACTAAATAACAATTTTGTTGAAAATTACAGTTAAATTTACACTTCAATATTTTCATATTAATTTCATTTGCTTCAGAATATTGCCTTGACTTTTGTTTCATAATTTATTTGTTTCCTCGATTGCTTTGTTTCTTCTCCTCGTTTCTTCCAGTATCTGTCTTTGAAGTTCTAACTTTGCATCGCAATACAATTTCCGATCCAATCTCAATCTTTCGATTTAATTAGTTTGTCTTCTCCTTATTTTAATTCTTCGAGATCGTCTTGCCCTTGAGGGTAAAGCGCGCGAAACATGAGACTGTGGACTGTGGTGTTTGCGTGGTGATTACAAGGTGCTCTTGCCATTCTAAAAAAATATTTTCCAATTGTAACAGATCATAACAAGATCACATCTACCCAACTTACCTGCTAAATTACGATCCATCTTCAATAACTCTAAACAGTACCAAAAATAAGCAAAATCGTGAAACTTTAAATTCGTTTTAAGCAATATACTGTTGCTTTAACTTCGTTCATAAATTAACGGTCGTTTTTCACTTAGACAAGGAGAGTCACATTTGGTACTAGTGTCTAGAGCCTGACCCACTATTCTGTGCATCTATTTATTTTTAATATTTTTTGTTGCGCATATGTTTCCAATAAAAATGTGTTATACAGAGTGTGATGTCATGTAAATACTGATGCCAACTTTATTATTTTAGATGGAACACCAGGTATATTATTTAGTTATTGGATCCAATACAAAGAACTTTGTCAATATATTGCATTGCCATGCTTTTATTTCACTGTTTTTATTATACAATGTATTAAAGGCACAATCCCTTCTATATTAACTTTTAAATATATAGCCTTTAAGATACCTACTTACGTACATTCCATTTCACACCTGGTAAAAATATAGGCAGGTTTCATTTATTTGACATAATATCTATTTTAAAAGAATATAGGTAATAGTGTATATATTTACTTATATGAGTACTATTTACATTATTAACAACAAGTTGAGATAAGAAAATAAACATCACTCTTATTTATTGAAATTAGGTATAGAACCTTTTAAAGTCATAAGGAGGCACGCAGAGAGTGATCTGATGAACCAGCCTTTATCCTAAAATAAGTTAATTAAAACTATAACATTCAATATATCGAAGTTCTGGGAATTTTGTGCATAATCCAAAAAATTTATAATATACCTAACCAATGTTTCGTTTAAAATAAGAAAGTTGGTATCATAGTAATTGATATACAGGGTGTTTCAAAAAAAGGTAACCCCGTCTCTAGGGTAGGTAAAAAACTGAAAAATAATTGGGGTTGGCTTAGTAAAAAATTTTTGTAACGCCATCCGTTTTCAAGATACAGGGCGTTTGAAGAAAAAAAAATTACGCATTTTCTTACTCTTCATAGTCATTATAACTTTTTTAAGAGTATAATTATTAATCAAAATTTCAAGTAAACTTAAACATCATTCAATTTTACACGAAAAAGGTACTCTTGGTAAAACTCGATACTGTGTACCGTTTTCGGAATATTTTTGATTTAAAAATTATGAAGTAATAATTGATTCTGGTAGTAATCATAAAGTTCTAATAGAAATACCTCTATTTTCTCCAAGTGTGCCATAGAAATTTGACATTTATTGATTATTATGACGATAAATCAACAATAATTGGAGTTTTGCAACCTTGTTATTTGTAAAATCAAATCAAAATGTATCCAAATGTTGAATACACTGACATGTTACCTTAGGCGAATGTTCTAGTGCAGTTGTGACACGTTAAGCAGAAAAGTTACCAAGTAAAAAAACATTTAGAGCCGTTGAACGATGTTGTCGAGAAACTGGGAATGTGAGACCAAATAAAATAAATTTTGGTAGACCAAGAACAACAAGAACAATTAATAAAGAAAATAATATTTTAAATTTACTTGACCAAGATCCAACAGTTAGCGAAAGGAATATAGCAAGGACAAACAAATACTTCTTCTTCAAGTACTTATCGGATACTGAAAGAACAGTAATTACATCCTTATCATTACAGACAAGTCCAAGAGCTCTTGCCAGATGATCTACCGGTTAGAGTGGATTTTTGTGAAACATTGCAACAAAGGACAGTCCACAATCCAAATTTTTAAAATGCATTCTTTTTACGGACGAGGCCACTTTTACGCGACAAGGTATGTTTAACTCGGACTACGCAGTTTGTTCGTATATTAAGGAAAAAGTCTATGCTACAGAGGTAAATTCACGCCAAGAATTGGAAGAAAGAGTTCAACGTCAATTTAATGACATCATAGATGATCCTTTACCGTTTAGAAGGTTAATGGAATCTTTAGAAAAAAGAATAGACTTGTATATTCGCCGAAAACGGAGGGCATTTTGAACACTTACTGTAATTGAATTTATTTTATGTTCTTCTTCATTAATTTAATTTTCTTCTTGTGAATTTTGTTTAATTACTAACTATTTTATACCAGCATCAATTATTACTTCATAATTTTCAAATCAAAATATTTCGAAAACTGTACACAGTATCGAGTTTTACCAAGAGTACCTTTTCGTGTAAAATTGAATGATGTTTAAGTTTACTTGAAGTTTTGATTAATAATAAAGTTTAAAATAATAAACTAATAATATAATAATAATATTAAAAATAATAACTCTTAAAAAAGTTATATTGAATAAACAATGTTGCCAGTAGTTTCGGCAAAATCGTAAAAAATACGTAAATTTTTTTTTACTTTAACGCCCTGTATCTTGAAAACGGATGGCGTTACAAACATTTTTTACTAAGCAAACCCCAATTATTTTTCAGTGTTTTACCTACCCTAGAGACGGGTTACCTTTTTTTGAAACACCCTGTATAACATCACTAACTACTAAAGAATTAATAGCTTTGTTAGAAGAAGGCTCAGATTGTGAAAATGCTGACTCGCTGTGGTTTATTTGCCGCCGAGATTAGATTAGAAAGTTTCTGATATAGAAGACATTGATGATAATATTATTTGTGAAGGATCATTCAAATCGGATATTGCAGATTGTATAAAATACAAGTAATTGGGAATTCTGACGATTCTGATTATTTACTCATTCTTGTTTTATATAAATCAAAAATTGCAGAATTCATAACATAATATAATCAAAATGTACTAGAGTACACATCTATATTGTGAAATGTACTTTTCTAAAGCTTTATCTCTTTATATTTGAAGCATACAGCCTTACAGACAAGGAAAGAGAGGGGACGCGTAATCGTATGGAATTGACTGAAGCCTAAATTCGCACCAACCATAGATAAATACCTAATATAATATTAGAAACACACCAACCGATACCAAAAAAGTTGTCAGGTCATATTTTATTTCTTCAGTAGATTGAGAATAATGGATATATATCAATAAATAGATTTTTTAATTTATAATTGAACACTGACAGAATGATTACTTTTTGAACATGATTTTATCATTACATATTTTTAGTTATAGAATGGGAAAAAAGGAAATAAGGATAATATGCTACGCCGACGACGCCATAAATAATAACAGCCGAAAATGAATGTGACCTACAAAAATGAATTAAAGAATTCGAAGATACGGCGCTCATATACAACATGGTGATCTCAACAGAGAAAACTCAAATGATTAGTGATATCAGCGGAACCGAGACGATGTAAACTAGTCGTAAATAACAAAATAATAGAACAAGTGATGAAAACTGAATACTTGTGAATAAAAATGCCAAGCTACGGAAAAGTGGAGGAAGAAGCACACACAGAAAAACAAGTGAACATGGCAAACAGAGCAGCAGGATATGTCTCAACAACACAATCTGGAGAAGCAAATACCTCACAACGGAAACGAAAACCAGGATATATAAATCAACAATAAAACCGATAATGACGTACACAGCGGAAACAAGAGCAGATACGGCGAAAACACAAAGACTGCTGGAAACAACAGAAATGAAAGTCTTACGAAAAATAACAAACCAAACTCTAAGAGACAGAGTAAGAAGTGAGGAAATACGATCGAGATGTGGTATAGAGGAAATAAACGCTCGGATTTAAAGAAGAAAAGTGAAATTGAATCAAAACATCGAAAGAATGACAGAAAATAGAATAGTACGAATAGCAAAAGACAAATCGCCAAAAGGAAGAAGATCGTTGGGACGACCGAGGAAAAGATGGTCAGACAACGTCAATTGAGGCTAAAAACCGAAGTTAGACAGGCATTAAGCCTATTTATAAAGTAGGAAGAAGATATTTTAGTAGATCCATATAGTGTTTCAGTAAATTGAAGTTAAAATCAGTGGATCTACTGAAAAATCAGTAGACCTGGTAACTCTGATCCCAACACTGCCAAACCACAGAATATAAACAATCCAGAAATGCCACTCTCAGATGCCGCCTTTGAAGTTTTTCAGCACGCGCGCCATGTTTAAGGAGGACACAGACATATGATTTGTATGGTTATGTAATTGTTTATATTTATGTTTAATTATATTATATTTATGTTAATATATTTAACAATGTTAATATAATTGTATAGTATGTCTATGATTGCCGTAAGTCAAATAAACCTGGTTAATTTTTCCATGCACACCACATAAACAACACTAATTTCTTTAAAATCCTCCTAAAACATGGCGGAACGTCTGCGCGGAGGAGATGCGCGTACTTAATTTTCCGTGGAGAGTGGGTATTCTGTTTGTTTATTATTCTGTGGCCAAACCGAAAAATTTATTTCATGGTTGACATTTGCGGTTGCGGCTATATTCAGCTTGTACTTTTGTTATGTTTTAAGCTAATGTGTTGTTTGGTTAAGATTCAAGATAAATATTTACTTTTATCTTTTTTGAAAGGAAATTTAAATAGAAGTGGATCAAGAATCAATGAATGTTCCAAAAGAAGAATGTAAGATCAAAATAGAAAATATTGATGTCTATGCTGCTGAAGTTTCTTATTCTGTTAAAACTGAGATAAAGGATGAGTTAGAGTCATGTTCTCTTAATAATGATTCACACATTTATTTTGATGATGGCAATTCTTTAGACTCAAAGAATAAAGCATTTAATATTGAAGACATCAAATTAGAAGAGGAGGATAAACCAGATTTAATTCATATTAAAAATGGTACATTTTTATCTATATTACCAATAATAGTCTATTTTTTACCCCTATCGCACTGTTTCAAAAATCTACTGTTACAAAACTATATTTTGGGGTAATTGTATTTCAAAGATTCTAATTTTTATAAGATTTTTTAAACAAAATATTTTGAAGAAAAATACCAAAAGAAAATATAGTGTCATGCCTTATCAGCTTCAAACAGAAACTGGCCTTTGAAGAAATATTTTCACAAATTGTTAAATAGGTATTTAAACCACAGGTATAAAAAAGCTGGCAATAGCAGCATAATGATTGCCCTAGATCATACTCACATATTTGTATTTCATAATATTTACTCCATATATAATACTCCATAATTTAATAACAATTGATAATTATAAATATTGCAAACAAAAGAGTACATAAGTGTTATTCCTAATAAATAAGATGAATAGTCTGACATTCTGTGACTTATCCAAAGATTTTTTATTTATTTATATACGTTATATTTATATATTTATATCCATTTATATATATATATATATATATATATAATATATATATATATATATATAGTTTATTTATATATTTATATCCATTTACTTACAATTTTTACAAAGTTACATCTTAAAAACAATATATTATTAAAATAACAATCACAAGTTTTAAAAAGTTACACCTTAACAACAATAAATTATTAAAATAACAAACACCTCAGAATAATACAAACATATAAGAATAATACAGATGTACAACCAACTTATTGTAAGATATTTTTTAGTTGTTTTTTAAACAAACTAATTTTGGAGTCAAAAATATCTATTTGTCTTGGCAAGCTATTAGCACTCCGGACCAATCGTGTAGTTGGTTCATTGGTACCATAATTAGTGTGGTGAAATGGCACCGAAAAGATTTCTGATTGTCTGTTGCTTCTACTAGGAACTTTAAGACTAACAAGCGATAAGAGTTGAGGACAATCTATAAAAGCATTGATAACTTTGTGTAAGAAACATAAATCCAACAATGTCCTCCTTGACTCAAGAGTTGGTAAGTTAAGACTATCTCTTACCCACTGATAGTCGTATTCCTCTCTCCTGTATCCACTCTTATAGGCTGCTACCCTCAAAAATTTATTCTGGACTCTTTCAATCTGTTGAATGTAACAGTGGTATGATGGGGACCATACAACTGATCCAAACTCAAGAATGGGCCTAACGAGACCACAATAAAGTCTTTTAAATGTAAATAAAGACAGATCCACAGATGTGCGTTGGATAAATCCCAGCACTTTCATCGCTCTGTTTGTTACTTGGTTAATGTGGCTTGAGAATGACAGTTTGGTGTCTAACCAAATTCCCAAATCTAATACTTCATTTTTCGAGGCTAATGGCAAGTTATTTATGTAGTAAACAAATGTAATTGGATTTCTTTGCCTCGAGAATGTCATTTTATGACATTTGTTTATATTGAGTGACATTTTGTTTAAAGTGCACCAATCATAAAACGATTTAAGATCTTCCTGTAATATAACAGCATCATTCCAGGATTGAATTTTTCTAAACAGTTTTACATCGTCAGCAAACATAAGAACACTACAATTTTTGATTTGTTGTACTAAATCAACCAGAAACAAGCAAAACAAAACAGGGCCACAATGGGAGCCTTGTGGCACGCCTGATGGAACTGTTATTTCAATTGAAGTGTCACTTCCCAAGTTAACTGTCTGCGTACGGCCACTAACAAATTCTGTAATCCACTGAAGAAGGGGATCTAAAATACCCAAAGCTCTTAGTTTTTGTAAGAGGACCCCATGGTTTACCCGATCAAATGCTTTGGAAAAGTCAGTATAGATTGAGTCAACCTGGCACCCCTCTTCAAAGCTGTTATATATATGATTGACATACAAAACCAGGTTGGTATCTGTTGACCTCCCTCTCATAAAGCCAAATTGTTCAGGATTAAAAATGCCTCTATAACTCCATGTCAGTTTCTTACTAACCAAACAATCAAGCAACTTGGGCAGCTCCGACTGATTACAGACAGCTCGATAGTTTGATATATCGTTCCTTGCACCCGATTTAAAAATCGGCTTTAAAAAACTTTTCTTCCAGAGACTGGGAAAGCTACCAGTACCAAGTGATCTGTTAAAAATAAACAAAATTGGTTTTGTAAGTACACATATACATTTTTTCAGAAAATAGGCTGGGATTCCATCCGGCCCTGCACATAATCTGTTTTTACAACTTGCAATAGTATCATACACCTCAGTTGCTGTAAGTATTATAGAACTCAAACAAATAGAACTGTCCAAATTAAAAAAAGGTAAAGTATCTTTTTGTTCATCTGAGTAGACTGATGAGAAATATTCTGCGAACATATTGGCAGAGTCCTTCATATTTAAGCCAACCCTATCCTTATAGACCATTCTGGATGGTATATTATACCCATTTCTTTTGCTTTTAATATAAGACCAAAAATATTTTGGATTATCGGAAATGTTATTTTGTATCCCATCTAAATACTGTTTCTGACAGTCTGCTCTTAAAATTTCACACTGGTTTCTTAAAGCCACAAAACGGTCATAATCATCTTGCCTACCACTAATTTTAAATTGTTTGTGGGCCTGTTTTTTACATATAATTAGGTTACGCAGCTCTGACGAGAACCAAGAGGGAAAGGTAGAGGTTTTATATTTCTTTAGTGGAACAAAGTGTTCTATCAGTGAGTAAATTATATCATAAAAAATGACCACCATACTATCAACTGTACCATTAAGAAACAGTACCTCCCAATTTATACTTGCTAAATAATTATTTATTGAAAAGTAGTCACCATTTTTGAAATCATAAAAGTATTCCTCGTAATTCATAACATCAAAATTTTCTTCACACACTAGTTCAAAACTGATAGCTGTATGATTTAAACTATTCTCAAAAATTTTATCTACTGCTGGAGTAACATTAATAGATTCCAAATTGCTAAAAACCAGGTCCAATGGGACTCCTTTGCTGTTCAAAATATCATTCTTTTGAAAGAAGTTATAGAAACTAAAGCAATTTGCTACAATACTTACAGAGTCATTTCCAGTGCCCGTCACTGTCAATCCCAACTCATCATTGCCCCATTTAGCTTGTGGTAGGTTGTAATCACCTGCCAAGACAAACAAACTATCTGAAAAATTAGTGTAAACATATTCAACAGTTTCACAATGACTTAAATAAGACTGAGAAGGTGATGGAGAAGGTATATATACACAGCCAATAACAAAATTTTGAGATTTGATTTTAAATGATAGGTATAACTGATATATGTCAGAGTCAACAAGAGGAACTACGATTTTTTGAGTAGAAAGGCTCTTTCTAGCTGCGATTAATACACCACCTCCACGTGTCTTTAGAGTGTTTAACCCCAATTCACGATCACATCTATAAATGTCATACTCTGGAACTCCCACTTCAGCATCAGAATAATCTGAATTTAACCAAGTCTCTGCAATCATTACTATATCATAGCAGGAACAACTCAAAGCTTGCTGGAAACTCTGTATTTTTGTTCGCATGCCCCCAGTGTTGAGATAGTAAACACATACATTTGATTTTGATTTCAAGGAGTCATTTTTAGTTATATTTTAACAGTGTTTCCCATGAATAATGAATTACTGTTGGAAAACATGCATAAATACAGTATTAGGGGAACCACTCCTAATATATTTAGATCATACTTAGCAAATAGAAAACAGACAGTTTGTCTTAATAACAGCTATTCTGATTTTAAAACTTTCGAATATGGGGTTCCTCAAGGTTTGATACTAAGATCTTTTTTATTTCTTATTTATATAAACAATTTCACTACACTTTTCCTATAAAATGTGTATGAAAACATTTTAACACTTACTATTTTCATTACGACAGCTTACTACTTTTTACAGATTTAGATTAAAAGATCAAAACTTCTTAATATTTTACTAGTGTAAATGATATTTGAAAACAAAAAAACATGTAAACTAAATAATATTTATGTCCTTAGTTATTAAACAAAAATAAACATAAAGTTTCAGGAAAATAAAAGATTTTTTCGTAGTTATTAAAAAAACAATCAAGTTTCAGAAAAATAGATTATTTTTTATGAATGCTATTAAAGCAAGATAAACACATTCCTGGTTGTCCAGGACATTCATTGCAGTAACTTGTTACTTTTGTCACCATATTACTTGCCTGTTTGCTTGAATGTGTTTCTCTTAATTTATGATAGTATCCTTGGCATTGTCTTCTCCTTTTCTTTCCAGGTCCTGTCAGTTTAACAAAAGTATGTGGAACTCTTTTTGGGAGTAGTGGTGTTTTCGTGTGCAGCTGTACTAACAAGTAACTCCTGCGCCAATCTTCTTCTAAATTCCATTATAGATAATTTTGTGGAACAACTAATCTTGTTATAAACAATCCAGGCATTTACAATAGATGTTCCAAGCAAAAATTCAAAGGCTAGTTTACGGTACCATTTTAAACTTTTTCTTAAAACGGAATGATAAGAACTCATCTGATCACCAAAGTCTACTCCTTTTTTTGCTTTAATTGTAATCAATAATTGCCTTTGGTTTCAATACAAACTCACGTTGCCAGTTTCGCTTTCCTGTTGGTTCTAAAGTAGTTGTATGGGTTGGATCAGTGCTTAACATCAGAACTGACTGTTGGTCCATTCATTTTATAATACGTAATGAGTTGTTCTGTGTACCCCAAATTTCTCCCTTTTTCATTTTTTTAGGTACCGTTTTGGGAATAACTCTTCCGTTGGACCTCAGGGTTCCACAATAAATTATTTGTTTTTTGAATAATGATTTGGCTAAAGGTAAACTCGAGTAATAATTATCAGCATACAAGTAGCGATAGTAGCCATTTTCGAATTCAACATGTTCAAGAAGATCATACACTATCTGCTCACTCTGAGCAGTATTTGCATTGGTAGTCATATTTTTACCACGATAAACGATTATGTTGTTAGTATAACCATCCACTGTACATAACTTATTTAATTTAATTCCATACGGGTGTGTTTTATTTGGCAGATATTGCTTTATTTGCAGTCTTCCTTGATAATGTACTATACTTTCATCGACTACCAAAATCCGTCCTGGAGTTAATGCAGCTTGAAAATTTTATTCAGTACTTTTAAAATTTCCCCTAACTTATAGATAGAGCCGATCATGTTTATTACACTGCTGATTATTACAAAAATGAATGCAACGCATCAGTAAAAGGAACCTGTCTCGTCTCATGGTAGTCGTAATAAACTCATTCCTGAACATGGGATCTTTCGACCAATATAAATTGATTATGGGACCATCAGCTAATCCCATAACTATACATATTAAAAAAAAGTTTCAGTTCGGCTATATCGCAGTCAACCCAGTAACGTATACTTGATTTTGATTGATTGTATATTTAACAACATTTCCCGAACGAATCTATTTGTTTCAGTGACAATATTCTGTAAAAGATCATCGGTTACAAATAACTTAAGCGTAAGCGTCTATAGGATTTTTTATTTCGTTAATGTTAAAATTTAATATAGGCATATCTTTTTCGTTATCAATTTCTGTCTCATTATCATCGTCGAATAAATCACTCTCACTTACATCACTGTACGATTCATCTGAAGAAAGAACATAGTTTTTGTCGATTACAGAATCGTCCGAATCTGTAACTAATTTGCACTATTTGGCAACTCTGCAAACACATGGTATCTTAAATCAGTTGGACTTTGGCGCGAATTTACAATACTTGGATTATCTTTGTCATATTTTTCATTTTCAACTAAAGTACTTGGTTCGTTACACTCTACAGTTTTTGTTTTGTCTTGACGTAAACACACCTCCTATGAAATACAAATGATACTAAATGTCGATTGACTGCGCAAGCATGCAGATATATAAATATGCACCGGTCCCGCAGGACCGGTCTCGCACCCGAGTAACAAATTGTAATCTCTGTGCGTTACCGGCCCCCAAAGCCCGGTATATTTTTTCCTTTTAGAAATGTTTAGAATCTTAATTGCTGATTTTAGCATTTAAAACAAACGAATATTAACGAAGATATGCCTTTCGCAATCTTTAAAAGTTTGCAGTTTTCACACACCGCACTTTAATAACAAACACCGGTCCCAGGGGACCGGTAACGCAGTCAAACTGTTAATAGTGATATTAATCGACATATTTTAAAAATTAAAATAGTGATACTCAAAAAACAAAAAAAAACGAGTTTGCGCATAAGCTGAAATTAAATGAAGACAAAAATCAGAATTTGATTTTTAGTTCTGACTGCATTCTGATTGAAACTTCCCTAATAGCACACTTACGTCCAGTAGACGTCCATACTACGTCCCTCACGGACTTTAGGACGTCCCTCGAACGTCCGCTTTGGTCCTATTTACGTCCGTTTTACGACCTATATTGGTCCGAATGTCGCTGCGCCAAACGTCCTATGGACGACCATTTTACGTCCCGAGCGGACGTAAAATGGACGTACCGTGACGTTAATTGGACCTTAATCGAACGTCCATAATACGTCCAGAGGACTTACTTGACGGACTTTTGTGATGTTTTCGGACGTCTATAGCGCTGAGGATGTAAATTATACGTCAACGAACGCCATTGTATAAAGTACTAAAAGTGGTGTCATCCTGTGCATATTAAGAATGTATTTTGGGAAATAAAACGTAAATGTTTAAAGGAACTTACATTTATCATTAACAAACGGCACAAAATCCACTGTCAAAATTATACAAAAATGCAACGTTATAGAAATATACACAAAATTACAGATAAAATAAAATATACATGAATAAAATAAATAAGTACACATTTATAAGTTTCATTTAGCATTCTAGTGCTTGAAATAGTACCTAAAGCTATTGATACAAAGGTTTCAGCCAGTGTGAAACATAATTAGTTCTGCGGTAAAAAACATGGAAATGTAAATTCTGACACAGTGAATGGGGAGGAATATGAAAACAAACTAGCTGAAGCAATTCAGAAGATTGGTTATTTTATGAACAAGTTTAAAAATAAAGATTAAAAGGAACACTTTTTAAATACCAGAATAAGAATATGGTCTACACAATTTACAAGAACAGTATATGCTTGTAGACAAGTCAGTATAAATCTAATCAACATAAAAATGTTTTTTAATGCAATTATAACATAATCAGTGTAAATTAGTAGAAGTTGAACGACTAGACAGTAAGTAAACCACGCTGACCATTATGAAGCTGATTCTTCAGATTTACTGTCAAAAAATTAGTCAGTAAATCCTTGACAATTTTAGGAATAGCAGAAAGAATTTATTATAATGGAAAGATAATTAGGAATCAATGAGTTAAGGATAAAATCAATAAATAAATTGTGATGAAAAGTGACCCTCAGTCAGAGATTTATAAAAAATAAGCCATAGATGCCTACATAAAAACAATGCACAATTCCTTAAAAATAAGTTAAGTTATTATGTCTGGACCAAGACCTTTATTGGTATTAAGACACTGTAAGCATGCGTCACAAATTTTAATAGTTAAAAGAGTGAATATGGCTGTGACTGATATGGGATCTTTGACTACACTTGTCTACACAAGAGAAAGAAGTATTGAGAATACTGCTAAAGAAATTGGCAAAATTGTGGCTCACTAAAAACAGAACCATTCAACTTCCCTTATCCCTTCCCATTCTGATTTCCCTTACAATTATGTGGTTGGCAATTAAAAGCAGACAAGTCAATTCTTGAGTTTTAAAGTTGAAATCATAAGTATGAAAAAGATCAATACTTAATATGGAACTTTGTTTTCTTTCAACAGTAGATTAATTTTTAGGTATTTATCTTTAATATATAAAACAGTCTCAAAAATTGGACTGTTCCTTTCTGTCCATGAACCACACAATTTAATCATTACAAAATTAATCATATTTGCTAATTTAACATGCAAATTAAATTTTATCTGCCCTCTCTTTAAATATTTCCTCAGATATTTCATTATCAAGTTTCAACTTCCTTCCCCATGGCAACGCTGGTTTTGGAGTTTTTCCAAGCAACATCTGAAAACAAAATTAATGTACATTCATAAATTGAACAAACTAATTTCACATTTAGTTCATTATACTTTGCTTATTGTGAATAAATCATAACTCAAAGTAAAATTAAACAGATGAATTTCAAGTGCTGTAGTTTTAATGAATCTCGCCTGAACTAGAAGAATACCAACCCAACCATTGTTATTTATTTTCTAATGACCAAATGAGCAGTAATTACACTTTGATACTTAAAAAACAAAAATAACTGTATAAATAAAATATATGGCTAACAACAAACCTTTAGCTCATATAGCTAGCCACCCACTAAGTGATAGTGTAAATTCTTAAATGTACCTTTAATTCATTTATGTTTACAAGTTACAAACCTTTTAAAATCAGAGCTATATGTGTGTCCTCAAAAGCTCTATTTCGCGTTTTTCGAAGGCTTAAATAACCATATCAAAGTGCACAGTGGAGAATAATATTTTAAATAAAAAATAATTTAAGGATGATTTTTATTTATTTAACCTTTTTTAACAAGAAAAATATCAGTTATTACATTAGCCTCAAAAAATGATATTGTTTATTACACCTACAATGGTGTTATTGATTACTATTAAACTGGGAATAAGTCACAATTAAAGATAAAAATACGTTTATTGACGTTTCAATTTCCACTTCGGAAATCGTTCTCAAAATACAAACAGTAAAACAAATTTTGTTTTTTTTTTGTTACATAGTGAAAAATTCTTCTAATAATTTAATTTTATCTGACTCATTTATATTGACAATTCAGACATACATTATGCATTTTAAAGTAGACGACTTTAAAATGATATTGCCAATATTGTTGAGTTGCGCTCCTGGGACGACTTTACTTATAAGATAGTTCATTCGATTACATGAAATCAACTTTAACTTGAGAATATCCGTCAGAAAAAAATCATAGCATGTAATTCGTCTTTAAAAAGACAAACACATGACATGATGACAGTAAAATTCTCCTGTTAGTGATTCCATAGTAAATTATGATGGAAAAACCAGGAAAAAATCCTCATAATACTATCCCGACATTGTAAGTATTTGTTCGTGAATTTAGTTTACCTTCAACAAACATCAAAATTCTGATTTTATTTGTTACGTTATTTAAAAAACATAAATGATGTATCCTCTAGATGTTACTGACTTACTAATATTGGTATTTTCTTATTAATAACTTCCTCTTTCAATATTGGTAACCAGATCCTACTACATTCTGCCGAGGAATTTGCGACACAATTGGCCTCATTTAGCATAATTAGAGCCGCTTCTTTGATTTTTCCTTTTTTTACCATCCGTTTCTTTTAGGACTACATTTGAATTATTCCATTGAACCCTATGTTCATTATCCCATGCGTGTTTACAGATTTGAGATCTATCAAATTCTCTATTTTTAATATAAGATTGATGTTCACTTATTCTAACATTTAATGGCCTTGATGATTCACCTAAATAAAACTGATCGCATTCACAAGGCATTTTATAAATGCAATTCTTTGTCCTTTCTTGTTCATTGTTAGGTTTGGTTTTGGACAAAATAGATCTCAACGTGTTTGTTGTTTTGAATGTTGTTGAAATGTTGAATTTATTTCCTATCCTTTTAAGTTTTTCTGATAGTCCTTTTATGTACGGTATTGTTATTTTCCTCATATTATTCCTTGTGTATGCTGTAGGATCTCGTTCTAAGTTGTTCTGTTCTATTCGATCGATTGTTGAAAATTCCTTATTTATAAACGATAAAGGATAATCATTTTTTAATAAAACATGTTAACAAATGTTTCTCCTCCAAGAACGAATTTTCGTTAGAACAAGTAATTTTGGCTCTATCGTATAAGGATTTAATTATTCCCTTTTTTACATTAATAATAAGATTTTATTGAAATTTAAATATCTATTGGTGTGTCTTGGTTTTCTATACACCTGAGTCTCATATCCAGTATCGTTGTTAGAGATTAGAACATCCAGGAACGGTAGCGTGTTATTATATTACTTTTCCATGGTAAATGTTATTGTCTCTTCTTTATCGTTTATATCATTTAGGTATGTGTCCAACAACTCTGATCCATGTAGTCCTAAAAGAAACGGATGGTAAAAAAAGAAAAATCAAAGAAGCGGCTCTAATTATGCTAAATGAGGCCAATTGTGTCGTAAATTCCTCGGCAGAATGTAGTAGGATCTGGTTACCAATATTGAAAGAGGAAGTTATTAATAAGAAAATACCAATATTAGTAAGTCAGTAACATGTAGAGGATACATCATTTATGTTTTTTAAATAACGTAACATATAAAATCAGAATTTTGATGTTTGTTGAAGGTAAACTAAATTCACGAACAAATACTTACAATGTCGGGATAGTATTATGAGGTTTTTTCCTGGTTTTTCCCTCATAATTTACTATGGAATCACTAACAAGAGAATTTTACTGTCATCATGTCATGTTTGTCGTCTTTAAAGACGAATTACATGCTATGATTTTTTTCTGACGGATATTCTCAAGTTAAAGTTGATTTCATGTAATCGAATGAACTATCTTATAAGTAAAGTCGTCCCAGGAGCGCAACTCAACAATATTTGCAATATCATTTTAAAGTCGTCTACTTTAAAATGCATAATGTATGTCTGAATTGTCAATATAAATGAGTCAGATAAAATTAAATTATTAGAAGAATTTTTCACTATGTAACCAAAAACAAAATTTGTTTAATTTACTGTTTGTATTTTGAGAACGATTTCCGAAGTGGAAATTGAAACGTCAATAAACGTATTTTTATCTTTAATTGTGGCTTATTCCCAGTTTAATAGTAATTAATTTACAATGCCACAAGAAAATAGCTTCAGAACAATGTGGTGTTATTGATTTAGTCATAGGCCAGTTCACCCTGATATTTGGCAATATTCATTGATTTTGTTAAAAAACTGAAAAGGTTAATTTTTATTCCAAAGGTGTCATCTTTTAACCCTCCGTTCATCGGATGACCATTCTGAAACACTTTCGGTCGGATGTGGTCTGTGAGGACCAAAATGAAATACTGCCTCCCGAGCAACAGCATACATTTTATTGCTAATTTCTCATCAACGTGTTTTAAACAAATTTACAAAACAATTACAGAAACAATTCCAATTTTTTTTTTAGTTGTATTAGGTAAATTTTAAAAATGTTTACAATTTCAACGCATATTTTTTCAACTGCTATTTGTGAACAGCGACTAAATAATGATAAAAACCAAAAAAACATTTAAAACTTTAATTAGAAACAAAGTACTACAAAAACATATATCAACTAAAAAATTAAATTGTGGACACAAACTACAGTCGTCAAATTTTCTAAGCAATCTTTGCAGCATGCCATTATGTGGTCTATACATAGCCAAGATTTACAAATTTTGCAAAAAAACGTGTTTTGCAATATTTACAATTTCTCTCTCTTACCTGACTAGAGCTCTGGTACAACGTTCGATCTCAATGCCTGAGAGTCTCAAGGCCGAAGAACGCACAGCTTTTGTCAAATGCGTGTCAACTGCTATCTGTCGTATACTCTCCTGTACCAATTCCATACCTAGGTTTGGTTTGGAATAATCTTCGCGGTTTGGAAGATTCTCCATCTGGGTTGTTGCCTTTGTAAATTACAAAGACAATTGCTGTGAGATTAAGGAGATTCTAAACTACTACCATTGGCCAACGTTTCGTATTTCTGGAAACATATGGTGTGATCATTATGTCTACAACATCTACTCCACTTTTTGTGGAATTATAAACAGTAATTATTTCTATTTTTTTTTCTGATCACCAGTATCTTCATCAATCCGATCATCGCTGTGCACAGTGAAAACAACAACCATATCGTTGCTAAATGCAAAAACTGAAGAATATACCTGCCTATTTTTAATTTGCGTTATTTCTGCAGGCAATTACGATGAGTCGGTGTTCTCTTAGTAGTTTCTTGGCAATTGCATATCCTGTGAAACAACGGTCTATGGTTATGTTTCTTCCTGAACCCAATAAATGTGAGCACATTCTTTCAGTGTCAACTTTATATGGGCCATCGGGTTGAATACCAGCATAGATTTTAATGTGCGAGGTGAAAAAAGTTTTGGCATCAACAACTGAAAAAAAATTGAGCCCATATTTGTTAGATTTGTTGGGAATATACATTTTAAAACTGCATCTACGCCTAAAGGCAAGTAACATTTCGTCCAAAGTCACAAACTCTCCCAATGAGAAATTCTTTTTACAATTTTCATTGAACTTATCAACGATAGTACTAACTGCTACCAATTTGTCCACTTCTTTTCTTTGGTCTCGAGTCGTGGTAGCATCAAAACGGATACACTTCAGTAAAAATATAAACCTACGTTTTGCCATTGTAGCAGGAAATATCTCGTATTCCATACCATTTGACGACCAGTACTCTTCCAGATTTGTTCTTGATACTTGATGAAATCCAACCAAATACAATAAACCAATCAATGATGAATTTCTACTGGGTCAGTAGGTCTAAATTCAGCCTTTTATTGATATCTAACGGATTTTTTTTTGTGTATAAATTCGTGTTTTTAACCATAATATCAATGCATATATGCGTCCAGCATTCAATGGGAAATAGTGCGTGTCGCGCTTCACCAACAACCCCAGGCGAGAAATTGACCTGTAATTCTCTAGGTTCATGTTGTCACCCTTTTTATGCAGAAGAATTGTAATAGAGTTATTCCAAGCTATAGGATTTTTTTGACTATACAAGCAGAGATTGAAGAGGTCTCGTATTTTTTTCAGAAGAGAAGTTCCGCCAAGTTTTATAGCTTCTGTATCTATTCCATCATCTCCTGGCGCCTTGTTGTTTTTCATTTTTTTTTGAGTAATTTCTGGAATGTCCTCATATCCCTGGTTTTGAACCTTTTGTCTACCGTCTTCATTTACGTTATTGTTAATTCGGTTTGTGTATAATATAGTATAGAATTCTTCGACTATTTCAAGTATTTTCTGTATGTCTGTTGTTACTTCACCCTCTTTATTCCTAAGCTAGAAAATTTCTTTTCTACTTGTCGCCATTTTTCGTCTCATTACCTTCATGCTCCTGTTTTCCTCTATAGTCTTTTTTTTTGGACTGAGGTGGAAAGGTTCTAAACCGACTAGGGAAAGATCTCCCTAGTACTGTTGGATTCGATCCGGAAAGGAGCACATACTAGGACATAGCATCCAAAGTATGGATTATACGCACCACATGCACCCCTGACCAGTCGCCTACCAACTAAAACCACCCCTTCTTCGGACAAGGCACCCCGGACGAGTTCAATCGGTGAACGAAACATTGAGATGCCTTGTGCAGTCTGAAAATTTGGGAGAAAATTGTAAAAGGCTTCTTACCTAAAAACAATAAGAAGCACTTAAAATGGTATGCAGCGACGGTATTGTGGGGAAACAAAATATTGGGTCCTAAAAGGTGCAGGTGTGTTTAGCCTGACAAGGAAGGAATGTGAAATAAAAGAGGCATGAGGTCGTGAAAACTACGTACGTAATATAATTACAGATCTGACTGTAAGGGTGCCGTCTATTCTGTCGTGCAGCCGAGTTGTAAAGCACTTATGACAGCGTATTGTGTAATTTGTTACCTCATCCACCCTGTTCCTGTCTCGCTCTTTCTAGCGTCTCCTTTTTCTTTATAATTTGCGTAATTATGTCGACAGTAACATCGTAGGAGTCTTTGTTCTGCGTCGCTTTCTGTATCAGATTGTTGGGCGTTATCGCTCCTAGCCTTGATATTAGGTTATTCCGTTCTCTTTGGAAAGTAGTGCAAGCAAAAATGCAGTGTTCTGCGTCGTCTATGACGTCACAATTTATACACAGATCATTTGTTGTCTTCCTTATTCTATACGTATACGACCTAAAGGAGCCATGGCCGGTGAGAAATTGTGTAAAAAAGTAATTTAACCTTCTGAACCTACATTTAGACCAAGTTACCACATCAGGGATTAACATTTTGGTTCATTGTGCCTCCCATTCATTTTGCCATATTTGGAGCATATATGATCTTACTTCGAATTTTATTTCCGGTAAATGACCGTTTTCTCTGTTATATAAAGTATCTCTTTCTTTAGCTAGGAGGTGAATGGGGAGCGTACCTGTTATGACCTGTAGGGCAATCGTAGAAGTAGTTCGGTATGCGCTTGCTACCTTTAGTAGAGGCTTCCTTTGTGCCTTTACAAGCAGTTCTTATACTTAGCCATTCTCAAGGCTTCGTACCATATGGGGGCGCCGTATAAGAGTGTAGAATGCACAATCTGAAGGTACATTCTTCTTTTGAGGGCACTTGGACCACCGATATTTGGCATAATTTTTATTAATGCCGCGGTTCTCTCTTCTGCTCTATTGACTACTTTCATCAGGTGCTTTGTAAATCTTAGACCTATGTCTAGTTGGATGCCCAGATATTTAGCACAGTATGTAGGCTCTATACTTGTACTACCTACTACAAAAGTCAGGTTTGGGCGGGCTTTAGGGCCTTTCAGGATCAGAATTTCTGTTTTTTCTGTTGCCAACTCTAGATCTTGTTTCACCATCCATCTGTTGACTTTTCGACAGCTTCTGTTGACTAACATTTCTAACTCTCAGTTATTGTTACACTGAATGAGTAGAGCTAAATCGTCTGCGTATGCAATAGCTTTGGTCTCTACTCCATAGTCAATTTCTAGGATTTTATTATATAACATGTTCCAAAGCATTGGTCCTAGTACGGATCCTTGCGGTACGCCTGCTGATGTTTTCAGGTCTTTAGGTTTTGCCACTTGGACATACCTTTCATTGAGGTAGTCCTTAATTATATTGATCAAATAATCTGACACGTTTGCTTTTTCCAGTGAGGTGATAAGGTGACCCCAATTGGCTGAGTTGAATGCGTTTCTCACGTCAAATATCACGAGGGCGGCCCATTTCTTTCTCGTCCTTTTTACAGTGTCAGCTATTTCTTTTACCGCATCGATGGATGATCTAGATTTTCTGAATCCGTACTGTTTGCCAGATATACTTCCATTTATCTGTAATTCAACTTCTAGGCGATTTTTAATAAGATTTTCATAAAATTTCCCCAGGCTGTCTAGAAGGCAGATCGGCCTGAATGAGTTGGCAATCTCGGGATCCCTGCCCGGTTTAAGTATTAACGTCAGTCTTGCCTGTTTAATCATTATGGGAAATATTTGCTTCTGGAGGAGTTTATTGAAGATCCTCCGAACCATCTCAGGATTTTTCTCTATGATGATCTTTATCGCCTCAGGAGGCACACCATCAAGACCAGCTGCTTTTCCTAATTTAATAATTTTTGTCGCTATTGCTATTTCTTCAGCAGAAAAATCAACAGGTCGAACGTTGACGTTATTTTGAGTGAACTGTTGCGGGGGCTTAGCAGGAAATAGAGTATTAGCTATTTCCTTCCGTTTTTTGCACAAAGGCTGTATGGGCTCTCTGTTCTTAATGTTTTTGTGGCAATTCTATAAGCTTCGTCCCATACATCATCTTCTGGTGCTGTGCATAGGTTATGCCAGCAGGAGTGCTTCGCCCGTTTAATTTTTCTGTCCAATTCTTTTTTAGCTCGCTTGTAATTTTCATTGTGTTGTGGAGTCCTAGTTCCTCTATAGTCTGTACGATTTTTTCATGTTTAAATTTCCTAATATCTCTTCTCACAAATTTCGATATATCTTTATTGAGTGCCCGAATGGTTTGTGGGTCAATGTCCCTTTCACTTTGTAACTGTCTTCTTTCTGTTATTTTAAGTTGTGTTTCTAAATCGGTTCGATATCCTTTCCAATTTGTGCATTTCGGATCCCTGTAGCTAATTAAGGGTGGTTTACCTGTATATAAGGTAAAGTTGTTAAGATATTATGACCCCTTTGAAATAAAAATCAACCTATTTCAGCATTTTCCCAAAATCCAACGAATATGGTCAAATAGGATGGACTCTTTTGAGTGGCTAACCTTGAATGTAGAACTTGATCAAATAAATAAACTACAGTAGTAATAGTATTTTTATTATAAACATTCCGTATACTGATATCAAATATTCTAACTAGTTTAGTAAGAAAGGGTGAAAATTAAAAAAAAACATACAACTAAAAGAAAAATAAAATATATTTCACAATAGATCAACAGTAAAAGTATTTACAAAAAATGGAAGATGACTATATCTACCGTCAATTTAGGCACGGTGTAGATATAGATATTTGAGCTGGCAGTGTACTACCTTTTAATATAAATACTACGTATATATTTTTTACCTTTAAGGTAGATATATTGTCTAAAAACTACATAAATTTACCTACGTCACAATTTTAAAACTACTATAGGCCACATTACATTGTGAAGATAGTTCTAGTTTTATGCTACTACGAGCATAGACACTTTGCTTTGTTTGGTTTCTATAAAAAATGGCGGTGTAGTACACCACTGATGTGGCCTATTCACTGAGTTCATTTGATGTGTTAGTAGCTGCATATTCGTCAATAAATAACATTAAAATAAAACATTATACATCTGCATTTGTAGCTCAATACTAGAAAGAGTATTGTTAATATTTCAATATGAAACTTTAAATAAGGGAAAGGAACATGTCTTTTTTGTCTAACATAAGAATGAAGTGTTTTAGAACTTCACAATAGTATAGTATGCGCCAGTTGCGAAGAACCAGCGCAGATTATTATTTTCATAACGCTTTGTCAAAAATTTTACCCATCAACTGCTTCACAACATTGGGAAATACTAAAGATTCAGCGTTGGTTCTTCCTAGCTGGCTATTTTAGTTTTTCTCAGATCATATATATATTTACAAATAGTAAGCAAACCTATAACAATTTAGTGCAAAAATACGATTATTTTCAAATTTTGCTTCACGTTCCGGCGGGATCTGTTTTGAATCACTTCAAAAAGTACCTTCAATAATCATTGAATCATATAATTAATTATAAAAACAGCAAACAATTGTTTTTATCTTTTGTAAAAATTTACTTACTACACTTTTATTATTGCTCTCTCGAAGGGGCGACTTATTGTGCTTAACAAACCCTCAAAATTTCAGCTTTATCCATGAATTAGTTTAAAAGATATTAACCCTCAACTGGCATTGTGAGGTCAGGCGGACCCCCAGTAGTTTAACCTCCCCCCCACTTCTACTTTTAGGTAGTTGCACTTGTAAGCCACTCCGATACGCAAGTCAACTGTGAGTGTGATGATTTAGTATTGCTCTGAATGGCCAGAGGTAAAGTTCATTTGGGGTCTGTGTAGTACCACGACGCTAATAGTGTTTTATTTCTGAAATGATAGGTTCTTCCATAAGAAGAGTCTAATTTTGATGAAAGTGTAAGGCGGTGGTGTGATGAATTAGAAAGCGAGTTTGGTGATTATGAGGGCTACAACGACAAAGATTTTTCTCCAGAGAGTGCCCATAACTCTGATTATGAGATAGAAGATCAGGGAGACAATGCTGAAACAAAAGAAAGCCAGGCTATAGGTGAAGAAGAAGAGGGACCAGAAACAACAAATGGAAAGTTGTATTTTGGTAAAAATCGATACAAGTGGCCTGTTGTTACGGCCAATCCAGATTTGAATATTAGAACAAAAAAAAACAATCTGGTAAAAGTTCTTCCGGCGTTGAAAGGACCTGCAAAATGTAGTGATGTCCGATCCCTTAAAAATATGGAGCATTCTTTTTACAGAGGATATGGAAAACGAAATAATTATACGGACAAATGAAAAGATACTGTCATTTCAGATACATTTAGCAATTCTGATAGAACAGAACTGAAAGAACTAACAAAGGAAGAATTTAGAGCGTTTCTCGCTATCTTGTATTACTTTGCAGTTTGCATCAGATAAAACGGATCGAGACATATTAAGACCCATTATGTCTTTTAAAAGAGTATATGTGTTGCTCGCATGTCTAAGGATTGTTGACTGAATAAGTGGTACTTGTAAATATTTTATTTCTTTTGTTTTAGGTTTGATAATGCAGATGGTCAAGAAGAACGTAAAAATTATGATCGAACAACAGCAGTGCCTTGGTTATTTGAGCGTTTTGTAAAAAATTGCCAAGACTGTTATTCTAAGGGAGAATTGTGTTGTATCAACGAAATGCTGACAGGATTTCGAGATAGATGTAGGGTCCGCATAAATACACCTAATAAACCTCGGAAATAAGGACTGAAAATTATGGCCCTAACAGACGCAAGTACCCACTATTTCTATAATGGCTACATGTACTGTGGTAAGGATAGTGCTGGTTTTTCTCTAACAAATGAGGAGAGATGTTTCATGAAACCAACACAAGCGGTGTTGAGACTGTGTCATCCAATTGTTAATTCACATATGCCATAGAAGTCATGGATACATTAAAAAAATGAGGACTGACCTATGTTGGCACGCTCAAGCGAAACAAAAAGGAAATACCTATATAGTCCCTTCAAGTCGGAGCAGAACTGACGGATCTTCCATTTATGGACTGCACTATAATTTTCTACGTTCAAAAAAAAAGGGAAAATCATCAATACACCATACCGAATGTGACGACATAGAATCTTGTAAACCCGAAATCATTTGCTTCTATAATCAAACAAAAGGCGGTGTGGACGCACTAGATAAAAAATGTACCACATATTCTACTAACCGGCGAACTAGGCGATGGCCAATGACCACTTTTTATACAATATTCAATATTGCAGGTGTCAATGCACACATTTTACAAGGATGTTATAAAAACAAACAAGCCATAGAGAGAAAAACCCTTTTAGATAATTCTTGCAAGACAACTTGCAGAACTATATCTCAATATAAGACTGTACAATTTTCGATTACCTAGGGAGCTTCGCATGGATATCGCGAAAATACTAAAAAAAAGCTTTAGCTGAAGCAGAGAGGGGAGAATTAAATAATCAGAACCAGAAACGAAAGAGATGTGGTATCTGTGATCGAAAGAATGACAAAAAAAAAACAAAAATGTCGTGCAGCAAATGTTCCCGACCCATGTGCGGCGACTGCAGGGCATATGTTTGCAAGAATTGTATTTAGAAAAATGTTACTTGTAAATAGTTCGCATTTTTGTTGATAATAATATATTTTAATTAGGGAGTATGTATATTTTAGTTCCTTGTTCTTTATATGAAACGAAAAAATCGGGAAAGAAATAGTGATATTTATAATTCTTTTTTAAGAAATTATGTTCTGCTGTCAGAAAACCTTGAAAAATAAGTTATGTTATGTAGCATTTGTCATTTTTAATTAAAAATAAATAGAAAATAAGCTTACATGGTTTTATTCCAGCTTAAATGATTACAAATTATAACAAAATAATGAATTGTCTTTATTAATTACTCAAAAAACCCAGGACGCAGTTAAGGACAGAATAAACCACGACGCCAGTTGAGATTTATAATTGTTTATTCCTGAGGTCATTTTTTGTAAGACAATTATAAACTATTAGAATAACTTTTAAACTATCACTCTTAGACGAAATAGTTTTTCATACTGGAAAAGCTGATAATTTTACGTGAATTAAATAAATTATTCTAGGACGATTAAGTAAAACGTGGGTTTTTTAATTTGCAGCTAATTTGTTGACGGTAATTAAAAAAGTAATTTGTCTCATTTTAAAGATAAAGCTTACAGTTTTATTTAAACAATAAAAAAAAGATTAAACTTAAAGAGTATTGTCTGTGAGTGTTAAAAATGAAGCTGAACTGAAGATGTTGGACTGTATAGGGAAACTAAAAATTAAAACGCCCAAGAATTCAAAATACTGTACGGTATTTGTCCTTCTAGTTGATGGATTTTGATTTTTTAAAATCTTATGTACATATTATACTATTAATAAATTTGTAAATTGTTTAAACAATTAGGAAAATATATTTTTTCCAAAAAAATCAAACTTTTTATTATGTTCTAATTGATTTTCTATTGTATAATAAAAAAGCATTTATCTTTAAAATTATACTATTATGTTTCCTTATTATCATAAACAATTAGCTGAGAATTAAAAAAAACCTATTTTTACCTAATTATTCCTACAATATCTTTTTTGTTTAAATTCGTGTAAACATTATCAGCTTTTCAGATGTGAAAAAATATTTTTTCAACAGTTTAAAAGTTATTCTAATTGTTTATAAGCTGAAAATAACAGTAACTTTGCAAAACGATTTATGGTTATAAACATTTTTTTGTGCACATTAAAAGAAACAATCTTCACCTTTAAAACGTCATCCGTAGAATTATTGTATCTTTAGTATTTTATGTCTTATATTGTTGCCAAAAATCTCTGGGATAAACAATTTAAATAACTTTCAAACTAATTGAAGGATCGACCTGAAATTTTGAGGGTTTATTAAACACTACAAGTCTTCCCTTTGATAGTAATCACAAAAGTGTAAATTAATTTTTACAAAAGATCTAAACAAATAACGATTTTGCTTTATTTTAATATTTTTGAAGCAACAAATTATTCTAAAAAATTTTAACATACGCCATTTTGAAGTTTTTTTATTGCTTAAAAGATAAAATGTTTATATTTAAGTATAAATACATACCTTTTTAAAGCTAAGCAAATAATTTGAACAAATTTTGCAGTAAATTCTTAATAATTAAAAAACAACGCCGACATTTCTGCAGCAAATGTATTAATTGGCTTACTATAGGTAAAGGAAAAACTCGTCAAATAGCTAGTTACTGTGATGTCCTGAACACAGTTAAATTTTGCTTATTCTTGGAGTAAGTGGTTGAATCTAAAAACTGGAAAATTTCATCTGAATTATAAAAGAAATTAGAAAGTATTTTGTTCAGTATTAATTTATAAATAAACCCATTTCTCCGTCCCATTTTTCCTGTATCAAAGTCTGTTTGAAAAAAGCTGCTGAAATTTCTGCCAAGTAGAGAAAAGAATTCTTCCTACTTTTACTCTTTTGTATTTTTTATGTATTGCATTTATATCATATTATTTTCATCAGTAAGAATTGTACAATCTGTATAAAGAACCAGCCATAATCATTTTTATAAAAATTGGAAGACTGCATTGTACAGGTCACATAGAAAAGCTACATGAAGATCTAGCCCCCCAAGAAAATCATAAAGCAGGCACCAACTGAAAGCGAAAAGCCTGTAATAGATCTGAATGTAAGATTTTAGAATGAGCCAAGACCCACAAATCAAGACTGCTATTTAGAAATTCCATTCAGCCATTTGGCAACCTTCAAACACATGTAGAATATGTATTTGAAGCTGTGGAGACGAAAGCGAAAAAGAAAATAGTAAAGGGTATTGACATGATTGTTATGTTAGAAGTTGTATTTAAATAAATCAATTTATTTAAAAAATAAATACTGTTTTTGTTTAAATATATTAGACAACTTACTCAAATTTATAATAATTTTGCCATCATTTTCAAATTTATTCTACATATCAAACTGGTACTATACCAAACATATATACTAAAGTATTTTCCACCTAAGAAGACTGATTTTCAATTAAATGCTGGTAACTTTATTACTAGCGGACCAGATAAGCGGCGATATATTTTACACTACCTTTATGAATCACATTGTACAGCTTTGTTGTTTCAATCAGCACTGCTCAACAAGTTATCGTTTATTGGTTTTAATATTGTATTGCAATAGCAAGAGTACGGAATATTTATTTAAACAGTTAATTTATCATATGTTAATTTTTTTTTAATTTCTTCTGACGTATCATATAATGTAGGTTTATCTACCCAATAATCAAAGTTATGCCTTTACAAGAATATATTATTTGAAAAATAAGGAGTACCATGTATCCTGTTAACGACACTGTTATCGATAAAGGACAAAGTTATCATATTACACTTCTGTTTATTATTAAAAATGAATTGATGGTCGTGGGTTGTATTGGTGTTATTTATTAATTTAGCAAAATACATAAGGAGCAAAAATCTTATTTAAGACGTGCCAACGGTTTTTGCAATCACAATCAACGCAGTGTTAATGCTTGTTTAGCATTGGCTGTTAAATAATTTTTTTTCGATTGTTGCGTCTGTTGTACAACCCTCGTCCTTTTTAGGGTGTAATAGTTATACATAAGTACCTATTTTTTATAGTAGTGTAGTGAAACGGTAATTTAAAGTAAAATGAGTAATTTGGAAGAAAATACAGTCGAAACTTAGAGTGCTATCTCCAGAAGAACGGCGTTTAGTTCTGAAAGTCGAAAGTTATTTCAATTTGGAAAAAAATAATATGGGTCCATTAACATCTGTTATGGCAGTGCTGAAATATTTAGGTTTTCGATAAAAAAGACAAATAATTGGATTTTCGCTAAAGAAAATATGTCAAATCATCCTTTCAAGATGACACCACGTTATTCTTGTTATTAAACTATTCGTTCCGGTAATGGTAAACGCTAAATTATACTTCGGGCTGGAAATTATGAGGGTTTTATTCCAGACGCTATGACCATCCATAACAGTGTTGGATAATGCATTCTACCACTCAAGAGTAGAAGAGAGATTTCCTTCAAGAAGCTGGACAAAAGAAGAAATAAAGTTGTGGTTGACAGAAAAGAAAATTTATCACAGTGACATTTTTAAAAGTCGATTTACTTCAAAGGTGTGGAGAGTACAAAATTCAAAAGAAATTTGTTACTGACCAAATGGCTCTTAAATATGGCCATAAAGTTCTTCGACTTCAGCCCTACCATTGCCAATATAATGCAATTGAGTTACTTTGGGGTATAGCCAAAAAATTGTATGATAAACATACATGCATTAAAAACAACAGATGACGCTAGCGGTCTTAGTTTATGGAAAGAATCGCTAGAATAAATAAAGGCAAAGCAATGGCAAAATTGTATTAGACATACGGAAGACATAATTGTTCAGTCTTTTCAAAATGAGCGAGTTATAGATGAGGTCCGGTCTCTAATTATTCAGATAGACAATTCAGATAGTGACGACTCTGATGGTGAAACATCAGAGGATGAATCGTTTGCTAACAAGAAGTAACAAAAAAGTGTTTCGGGAATTTAATTCAGCCTTTGTGGTGTGTTTTAGTTAAATGATAAAGTACCTTCAGTCAAATTACTGGACTGCATACTCTCAATAGCTTTGGTATTAATTACTGAACTAAATGTGTTTAAACCTTTTGTTTGGTGAAAACTCGGAAGTAACTTAGTGCCAATTGGTTTCAAGGATATATTTAATACAGTGTTTGCAGAAAGTAAAGTCTTGGATGTATTTTATTCGAATTTTGACATACCAGCAACTTGGCAAGTATTTTCCAATTTTACTGCATGCAAAACCATTCACATAATTTTCACTCTACGCAAAATAGAGACTTGCAGAGACCTTGATGAACATTTGATGTCGACAAATAATTTTGAGTATTCGAAATATTCGTTCCCACTTCTTTTAACACGCCCTGTATATACATATTATATTCATTTTATTTGCCTTTGATACAGTAAAATCCAATGTTATTACTGAACATAAAATACAGGAAATTAAATAATTTTTTACTTTTCAAGCGATCGGAATTAAATATTAACGCCCCACTGTTTGAGGCCCACTGACCATATCTTAATTGCATATCGGCCGTCATAGGATAATAGGACTTTAGTTGAGCTCTTTAGTATAATTGACATAATGCAATATGTCATGACATTTACTAAAATAAAGTAAATAAGCAGTAACTTTATTCCTTTAGTCTGTAAGACTTTTGATTTTTGTTAAGTTTGTCTCAATGTAGAGTAAATAAAACAACAATATACCACAAGATTTATGGCAAAATTTATATTGCACAAAATACACAAACTGCTAAATTTTTAAATCAACCAATATCTTGCTGATTATATGCTATAATCTAAGGGTCGATTGTTCTAACGCTAATCAAAACTTGATTGTAATCCAATATTTAATTAAAATCAAATACGTCACATTTTGGGGTTATGTTGACTGATTTATTTTATTATTGTGCATTCTAATTTAAAATAAACCATAATTAAAATCTTTCTGATGCTATTATACTAATAATATAATTAAAAAATTTCATATTTTTATTTACAAATCAATAATAAGCAATTTTTAATAATTTTGACAGCTGCTGTGACGTATTTGATTGTAATTAAATATTTGATTACAATCAAGTTTTGATTAGCATTCAAACAATGGGCCCAAATGATGTTTTAGTCAGTCTATAGCATAGCTAATGTACTGCTTATTGAATTTGTTCCTTTAAGATTTTATTCAATGTAATTGAAGCTACAATGCATGTTTTTTAATGATTTTTAACCATTATACGATTCAAATATGCAACTACCTTAACCTTTTTAAAAGGATTTGTACACTTTTTCAGATCACATTTTTTATAAAATTTACTAAAATCAATTTTCATATCTACTTATCACTTCTTTGGAGGTTCTTGTTTATCTTCACTAGCTGCACCCTTACTTAATTTGTAGTTAATGCTTCTAGTTAATTGCACTAGTTGGGCTCCTTCATTTGTAAAATGGCAGGCAAAGAGCAACATGTTTTGGGGTTGAACTTTCCAAGCGAACCTCATGAATATAGCAGAGTAGAAACATAAAGCTGAAAAGTATTTTGATGTTATAATAGGAGTTAAAGCAAATTAATGGTATACATGTCATCCTATTTTGATGTTGACATTGTCACAGAGTTTCATTTACAAAATACAATAAATAATTGCTTATTTAGAAAGTTGTTAAGGGCATATTCGATACTAATACAATGATACTTGCAAGAAGTTAGGGTTGAGTTAGGAGGAAGATATACTACAAGTCATTCAATAGGTGTGCGAACTTCAACACACAATCCTTCCAAGTGAACATGTGGTAATACAACAGATCTAGATGAATAACATCTTTTTACAGCAGTAAAGACTCCTCCTCCGAGTACTTTATTACTAGTTAAGGAAGAGAGAACCTTTTGACATATGTTATAATTCTGCAGTCCCAATTCTTCATCACTAATACTATCATAAATAATATGAGTAAAATCCACATAATATGAACATTTTGAATAATTAACTGATGTCTTTCCCAAACATATTGAATAGAAAGCTAGGACAAATTGAATTAACCATTTTATAAGCAACACAGCATCATTGAAAATAAATAGTAGATAACCATTTTGAGGCAACCAATATACTCCTTCCCTCAGAGATTTTCTTCTGCTTCCATGTTTTTTTTTATTATTATTTTGTCCTTTTTTAGTATAATAAATTGATTCAAGTTGCTATTTCTTGATTCATCTACGAATTCATTCACAAATTTATATTCTTCCACTTGCTAATTTCTATAAACAATGATTATATTTTAATAACTTAAATAAATTATGTGTGCATTTTTGTTATTAAACTTCTAACCCTGATACACTGAACAAATCGGATTGATATGTAAATTTATTTTTTTATTTATAATCATTTACAACCTTGTCACCTTGATTACAAGGTTTATAAGTGAATACGATTTTAAAAACATACCTACTGTCATCGTGGGACTTATAAACTTAGGATCCTTTCTAAAATCTGAAATTGCTGCTAGTGGTATACCCCAATTTGCTACAGGCCCCCAAAAATGTGTACTGAAAAAAAAACAGATTGTATAACTGTTATTTACAATGTACAGAATACGCATACCTCATTAAGTAACTTCTGAATTCTTTAGATTTTAGTTGTTCAACTAATTTTTTCGTTAATGAAGCCATTTTTGCTGTAGTCTAATATATTTTTGAAAAATTAATTTAAACGACCTTTCTCTACAGCAAGGTTCTTTTTTGACGTTTAAATTTGAAGTTCGCGATTTTGACAGTGCCAAAACCAGAAAACGAAACGCCATTTCCATTTTTTAAAAGTGAAATGTCATTGTTGTGTTAGTCCATAGAACACATATTTAAATATTCAGAGGTTTGAACAGAGACACATATAAAATCATAAAAAACTATTAAAATGTTTAACGAAATTATTTATATTCTAATTTTTATGTAAAATCCTTATTAGCTAATACCTACTTACTGGCGTATATTATTTTTTTCAATTTTAAGAATTATCCCAAATATGGACAGATGATTTGTATTAAGAGATATTTTGTGTATCAGAGTTTAAAAATAAACGTACCAAATTAGTGATAATAATAATTCATAAGAGCAATTATTAATTTTAATAAAATATCGCACTGAAATATAGAATTTAACATAGAGTCGACAGCTGGTTCCATGCACTACGGACTACTACAAACGTCAAAATTTTAGTGGCAGGTGCACGACATAGAACGAAATTATTTTTGAAAATCGGAAAGTAAAGTTTCGGTTAGTTAAACTGTTAATAAATTAGAAACCATGTAACAAAATAACACCCAGGAGCGGTTAATAAGTTCGTTGTGAAAATAGTTTATATGTACATATAACTTAGCATAATTAATTGTGTAATATCAGAAATACATCAAGAACCATGAATTCTAACCTAACAACACCATCTTTTACACACAAAGATTTATTGCTTAAAAAACTGTATTACTCAGTGATTTGCAGTGTACTTTCTCAGCTGGTTTTACTGCAGTTGTATGTGTTCGTGTCAACTTTTAATCTGTTTCATCCCATACAATGGATTTTGGAATCTATAACAACCTTTACATCATTTAGAACATGGTTGTTCACAGTGCCATTTCTAGGCATTATATTCGCTCAAAGCGTTATATGCGCTAAAGATTATGTGTTTAAATCAACTTACTGCTCCACTAGATTTCAAAAGTTTATTTCTGCATTTTCACTACATAATTTAGTACTTCTGTTTTTACACATTTTAGCAGGGCCTGCTTTAATATGGTTATTTTTATCACTGGGCGGAGGACAATTCCAGAACCTTACAACTATAGCTGAAAACAAAGTGTATGTCCTTAATGAAGGTAGTTTTTTCTTAGTTTTAAGTGGATTGTGGACAGGATTTTTTTACTTTATAAAAGTATATATGGCAGAAAAACATTTAGCTTTTCCAGTTATACATCAAAGAAAGTGGTTACAGTTCAAAACACAAGTGGTACCTTTGCTAAAAAATAGTTTTGGTTGGTCAATTTGGCCAACACTAACTTTCATTATTTTTTATATGGTATGGGGAAGTACATTTAGTGCTGGTTTTAGTAGTTCGTTTGGATTAGAAAATGTAGATAAAATCAGTGGAATTTTTGTTTATTTAAATCTATGGTGTTTCACTGCTATATATTACTTTAATATGCACTTAATGAAGTTCTTTTTTAATTTATTTTTAACTGAACATATAGAATTTCCTCTTTGTAAGCTATCAGAGACATCTTTCAATCTGCAGGACAGTTTAAGTATGTCAGATCTTCCTATAATACAAAATTTAGCATGCTTGGATTTATACAACCTAGCACAGTGGTCTAAAGAAAGAAGGCAAGTGTTTTATACCTTGTCACAACCAGGAGGCCACCATACAACTGGAATGCTTTAGTAGAAAATGTTTTGAAACTGTTTACTGAATACATTGTTCTTCTTAATAAATCTACTGAAAGTGCAGACAGCAAACCAGCAGTAGTACCACCAACACCACCAATGGTAACAACTCCTGTACAGTCACCTGATATGTTTAGAAATTTAAGTCCTATGTCATCACCTGATAAATTTAGAAACCTGAGGAATATGTCAGTAATATCAGATCCTTGCTTGGCAGATGTTCTTAGTGTTACTCAGAAAAGTGGACCTACATTTGAGCTACCTGAAGCTGTGGTCTCAGTATTTAATAAAAAAATCAATAGTTTTATTACTATAGCTCGAGTTGTATTAGGTATTGATTTCTTTTTTGGTGAACTACCTCAAGCTAACATTCAAAAATGCCTAGCCAATGGCCTTATAATAATCTGGACCAGTCAAGGCATTTCCGAATTGACTTGTGCTGCTATGACAGAAGATAGATATGGTATTGTTCAAAAGGATATCCCAGCTTTAGTATCTACTTTAGTTGATTTGAAACAGAATCTGGATAAATTAAGTAAAATATCAGCTTTAACGAAGAAAATTGCTGGCCAGGATGATTTTAATTATAAAATGAAAGTGGCAGTAATTGCAGCTGTTCAGAGGAGCTTGTTTAAGATATGTTTAACTTATAAGGAGTACCTTAATGAGTTGCCTTTAAGTAAAGGAGTTAAGATTTATCTTCAGGGTATTAAAAGTTGAAATCTTAGGTTATTTATGATAATAAATTTATTATTAAACTGGATATTAAATGTTACTATTTTTCCGAATGATTAAACTTTATTTGGTGTTGGTGGAGAGTTATGAATTCCAATTATATATGCTAAATACTGTCAAATGGAGATTATCAGTACAGTTGTTTTTTCTCAAGCATATTTATAAAATATATCTATATATTGTATGTAAATTTATATTTAGATATATTGGATTATGTGAACAAATTTTAACCTCTTGATCAGCTTATTTCATTCAGCATACTGCATGCATAAACAGCGAGTCATTTTATCTGCTAGCATAGGTATATAAGGCATTTACATAAAATAAAAAATTGCCATATTTAATATTATTTATTTAGGATTTAAAAGTGATAATTATAATAATATTATTTTAATGATTATACATATAAAACACATACTTTCTGTCAATTTCTTTCGTCCCTTATCTGATGTATATTAAAGCATGGTGCTGGACCAAGTCCAGTATGACAATTGTTACAATATCTGCTCTCTTCCCTCTTTCATCCAGTCGGCCCTTCATCCAACCTGTTCAGTAGTACCTGAAGAAGCCTTTGCCGATAATTCCTCTTCATTGCTTCTATCATGCCTTGGCCTTGAATTGAGTGGAAGGAACACAGCTCTTCTGTCTTCTTCTTCTTTGAGTGCCTCTCCTATCGGAGATTGGATATCATTATGGTGATTCTAATTTTATTTACTGCTGTTTTGAATAATTCGTTAGTGGTACAGCCAAACCACTCTCTTAAATTTCTCATCCAGGACATTTTTCTACGGCCTGGATTTCTACGTCCTTGGATTTTTCCTTGCATTATATTTTGTAGGAATGTGTACTTTTGTCCTCTCATCAGGTGGCCTAAGTATTCAAGTTTTCTCTTTTTTATATTCATGATAACTTCTGGACCGTTATTTATTCTGCGTATTACCTCTTCATTTGTAATTTTATCCACCCAACTTATATTTAGTATAGGGCGGTAGCACCACATCTCAAAGGTTTTAAGATTTTTAACATTCCTCTGTTTAAGAGTCCATGTCTCAACACTGTAAAGCAAAGTACATAGCATTTTAACATTCTAGTTCGTAGATGAATACTAATATCACAATTACAAAATAATTTTTTCATTTTTATAAAGGTAGACCTGGCAATTTCAATACATCTTTTTATCTTGTTCCAAGTATTTGTATTTGCTTAATTTTTCGAGTTGGGTACCGTTTATTGCGATACTAGTGTCATGTATTGGATTCTTACTGAATGTCATATATTTGGTATAGATCTTCCGCTGTTCTTGCCATTATCACTATATCATCAGCAGATCGAATGTTATTGATAACTTCTCCATTGACTATTATTCCTTCGTTTGCATGTGAGAGACCTTCTTGGCATATTATGTCACTCTTATGTCACCACTAATTAATTCACTCGCGTCTGGGTGAGATTGTGCGTTGTGCAGCAACAACAAAGCTTTCGGAGGCAGACTTTTGTTTTTTTGGTAGGCCAATGACTGGTACAAAATCATTAAAAAAACAGTTCTTAAAAATGCTACAGTCCATCCATTGTGTTGATTTTTATAGGTTGTAGTTAAGCAATTCACTTGAATATTTTTGAATACCCTTGAACTTTTGGATTTTTCTATTGAAAGAGTTCTTAATTTTAATGAATTAGAAGCATTGTTGCAAATCATGATTGTGACCCTATCCTTGCTTTTCTTCTAACCACATGCAATTCCTTCATTTTTAGCAGCTAACGTTTTCGAAGGAAGCATTTTAGTCAGTCAATCTTTAATGATAATCTCTTGTAATTTTAAATAAAATATTCCAATTTCAGTCGAGTTAGCAAAAAGTTTTTCACCACAAAAATTTAATTGTCAGATACCATATTTTTTCTTCCATGAGTCAATCGATCCCTCACTAGCACAACAGTTTTCACCTTCATCCATAAACTTCTTGTGGAATGCAATAGCTTTTGCTTTGTTTATTGGGCCATTTACCGAGCTACCCAATCATTTCATTTGTGAAGAACAAGAAGACACAAGAACAACGCCTCAGAAGTTTGTTCATGGTCTTCCGCGCCAATCCACTCCCAACACTCACACTTCAGTTAACATACTGTTTGATTTCATTCCGTTTATGCTTCCAGTCTCCAACAGTTACTTCTCCAACATCTAAATCTGAAGCAACCTTCTTTATTGCTTCACCCTTGTGCATTTCACTCTGATTAATATACATGTAGACAATAAACAACAATAAATGTAGACAAAATGCGATACAGACATTTCTGGGAATAAGGTGATGACCAATTTCTGAAACTTTCGGCTCGACCTAACTGCGCATAACTATTTGCAATATTGTGATTCACCAGTTATGACTTTTGTCTCAGTTAATCAAGGGGCTCAGATAACTTAGACTCGGATAATCGCGAGTCTACTGTACAAACAATAAATCTTTTTAGTTTCACCAGTAAATGAATTCCCATATTGGAGCTAGAATGCTATCTCACTCTTGCATGATAATATGAATATTTTCATTCCAAATATTTTTCTTTTTGGTGGAATATATTGCTTTCAACTAGGACAATATTTCCACCCAATCAGTGATCCATCAATAGATTAATAAATCTGTCCTCCAAGTCATCCAAAATTGGTTGAGTTCTGAATAATATTGAGCTTGAAGTGAAATGAAAGTATGTATTTAAATGAAAGAATGTCCAAATTATTCAGAGTAAATTTTATACCAGAATCGCCTCAAAAATAAAATGCTGGATGTGTGTTTCCAGAAAAACTCAACACACCTCACATCACTCAGTGAACATCAAGCAGATCTAATAGGTGGAATTTCATCCCCTATATGAAAGATTACACTAGTAGTGTTATCCCCTTTAACTGTTCTATTTACAATAATATTCTCGTCCTCTGAACTAGAAAATAGTTTGTCTGCCTTTCTTTTTGTCTTAATATAAGTACAAAATAATAAAATAATAATTTTGAAAAAAAAAGTAAAATATTTTTTTACTGTTGTTATAAAAACTTTAAAAATAATGTTGCAGGCATCAAAATATCTGCACTGAGACATATTATATAGATAACCAATTACAACAACCTCTTCCATAACACTTTGAAATTGTTCTCACAATACAAAACATTAATTGATGCTAAATATATTCGTCTTCCTAAAAATTTCCTTAAGTTAATTACTGGTTGGATGTTTTTTTTTTTCATAAAACTGTCTAATTTCCACATTTTCTGCACTTTCCCAATGACATGTTTGATACATTTATGTATTTTTCTTGTTCTTTAAATGCTTGTTACTTTTTTTAATATCCGTAATTTTCAGAACTCATTTCAAATTTTATGTGACATTTTTCACTGAGCTTTTCACATACAAGTTCAATATACATTTTTTTGCAGTGGTATAGAGGAAGTCAAAGTACTAGAATATTCTGTTATTGTAATCATTTTGTGAATAACATATTTTAAAAGTCAATGTGTACATTCTCAATATCTAGTAGCACTTTTTTTATCATATCTTCTTGAAATAGTATTTATTCCTTTGAATGTTACTGAATTATTTTCCAGATATTCTTGATTAGTACAAGTACAGAGCATTGTTAAACACAATTAATGAATGTCTGGGGTCAGCTCTACCATTTGCTCTTTGCTCAAAACATTTGTGGTACTCGCCAGTGTCAACTGACTGAATTAGTAAACCACCATTGAAGATGTCGTTAACAGTATTGATGTAGGTTATAATTATATTTTTTTCCTTGACCTGAGGTTATTTTATTCTTGTAATATCCCAGTGATAGTACATATTAGTCATAAAAAAATTAATACAATAAACCGTATTATATACAGTTACGCCTAAGGAATAATCATGTGACAGTGATTTTTGACTACCTCTTAATATCAAATAAAGTTTGATCTTTCTTTTGACAGTGGCTTCTGATGTGGAAGGTAATATATTAAACAAACAATTTTATTTTACAATTGATGGGGCATTTTCCTCCAAAAATATTTAATAGAAAACTACTGTTTTCTGTCTTGAACAATCTGTTTTGTTGTAGGGTAAAATTTGTTTTAGTTCTTCCTAGTCTTTTTAAATTTCTTTGTAACAGAAATCACAGATAATTTCACTTATTTAGTTTCATTGGATTTTTTATACCAGATGTATATATTAAAAGACAATAATATGTCATATATATGAATATGTTTTATATGAAGAAGTCCTATGGACTGCTGTCCCATGTTCTTGCACACTTTAGATCTTGGTCTGTACTAATAATTCTAAATATCTACACCTATTGTTCAAAACTGTTTCACCATTCAAAGTTAATATCTTATTGACATTAGTAAATACATCTTTAAATTCGACAAGTACAATTTGTAAATTGTCATCAACTAGTTGTAGAAACAAATGGTATGTTCCTTTATAAAGAATTGTTTATGTAGTAGTTTTAAGATTTAATGTACCTATCAGGAATGTTTTTTTTTCAAGTTACCAATTTAAAACAATTGTGGTTTATCTCATTTTTATTAATTTAAGATAATTTTTAAACTAATGTGTTTACAATTTGTACTAGCTATAAAGCAAAATAGGATGTATACTACCAAGAATTTAAGAGACTCATTATTAATTACCGATAAAATAAATAGAAGAATTTCCCCTTGAATTGTAACAAGTTCTGTATGAGCCTCTAGGGAAATGCCTGCCCACACCATTACACCACGTCCACCAAATTAAACTCTTGGAGTAAAACAATATTGCTGATAACGTTCACCAGGTCTTCTCCATATCCTAGGCCGCCCATCTGATGAGTATATCTTAACTCTTGATTTATCCGTGAACAGCACAGCACTCACACACAGAACAAAATGTATTATTTTTTAAATTTATTAATTTATTTCGTATCAAATTTACCAGCATAAACTTTCATATTTTGAACTAATCCGTTAGGTTCAGTAAGTAAATACATTTTGATACCAAATTTATGGCGCTTATTTTTAATAAACATTCTAAAACACCGGAGACCACGCCATAAAACTACTGATTTATCAAGGGAGAGATTTTTGTCAGGCTGATATGTGCGGACACAGGAAAGTGCAGATACCGAAGAATTAACAAAAAACGGTCTCTACTCATATTTTACTCTACTTACATGTGTAAGAATAGCACACACAATTTATGTAATTCTTTGGTAATGAGTGGTTTTCAATTTGTTACTCTAGATCTTTCTGTAATATCCGATAAAAATAACTGTTCAGCATACAGATTACTGTCACTATCAGCTCAAAAAAAGTTTCATCCGCCAGAAGACGAAAGTAATCAAAAGGTGTCTTACGTTGTGGTGGCTCTACTAACAAGTTACAACATCTAATAAACTCAAATTGTTTCATTCCATCATGATCATTTTGCCATTCATGTGTATTTGGATTTCCTGCATTTGGATTTCAATTTTCATTGGGTTATTCCCCATAACCTGCATTTGGATTTCAATTTTCATTCGGTTCCTCCTCGTTTTACATGGCTTGCACTATACCCATCGAGCAAAAAGATAAAAGAGGGAATCTAATCCTTATAAAAGGAGACCAAAAAAGTGGCCTCTGATGGCGGACATATCCGGAAATGCGAATGCGCCAAATTTAAATTTTCCGACACTTATAACAGTAGCTATATAATATTTTTCAGAATGTGTCTTAGACGAGAAAGTTTTAATAAATTATTAACGATAATAGTCTAATATGCGACACAACTGTTAAAAAACTTCAATATAAGTAAGATTTCATGTGAAATTTTGTTACAAACAATAACATAACCCAACTAAATTTGATGTCAAACAAGGAGAGAGACTATCTTTCCTTGTTTAATAGGCCTCTAAAGATCGCACTTAACAATATGTTTGCCCCCACTACCTTTACATTCCCTCTTTTGTCTTTTTGCTCGATGACAATACCCGAAATATCGTCGTCACCTACAAAAATACAAATTTAACACTTTTTTAAAATCATTTGTTTCCAACTTACCCAACTCAGCCCCATCCTCATCGTCTGTAGATGGAATATATTCGTCTTTCAATGAAATATATTCATCTTCACTATCTGATTATGTTAAAAAGTATTCACATTCTTCTTCTAGTAACTTTTAAATGTTTTTTACGGATATTTTTTTACGTTTTGGCTGAGAACAACCTGGCTCTGCGTTCTCCATCATTGCAATAGTCAAACACGTGTCAGAGAATAAAAGGAAACAAAAGTGACAACTGTGACGTAACTTTCGTTGCCTGATGCTACTCTTAGATGATGATGTAGCAAATCAACTCACAACTCTCGTACTAATAAAATATCATACTATAAATAGAAGTCATGTTTAAAGAGCGGATCCGCGCCGTTAGCACCGAAGAACGAACAACCTGGACGCGTATCCGCGCCTGACGTAATGAACATGTTAAAAACAATTAAGCTATCACTTAAATTGAGACTATTTAGAAAAATCAGTTAGAATTGGGTTCCTCTAATCAACATGTTATTTTTTGCTTTTATATACAAAAACAAAATAGAACTGAAGTACGTTTTTCTTTGCATAATTTTCATCTTGAATTATTTTGAACTTAAATAATATGAACATTTGGGCAAGCTTTTTTAGAAGATACCCTTTGACGGATAAATTACTATAATTGGGTAACGAGTAACTACATGGTAATGCTATTATCAGGAAATAATAATAATGAGTCTCTTAGATATTTGTTACACTATACAATAAATCATTTGTGAATGTTTGTGTCCTACATTTTTTTTGTAATGACTGTAAATAATGTTTTTTGTATAATAAAATATTTTTCTAATTTTCTTTAGTTAATTTCATGCTAAAAAAATCTTGCAGGTTGTAGCAAACATCAAATGAGATGCGGTAGAGGACGTAGACGTGATCTACGTTTCCATCACTCACTCTTCTCAGAGTTCCCTCTCCCTACGGAGGCTAGGGAGAAAAATGTCTATTTTTCTTTTGAACTTAATGCTCTAAACAAAGTCGATCTACATTGCTTTTTTAATTTATTATTTTGTGAATACTGTCCAATCTTGGAAATTGCAAGAGGAGCATTTATGAAACTTCTAAGCAATTCTCAGCTGAACTTACAGCTTAGAATTAAGTTTCTAAAATATCATGTATATCCTGTATTACTGTATGGATGTGAAACCTGGGTTGTGAAGGTTAACATGATGAACAAATTAGAAGCCTTCGAGATGTGGTTATATCGTAGAATGCTCAGAATATCATTGGATCAACACATTTCAAACAGAGAAGTCTTGAACAGAGTAGGTGAAGGTGACTTAATAAAGATGATAAGACAGAGCTCGAATATCTGGGGCCTATAATGAGAGGAAGCAGATACAGGATAATGCAGTTGATACTCAATGGAAAGATCGACGGAAGAAGAGGAATTGGTAGAAAAAAATACTCATGGCTCCGAAACCTTCGTCAGTGGACTGGCTTATTAGCAGATGAATTATTACATGCCGCGCAAGATCGAGAACGATATCGGCAAATCGTTATGGAAGCTACCAATGCCTAAAACTTGGGCACGGTACTCAAATAAGAAGAAGTCCAATCTTAAATTTAAATGTCTAGAAAACATCTGCAATTGTATAACTTCTGTTGTTTTGTATATCTTTCTTGAAGGTTTCGTTAATGCTGTTAATAGGAATGAAATCAAGAAACACAATCGGGCAATATCTTTTAGTCATTTTAGGTTATAATAAAATTTGGCCAAAAGAAGACCAGCATGTAATAATACGCTATAGGTTAGTTCCAAAAAGCTTATTTCATATTAATTTCTGTATGTATTTAGAATTTTCAAAACTTTATCATGTAGCATTTTCAATTTCATTGATTCTTTTGAGTATATTGAAACCTCCTCGTATAATAAAATATATTAAAAACTCCTTATATATTTTTAAAAAATGAAACGAAGAATTGTTCCGTGTTTGTTAGTTCGTATCTTTCAAAGTACCCAAAAGTGTTTCGTCGCCGAGTAATAAAACCATTTGAGAGTTGTTTATTTTACTTCGGCAATTTCTTTTCAATTTTAATGCGTCGCAAAAGGATATGTACGTCGTTTCGTGGTGTCTTGTTATGTCAGCGTTTGTATGTATGCGTTCAATTTTAATAGAATTTCTTCACTATCGTTGGAGCCGCGGTGAAAAGCGGTCAACGTTATGTCCGAATTTGACTTCAAATTCGAAATGTTCCTCGTTGTTTGTGTTTTTTTTATGAAGACGTTTGTTCGTCTTTTTTTATGAAGAAAATGTGTAGCAGTGTGAAGTTAATGGTTCAGTAAATGTTTGAGTGAGGAATGGAAGAATCGTCGATTCCATCCTCGTTTTGTTTCTCCCTGGTTATCATCCAAGGCTTTTGGCAGTATGGAGATAGATTTGTTCGAGATATGAAGATAGATAGATAGTTGTGTTCGTTGCACAGAGAGTAAAGCCCTCAGTTCCAGTTATGGTTTCGGATATTCCAGTGGCGTTTGATTCCACAAATTCTAGTGTATTTTGTTAGTGAAAATCCAGTAACTTTTTGATCAAATTTTAAAGTAAAGACAGACAATTTGTTTTAAATTAAATAATTGCTTTCGTTGACATTTAAAATTGTAAATTTTAGGTTTTGAGTTGAGCTGTCAATTTGTGTGTTTAGTTTTTTTTTTGAAATTTAATGTTAACTTATGACAGCTCGTTTTTTATTATTTTTTTTTGACTATTAGTTTGTTTTATTTTAAAACAAGGTTAACCTCTATATAATTTTTTTAAGATTATGTAGTATCTCCAACTCCTGGAGTTTGTAAGCGGATGGCACGTAAGTTTTTTTTTGTATTTAGTTTTTCTCCATTTTGTAACTGTTTGTGGTGACACATAAATAAAGGTTAAATTTTGTTGTCTTAACTTTTTATTTATTTTTTTGAGCCAAACCTTTTTTGATTCTTATTTGAAAAAGATATGTTTTTTATGTTTTGATTTTGTTTTCTAATTATTTCCCTAGTTACAACTAGTGGTTGTAATAGGCATAATTAGGCACCTCAAGTGGCGCTCTATATTAAATTCCTTGAGGTGTTTCTTGTTTATTTTTATTTTGTTTATCCCAAGAGCCCTTTATTTCATTTTTTTGTAGTTGCCCCATTCCAATGCCCTTATCTTTTACTTATCCACGACCCCAGCTCTCCTACGAAACCCTGAGTGCCGTTCGCATCAGTAGCGATTATTTTGCTTGCCCTATCTTCACCCCCAATAGTTTTTTTCCCCAATTTTCTCCCCTTTGTATTAATACCCCATGTGGTAGGCAAAATATTGTCGTTACAATCATACAATAACTGCTTTATGTTTAAATTTCTTGATGTTGTAATTTTCTCTTTGGGGTGTACTCGGCCCCCATTTCTTCACAAAGTTTGTGGAAAAGTCTTGATTTCACGGGTCGTGTTTAATTGTAGTTCACCACTTTAATAATGCTATCCATCACAACACTTAATTCAGATGTAACGCTCTTTGCTGCTAAGGCCTCTCTATGTATGACACAATGTGTACATTTTACACTTGGAGCCTTGGTTTTAAGCAATAAAAGCAATTACCCTTCTCAATAGCATACTGTGGGACCAGGCAATATCAAACAACAACAAACATAGAATATACAATACAATTGTTAAGAGTATAATCACTTACAGCAGTGAAGTATGGCAAATAAAAGAAAGATACAAGAGAAAACTTAAAGCAACAGAAATGGATTTCTGGAGGCGCTCAGCAGGAAAATCAAGATTAGAAAGGGTAACCAACAACAGAATTAGGGAAATAATGAATGTGAAACACACAATAGTAGATGACATTAGTACCAAACAGCTTAGATGGTATGGACACGTACAAAGAATGTCCGAAGAACAACTCCCGAAACAAATCCTAACGTGGACCCCTCATGGTAGACGAAAAAGAGGAAGACCCCGCCTTAGTTGGAGAGAAAGCATAAATCGAAGTATGAGAGAAAGAGAATTAGATGAAGACCTTTGGATGGACCGAAGTGAATGGCGACTAGGCATCGGAAGACGTAGGAGAACGTTTTAAAACCGATATATATATATATATATATATATATATATATATATATATATATATATATATATATATATATATATATATATATATATATATATATATATATATGCCTTGGTTTTGATGAGAGCTTGTAGTCACCCATACTGTCTAGACATCGCTCGGGCTCCATCCGTACACACGCCTACACAGTTATCCCAATTAATATTATTTTCAGTCGTATATGAGTTTAAAATCTCGAATAAATGAGTAGCTTTACAAGTTTTACATATTTTTCTGCAAAATAACAAACCCTCACATATATTTGTTTCTTGTATGTACCGTACATAACATATCAATTAAGCATCATCATTACTACTCGCCTCGTCCAGTTAAATGACAAATAAACCTGAAAGTTTTCCTATAATTTGCTCATTAATATCTTCTGCCATGTCGTGAATACGGCGACTAACCGTATTGTTTAAAAGAAGTACATTTTTATTTCTTTAGTTGCAGATTCTTCAATCAACCGCTGCAGGTACGATCAGTTCCTCAGCGATCGTATGTGGTTTTTTACATTTGGCAACACGATAAGCTACCATGTAAAAGCGAGCAATGCTTTGGTAGAACCGTAAAATAGTTTTGAAAAACAAATCAGATTTCCGCTTTTATCTCTGCTTTCTAAAAATTGCAAAGCAAAACAGACGTTGATAAAGGTGTTAAAAGAGACTTGGGGAATCTAAAATTTGCATTCCACGACACATCTTTTCAACTAAGGAGAAATCCTTAGCGAATTGGTTTCTAGTACTCGTACAGAGTAAATCCGAAAAAAGTGAAAAAGACAGCAAATATTTGATTTCACGCAAACAGCGCCTTTGTATCTGTCCCCACGTCTCTTTTAACACCTTTATCAACGTCTGTTTTGCTTTGCAATTTCTAGAAAGACAGATAAAAGCGAAAATCTGAATTGCGTTTCGAAACTATTTTACGGTTTTATTGTCAGATGTCGCTATTGCGTCCTTATTGAAACCATTTTAGTGTTGCTTCTTAAAAGACAGAAAATATTGATCTTTCACGTTGAGAACACCTTTGAATAACTGTTCTGATGAGGCCTATTAGGTCGAAATACGTATCAACAGATACAAAGGCGCTGTTTGCGTGAAATCAAATATTTGCTGTCTTTTTCACTTTTTTCGGATTTACTCTGTACGAGTACTAGAAATCAATTCGCTAAGGATTTCTGCTTAGTTGAAAAGATGTGTCGTCAAATGCAAATTTCAGATTCCCCACGTCTCTTTTAACACCTTTATCAACGTCTGTTTTGCTTTGCAATTTTTAGAAAGCACAGACAAAAGCGGAAATCTGAATTTCGTGTGTTTCGAAACTATTTTACGGTTTTATTGTCAAATGTCGCTATTGCGTCCGTATTGAAGCCATTTTAGTGTTGCTTCTTAAAAGACAGAAAATATTGATCTTTCACGTTGAGAACACCTTTGAATAACTGTTCTGATGAGACCTATTAGGTCTAAATACGTATCAACAGATACAAAGGCGCTGTTTGCGTGAAATCAAATATTTGCTGTCTTTTTCACTGCTTTGGTAGAAATTGATGCTCTTGAAACCAAAGCTGTGGTCTGATATTTTAGCTCTCGCAATTTTCTTACAAAAACGTTTCTTGGTTTACCTTTACAAATGACTGTTAAGTTGATTCCAAATGTCGTTTTAGTTTATTAGGAAGCATACTTTCAGCGTCAGCCGCCAACAATTTGTGACAAACAACGCATTGTGGAAGTTCTGCATTCCCTTTAGTAATACAGGTAAATCCAAATATTGGTCGTCATGTTTCCTATATGTCTTCTTTTTCTTAAATTAACATTACTGCTCTCGCCTGATTCTTTACTTCGTTTTCTATTCTTTTGAATATAAGTATTCACTGTTGATGGCAAAAAAACTCCGCGTGTGTAATAAAACAAAACAACAGCGACTACTGACATAACATAAGCTGACTATACAATGTTTAAATTTCTATTCACTTCTCGTTTTAAAATAATTTCATATAAATACAAGTATTTTTAAGCACCTTATTTAGTTTATATAGTAATTAAATTTAGTAAAAAATATTTATTTATATTTTATTATTAATTTAATATTTCATCTGAACACTCCGTGAAAAGTTTACAAGATGTTACGTGTGGTTTGTACTTTTGTATGGATGTGAAACTTGGACTTTAAACGCCGATATCATGAATAAAATCGAGGCGCTTGAGATGTGGTTGTATCGAAGGATACTAAAAATTCCATGGACTAGCAGAACCAGAAACGAAGAAGTTCTTCGAAGAATGGGACATCAACAAACTCTATTAAATATTATTAAGAGGCGTAAACTAGAATATCTTGGACATATAATCAGAGGACCAAGATATGAGTTCCTTCGGCTAATTCTCAACAGTAAAATCGAAGGAAAGAAATGGATAGGACGGAAGAAACTCTCTTTGTTAAGGAATTTGCGGCAGTGGACAGGTTTGACAGCGGACCAATTGCTACACGTAGCGCAAGACCGAGATCAGTATAACAATATTATAAATATGGTAGTCGCCGACGTTCCGTAGGGATATGGCACTCTAAGAAGAAGAAGAAGTCGAAGTAAACAGCTTATGCCTTATTAATACGTGAGCAGGATGGGTTAAGAGCAAATAAAAAATTATTGAATCATTTTAATAATATATATATATATATAATATATATATATATATATATATATATATATATATATATATATATATTTTAAATTAATATTAAACCAGATGCCAGACCCAATTTTTTTAAATCCAGAGTGGTTCCTTTTTCTTTAAGAAACAAGGTAGAGATGGAAATAAATAAAATGGTCCAGGTATATCTACAGTTGAATTTTCGGAATGGTGAACACCCATAGTACCGATTTTGAAAAATGATGGAAGTGTTAGGATTTGTGGTGATTTCAAAAGAACTAACAATCCTTTTATTAAAGCGGATAAATATCCTTTACCATGGATCGATGATTTATTTGCTAAGTTACAGGGTGGTCAAAAGTTTTCTAAAATTGACCTGAGTCAAGCTTATCAGCAAGTTGTGATTCATCCAGATTTTCGGAAATATACGGTTATTAGTACTCAAGGGATTATTTGCATTTAATCGTCTACCGTATGGAGTTGTATCAGGTCCATCCCAGTTCCAACGTATTATGGAATAAATATTTCTCAATATGCCAAGTATATCTATTTTTTTAGACGATATTCTAATTACAGAAAGGAATAGGGAAAAACACACTAAGAATGTATGTAAAGTTTTAGCGATTTTACAAGAATGTGGTCTTACAGTAAAAAAAGAAAAATGTACGTTTTTCGCTGAATCAGTATCTTATCTCGGATTTATAATTGATAAAAGGGGCTTGCATAAAAGTCAAGATAAAATTCGGGCTATTGAGGAAATCCCAGAACCTACGAATGTGACACAACTAAAATCGTTTTTGGGAAGTATAAATTATTATAATCGATTCATTCCAAATCTCCCAAACATTGTTCATTGTTTATATAAGCTTTTAAAACAAAATTTGGTTTGGCACTGGGATGAAGAATGTCAATTAGATTTTGACCCTATTAAGCTTCAGATCTTGTATTAGTTCATTCATATTTAAAGATGGTAGCGAGAAACCAATCTATTTTGCTAGTAGAACGCTCAACGATACCGAAAAGGCTTGTTCGACTCTAGATAAAGAAGCAACGGCTATAGTGTGGGGAATCAAACGTTTCTACCAATTTTTGTATGGGAAAAAGCTCAATTTAATCACAGATAACTAGGCGTTAGTATCCATTTTTGGTACTAAAAATGGGATACCGGTTACGGTGGCCAAAAATTGCAGCGATATGCAATATTTTTAAGTGGTTTCAATTTTATTATAAAGCATGTATCGACACAAAAAAATGTAGCAGACTTTTTAAGTAGATTGCCTTCAAATAAGTCGATAAGGTTAGATTCTTCTAAGTTTAATATAGAGGAAACTGTTAATTTAAATTATTTAGTAGAAAGCGAAGAAATTCCTATTCATGTGAATGAGATAAGGAAAGAAACAGAATTAGATACGATTTTGTCTCGTGTAACTAAATATGTTATAACCAAATGGCCAACAAATGTCGAATTAGAAATTAAACCCTACTTCCTTAAACGAAATGAAATATCTATTGAAAATGGCATCTTATTGTGGGGACAAAGAGTAATTGTTTCTAGTCAACTACGAAATGAATTGCATACATCTCACTTTGGTAAAGTTAAGATGAAATCATTAGCTAGGTCTTATATTTGGTGGCCATCATTAAATACAGAAATTGAAGTTCTCAGCAAGAATTGCATTCCTTGTCAGAGCATGCAGGCAGATCCACCTAAGGTTCCTTTGCAAGGCTGGAGCATTCCTCAAAATGTTTGGTCACGCGTGCATATAGATTTTGCCGAAACACGAAAAACTAATTTTCTTATAATTTTGGATGCTTTTTCTAAATGGGTGGAAGTTTATCCAATGTCTTCAATCACCTCAATGGCTACGATTGCTAAACTTAAGGAGTGTTTTGCTCGTTATGGTTTACCGGAAGTAGGGGAGAGTCACCCAAGTTGGGACAGTTTTTTTTTATAACAAATACTTGAAAATCTATAGATATTAAAAAAAAGTTGAGGTAATAAAATGAAACATTATTCTAATTATTAACACATTTTAGATATAAACTAAATAAAAAATATGCTTCGTTTTTTGTTATTAAAAAAAAGTGTGAATGTCCCATCATGAGAAACCGGAATCCTAAGATGGTCCGTTGGGTTTCTCAAAAAGGGACATTACTCTATACAACTTCCACAAATAAAATAGAGATCATCCATTACTCCACAAGACTCAAGAGTCCAATTTGAACATATTTTGCAGTTGTACCAGTCTTCACTACTCTCTGCGTACTTCTTTCCACATACAATGCAGTTTGAATCATGTTTAGTTGAAGTGACGACTGTGATATTGCTAATATTTGCATTTCGACCGCTGTGGTCCATAACTACAGTTCGTTTCACATATTTAACTTTGTTAGTAGGGATTGTGGATAGCAACGTCTCTAATTCATTTTTATGCGGCGATTCTGTGAGTATCGTGGATTTCAGAGAATGTCTAGAATAAGTCTTACCTTTCTTTTTCTGTGCCTTTGGTAGCGGACTAATATCAGTCACTTTTACCTTGGATGTCGGAAATTGGATAGGAATGATTTGGCTTCTCTGTATCGGTCTGTTATCTTCGGAATCACCATCTTTAGGTGACCTTAAAACAGACTGTTTTGAGGTTGAAGGAATCGGATTATCATACATTTCAACTTGATTTACGCCTTCGGTATGAGCCATCATTACGGGTAATTTATTGATCTGTGATGTAGTTTCATTGTCCACTGATTGTTCCGTCGTTTTAGAGGGAGCGAATTCGCAGTCTTGAAATACGTCTTCGTTAAAAGGCCAAATTCCGGTTACTCGGAATCCATTTGTCGCTATCTGTACAGAAGATGGCTTTGAGAATGCTTCTGCAACAGCACCTGAGATTTGATATATTCCAAATATACGACCACAATGATTTTTTAGCCATCTAGTAAGGTACAAATCATAATAACTCATAAATGTTTTAAAATACGAAACATCTAGGGGTTGCATTTTATGCGTACAGGGTGGTGGCAGGCATAATAAAATAATACCATTCTCGCGACAGAAGTTTATAACGTCTAAACTTTTTGTATGTGAACAATGGCCGTCCAAAATAATAAGAATTTTGCACTCCTTCGAAGGTCTGGTTTGTTGTGCAAAATATTTTATGAATTTTAAAAAAACATCACGATCCATCCATCCTTTGTCCTGTGGAAATGCCGGACTACTGTTAGGTGCATTGTCCATCAGCTGTTTTATTTTCTTTCTGGGAAATATAAAAGCAGGCGCAAGAAAATTGCCACTTGCACTCATAGCAGCTACTATAGTGACATTAACTCCTCTTTCGGCACTTGTTAAACCTTCCACTTGCTTTTTACCCCTGAGCAAGAACTTTAGATCATTTTTGGACGGTGGTCACTTCGGTCTCATCAATATTCCAGATTCTATCTGGAGTGAGGTGATGTTTATTATAAATACTTTCCAGGTTGTTGAAAAAACTTTGGACTGCATTCTTGTTGAATCCTGTAGCTCTAGCGTATGAGGTTGCTTCTGGTTTTCTCAGAGAAATATTTCTATGACAACTCAAAAACCCATAAACCCACTTTTTAGAGGCCATTCGAGTATCTTTATTAAAATTGTTAGCAATATTATTGGCTTGGGCAAAGTCAAATGCCAGACAACGAAGTTCTTTATAAGTGATTCCAAAAAATCGCTTTTCCATTTCAAGAATATGATCTAAAATTTCGTGTTCCTGTTCAACTGAGAATATTTGCCTAAACCGACCAAGATTTGTCATTTTCGGTCACGATTTTATTTTTGTTTGTAACTCGTCTTTGAAGAGTACTTTTAGGAATATTATATCTGTCAGCAGCTTCTCGAAGCGATAGTTCGTTATTCCGAACTTTTTGTACAGCTAGAATCATATTTTGAACGGACCAGTTTCCACGATCAGTTTTTCTTTTGTAATAGGAATTTGGATTTCTATTTGGCATCTGTAAAAGAAAAATATATCAGTGCCACTTACGAGATATAGAGTTCACTGAATAAAACATTTTTTAATGACACATTATCTTTCATCAAGGTTAGAATATTATGATCTCCTTGGGTATAATCTAATTACTGAACCCCTACTTATAAATGTGTTTAGAATGAATTACCGTTATATATAAGAATTTATGAGTAATTAATGATTTAATTAGTTAAAAGTAGGCAGGTATAAGAAGAATATCTGTAGCCATATTTTAGTTCTTAAGATGGGACGTCCCGACTTAGGAAGTTTAACTTTGTCCCATCATAAGAGATTTGCACCCATTTTGTAAAAATCTTAACCGATATTAAACAAAAGCTTTAATGGCAAATACTTTACAGTGAAATGCAATGACTATAAACTCTGTTATTGACTAATAACGTTAAGTTTCTCTCAGATACTTACCATTAACGCTATATTCACTATAATGTTGTACGTAAATAAATTTAAAAAAATATGTAAACATTAACAACTTGTTCTGACGAACGCTACCGGTATGCTAGCCTCGTGTCGTTTACGTGACAATACGACTGAATGGCAAGCTTTCATTCTTCCAGTGCAGGTGTTGCCACTTGTTACAGATTTTCTAGAATTGCTAGTGTCCCTATTTGGGAACCGTCCCGTCTTAGGTAACTCTCCCCTACTTGTCAGCGATAACGGTCCGCAGCTAACATCACAAGAATTTAAACATTTTACTTTAATTAATGCTATTAAACATATAACAATACCTCCTGTTTCAACACATTGCAACGGTGCTGCTGAAAATAGCGTTAAAACAGTCAAGCATTTTTTTGGAAGGGCTTTGCGAACGCGTCTAGATTTAATTAAACCTGTTGATTTACAAAAACAAAAATAAAACCTAGTTGATTTAACACACATTAGACGTAACTTGACTCAAGCGCAAGAAAATAATAAGAAATATTATAGGAGGAGGAGACAGGTAGAGTTTGTAGTGGGCGATATCGTTTTAGTTAAAGATTATAGGAACAGCAAGGTGTCGTGGTGCAAAGATTTTACGAATTTTAGGTAGAAGAGCATATTTGGTAAATCCGTCAGGTAGTAAACTTACGTGGAAAAGACATTGTAATCAAATTAAAATAGTTTTTAATAGTAATTTAGAAGGTATTAGTATTACGTTTTCAGGGGCGATGCACGATAGCTCAGAGGAAAATTATAGTCAAAATATCGAGGAAAATGTTATCCAAGCCGCTACAAACTCAACAGTAAATCTAGGTGGGGAGCCTCAGCTAGACTCTCAAAAGGATAATGATGGTATCCAAGAGTCAGGCATCCCACATAGACGTCCAATAAGATCTAGAAAAGAACCAAAACGTTTTGGATTCGAAATATAGTATTTAGAAGTTTAGTTTTGTTGTGTTCCTAAATTTAGTTACAAGTAGAATATTAGGGTGGGGGATGTAATGTATTGGACATGTAATTATAAACCTCACTCGCGACGCTCATGTATTGCTAATTATAGCATTATATTTCAGTTAGGTTACAGGTAAAACAATTAACAGTTGTGTTTGATATGTAGTCAAATAATGATTTGTTTTGAGTTTATCCAAGTGTTTTTGTACCAAACATTTCACGTTTTTCATATTCACCAGATACAACAAAAAACATTTGTTGTTTGATTACCTGGTAAATATACAAACAAATCTAATGGTTTTCTAACACAGGAACAGGCAACAATTGACCATGTGAGAAACATATGGGTTTTCTAGATTAATATCACAAACACCTAATGATTGCCCCTGGGACTTATTTATGGTCATAGCAAAAGCAAGTCGCACTGGAAACTGTACCTACATCCGTCGGAATCATTGGGATGCGTGGTATCAAAACGTCTTCTTTATACTTTCCTTTCAGTATAGTTGCTTTTATCACGTTGTTCAATAATTTTTTATCGCAACCGTGTGCCTTTACAAAGACGAGGTTGGTTGATATTTCTCAACATTATAATTACCGATCCAACCTTTAATTGAAGCAAAGAATATAGACGCTTATAGAAGAATCTTTCACTGTTATTTTTGAAAGTTGGCAAAAGATGATCGCACGTTCTGAAAAAGAATGAGAGGGTGGATCTAGATTTTAGTATCAATAGGGAGCGGTCATGTCGGCGCTATTATTGCTTTTAAAATATGAAAGAGTGGGGCAACAAATGCAACAGATATTTTTATGTAGATGCCGCGTGGCAGTAGAACAGGGTTAAATTTTTGCGTTTTATAACATTTTTTAAAGAAAATAATATTTTAACTTTTAATAAATGAATCCTATTAGAAAAAATATTATGATTCAAATTTTTAATTTAAATATGTACAAATCTACAAATAATATACTTAAAACTTTCTTACCGCAGACGTTCGGATACAATTAGCGTCTCTTAGCAAAGACAATGACGTCGACTTTGCTAAGTATCAAGACAATTACTCTACACACACACACACACACACACACACACACACACACACACACACACACTACACCTCAAATTGTAAGATTGGCGAATGGATTTAGTGTCCGCAGTCATTTAAACACAAACAAACAAAAAAAAAACTTTCTTCTTATTAACTATAAATAAAATTAATTCAATCAATAAAGTCATCAATCAGCGGAATGAAATATTTCCAAATTTTCTAAATTTAATAATTTCTTCTTCTTTGTTTTTAATATAAAATAACATAAAATGTAAAACACAACACAGTTTTTCTGCAAAATAATGGAAAATTGTCTAAAAAGTTTAATGAAAAGTCCTGAGAAAATTAAATTTTTGGTTGAAAATTTTTGAAATTTTTAAAAAATATTTCGTTAATTTTTGGGCAGAAAAACAGTATAATAAAAATTTATGTGACGGTTTTTCGTTGTGTTGGAACAAACCTATTTTTCATTCATAGTTATAAAATGTAAAAAATAAATGCTTTGAATATTGTAAATATCATACCTTTTTAAATTTCAAAATTAAAAATTTAACAATTTAATATATTAAAAATAAAGATTTTATTGTGAAAAAAAAAAACATAAAAAGCATGGGATTTTTTTAATCGTAGATGCAAAGTTAAATAAATAGCTCCGTTCGTACTCCTTTCCCACTTTCCCCTAACTACATCTTTTATGATAGTTTTAAGCCAACTGCCAGATGTGTTTTAAAGTATAAACCGTAACCAAATCGCCCATTTGAACTGTTCTTCTATAAGCGTCTATATTCTTTGATTGAAGATTGTGAGGTGGCAATCCTGGTAAATCCAGCGAGTTTAAACATTCAAGCGGATAGTTGGCGACATCATCTTGATTAGTAGCCAAATCAACTAATATATATCCTCAATTCGCCTGTAATTTGTTCTTGAATTTTGAAATTTAATTCATTCACATCTGTTTTTGCAGCCAATATAGCCCTTTTGCTCAATCGTCACGTTCTTGTGCAGTATGATTTGTAGCATTTCGGGTTCTTCCACCTAAATTACTTCGTCTTATAGGAGACATATCGAATATACTTAATAATTTTTATTAATCACTGGTATTAAAACACTTTGCACAAAACACGATATAAAGAGAATTTAAGAAGATAGAAAAACGAGAGATATAAAAGGAGAATTGGTTTCGTTTATCAAGTCGACAAAAGAAAACTGAGTAGATAAGGTAAGATAAGGTTGTTGTTGTCTGTGAAAGAGAATATAACACTACGTTTTATTGTTTTTTAATTTGATATGACTTGGAGTCAAGTCCTTTAAGCCAAAACAATGTTGTATGTATATAGAGTATATTAAATTAATAATAAATTAATTATTAAAGATAATAAACACTCTTTAACGCGTTTTTATTTGACAGATGCATCGACGTGAAAACTGATGCAATTTGTGTCGCGTTCGGAAACTAAAACAAAAGAAAGAATATTGCAAGGCCAATCAAATCTATAGCTCTTACATTTTTTGACTTTTCAATTTGATCGGGTTCACGATATTCTCACTTTTGTGTGAACGTATTAGATCCTCCAACGCGAACACGCACACACATACATTCTATTGAATTTGAACTTTGTGCAGCGACAATAAAGCTCAAATAGACTCTTCGCCGTTAGGAACACACCTACATTGTTTAGACAACAGTATGTGCTTGTAATTTAATATAAACTTTCTTCTTCTGAGTGTCTCTCCTATCGGAGATTGGATATCATTATGGCTATTCTAATTTTATTTACTGCTGTTTTGAATATTTCGTTAGTGGTACAGCCAAACCACTTTCTTAAATTTCTCATCCAGGACATTCTTCTACGGCCTGGATTTCTGCGTCCTTGAATCTTTCCTTGCATTATATTTTGTAGGAACGTGTACTTTTGTCCTCTCATCAGGTGGCCTAAGTATTCAAGTTTTCTCTTTTTTATATTCATGATAACTTCTAGACCGTTATTTATTCTGCGTATTACCTCTTCATTTGTAATTTTATCCACCCAACTTATTTTTAATATACGGCGGTAGCACCACATCTCAAAGCTTTCAAGATTTTTAATATTCCTCTGTTTAAGAGTCCATGCCTCAACACCGTAAATAAACTTTATTGAATAGCAATAAAGTTCAAATTGACTCTACATTTAGTTAGAAAATATTTGTATGGGAACAAGAAAAGGGCTGTTTTATTGTTTTCCCGGAAATTATTCAATTTTTCTCGCCGTAAAAACCATCTAATTTACTTCATCTAATTTACTTACCGTTGCACGTCATTATCATTGACAGAGATCGAAGTTGACATAGTTGCTAAAGTATAAAAAAATCTTGAATCCATTTTAAATCAAATAGGTCACATAATTATTGCAAAAGTGGATTATACAACAAAACAAATTAATATTACACACTAATAATAAACACTAATTTTGTTCTAATAATAAAGTACAAAAAGTGTCAACACCGCAACTGTCAAATAAGTGTTACCAATTTATGCCAAATATCACCTTCGTTCGATTACATTTACAGCGTGTTTCGAACAAATGTTCTTCATAAAAACGCTTTATAATGCATTTATACAAATTAAATGAAACATATTATTGTGTATTTATTTAAGTTAAGGGGACTGTCATGCGGAACTTTCAAAAAATCAATTTTAATTTTTTTTATAAATCGCTTCCATTTACATTCAAAAACTCCCTCCTATAATTTTAAACAGAAATTCCCACTAGAATATAGGTTATAGTTATTTTATTAACGTCATCTACGCACGTATGAAAACCGGTTTCTCTTCGCGCGGCGAGCGCGAGGATTCTTGCTTTTGTATATACGTTTGGTATGTATTAGTGATTCATTTTTATATAGTATGTATATCTGTATAACGTTTGGCAGTTACTATACACATTTGGAATTTTAAATCCGGAACATAGGATTTTTTACAAATACTAAGATTCTCTGCGTTGCAATTAACTAGTGTTTCTTTATAACGTCGCGATGTTTTATAACTAATTTATTTGTTCCACTGGATTTATAGTTCCACTTCTCCTCAGCGTTTTATAGTAGCGTATATTTCGGTTTTGTGCAGATAATAAATAATGTTTTATTAACATCAATTTTGTTTGTGTTCATTAGGTATTATTTGAGTTATACAATTTATACTTAAATACATTTATTAATCCAAATATTGTTTATAATTTCAAATTAAAAAGAGTGTAATATTATTTATAAAATTCCTTTTTATTTTTAATTTTAGAAATCAACATTTTTTTCAAGCCGTTTTGGCAATAAAACAACCATTTTTTTAGTTATAAAATATTTTCATATCTACATTTATAAATAAGTACGTTTTCGTTGAATTGACATGCGATCTAGGTTTGTTCCGTTTTTACACTTACACTGGCAGCATCGCGGCGTGAATTGAGAGTGAGACTCCAGTCAAACAAATGAATTAATTATAAAACATCGCGACGTGTATTGAAATTTACAGCTTTACAAAGCCATTTACAACAACTGTTGGATGAAGACGGTCCTCAATATTCACCAGGAATGGCCGATTAAACGTGAACGTGAGTATAAAGTTATCAGCCTTTTATTCACGAAAATTATGTAAAAAAAACTTATGCATTTTTCTCAAAAGTAACATTTTCAAACTGGTCAGACACTTTTCTCCGAACCTTCTTAACAGATTTTAAAAAACCAAAAATTTTTCGAATGTATATAGAAAGTACTAGATGATAAACCTTTAAAATATTTAAAAACCACCCTCCCTTTTATTATATATGGGTAAATCCACCGAAAAATATAGTGATTTTTCGACTTTTTTGAAAAAATACGTATAAACTCTTCAAAATAATACAATTTGCATATTTTAAAGGTTTATCATCTAGTTTTGAGTCTCACGAATACAACCCATTTTGAATTTTTTGAATATCTGTTACAGGTGACCCACAAAGTGTCTTACCACCAAAAACGCACTTTTTACTACACGCCATCTACAGGACACCAATGAAGTTAAAATCGTTATTAAAAATTTTTATTATGTACTTCAAGAATTACTTAATCATCTCCAAAAGGAATTATGTTAATAAATATTATAGTTTTATTTTCTACTTTAATTTTAAAATGCGTCTTTTTTTTAATCGCATGAGACTGTCCCCTTAACATTAATAGAAATATTTAAATATTATTTCTACGCGTATATAATAAAATATGTCTAGTGGCTGTAATACCAGTGCACTCGGCAAAGTGATTTTAAAAAAGAACACACCTACCGCCGAAATATTTATGTGAAGTAAACTTATAAAATCAATATTGTGGCCAGCTGAATGCCCTTATAAACACAAATAGGGACTCTATTCACTGTTGCCAAATTTCCATGCGACAGTCTGATGATGGCTCAGTTCTTTGTGAAGCTGTATGTATTAAAATTCGTTGTATCGCCAGAGGGTGAAAAGGGAAAAAAGGATAAAGGAATACTTGTATGTCAACCAAGAAAGTTCTAGGTACGTGAAAAAGGAATATATGTGTTACAGAAAGTTTTATTTAAAAATTAAATTTATAATTTTAATAAGAAGCTTATATTACAGTTGACAACAATGATACCATTTGTTCAAGATGTCCAAATAAAATAGTAATCGGTATGGCCTATGTAACAGAACATTATCTACACTTTTATGAATATGTCTACAATACCTACAAAAATCACATACAATCTTACACACTGCTTAGGTATTAGGAGAAATCGTCCAGTGTGCAGATTTTGCCAAAACGTGGATCAATTTATGTAGTAGATAGAACTATTTTTATTTACCAGTTCCAATAGGCGTCTTTTGTCTCAAAATATATAAAAATGTGTTTTAATGCTATTAAAAACATCACAGCAGGAGATTCAAGAATAAACATTCTAAATTTTCCAGGAGAGGAGAAGTTTTTACTTAGAACCGATGACGAAAATTCAAAACAAGATAGGCAGCGTAACCAATTTGGAAAAACCACACACATCAAAATAATTGCGTTCTAATAAAACTGATATTTGGCTAAATAAATGCGAAAATATGTAAACAAAACAAAGATTTAATTTTAGATATTTAAATTTTTATATTTAGAAAGAAATTATGGAATTCACTGCTTCAAGGTAAGTTTTGCCAAGAAGACATACAATTAAGTGGATATCCGGAAAGTAAACATATATTTTTCTATTAAAAGGATTTCGATCTCAAAGCTCAAATGTCCTTAGAGTTTTTATTTTCTCTATTCATTCGGTATAATACACAAAAGACTGTTAGGCTTGCGAGCTATATAGTATATACTTTTGGTGTTTTTCATTTACCATTTTAATGCCTTTCAGTCAACTTGCGTCCAGAAATCATACTACATAAATCGACCCATCTATTAATTGTACATTTCCTAAACAGTCAAGTAATTATTTATAAAATTGAAGTAAGGTTAACTGTGGTACATTTTTGTTAATGTCGTTACAATATTTAACATGGCAGAACTCAGAAAAGAAACTGGTTCAACTTAGATAATACGAACAAAAAGATTTTTTTTGGCAGATCCCTTTGGTAGCCAAATGATTTAGGTAGCTCCAAAATTAATGTTTTATTATTATGAGTCAAATTTTAAAAAGTAGTTAACCAATTTCCATTTTCTTAAGTCAAAAGGGGGTAGACCAAGATATATCTTGTCTCCAATTTGACAAATAATATGTGAATGCTGATACGACGATTATAAGAGAAATATATGGGTTAGAGATAAAATGATAGAAACTTTAGATATGCAGATGATATTGTTATACTGGCAAGCATTCAAAAAGAGTAATCTAGGAAGAAAATAATATAAACAATGCAAGTTTTAAGATCATAGAGCCTATATTTTGGATTGCTGTCTAGATGAACAGTGAGCTATAGTAGTTACGGAATTACTGCCAAAAACTATACATCATAAATCAATCGAGCTCGAGATTGGATTGACCATCAAAATGAAAATTATATATAAGCACCCACTTTGTTTAAAGGTTTATTTCTGTTTTGTAAAATAACTGTTTTGTTAACATTTCATATTGTGAGTTATATTGAAAAATCTTTTTGTTCCCATATCAATGGAACCAGGGAAGCTACATTTTTGTCTAAGGAAAAAAGAAATAGATATTCCAGCATATTTTAATACAGTAAAATACACATGATTTCAACATAATTTAACAATAAATATGCACCTGTAGAAGGTTATAAATACAAATAGAGTATATACGTCTTCGATTCTAAGACATACACTTTTATAAACATAAATAATGTAAACCTCTTTTATTTTTAATTATTATATATATAATATTTTCCATATATATTCAAAGTAGTATCAAATGAGAGATATATAATGTACAAACTTATAATGGATAGCATACTAAGTGCTCAGCATAAATAAAGTTTGGTGGTAATCCGCATTGCCAATTGTTTAGCTAAACGAGAAGTGTAGAGCTTCTGGTAATACTTAAAATAAATCATAAATAGCCACAGTGAGTTGGACAAGGCGGCACTACCGGCTGAAATCTGAAAATTAAAAAAATACTAGTTAGTTATATAACAACAAAAATTGGATAACGAATTAGGGTACTGTAACCAGTTTTGGACACAGCACCAGTGATGGACATCCAACAAATTAATGCATATTATCAAGGAAGCTTTCAATAGAAATCTGAAATCTTTGCTCTGTGACAACTGCTTCATGCAGAGGCAGCTTGTTGTATTAAAGTGAGCATAGTTTGCCACGTCAGTTTTGGCGCCAAGATGTATTGTTAGCGTTGGTGGTAAGAAAGTAAATCATTTGTTTAACTTACAAAAACTTTAAAACCTTTACAAAAAAATTAAGTGGGTTTTTAGTTAATTTTGTTGTTAAAACGATTTACTCTGGGTGTCCAATACTGGATTTACAATTATATGTACTTTCGTAATATGGACAGGGTGTCTTATTAAAGGCACATACGTTTTTATTTGAAATTACTGGTAAATACGTAGATATAAAAAATGCTATCTTTTGCTATAAACACGAAGTCTATACATTTAGGGGATCCAGCATTGGACATATCCATTAAATAAGTGTCCAATAATGGATAAGAAAATGTCCATTACTGGTGTCAAGAAATAATTTTATTTCGTTATTTTACTGCTGATCATTTATGATGGATAGATAAGGGGCATAAGAATTCTACCACTGCTCAAATGGCAGAAGCTTTATTAGCGGCTAAAATGGGTATGCCAGTTCCAGTTTCAACTGCAAGTAAGAGAATTGGTGTACCTCTTATTACATGGCACAATAAGCTGAAAGGAATAGGTCCTAAGATATGCAACATGGACCCTTCAATAGTTCTTACTGCAGATGAGGAAGCTCACGTTGTTAGGTGGATTATCGACATTGCAAGAGCTGAGTTTTCTGTAGCGAACCAGTTACAGTTACAAAGTAAATAAAGAAATTAAACAGAAAAAGTCCATCTACCAAAGGTATCCCTGGTAAAAAGTGGTTTAAGTCATTTCTGAACAGACATCCCAATATATCTTTGAAGACGTCAAAGAAACTTACCGGTTATCGTGACCAATTAACAGAAATCGATATATGCAATTGGTTTTAAAAAGTTTCAAATTATTTTCAAGATAATGGCTACTATGAAATTTTAGGACATGCACATCATATTTTTAACGCTGATGAAACAGATATTTGAGTGTGCTCTAAAACTGGGAAAGTTTTGGCACTTAAAAAGGAGTTATGAAAATCGAAAAGGTATAAGAATTCCATTGTTATTCTAGTGTCCCACAAGGGTCTCATTGTGGTCCCTTGTTTTTTAGCTTGTTCATTAACGATATAGGTAAGGTTATCAAAAACTCACACTATCCGCTATTTGCTGATGATCTTAAATTATTGCGTTATATACATGATAAATCGGATAGAGATCTCTTGCAAGATAATGTAAATAATATATGTTTTTGGTCGAAACAAAATGGTTTAAGCTTAAATCCAACTAAATGTTCTTGTATTTCATTTAGTCTTATAAATAATCTAATAGCTAATAAATATGTTCTTAATGATGTACTCTTGGATTCAGTTACTGAGATTAGATATTTGGGTGTATTTTTGGATTGCGCATTGACATTTAGAAGCGATTTTCTTAAAATTAAGGAAACAGGATTTCGTAATCTTGGTTTTATTTATCGTAACAGTCATATTATTTCACCCATTGTATTCAAATTATGGTATTGCTCTCTGGTACGATCAGGTCTTGAATACTGCTCTGTTGTTTGGTCCCCATTTCTTTAAGTCTACATTGATGGATTGTAGAGCGTATAGCGGAAGTTTTTAATATCTTTAGCTTTTAAAGCACATATTAATATAAGAAATACTGAAAATTATTTCATAGATAATCTGTCATAATGTCTCAATTTAACATTGTTACACTGAAGAACCGCAGGTTGAGAGCTGATATGTTATTTTTGTTAATATTCTAAACAACGTTATTAATTGTCCCCCATTATTAGCCAATGTATACTTAAACAATACAATACACAAAACTCGACACACTGCACTCTTTTATATTCCTTTTCATAGGACTGATTATACTCGTCATTTTCCCTTGTCGAAAATGCTCAGCTCTTGCAATGACCTCTTATCGGATCCATTCTGTCGAATCATTAATGTTTTCAAAAGGCAACTTAGAGTCTACTAAATATGTAATATATTTTTTAACTTTTGTGATTTAATATACTGTTTTAATGTACACATTTTTACTGTTTAATTGTTTCTTTGTTGTTGTTTTGATGTTTATTGTACATGATTTTTAATTTTTACTATTTTTTGTATTTTATTGTAAACGGTTCTACCATTGAAATAAATAAATAAATAAAATTAAAGGAAGACAGATAGGTGCACTATGCGCAAACACATGTCTCGAAGAAATTACTCTTGAGAATATTACTTCTACATTCGCAAAGAAGAACAACGTGTTTGCAAAAGTGTGTTCTTGGAAACTTTTAATGTTTCAGAAACTTAGATCACTACAAGATTAAGAAAAATAAAAGATGGTGGATCATTAGAGGAAGATAAACGTGGAAAACACACTAACAGAACACATAAACTATCACTACAAATAGTATATATTATAGACAAAGTAAAAAGGGCTAAATATCCAGAAAATATACCGAGTGTACGAGTATTGTGAACAAAATAATATCACTACAGTTGTCACGTCACGGTAGTGTAGAGATATTTTCAATGAATAGTTCAATGTTTTGGGTTCTTTAAACCAAAAAAAGGACCAGTGTACCGTTTGTTGTTTTTAATATGGTTACTCTTACATATAACTTTACAGTTTATGATGTTGGAAATAATCAGGGTTACAGCTATGTCTAAAATGAGCAGGTGACTAAAAGAGATCCAAATGAAATTGCCAGTTGCCTCTGGAAATTTTTAGATCTTAAGGCAAAACATAGTGTTTAAAACGATAATAGTCTACTCACACAAATGTGGAGGACAAAATAGGAATCGTTTTGTGTTTTCGACATTTTCTTTTGCTTCCGGACATTTTGAAACTGATATTGTCCACAGATTTTTGGAAAAAGGCCACACTCAGAACGAGGGTGATAGAAGAGTAGGTTACATTAATCAGAATAGCTAAAACTACAGGAAGAGTTTACGATGTTACGGAAATGGCCCAAGGATGTTTACAGACATTTTAAACAAATGACTGATACCAAGAATCGAAAAGTTGACGACAAAAAAAAATCAGAAAAATCAAAAAAAGTTAGCAAAATACGAGAAATAAAATTTTCGCATGATCACAAAATTCTATAATGTTATACGAATTCAATGATGGTTTTAAAAGTGGTGATATAAAATTAAATCGAAAATGCAGAGGATGGCCTTCCACTACCATCAAATTTCCACCGAAACTATATGATGCACCATTACCAATTGAAAAAAAAAGCTAAAGGGATTACTGTGGCTGTGTAATACTAGCAAAATACCCAGAATGTACCATGGATTTACATATAGAAAAAAAATTATTGTTCCTCATGTGTCCAAGATTAGTTCCATTACCCTATATAGGTTTTCTTATAAAAACAACATTCAGATGTGGTACTGATAGATACATAAAGATATAAAGCTGCTCTACGATAAGGTATGACATTACTGATTTAGAAACATAAAATAATATAACAACAGCACCATCAGAGTATCCTTTATTGCAATAAAAATACTTTACACGGTCGAGTTTACCGAAAGTATAAGCTGATTATAGCCGCAAATATCAAACATGGAACAAAAAATTTTGTGTAGCAGTGTTGGCATGTTTTTATAATGTAGATCATGTATGCTTTAGATATAAAAAGATTAAGCTTTAGAAAAGTACATTTTGTTCATATTATGTTATAAATTCTGCAGTGTTTGATTTATATAAAACAAGAATGAGTAAATATTTGTTTTTTTGGATATTAATTGCAGTTAATTATATTGGCAATTACCCTTTGATAGATTAGGCAATCGTTAAATCAGCAGTTGCCAGATTGCAACAGATGTTAATCAACACAATAATAACAATTAATCTCGAAAGAGAGAAATATTTATTCGTTATTGCTTCATATAAATTAAAAATTTCAGAATTCATAAAATAGTATAATCAAAATGTACTTTTGAAAATATTTCCCTCTTTATATTCGAAGCGTACAATATATGCATTATAAAAACATGCCAACATTGCTAAGCCGAAATATTTTTGACATTTGCGGCTATATTCAGCTTGTACTTTCGGTAAACTCAACCTGTTACACTATTTTAACTACGTCTGCAGGTCTCTGGGCGAATTGAGTAGCTTAGGACCATGCTGTCGGTCCCAAGCTCGGATAAAGGAGAGACTCCATGTTAGGTTAGCACCCTGCCTGCAGAAAGACATTTAGGTATACAGAACTGAAGCTGTCTCGGAACCAGATTTGTGAATTTATGACGAATAATAGAATGACAAAGGACAAACGAAAACGGGTCAGCAAATAATTGTTGAAATGAAAACACCTAGAATAGATATATATGGCTTATCAAAGACCAAAAAGAAAGATCAAGAAACAACTCACTATGCACAATTCATTCCAATATATAGTGGTAAACCCAAACACATGAGCAATACATAAACAGTATTGAACAAATAAAATATGTAAACAACAGAATTCTACAGGTCACTAAAGCTTAACTAGGCCAATTTGCACCTAATAAATGTTTACACCCCAGACATCTCTAAATCCATGGAAGAAACAAACAGTATACAACACACATTCAACAAAAAATTCTCGAAAAAATGAATGACATTAAAAAACTAGTCATTTTCGGAGACCTTAATGCTAGGATAGGCAATGACACACTGCCAGGAGTGAAACAAAAATTCAAGAAAGATACCATCAATGAGAGAAACAAGATGAGGATCACATTCTCCCCACACAAAACCTTCTTACCCAAGAAAACAGATGTTTTTTCTCTATTTGGTTTTGCTTCTTTCGATTTTGTCTACATATTCGTTTTCTTTAGCGCTATAGTATATTTATTTTTGTATATATTCCTCAATTTTTTTAATTATTGTTTAATTTCTCTGGTCCAGGTATCATACCAGTTTTCTTTCTGACTAATTTCTGTTTTCCAATGCTTAGGTCTGTCCCCTGTATCATGACTGTTTGACCCCATCTTCTAGATATCGGCAGCTGTTTTTTCCAGTTTCTTACGTATTGCTCCATCTAATTTTTCCGCTGTGACTTTATGTTAGTGGAAGGAAAGTGATGGATTGGTCGAAAGAAACTTTCATGGCTGCGTAATATTAGACAATGGTGTGGTTTCACAGTAGAAGAATTATTTCGCGCAGCAGCCGACAGAGAAAGGTTTCAGGAAATTGTAAACATGATGACGGCCAACGTCTGAATACGGACACGGCACCCAAAGAAGAAGAAGACTTTATGTTGGAATGTCCTACTTGGTATAATTTTTCTTTCGTTTGCTCTTTGATTTGGTTATGTCTTTTTTGATAGTTTGAGATTGATCCTCTGTAGTCAGTTACTGACACACTTCTGTAATGTAATGTGTAACGTTATAAACGTCACATATCTATTAATTTATATTTAAATAATTATTTCATTTTAATTTCTTTATTAATTTATTTATCTTCAGTTTAATTTTTTATTATTTTTTTATTTAAAAAGTAGTTGGCGCCCTGTTTTTCTTTTCTTCCTCTGTCTTTATTTTCTCTCTCTTTCTCTCCCGTAGAATAAATATTCGCTCTCTCTCTTTCTGTCCGGCACACTAAATATTCTGTTCTGTGTTGACAGACAAGCAACATTCTATGACATATGTGCTAACTTCAAGCAGTCCCCCTACTTTGTCAGTTAACTTTTCTAACGTAGTGGGAATATAATTTTTTGCCTGTTTTTGAAATTTATAAAAGAAGGCAAAAATTATTAAGACTCATTTTATGGTCTACAATATTCTCTTGGGGTAAGTACTTTCATCGTAATCTTTATTCTATAATTCTGACCGCATTTCAAATATTCATAACCTTACTTCTTTCACCAAACCACGACGAACTCATCCTTGAGATACTGGGCTAGGCAAGGTATAGACGATAAGTTCCCATGGTTGATTGAGGTATTATTTTTACAATAGTACTTCAATTCTCTTTCGTAGTCTTATCGTTATAAATGTTAACTCACATCGCAAATCATCACAAGAAAATGTTCACAACATGTTGACATTTCTTTTACTGTCGATTTGACTGAATTTTTTATGTCATCAAAAAACATTGATACATCAAAATATTTTATTCTTATGAAAACCACTCAGGTGAAATTTATGTGAGACCGGATTGTCATAAAAATATTTTATTATATTAACAAACATCTCAACCAACTTACCCATATTTAGTGTAACATGCATATTATTGCTAATTATTTATTATTACTGACAACACTGTTTGCGCACGCCATCAGAGTTCATAGTAGGTTTTACATCTATTGGTTCTACGTTTTGTGGTCGGATTACATCACCTTCCGGAGGGTCTCTGATCTGTTTTTGGGAAACAATTCTATAGATCTCTGAAACACAAAAACAACAATAATAAAAAAGAGTGGACAAACCATTTTACAGCAGAGTAAATAATTTTATTACAAGAATAATACAGTTATACAACATAAGTATAATACAAAATAAATTGTTTGTCAAAATAAATCAGGTCAATCATATTTTAGTAGTTAAACTTAAAAAAATGGGTGCTGATGGGCCACTTCTTAGATGGCTGAGAACATACTTGATTGACCAAGTTCAGATGGTGCGTATCAAGGATTTTGTTTGCAGTTAGATAAAGGTTTATTCGGGAGTACCCCAGGGTTCTCATTTAGGACCCTGTTATTTAACATATTCATCAATGATATACACCACTGCTTCCAGTACAGTTCACCTCTTCTTTTTGCGGACGATTTAAAGTTCTACACAATGATCAATAATACAGAAGATTGTGTTAATCTTCAACACGATCCTGATCAGTTGAGTGAGTGGTGTGTGTGTTGCATGCCATGGTCCTGAACGCATCCAAGTGTCATGTTGTTTCTTTTGGACAATCGACAGACCCAATGGAATATAATTATAATATACAGAACATTCATGTTGACTGGGTTACCGAAATTCGTGATCTGGGAATTAATTTAGACTCTAAACTTTTATTTGAGTATTTACAATGCTTGGCTTTATAAAAAGATTCACTAGAGACTTTCAGAAAATTGAATCGATTAAATTACTACATTGTTCTTTACTCAGCCCCCATCTAGAGTATTGTTCTTGTGTATGGTCTCCATCTTATAATATTTACATATCAAAAATTGAGACAGTTCAACACAAGTTCTTGAAATATATAGCAATAAACAGGGTATACCTTTTGAATAAAATCAAGTCAATTATTAAATAATTAAGGCTCGGTACTCGCACCACTGCTTTTTAGCCTTTACATGCGGACACAAAAACATCAACAAAGTTTGGCTATGCTGATGACTTGGCTTTATTAACCCAAACAAAGTCACTAGAAGAAGCTGAAAAGATTCTTACGAAATACTTATATGTTATGGAAAATTACATTCAAAAATGGAGACTTTGTCCCATGCCTCCAAGACTGAAGCAACTTGCTTCCACCTAGACAACAATCTGACGTCAAGAACCCTTAACGTTTACTTTGTTCACCAGAAATAACATCATTCAGAAGGAAGAAAGAGCAGCTGCCGGAGTGGGGATACTAGTCAAGAAAAAATGGGTAAAAACAATAAAAACATTGGAACCCATAAATGAACGAATAGTAAAACTCATCATGGAAATCTATGGCAAGCAAATCGTGATACTGGGAGTATACGGCCCTACGGATAACAGTCTGGTAGCAGAAAAGGATCAGTTCATGGATACCTTACAAGAAGAGATTGGAAAAGTGAGACCAACACAAGAAATAATAATAGCAGGGGACCTAAATGGAAGAACGGGGAAACGACAAAATGATAGCACGATAGGCCATTTTGGAGAAATGTGACAAACGATAATGAAGAAAGACTAATTGACCTGTGCGAACTGAACAATCTGAAAATTACTCATCACCATTAAACATCAGATCCATTATCGATTACATAATTGTCAGCAAAAGTAGTACTATTAAAATTAGAGACACACGAGTAAAGAGAGGAGTCGAATGTGGCACTGACCGTCGATTAATATTCAAAAATATGGTTTCCCTACACGTTGAACACCCAAACTAGAAGGAAGAAAGAACACGAAGAAGACCAAGTAGAAAAGGAACAGAAAGAAGAAGAAATGAAGTTCAACATACATTTACTTCAAGAGGAATCCATAAGGGACCTATACCAGAGAAGACTGGACCAGAAGTTACAGGATTTCGGTTTCAGAAACGTCAAAGAAACGTACGAGCACGTCAAACACAGCATAAAAAAGGCGGCATTAGAAGATTTGTGGAAACTTGAGAAAAGAAATACCCAACACAAAGTAAAAATAAACAAAGAAACCAAAAAAATGTATTGAGAAGTAAATTCTATAAATGAAAAGTATGAGCACCCAATCACCAGAAGACACACAGAAGTACAAAGAGAAAAACAGAGAAGTAAAACGAAGAAAGGCAAAAGAAAAGAATGAAGAATGGGAAAAAACATGTGCACAAATTGAACAAAACATAGGAGGAACAAGGAATTCGGAATCCTTGAAAATACTGAAATCTTTGAGGAAAAATAAAAACGAAAAGGTCCAAATACAATACATATCAGAAAAAGAGTGGGAAGACTACTATAAAGAACTACTCACAGAAAACCGCCCAGATTTTATAGAGACAGACACAGAACATGAACAACAACAAAATCAGAATGAAGAACAGATTAAGATAACATTAATCGAAGTAAAGAATGCCATAAAGACTTTAAACAAAAAATCAGGGGGACCAGGAAGAATTGTTAATGAACTAATTAAGTACGGAATGGACAAACTACACAGAATTATACACGAAACGCTATAAACCTGAACAAAATACCAGATGAATGGTCCAAAGCATATATAACCTCGATACATAAAAAGGGAGATAAGAAGAAATGCGTGAACTACAGAGGTATCAGTGTGATAGCATGTATGGGCAGGTTATATGGAAAAATACTGAAAGAAAATCTGGAAAAATCTATCTCAAATAATATCGGAGAAGATCAGGCGGGGTTCACGGCAGGAAGATCTTGCATAGACCACATATATACACTCCAACAATTAATTTAAAAAAAATGGCAAAAAATAGACACGCAATAGATTTAAAAAAGGCATATGACACGGTTCCCAGAAAACAACTATGGAACACGATGAAGGAAATCGGAATAACTCAGAGGTTAATAGAAGCCGTAAAAAACCTTTACAACAACAACAAGGTAAGAGTTAAAACCGGCAATAAAAAATACTCCAACGAATTTAAGACCACAAAAGGCTTATTGCAGGGATGCTCTACATCTCCGACACTGTTCAAGATATTCCTCGAACAAATATTAAAACCATGGAAAAGGAAATGTGAAGGGATGGGAATACCAATCCGGGACAACTTCTTGTACACATTAAGCTTTGCAGATGACCAAGTGGTAACGGCTCAAGATGAAGAAGATCTGTGCTATATGCTCCGAAAATTAGAAAAGGAATACACAAAAAATGGACTGGAAATAAACCTAGAAAAGACCGAATATTTAACAACAGAGCAAGAACCAGTGAGAAACTTGGAAATGGACGATGATAGGGAAATTAACGGCACTGAAAAATTCAAATATTTAGGATTCATACTCTCAAAAAATGGAACCACCGAGCAAGAGATAACCAGCAGATTAGCACAGACAAGAACATGTATTAAACAAATGAACGGGGTACTGTGGGATAGACAGATTACCAGAAATACAAAGAAGAGAATTTATAACACCTTGGTACGCAGTATAATGACCTATGGAGCAGAGAATTGGGTAATAAATAAACGAAACAGGTCCAAAATCACAGCAACTGAAATGGAGTTCATGAGAAGAAGCTGCAGAGTGACAAAAATAGATCGCATCAGAAATGAGGAGATAAAACGAAGAATGGCAGTAAAACAAGACATACTCAGCTACATCGAAGAAAAACGTTTAATTTGGTATGGACATATGAGAAGAACAGATCATACAAGGTGGATAGCAAAGATTTCGGATTGGAGCCCAATAGGAAGGAGGAAAAGAGGTAGACCCCGAAGATAATGGAGGGATGAAGTGGACGAGGCCATGGAAAGACGAGACCTTAGAGATGGAGAATGGCAGAAAAGAAAGGACTGGAGACGTTGGCTGAAAGAAGGAAGGCGGCGACAGCTGTAAAAATCCTTATATAGATACATAGATAGAAGCTCAGCGGCACAACATGGGGGGCATCGGCATCCACACTCAGGTCTTCAGGCTTAGCTCTTGTTTATTCCGTAGCTGAATATGCGCGCCAATATGGATCAACAGTGCTCACGTTAAAAAGATAGATGTCCAGCTTAATAACACCATGAGAATGATCGCTGGAGTAATCAAATCTCTACCAACACATTGGCTACCAGTGCTGAGCGACATTCCACCACCACATCTTCGCTGACTCAATCTGCTTAACAAAGAATATAACAAAATCATAACAAGATCCTTAGCAACACGGAGTTGCCGATTCATAACTATATAGAAATGGAACCAAATGTCGACTGCGCTCCAGAAAATCTTCAATACAAACTGCAGAATCAGCCGCAGCCACAGGGTTTAACATGATCACCAAATGGACCCATGAATGGTCTGAACCGCATCACAACTCAACATGGGCGATATGCAGATATGTTGCACAAATGGGGTAAGCTACCATCACCTGTCATGCAGCTGCGGCGAGGTCCAATCTATCAAGCACATAACGGAGGAGTGTTACAAGTGATCCTACGAGGGCAGCTCACAAGACTCCCGTTTGCGACGATCGATTCGATTAACTATATAAACAACCTCGACGTTTGCCTATAAACGGGCATGATCTAAGTATTTTTATATCGAGTCAATTTTAACGTTTATTGTAATGTAGATGCGTCGAAATGCCATACGCTAAATAAAATAAACTGCATTTCGAGATCAACATAAGCGGAGTGGGCTCCCGATGTGTGCTATGTTAGCTGTAGTGTGTTATTAGTAGTGTCCTTTCTAAATAGAACTTTTTACCATTCACAATAAGAAGTTTGAGTATCGCGGATCTAAACACGTAACGTTTTCATATGTTTGAAACAACTTACCTGTGAGTATATTTTGGAAAGCATTATCGACATTGGTCGAATCTAGAGCTGAGGTCTCAATGAAGCTGAGGCCGTTTCTTTCGGCGAAAGCCTTAGCTTCTTCTGTCAGCACGGCGCGCAAATGCCTCAGATCGGATTTGTTTCCGACCAACATGATCACAATGTTCTGATCTGCGTGGTCGCGTAATTCGCGCAACCAGCGTTCAACGTTTTCGTATGTCAGATGTTTGGCGATATCGTAAACGAGTAGAGCGCCAACTGCACCACGATAATAGGCCGCCGTGATTGCTCGGTATCTCTCTTGACCTGCCGTGTCCCATATTTGTGCTTTAATAGTTTTACCATCCACCTTAAACAAAAATACTGTTAATTAAATTATTCATTTTATATAAAAAAACATTATGAGATCAAATTTTCTTTATATAAATCATAATTTAATTGAAAATACGTTAAGGTTATAAGTTATAAGTAGAGACTGGATTATATGCTCTAAAAAATGATTAAAATATGCATGCAACATGCATTTAAAAAGTAACCAAATATGCCTTTAATATATGCAATATGCATTTATATATGCACTTAAAAAATATTTTTTAATTTTTAGGGCTTGAGATTTGGTGAGAAATAAAATTATAGTATAACTTAGAGTGTTTATTTATTACTATATTAATAAAAAATACAAATGAAAAATCACAAGAAAATGTCCTCGTTCTTGCTGTTACAGTATATAATCATAAAATTTTCAATATTTTCAAGAATAATGTTATGCCTTCTATTAGTTAATATGGGTTTGTATGAGGAAAACGATCTTTCAACATCACAGGATGTAATTGGCGCAAATCTAAAATTTGACACTAGCGAGGGATCCATATTAATAACTTCGTTAAAGCTTCCATTGATTATGTTATTTATTGATCGCAATAAAGAAAGCCTTCATTAAGGTTTAAAACTTCACTAAATTTATCTTTAATTATTTTTGCAAATTTTCCCTGAAAGGTTTACTATTCTTTCTTTGCGATAATCAACAATGCAAATATTATCTATCATTTAAAGATAGTTTTGTAATAGAGTTTACAATTATGTTAAAATTTGCCTTTATATAGGACAGTTCATTCCGAACAGAATTCTTACTAAAAATATTTTGACATTTCTGAATAGTAATACAACAAGAAGGATCAAAATTTGATATAACATTTTTGATATAAATATAATTATTTGCACAAAATATGGCAATATTCAACCACGTCCCCCATCTAGTCAACACTGGTTCCGGTAGCAAAGGGATATCGGGAAGCATCTCCCTATACAGGGTGAGTCATGAGGAACTTTACATACTTCTACCATATGTAGAGTCCCTCAGGGAGCATATCATGTGGCCACTAAAAAATGTCAACTCCTCTTCTTTATTAATTAACAGGGTGATTTGTGTAATTGACCATTTATTTCATTTTACTGTAGTGTTTATACGGCTCATTTGATTTTTTTAATTTTTGCATGATACAGTACACTACTATCAAGCATTCGACTGGTATTAGCTAAACTAAAAAATTCCAGGACTGGCTTTGGAAAAATTAATTTAGGGATTCGTATTAAATATTACACCCTGTATATATATTTTTTAAAATGCAATAAGTGATTTTCAAACTACATAAATAGCCAATGAAAACGACATATTCGACAATGTTGTCGCACTTTTTTAAATTTTTAGTGAACGATCCAATCTTACCAAAAATAGAACAACCATAATGAAGTATCAAATTATAAGGTATTAATTTAAACAAATGTTATAAATTTCAAACATTTTAATTAAAATGAGTTCCTACAACATAATCTAATACGTAGAAAATTAACATCTTTACTGTCACTTTGTATTATCTCTACGATAGAATCAATTGTTTTTCAATTTTAAATTTTTACTCATAGATCGTATTGGGGCATTATTTTCGATAAATAATAAATTAAATTGATTAAAAAGTCAAATCTCTTGTATGTGTTAGTTTTTGTTGATTGTAAATGATTAAAATTTTATGTCAAATAATAATACATTGCATCAACTGTACTAAATAAAAATAAATCTAAAAAAATTTAAAATGAAGGTTGGCGTTGACCGTTTGACGTTTCTTGATATTTTATACCCATTGTCATTATTGTCATTATCAATTGTTATTTATGTGTACAAGAATACATATTTCTTCTGTCATATCTACGTTAAGTACATTGTGTTAGTTTTGGTAGAGCTTTTGTTACTTTCGTTCCAAATGCCACATCAGTTTTCGACCACAGAATATGCAGACATAATATTTGTTTATGGATTCTGTAATGGGAATGGTAGGGATGCTAGTAGATAATACTGCAGGAGATTTCCTAATCGTCGAACTCCCAGTCATCTAACATGTGGGTCAGTTTTTAATTATTTGCGAGAAAATGGCACTTTTCCTAGTGGAACAACAGAGCGACATGTAGATGAAGCGCAGTAAGATGACATTATGGACGCCGTTACTATGAACCCTACAATAAGCACTAGACAAGTAAGTCGAGAACTCAATGTTACTCAGTCAAAAGTAAGTAGAGTCTTACAAAAAAATAATCTATACCCATATCACATTCAAATGGTTCAGCGACTACATGCTGGAGATGAGATCGATAGGTTGAAATTTTGTAGATGGATTAACAATAATCGACCAACGCTATACAGGACACTATTTACAGATGAAGCCCAATTTACCAGAGACGTGATAAATAATTCACGAATTCACATGTGTGGGCAGAAGAAAATCCCCATGCTATTCGAGAACGTCGTTCTCAGTTAAGGTTTTCGGTTAACGTGTGGATTGGTGTCATAAATAACCAATTAGTAGGTCCTCACTTTTTTGATGGTCCTTTAACAGGGCAGGTCTATTTGAACTTTCTACAAAATATTTTGCCGAATTTGCTTGCCAACGCGAACGTTGCTATCCGAGGGATGTATTTTCAGCATGATGGGGCATCTCCACACTTTTTACTGGCAGTGAGACAACATCTCAATAATGTTTATGGCAACAGGTGGATAGGACGTGCAGGTCCTATTTCGTGGCCTTCAAGATCCCCTGATTTCAATCCCGTTGATTACCATATTTGGGGACGATTGAAGCAACTAGTTTACGCAGTGAATATTAATAACCGACAACAATTAATTGATAGAATTATACATTGTTGTAATACTATTAGAAACGATCCCCAGAGTATCCGTAATTCAATACGTCAATTAACAATTCGGCAACAAAAATGTGTACAGGCTGCAGGGTTCCATTTCGAAAATCTATTTTGAATTATTTTTATTTTGTTACCATTATTGTATCTTTTCCAGTTCTAATTTATGGGTTTATCATAACTATGTACATATTTTTAGTTTTTTTTTAATTGTTCTTCGTTATTGTTAGTAGTTACTGTTTTTTGTTGTGCAGTGACTCAGTTTATCATTTCAATTAAAATGTTTGAAATTTATAACATTTGTTTAAATTAATTACCTTATAATTTGATACTTCATTATGGTTGTTCTATTTTTGGTAAGATTTGATCGTTCACTAACAATTTAATAAAAGTGCGACAACATTGTCGCATATGTCGTTTTCATTGGCTATTTATGTTTAATCACTTATGCTTTAATTTACAGGTGTAATATTTAATACGATTCCCTAAATTAATTTTTCCAAAGCCAGTCCTGGAATTTTTTAGTTTAGCTAATGCCAGTCGAATGCTTGATAGTAGTGTACTGTATCATGCAAAAATTAAAAAAACCAAATGAGCCGTATAAACACTACATTAAAATGAAATAAATGGTCAATTACACAAATCACCTTGTTAATTAATAAAGAAGAGGAGTTGACATTTTTTAGTGGCCACATGATATGCTCCCTGAGGGACTCTACATATGGTAGAAGTATGTAAAGTTCCTCATGACTCACCCTGTATACTTCTCGCAATGGTGCTTTTAAAATTGCTTTCTTTACATTGTTGGTTTTGCTACTAGTTAGCGATGCCGCTTCCTACATGGATAAAGCCGTTACTAGTCTTAAGATTTTTTAAACTTTGAAAAATTAAGGCAAATATCGAGCACAAATTTAATAATCAAATTTTGCCCAAGTACTTTCGCTTTCTACAGCATCATCAGGGGCATTTCGTCAAATTTGGGCTATCCAGCAAGCGCAGAATGTAATAAACATGAGATTGGACATAAATTGTACATAACACTACATTAACACAAGGACAAACAGTTTAAAATGATTGAAAAATTATTCTACGCTCTACATTCTTCGACAACAGGAGAGAGAATGTTTCAGAGGGAAATCTTCAAAAGATCTTGTTGGAAGATTTATTTGAAGAAAAAAGAGGAAAACATTTAAATAGGCCCAGAAACATTTCAGAGGACGTTGTTGTGTTAATGGGGGATCACTTGGCTAGTATACCCTATGATGAAAGTCATTACTGTAGAATCAAGAGTAATTTTCAATATTTTTACACTTTGTTAAATATAAAATCATTGTATGGGTTGTTCCAGGCCTTTTTCAAAGAATGAAAAAAGGAAACTCTCAAGATGTGTTATAAAACATATTATCAGTACTTTAAAACTAAGTTTTCCTATTCTGTTCGCTAACCTAAAACAAATGTATGCGATTATTGCCAAGAAAAGAAGAAAATTCCTCGCACCTGGTTTTGAAGTTCGACTATTCTCAAAATTTACCAATACCAAAGCTAAATGTCATACCCAATTTTACAAAAGAATATTTTGGTTGTACTGTTTTAATATTCATGTTTTTAACGACGACTCTAGTTATTGCTATACATTTACTGAGTGTGATGGAAAGAAGAATCCTAATTATGTGGTATCTTTTTTATTTGATTGTATTAAAATACAGATAAGTAAATTTTCTACCATTAAAACTATTGTGTTGTTATCTGATGCCGCAGGAGGACAAAACAGAAATTTATCTGTTAAAAGATTTTCATCGTGGTTTGCAAGAATATTCCAAGTAACTGTCATACAACTGTTTCCGGTTAGAGGGCACAGCTTTTCCCAATGTGACAGAAATTTTAGTTTGATCAACAAGACTATTAACAAAGCTGAAGTAATAGGAAGTCCTAAGTCATACCTTACTAGTTACTACTATGGTAACATACGGGAAAAATCCTGCGCTATTTAAAGTAAAAATGTACAATGACCTTCAAGATTGGGACTGTTTCATTAAACCTTTTTTCTTGCCTAAACCTGTGTCCAGAAACAAAGTTCCCTTCAAAATTATGAAGTACGTTATTACAAAATATGACCGTAGCGGTGGCATTTCATGTTCCCGAAGTTATACAGAAAACTTTGAACTGTACAGATTTTGGAAACAAGGAGTACAACAGTTTCACACTGTCAATACAACTAAATGTCCCAAACCAGAGGTAAACCAGAAGAAAGTTGAAGATGTTACAAGCCTTTTCAGATTCCTAAATGAAGAAGATGTAAACTTCATTAAATATGAAATGTTGAATGGATAGTTTAATAATGTATTATATAAATGTTCTATCCAAAAAGGACACATAACAGCTTTTGGTGTTTCTTTCTTTTTAAACACAAGCTTTATTTTTATCGATGTCATACTCAGAAAATGGCTTTCTAGATAAATAGTTTTAATGCGTAGTAAGCTTCTTTATTTTTAAACAACAAATTAGTATCTATAGCAACAAGTTAAAATTTCGAAGTGGTTTTCCTTAAAACCCACTTTTGTCCTATGTGCCCTTCTGCCTCAATTAGTAGTTATATTATTAACTTGCCATCTTCGGAAGAAACTAACTGTACTTTAATCAAACTGTTAAATATTACAGAACTGTTCGAAAAACTTTAAACGGTCATACTGAAATATCTAGATTTTGGGATATTGTCACTTTTATTTTCAAGGTGCGATACATGTAGTATTATTGATTGCTCCTGCAAATTCTCTATTTTTAGTTTATTGCCATCTACAGTGAAGATGGATTATTTTTAATTTGTACCAATAGTTTGGAGAGTAATATGTAATTATTTATATATACAGATTTGCGGTTTCCTTTTTTAAAATAATACACGGAATGAAACTTCTACCTTGCAGGAAATGTTATGTATTACCACAAAAGATAAAAGTTATCAGTAAATACCTATATTACCACTATCTAATTTTAACATTTGAATTTAATTATGTGTTACGTTAAACAGACGATATGGAAATTTTAGTGACGTGATAAATATGAAGCAAACACGAAAACATAAAATATATATTTAGTTATTTTGGTACTAATATCAGTGTGGTCCAACCTTTTAGACGTTGCGGGCCATATTAAATTTGAAATTATTATGAATGCCAGTTCACGAAGAAATGTTTTGTTCTTAAGCTTTGTTATAAATACTTCCGTGTTAATAACAATTTCCGTTTCAACAAACAGTAAGATCTCTTTACTTAAAGAAAAAAATTTCTAAGGCATTTACCATCACTCAACCAGCGTATCTCTAAATGTAGGGGTCGTCAGTATATTCAGTATTTAATTCCTCCAAGAAAGAGTTATATTTTCGGTGTCGCTGAGCTCTGTTTCCTCCTCTTAAGCTATTTACTATCTGTACTACAATTTTCATAGAATCATTGATTTTAATTATCTTTCCGCAGAGAGCCTCTTGATGGATAATGCAATGAAAGATAACACAGTTAACACCATTTTCCCGCAAAAGTCCAGCCAATCCCGTTATAAGTCCCGTCATTGCTTTTGTTCCGTCGCGCGTCAGAGCAAAAACGCAATAGCACTTTTGAAAACCTCCTATATTTTTCACAGCTTCACTAACTGCTTCAAATATATTTATACCTTTGGTCCCGTCTTCCATGTGGTACAGTTCACTGTGGACAAAAATCTTCACTGATGCATCTGACAAAAATTAATAGCTGATTTTTGTCAGTAATATTAACAGATTCGTCTAGGGCTAAGGAATAGTATAAACAATCACGAACTTTGTCGACCATTTTTTAAATACATGAGTATTCAGCTCATCAAATCTTCTAGATACAGTTTGATGGGAAACTGAAACACATTCAAAATTTTTGGCCATCTTTTCATCTCTAAAGGAACATTTAACGGCACAACGCTTGATCATTTCTCCATCTCTAAATGATTTTTTTACTTTTGACAAGCTCTAAACATCATATGATTTTGCTAAGCTTGATTGAACAGCTGTCGGTTTTGTAAATAGAGATTTTTGTTAATCAATTTAGCTTTAAATTCTTTTACAAGAGTATTGCGAGCTTCACCTTGATATTTGTCATATTTTGTTTTGTACTGGGTTTGATAATGCCTACTAATATTGCATCATTTTGATACCGCGAGTACTTGACAACAAATAATGCACTGAGGTTTGCCTTTTAATTCGATGAAGAAATATTGATTTTCCGATTTTCCTTGGAACGTACGATTCTCTTCGAAAACTTTGCGTTTTTTGGCACTACTCACTACTCATTCTGAATTTAACATTCAATCTATTCGCTACTGTTAATTAAACACAACACGTGCAGCTTGGTCTTGTTCTTGCGTTTTCGCAAGACCAAGACCGCCTAATTTTAGCAAGACCAAGTCTGACCGTGGAAGATTTACGCAAGAACAAGACTAAGCCTGCGAGACTCTTGCGTCTTGCAGTTAGGACTGAGTGTCGTTTTCGCGAGTATAGTATTTCGGGTATATGTTTAAATACTCTATGAGACGCAAAAATATGTAATAAAAATTTAAAAAACTAGACTTATGCGCATTACAAACAATGCCATAAACATACATAGCGAAGCAAAATATTCATTAAAAAAAAACACATTTGACACGTGCTCAGAGGTCATAATTACAAAATAAAATATTTTGTATATTCTTTTCCAGCATACGACTTCTTCGCTCTGAAATTAATTGTCCAGAATTGTCCTCTAATCATAATAAAAGTAACGAGAAAAATTAATAACAAATAATGTCGCCTACCGTGTAAACAAAATACCGAAATATTCAGAATAACGAAGTAACGATAATATAATTCTCGGTTTGTTATTAGATACTGAGGGTATTGAATAGTAAGGAATATTTATAGTAGTAGTTACTTTTTCGACATCACTAAACTTCATTTGATAAGTTTACAATTTAGCATGAGGGACAAAGATTCAAATAGTTTTAGTCGGAGTAGTAAGCGTTGGAATTATAGATCTAAAAGACCTAAAAGCAAATTTGATGAGTTTTTCGAAATAAATTAATTCTATCAACAGGAGTATTTCCAGAAGTACTAAAATACTCAAAAGTACTATCTATCTACAAAAAATGTGATTCCTCAAGAACTGACAATTATAGACCCATAAGCATGGTTTCTACTTTTGGGAAAGCGATTGAAAAAGTTTTCAAACAATTTTATTCCTATTTTAGTCAAATAATTACTTTAGCAACTCACAATATGCATTCAGAAGTGCTCGTTCTACTACGAACGCGGTATTTAATGTTGTGAGGGAGGTGATTAAGAGGCTTGAACGCGGCAATCGCATAGCAATTTCTCTTTGCGACTTGTCGAAGGCTTTTGATGCTTTTCACACGACTAATGTCCACAAATTAAAAAGCTATGGAATCAAAGGTATCACTCTTAATTTATAACTTCTTATCTATGCGACTATATGGCAGACACCAGGCGGTAGTGTCTAAAGGTCATCTCTCCGATTTTCTATCCGTAAAACATGGTCCCACAAGTTTCGGTCTTAGGACCTCTTTTGTTTATTATTTACGTCAACGATTTGCCTAAATTCATATATCTCCGGACAAAACCATACAATTCGGAGATGATACAACATACGTTATATCAGGAAAAAATAATGGTGATTTAAAAACGTCTCGTGAGGAAGTTTCTACTAAATCTAGCTCATGGTTTGCTGCAAACAAACTAAAACTTGGCTCTGATAAAACGCAAAATTTGGTTATACCTGCAAGTAACTTACAAAATGATCGAGATAATAAAGAGACTGTTAAATTATTGGGAATAACCATAGATAATCGACTGAACTGGTCGGCTTATATCTCACAATTTAAGAAAGAGCAATCAAGTTCATTATTTATTATTCGCCAACTAGCAAGGGTTGTTAACTTTGAAACATTAAAAATTACATATTTTTCTTTATTCCACTCTCACCTAAACTATGGTGTAATCATATGGGGCCATTCAACAAATGCACTTCAAATTTTTAGAATGCAAAAGAGCATCAGGATTTTAGCAGGGGTTAGTTATATAGAACATTGCTGACCTTTCTTTATCAAATTCAAATTTATGCCGCTACCTACTCTGTTGATATTTCAAGTTGTAACTGAAATTCTCAGAAGACGTGCCCATTTAATAAAGCAGTCTGACGTCCAGGTTCACAATACACAAAACTGTCACTACTTACGAACAAATCGCTGTAAATTAAGCCTTCCAGAAAAAAATGTCTTAATAACTATTACAATAATTTACCAAAAAAGGTATAAAAACAGCTAAGCTGTAATAGTTTCGATAAAGTTGTAAAAAAATATCTTCTAAAACATTGTTTTTACTGCTCAGAAGAATACATGACTCATTTCAGAACATCCACTGAAATGTTTACCACACTTTTTCTGTTTAATATGTGCTTTTGTTTGTATATATTTAAGTTGCGTTTTATATTCCTTTTTTATACACTATGTATTTTTTTGACTTGCTACAAACAATGTTAGTATCTGTTATGTAGTTAAATAAATACTCTACTATACTGTATGACTTTTTTTCAAGAGTCACTTCTTCTTCTTCTTAGCGTGCCGTCTCCCTACGGAGGTTGGCAATCATAATGGCTATTTTTATTTTTGAATTTGCTGCTCTAAACAAATCAATCAATCTGCATTGATACCAATCACGTAGATTCTTTAACCATGAGTTCTGACTTTGGCCAACAGATCTTCTTCCTTGAATCTTTCCCTGTATTATGAGTCTCAAAATTTCATATTTTGGTCCCCTCATCACGTGGCCTAGGTATTCCAGTTTTCTGGTTTGTATAGTGGTGATTAGTTTCTTTACCAACCCTCTCCAGTACTTCTTTATTTGTAATTCTATCAGTTCATGATATTTTCAATACTCTCCATATAATAATATTGAAAATATATAACAGCGAATGGTACGTAGTCTGATCTCCAAATTTAGATTTTCGCACGTCAGGAGTGGCATTCGTATAACTGCTGATCTGGCAATCTCTATTCGCCTGTTTATTTCTACACTATGATCATTGGTTTCATTGATCAAAGTTCCCAAGTACTGATATTTTTCTATTTATTCCATCACGTTACCATTGATTGTCAATAGGTGATGTATATTTTGTGGTCTTTTTGTAATTAGCATGTATTTCGTTTTTTTTAGCGTTTATAGTAATTCCCATCTCAGCACTATTCATACTCAAGCTTTCGATAAGATGTAGATCCACTATACTCGTTGCTATGATCACAGTGTCGTCTGCATATCTTAAGTTGTTAATTAATTTTCCGTTAACGGTGACTCCCGCTTCGATATTACTGAGCGTGTTTTGGAAAATTTCTTCAGAATAACTGTCTAACTCCTCTACAGATCCTCATTTCTTCCGAGTGTTGCCATGAATTTGAACTATAACACTTTGGTTTTAATATAATGTTTGCGCTATATTTATGATTTTACTGTCAATGCGCTTGTTCATAAGTATTGATATTAGTTTTTCATGTCTTACTTTATCGAAAGCTTTTTCGTAGTCAACGAAACAAAGGTGTAGATCAACATTTATCGCATCAAGAGTCACACAGACAGGCAAATAAACTATTTTAAGAAGGACCTGATAGGTTCTTTATAGTTGAAACAATAGTGTCAATGTAGTTGATGAATACTTGTCAATATTCCTGTAGATCTATGATTAATTAGCTTAGTTATGCAAATTAAAACAAATTGGTAGCTCTCGGGCGTCATAGTTTTATCAGTAACACGTGGAATTGTATTAGTACAAAAAGTTCTATAAATCAATTAATTGAGTAACATCAGACGACTGCATATACCCATATAATATATTTATTACGATCTAAGAGTACAAACTCTATGAATGGACACTTTATATCGGGTCCAATTTTAATCATAATTGAGTTATTCTGTCAGTCAATTGGTACACTTATTATTGATGAAGGTGGCAGTATTTATGACTCTATAAATAGACACAAGGCAACGATTCAGTGAGTTGTTTTAATTATTTCTATTTCAATAAACAATGTGAAATAAAAATAACTTTTATGTAGCCCATTGAATATAAATACAAATAAGAATTCAAAAATGTTCAAATTGTTTTTGTTTATATAAATAATAGTTCAACAAAGCGTAAATATCAATGTAAAATAAACAATTAGAGAATACATTATACAACTGTACATACGCAGTGAAAAATAATAAACTTTTATATATAATATATTGCAAAAAATTCTATTCTATTATAAAGGGATGATTTACGAACCAAATCAGGACAGTTATTTAAAAGACATTTCGAAAAAGTATTTTCACTGAAATTGAGAAAACTGCCGATGCGAAAGATGAAAAAACTTCTTTTTTCACACACAAAAAACACTGTTTTTCTGTACCTACAATGCCAGAACATTATTATCTGAAGAAAGAGTCACCGAAACGGAAATCGAGATGTCAAAAGTAAAATGGGATATCATTAGAGTCAGTAAATAAGGCGACATGGAGAAAACTTGACAACACTAAAGTCAGTGCATATATTTTACAGTATGGGTAGTGAAACCGAATCAATTGGGGAAGTCGGTTTCTTTATACACAAAAGACTTGAAGATAACATACTAATTACAAGAAACATATCCACAAGAGTAGTCTATTTAATCGTAAAGCTAAACCGAAGGTAAAAATAAAGATTATCCAAGTATATATATATATATATATATATATATATATATATATATATATATATATTATATATATATAGAAAAGAAATTTAATCTTTGCAGATAAGTTAAATAGTAAACTCTTAAATATTGGGGAAATCTGCAAAAAAAAACTCTAATGTGTATCAATTATTTCACCTAACGTTTTCGCCAAAGAGAATTTGGCTTCTTCAGGGCTGAAAGAGAATAAATTATAATTAGCTACCATATATTATCTAATAAAAAACATTTACCTTACCGTGAAATTTTAGAAATGTCAAGTTATGATGTTAAAAAACTTTAGCTAGTAACAACATAGTGGTGTTTTTTTGTTACTATGTGCAAAAAAGTTTATTTGTTAACGTTGGAAATGTATGGTAGCTTTGAACTTAAAACGCAAAGGTTTACCCAAGGACAATCGAAAAGCCCAATGTAACTACATTTAAAGGAAGTATTTCTTTGAATTGTCGGCAATAACTAAATTTTTAATTGTTGTAAAGTTTGAATGTGAGCTTCTGTTTTATAGAACGCAAGCGCCGAAACAATTACAAGTAGTTCTTTTGATATCATTGTCGTTAAGGTTCATTGGTAAAACCGATGAAGTTAGATCCCAGTCTGGGAAGATATTAGTTTAGAATTTTCTTAATTGAAATTCTTTGTTTTAATTAGTATATTGTTCATGTATTATTGTAATAATATCTTATTAAGACGTATCTAAGAAAAGCAAGGGAATGTTATCTTTTTTTGTTAATGAACATTATTATTAAAGTAGGTTAGTTGTTAATAGATATATCAGTCAAGTTGGTTATCTGTGATGTTGTATTGTTCTTGGTATCTGATTTAAGTAAGAAGTGGTATATATCGCTTAGATTCTTAATGTCACTCTTAACATTGATGGAAAAATCGTTAAGGAAAATATAAGACATTTCAATGAACTCTCTTTTAGATTTATTGTTCTCACGGTGGAGAATTGTAGTGTTCGTATAGTCCATGTGATGACCAGTGGAATGGACATGTTTGGCTAATGCACAGCGGTCAGGGTGAAGTCGAGAATCACTTTTGTGTAGTGTAATACGTGATTTCAATAATTGAGATGTTTGGCCGATGTAGGAATTGTTGCAAGAGAGGCATGGAATGTTGTAGACAATATTACTAAGCCTATCTATGGGAGTCTTATCTTTTACCTTCGAATAAAGATTATTAATTGTTAGGGCTGATCTACAAGCCACATTAAGTTTAATGTTATTATTATTATTAGAAAAGCTATTTTCAAAACTTTTTAGAATCCTTGTTAACCCCGGAGTGATATCTCTGAAATAGGGTAATGAAAAATATTTATTGATAGGAGTATCCGAGACTGGGTTCCTACTTAAGACATCAGGATCAGCATTGTTAGTCACGATGGAAGGTGAAGTATCTTCGTTATGGATAGTGTTAAACAAAATCTCATTTACTAATGGTGTTGGATAAGAATTTGAAATAAAAAGTTTCAGAAGGATTTGTAGGTTTTTTGTATGAAATGATGGATCTGATAGTTTAATTACTCTATTTTTCATCTGTTTGATTAAGTTGACTTTGGTAGAGTTATTATGGTAAGAGTGGTAGTTAAGGTATCTACCAGAATGTGTCGGTTTTTGATACCAATCTATTTTAATGTTGTTAATTTCCCTAATCATCCTTATGTCGAGAAAGGGGACGTAACAATTACCATCTTCCCTCTCTATAGTGAACTGGATGTAGGGGTCATAACTATTAAAGGTGTCTAATAGTTCATCTACCTTGCCATTGGGTATAGCCATAATTATATCATCAACATATTTTTTAATAAATGGAATTTGAAAGGATAGTAAAGGAATGACTGAGTCTAACACATAATCCATAACGTAAGTTGCAATGATAGGAGAAATCTTTGCTCCCATAGGGGTACCGAAAGTTTGTTGATAGAATTTACCATTAAAGGAGAAGTAAGTGTTATTAAATAGAAATTCGACGATACTGATGAATCTGTCATAAGACATGGAACAACAACCTCTAATACGGTCCCAGTTGATCTCTATTGATGTCAAACATATTCCTAAATGAACGTTGCTGAATAAGGATACAACATCAAGGCTAACGAGGACATAATTAGATGGTAATATGTAACCATTATATTTATTTACCATCTCAAAAGAATCTTTGATGTAATATTGAATTTCATAATTATATGCATTAGTAAGTATGTCTGTAACAAAAGCTGAGATATTTTCAGTCGGAGTTCCTATGGAAGCTACTATGGGACGAACCGATAGTGTTGGTTTATGGATTTTTGGTAAAGCATAAAACTTTGCAATATTCCCATTGTATGTTGTTAGTTTTTTCTTTGTGTTACGGTCAATCTCATTAGAAGAGGCTAAGGATGCGATTAATGTATTGCATTTCCTTTGTAGAGAAGAAGTGGGATTGGATGTAAGTGAAATGTAAGATTTATCATTCTCAATGAGAGAAGAACACAGTTGTAAGTAGTGAGTTCTTTCTAAGATGACTGTAACATTACCTTTGTCTGCTTTTGTCACTAAGAGCTCAGGATTATATTTAAGAAATTTTTTAGTTTTGGTATATAAGTTATGAAAAAAAGTATTAGATGATTTAGAAGTATTCAAAATGTGATTAGTGAGAATGTTGGTGGTTCTAGACCGGATTAAGTTTTGTTCTAATTCAGATATATATATATATATATATATATATATATATATATTATATATATATATATATATATATATATATATATATATATATTCACTCCAACAACGGACTGATTGATGAATTCTACGATATCTCAACGGCATTGAAAAAAACACCAACACAATACACGATTATAAGCGCCGACTTTAACGCAAAGATCGGTCTAAAGCAGGATGAACAGGAAACAGCACTAGGTAAATTTGGATTCAAAGACAGAAACGAGCGTGGACAAACACTACTAGAATTTCTATTACAACCAAATCTATACCAGATGAATAGTTTCTTCTCTAAAAAAACCACAGAAGATGAACGTGGAAAAGCCCAGATGGAAAGATCAGAAACGAGATAGACTACGTAATCAGTGACAAAAAATATATATTCAACGATGCTACAGTAATAGCTTTACCACAGGCAGCGATCATAGAACGGTAAGAGCCAAACTAAAATTAGACTTAATAACAGAAAGATCCAAAATGATTACGAAGAAAGCCAACCCGATATGGAACGCCCCAACGAATTTAAACGAATACCAAGACAATATCAATAAAATTCTAAATAAAACAATGAATGCATAAATAATGTAAATACCCTAAGCTCTAAAAGATGCAAAGACGAAAAAATAACCATTGAAACAAAGCAACTAATGGAAACTAGAAGAGAAATCAAAGGAAACCAAAGCATTGACGAAGAAAAACTACGAAAAATAAATAAAGAAGTATCAAAAGCTATAAGGAGAGATTTAAGAATGATAAGGTCCACCGAATTATAGAAGAGAATTAAAAGTCTGAAAATCCTGAGAAGACGGCTAAACAATGGAACCTGTGAAATACACAAACAGCAAGAACAAAGAAGGAGTCCTCATAGTCAAAGAGGAGATCAAACGAACTTTGAATTCGCCGTGTAACGATACGATCGTTAGTAATCTAATCTAATTTGCCGCCGTTGGGGTATGCAACCAACAATACGATCTCTAATAGTTCATTCTTATGACTTTCGAACATCGATATCGATAAGATAATCGATTACCTTGTATAGGCAAAACGAATATTGACCATCGGCCATATTCTCCTGATTCATTTTAGAACCAAACTTCAACAAGGGAAGTTGATGATTTTATTACGGCAAGCAGGATCTTAGGGAAACTAGAAGATAATTTAAGTTATTTTTTATTTTGGTTTGGGAAATGTAAGGAGTTTTGGTTCTGTTAGTTAGAAATTATTTAGTTTGGTGAAATTTTTAAGAAGTTGTATTGTTTTATGGAAGAAAATCCCTAGAAAGATTCTGGTAAGTTTTTTTTAAACACCTACATCTTCCATTTAAATTTTCCAGTTCCCCATCATTTAAATCTTCTCACTTTGCTAGACATATCCAAAAATCATTATTTATATATATATATATATATATATATATATATATATATATATATATATATAGTATATATATATATATATATTATATATATATATATATATATATATATATAAATACATATATAGATAAATTCCAGTGTGGAAATATTAAATATTTATGCCAAGGTCACTTAAAGACAACTATATTCCAGTTTTTGTTACTAACACAAAAACTGTATGAAGTACAAGAACATTGAATAAAAAAAGGTTTTCATTCTCTTGTAGCCTGCCGGTCACACCTTGAAGTATTGGACATACCTTTTTATTTTTGGATTTGGGGAAGAAATAGATTTTAATTTTGGGGAAGTACTTGGTATCTGGGGAAGAATTGATCTTTAAGTTGGGGAAGAAGAGGACATTTTATTTGCCATTTTCCGGTTGGTCTGCCAGGCTGCTCACACGAACAGGCTGAGCCATTCCAGAGACCACCCTCTACCTGGACATCAGGCAGCTGAGGAAGGAAACCCCTTGGCAGCAACCATCTCATAGGGTTTATTAAGTACCATTCATGTAACATTTAATAATAATTTAATTTTTTTATATAACCTAAACTTATATCCTTGGATACTTAGGCCGTCAGCCTAAGTGGGTTTACGAAACAGCGTTGTGCACAATCTCTGCTAGTACCCTCGCCTTGCTGAATCCTTTTACTTGTAGTTTTATTCATTCATATTTCCTTTGCATTTCTTTATTAATATTTTATAGAACACTTATATTAAGGTGTCAGGATATATTATCCAATTTTATGGTAATCTGTATGTACCTGTATATACCAGATTGATGTATGTATTGCTCTAGTTTCTTAACTGACTATTATCATCTTTTTTTAAACTACCCTTTATTAACTGGTATAATTATTCTATTTTTTTTTTGTAATATTTAATTACTATTTACTCCAAGTGAGTTGTTCAAGCATTAACATACTCTTTTACCTCATTGTTAAAGGACTGTGTAGATCAACTTTCGTATATATTTATATTTTTGGGTCATTTTTTTAGTAACTGTTATCTTTTGTAAATATATATTTTTGGGGATATAATTTAATAATTAGTTGGTGTTTATAAATATAGGGTTGGGATAGTACAGTAGGATTGTAATATATAGTGTATAAAGCATTTCAGATTTTTATTTGTTTCCTATCATATTTTATTTTCAGTTAGTATATAACTACATATATCCCAAATTGGAGTGAAATTCTAAATTCACCCTGGCGCCCATCCCAAGATCATCTTAGGATTGATCTGCTCTAACCTTAAGTTACTAAAGGCAAGCAAATGTGCCAACCTCCTCTCTGAGAACTCTCATTCGCTTAAGCTAAGCCTATTCTATTGTAGTGTTTCCAGTAAATTTTATATTTTCTTTTATATTGGTTACATTCCCGGTTGTTTAACCTTTTTATTTAAATAATTATTAATTAATTTTAAATTCTATTTAACCATACATCTTACATAATTCCTAATATTGGCTTCACCATTTCAGGCTTTTCCGTTTTTCATTTGCAACAATTAGCTCTACCCATTTTTATGAGAAACAACTTTCATTGGTAACAGCCGCATCACACACAATCATCAACCAGGGTTTCGAGCTCATGCCAGAGATCACACTAAGCGAAATCCAAGATGCAATGAAAAATATATAAACCGACAAAACACCAGGAGAAGATGGAGTCGTAATATAAGCTATAAAGATGGGCGGACGTGCCCTTTTCAACCAAATAAAAAATTTGTTTAACCTCTGTCTAACAGACTGTTGCATACCGGAAACATGGAACAATGCAGTAACAATTTTACTACACAAGAAAGGAGACAAGGCGCACCTAGAAATCTATAGACTAATCAGCTTATTGAAGCACATCTATAAAATGTTTACCCGAATAATTACGACAAGACTAGAAAAAAAGTTGGATTTCTACCAGCTCCGAGAACAAGCTGGCTTCCGCTCAAAATTGGGAACAAACGATCACCTACAAACAGTAAAAACCTTAATAGAAAAATCGATAGAATATAACAGATCACTGGTACTTATCATCGTAGACTTTTACAAAGCCTTCTTTACCGTGTAGTTAGACAAAATTATAATTGCTCTGAACAATAGTAGAATAGACTACCGGCTTGTAGTTTGTACCGGCACGAAAATGTTTAGTATGGATCCTTTGTACTACAAGCCTACTTTTCATTGCTCACTCTCTAAAAGTCGATTTGAACAAATCTCAAGGTGTTTTAGTTGTTTTTATGAATATGAAAATCCTGAGGGTCATTAAGATAAGCTAATGAAAGTGAGACTACTAATGTAAAAATTGTTGAATAATTTTAGTACATACATTCCCAAAGAAAATTTATCTCTAGACAAATCACTTTTATTTTTTAGTGGATGACTCAGCTTTAGGCACTATGTATATAAAAGAAGAAAGCCAAATATGGCATACAATGTTATTCTGTCTGTACAGCTACATGCTAAATCTAAATATTTACTGTGTAAAACTAAAGATTTACTTTGTTGGATCCATACCTTTTATAAAGGTCATCATATTTTTATGGATAATAATTACTATAACAGTTATGATCTCTCTAATAAGCTCTTATAGGAAAAAGTCATATTACTGGTACACTAAGACACATATACATATAATACAAATATACTGAGTGTTGTAATAAAGCATTATTCCCACAGTGTGACAGAAAAAACCTTCATGTGTCATATTAGAGTCATCCAAAGTTGGCGATCATCATTGCGAAGGCATCTCGAACTTCTGCTCATGAAATAATTGTCCTGCATTTGATATCTCGGTCGATTCACAAATGTTTTTTAAACAATTTTTTTGACCACATGGCCTGAATGACCAATGGGAAGATTACATAGTCGATAAACCCGACCCATTAGAAGAAGACAAAGGGACTGCTTTGAGTCAGTTTTCTTTATCGCACAGGGGGAACAGTAATGTATTGAAGCAATCAGTCTATTTGTGTTATATGTCTATGCTATGACACAATCATAAAATAAACTCATTTAACAGTTTTTAATTAATTACTATTTATAACTGGGAATAAGCCACAATTAAAGATAAAAATACGTTTATTGACGTTTCAATTTCCAATTCGGAAATCGTTCTCCGAATTTCGAGAACGATTTCCGAATTGGAAATTGAAACGTCAATAAACGTATTTTTATCTTTAATTGTGGCTTATTCCCAGTTATAAATAGTAATTAATTTACAATGCCACAAGAAAATAGCTTCAGAACAGTTTTTAATTATTTAAAAGTGCATGAAAGTTAAGTTGGATAATTGTTAGAAACACACTAAAAATTTATAAAATAAAAGGTCTTGCATAAAATGCAGTAAGTACCAAAATGATGTTTTAAATAATGATTATGTCACATGTGATAGCTTTAGTGGACTTTTTCATAAAAAACCTTGCTCTGGACTTGGTGCTTATTAAACATTAAAGTGCAAAGAGACCAGACAGGCTTAAAATTATTTTCTAAAATCATTAATCATATGATTGACTGCCCTTCACTGATTTCTAAAATGTTTGTGGAAGTTCTAGTTAGGAACACAAGATGACATATCATCTTTAATCAGCCCTTTAGGCAGACCAATGTTGTTTTTAATTCATAAGGTATGTTAAGTTTGGATTAGATATTGCAAACTACATGAAGCGATAAAAACGGCAACTTTGCCTCGTACGAGGTAATTGTAATTCCCGATCTCCTCCGACACCATGATAGAAAATTATTGAAAATCATTTAATAGCATGTAATAACGGGTGAGTTGCACAATTCCGTCATTCGAATTTGATGTTTGTTTCCATTACGTATACGAAGTTCATTTCTTAGAGTACATAAACTATAAATTCGATAAAAATACACTGACCCTTACAAAGCAGTGTATTTGTAACAGTTTTTAATAATTAATAAATAAAATTTTTGTGGTTAAATTAAAAATAAAACGCATTTCTTTTAAAAGATAAAACAAAAAATATACTCTTATTGAAAATAAAAAATAATTCCTAATAAAATAAGAAATAGTTCTTTATGCCCTACAGAAATGATTCAAATATTTGACCTTCTATGGCTGAACAGTATCCCAATCTGTCACTTTTCTGGTGACACTTTTTGAGAGTGACATTTTCTACAGTTTTTGAGGCAATAACAACTGTTAAAAATTTTAACAATATTATGAATTTACTGTAGGAAAGGAATTGGTCTCATTTAAAAAAAAAAAACACACAGAAAATAAATCTACACACTTTTGTCCAGAATTAGACCATAAAACCATTTTATTATTTGAACTTTTTTTGTGGGTGTGGGCATATAAACAGATATGTTGTTTATATAAAAAAATTAAAAATCTACGATCTTTTTGCTTTAAACAACCACAATATAATGACAAATTATTGTCAACGGATCAACGAAGCAGGTTCATACAAAGTTGATGGCGCACAATATTGCCATTTATAGGGTGTATATCTAATTTAAAACTTAACATACTGTGTAGGTCTAGAATACCATATATTGCAGATCTTCATGCAGATAATCTTAAATTTTTTAACCTAACTTTCAGCAAATCTATAAGTGTGTGTGAAACTACATGTAGCCTGAGTTCTTTAGTATTGTCAGTTGTTTTAAGAAAAATTTTAGATTTTATTTTGTATTTATGAAAGGCTATAGCGGGATAAGATGGTCAAATTGCACCATGCTCAATTCAGTTTTGGGCATGGAAATTCGAAAGGACATAATTAAAAACTCACTCAGTTAAAGTTCACTCAAAAAACTCACTCAAGTTCCTAGGTGCCTCTGGGGGTTTGCTATGAGAAAAAACGTATTTAAAAAAAAAAAAAAAATTTTAGACGCTGTATTGCTACAAAAAATCTGAAAAAATTCATGAAAGCGTAGTTTAATAATACAATACTACCTGATTTTTTTCAGATTTTTAGCTTGAAAATTGAGCCAAGGAAAAATATTTGAAATTTTCAGTAATATTTTAGGTTATGTCGAAAATTTTTGGCCAACTTTAAAACAATGTTTTTTTATGGATTTTTTCCCTTCTTTCGAATGGCATAGGTAATATTATCATTTTCAACGTGGAAAATGTCTAAAAATCGAAAAAACTGATTTTTTGGCATTTTTCTGAAGCACCCCCACCCCTTAACAATAAATTGTATGGGCCCAGAAACAAAACAAAAAAAAATAAGTATTACATAGAAAACAAAAAATTTATTTATACTGCCATAAGATACAATAATGTCAGTTTTTGTAAAATAAAAAAATTATTAATAAAATAAACATAAATTAGGTTTTTAGTGAGATGGATGACTCATCATCTTAACAACATACACCTAAATTAATGTTAATTCATATTTTTATATGTATTTTTACCTTTACAATCGAAATAAGCTATTAAAACTATTATTTTTTTCCTGCAGCATACTAAAAAAAAAAACGAAAAACCCCGTTTTTTGGCGTTGTTTTTAAGCTTTCGCTATATAATCTCTAAATTCAGTGTCTAAATGAATGGTAATTTACATTTTCACATGTATCTTTCCCTTTACAATCAAAATCAGCTATTCAAAGCATTAGTTTTATCTCACAACATTCTGAAAAACCGAAAAACCCCAATTTCTCCATGTTTTTACTAAATAACCTCAAAAGACTCTGAAAAATAAATCGTGAATTAGAACGCACTTGTACACATATGGATATGGCCCTACACACGCAAACGCACTAAGAGCAATATATAATGCGAGTCTGATTATATCATATATACATGGCGTTGATAGTTGCAGCGCCTAATATCAACTACCGTGCGGCGCAACTATCAACGCCATGTTTTCTGTTACAATCAGGCTCCCTGGATATGCGTGATGTCGGGCTAAGACATGAAGGCCAAAACAGTTAAGTACATATAAAATATAAAATAAAAATATAAGCATGGGTATAAGGCTCTTGTATCTAAGCGGAAGAGTAAGGCATAGACGAGCATGGTATGGGCTTATGAATGTATATAACAAGGACCTCAAAAGTCATCGAACTATATACTTAGATATGCGTTTGTGTAAAAATGCATGTACATTGTGATATATCACGTATATATGTAGATATATTCGCTAGCTTATAATTCCATAACTTTTGAGTGTACAAGTGCGTTCTAATTCACAATTCATTTTTCAGAGTCTTTTGAGGTTATGTAGTAAAAACATGGAGAAAATGGGGTTTTTCGGTTTTTAAGAAAGTTGTGAGATAAAACTAATGCTTGTGAATAACTGATTTTGATTGTACAGGAAAAGATACATCATTTAGACACTGACTTTAGAGGTTATATAGCGAAAGCTTAAAAACAACGCCGAAAAAACGGGGTTTTTCGTTTTTTTTTAACATGCTTTAGGAAAAAAATAATAGTTTTAATGGCTTGTTTCGATTGTAAAGGTAAGAATACATATAAAAATATGAATTATTATTAATGTAGATGTATGTTGTTAAGGTTATGAGTCATCCATCTCACTAAAAAACATAATTTATGCTTATTTTATTAATATTTTTTTTATTTTATAAAAACTGATATTGTATCTTATCGCAGTATAAATAAATTTTTTGTTTTCTATGTAATACTTATTTTTTTTTGTTTTGTTCCTAGGCCCTTACAATTTATTGTTAAGGGGTGGGGGTGCTTCAGAAAAATGCCAAAAAAGCAGTTTTTTCGATTTTTGAGCATTTTCCACATTGAAAATGATAATAATACCTATGCCATTCGAAAGAACGGGAAAAAACCCATAAAAAAACATTGTTTTAAAGTTGGCCAAAAATTTCCAACATAACCTAAAATATTACTGAAAATTTCAAATAATTTTCCTTGGCTTAATTTTCAAGCTAAAAATTTGAAAAAAAAAAGGTAGTATTGTATTATTAAACTAAGCTTTAATTAATTTTTTCAGATTTTTTGCAGCAATACAGCGTCTAAAAAAAATTTTTTTTCTTTAAATATGTTTTTTCCCATAGCGCAAATAAATAGCGAAGCCCATAAATAAATAAATAAATCATGGAGGTAATCTGACAGATATCACAAAAGCCAGTCTCTGTTTATTTCCATTAGACAAAAAGCTTAGATAATACCACTGACAATAATGGGTGAAAATTCAAACATATCACATATTTCATAATCCAAAAGTAAAATTTTCATAATCTGAATATTTGTGTATTTTGCAGTTTCTTTCAATTAATCATTAGAGAATAATTTTAAAATGCATTATTTTTCACAACAGTAGCATTTTTCATTAGATAAAAAAATGGACAGTCATATACATTTGTATACATATTTTTAATCAAGTTTTAAGTTTAATAAATACTACAAAACCTAAAAAGATAAATTTAATAGATAGTTCGTACAGAAAGAACTTTTTTATCAGAAACATTAATATATAAAAACAAAAATAAGGAAACAATTTATATATAGCTGATATTTATAGATTCTGCTGTTGTGATTTTTAAAAACGATAACCTTTTCGATAGTAAGTTTTTAGTACACAATTATTATTATTATTTTAAACAATCATTCTTCTTGAAAATTAAATGGACCAACTATGGTATCAGCAAATTGTAAGAAATTACTATTGCCAAATATATTTATATTGGATTAAGCCACAATTAATGTGGCTTAATCTAAAGCAGTACGCAATCTTTTCTTAAATAACAAATGTCAAGAAAAAAAACTTCTCAAAAATGGTGATTTTAATGGAAAATTTAAAAAATTAACATTGCAATTTTTTTCTGTTTTCTTTATAAAAATTACAATAAAGCTGTGATTTTTAATATTCTCTATTAACATCTTTATTTTAAATTACATCCTCATTTGACTTCAAATTGATCAAATTCTGGATGTTGTCTTGAGGAAAGGCAACCATGAGCACCAACCAAAGCTGATCAGAAATTATTGGAGCAGGTATTTCTTACTCTTCTTTGAGTGGGTTCAAAACTAACAAGCAATTGAGTTCAGCTCCAGGCTTTGAGCCGGAAAACAATGCTCCTCTATTAATAAACACGGTATCAGTACTCCCTTTGAATGAAATGTCTACCAAAATATTATTGAGCCTCCTCTAAAAGCAACACATGCTATTGAACACATGCAGCATATATTTCCCAATATCTTCAGTATATTTTGATACGACTGTCTGAGCCATAAAGAACCATCTTGGACTCACCACTGAACAAAACATTTTTCCAATCTTCTATCGGCCAATGCTAGTGGTCTCTAGTAAACTCAAGTCGGCATCTTAGAAGTGCTGCTGTTAACAAGGTCCTGTTGCTGGGCAGCAAGCCCTTAGACCAAACTCCCTCAACTTTCTCACTGTAGAAGTGCTTAATGTCCACCAGTGAGCATTTTGAAAACAGTTTCGGATTGCTCTAGCATAGAGAAATATTTTATTATTTGCAAATTTTGAGAAGATCCCGGCAGGTCATAATTGAATGATATTTTGTGGGATATTTTAGTACAGGTAGTTGACTTAATCAGTATTTATTGTTGTTTGCTGTTCTTAAATTGTAAGAATTACTTTAATAAGTAAAAATATGTTTAAAACTCATTTACATTCAAAATTCACTAATTACATTTTTCTCAAACACGTCAAAAATACACAATCTTTAAATCAAAACTCTATAACATATGATAGTTTAAACTGTTAACCAAAAATAATTACTGTCTATTATAGCATCAAGTTTACATTCCTCTCTTCCTTCACTGAGTATATCTTCTGTCATAGCATGAGTTTTTGGACAATCTTTCGGTAAATAAAATTCATTAATTACATTTTTTTCAAAAACTTCAAAAATACACATTTTTTTAATAAAAACCATAAGATAAGTTGGCTTAAATTGTTTCTCAAAATAATTACTTTCCGTTTAAACATCTTAATGTTTAAAAAATGGATTTTGTACATTGGAATATGCTTTAAAACTACAATATCTCTGTTCTTTCAATATGATAGTGAGTTTTACTTGTCACCTGACGATATGAAAATCAGGTAATGTGCTATATGGATAAGAAGCAGAATCAATTTAGTCAACCAACTTAAGTTGGTTGTAATGTTATGTAAATGTATTTGGCATGCTACAAAATAAAAAGCAAGCAGTGATATTGAAGTAAAAACAAAATGTGGATAAATAATTACTAAGGCTTTAAATTTTACCTAGTTTAAATCCTAAATTGTGGTTTGATTAAGACTAATTCTAAACCTATATAAAATACTTATAAAGTGCAATAAACAGTTAGAACATCATTAGGTTGAACTCATTAGCAATCCACAAATGTATAAAATGTGTTAACTGCCAACTGTGTTCTACAAAACACTACTTTATATACAGATCACACATGTAACAGGTCAGCTGGCAACTTTTGTGCATACAGAGCAATAATTTTATATATAGCATAGTCATCTCTAAAATCTATAGTTGTTTCATTAAAAATATAAAATGTTGGATCATTAAACCATTATTAAAACCTATGACTTGATTTTGACTCATGATTAATGCAATACAAATAAAAGGTATGACTAATAAAGGAATTAATTTAGAAATAAAGTAAAATACATACCTGTATGCTTCTAGTAGCAAATTCGACACCTATAGTAGATTTAGACTCCAAATTAAATTCATTTCTAGTAAATCGTGACAATAAGTTACTTTTTCCTACGCCAGAATCTCCAATAAGGACAACTAAAAACAAAAGTTATGTTCCAATTAAGTGATCAAGAAATAATTTTCAAATTAAGACTGAACTATTTAGAGAATTATTGATTTCTTGAGAATCATAGGAATTTTAATTTGTCTGTATATTTTTGCTGTCATTTTATGGAAACAACTTGACCTCTGATTTGATGACATGTCAATTTTTTTTCTTTTTTGTAACTAGCTGAACTTAACAACAAAAATTCGGAATTGCTATTACTTTACCTTTAAATAAATAATCGTATTCATCATCTTTCGTACTCATGTTTAAATCACTAATTAGTTTTTCTTCTTTAGTTACGTTTAACTCCCTTTAATAACACAAAAGATAAATTTAATACATATCAGTTTTGACGAAAATATCGCTTTTATAATTTTTACTATTTATCACAGACACATTACTTCCGATACGTTCCCAAAAAAAGCTTGGATGTTTTAGATTTATTTCAAATCTCTTTCTACTTTGTTGGATATTTCAATTTTAGCAAAATGGCGTCTGTTTTGTTGATAATTTGTACGCCCCTTTGACAAGAAACGTCAACTTAATATAATTTTATTAAACGCATGCGCTAAAATCGTCATCTTGGTATCTTTTCTTCCAGTGACATCAGTTTGATAAATGCGGAACTAAAATAAAACTAAAAATGAATTGCTGTCATTCGATATTTTATAATTTTAAAAAGTAAGGAAATATTTTAAAAACAATACGCCAAAAAAAATTTAAGGCGACAAGAAAGTGGTCTCTTCCGAAATCTTATGTTTTCGTATAAAATGTAGAAAATAGGACTAAGTAATTAAAATTTACATGATCTTTCCATTTTCTTTACAATATTGGTCCATAAATTAACGTTGATATAAATAGAGTCTTGTGCATTGATATCAATCACCTGTGAATTAAAATTACCAGCTTTTATTATTGTTGCATATTGTGTGAATTCAATGTTGCCTATCTAGTAGATTTTGTGTGAAATACCAAAATTTGTGATCCACACATCCACATCCACATGTCCACCTGTCTACAGCTGATTTCTGAGGGCACGTTGTCACATTGTCACAGCAACAGCATGTTGTTTTATTTTTGTTTAATTGTATTAAATTGAATTCTGTAATTTGGAAAACTAACCTCTTAGCTTGTGATCTGACATTTTAACCATATAAATTAAAGCTTTTATAGTCTTTTATTAATTTGTTGTTATGGAGGTATCCAAAGTAACTTATTTATTCCTTATATTCACATTATGTATCCAAGTAGTACATCCAATAATATGGAATCCTATTTGTTGGTTTGGAGAGTGTTGTAATAAAAATGATATAGTAGATGATATACAAAGTAAGTACAGACATTCTTCGCTTTGATTTTTTATGTATTCTGCAATTTATAGGATTAAGGGCTACATTTAAAAGAAAAGTATATGGACAACATTTAGCCGAATCTGCTATAGATGCTATTCAAAGTCATTTATATTTTAAACCAGATAAACCTTTAACCATAAGTTTTCATGGTTGGGCTGGAAGTGGGAAAAATTATGTTTCTTCATTCATTGCAGAGAGTTTGTACAAGCATGGCATTAAAAGCAGATTTGTTCATACTTTCATTGGAAGACTACACTTTCCAGAAACTTCAAGAGTAGATGAATATAAAGTATGTATGTATTTTTATTATATTTAATAGCATAAGTTAAAAATGTAAAGGGAGAAATTTCCAGTGGTTAAGTAGGCCACATTCTTCATTGAAATGAAGAAACACCAGAAATATTTTAGTGTCTAATTTAACTCAGCTGCTACTGTGTCTTAGTTATATTATTCCAAACCTTTTTGATGGTATTATTACAAAATACATGACTGCATTGTTTAAAGGCACTATAATTAATAAACAATTTGGTTTTCACAAGGATAAATCAACTGAGTTGAATGTTTTTACATATATGTAAATTTATATGGATTTTCTAGGGTGTTTGATAAAGTTAATCATTTTGCTCTGATGAGAAAATTGGAGTTAGGAATTACTGGTTTGTTTTTAAACTGGTTTACCACCTCCCTTTCAAACATATTCTTTATTGTCATGGTGAACAATTTTTCATCTTGTGAAATAAAATACCTTTCTGGGTGCCTCAAGGTTCTCACCTAGGACATCTTCTTGTTATAATTAATGATATTGGTGATTGCTTCCAGTAGTCAAAAAGTGTGTTGTTAGATTTTGTAGAGGAATGAACAACCTGATGAAACACTTAAGCTGTATCAAATGTGAGAAATTTAAGTAAGTGTTCAGTTAAATTCTAAATTAAATTTCTGTGCTCATATATACTGGCTTTTACAGTTTTAAGGAATCATGTATACTCTGAAATTCTAAACAGGAATAAAATAGACCTATTCTTAAAAATTAGCTAACTAGGGCATCGCAATCAGAAAGAAAGATTTCATATTGTAATGAAGAGATCTAAGTGAATATGTTGTTTTAAATGGCTTATATTAAAGTGTGAAAGGATGCTAAGTGAATTCACAATCTTTATTTTTGGAGTGAAGTGATCTATGCCACTTACCACCACCGGGTATTGAACATATAGTTAGTGGTGAACAGAGCTATCAGACACTTGAGCTTAGTGTGCAAATAACAACAGACAAATAAATTATTATGATACAGTGATTAGTCATCATATTGTTAGCTGGGGTTTGCTGTTAAAGCAAAATTTAACTGTACTTGATTGTAACAAGTATTAAATTTATTTTCTTTGAAAGCTTCTTTCGTCTGCAAGTAGTATTAATTGTAAGATAATTTTATTGCTGTTCATTTATATTAATATACAATTTTTTATGAAATTGAACTTGGGTTTAAGACAAGTGGGTGTACATATACAATCTGTAGATGATAATAGTATTTCTTATTGGGTACATTGATTTGGTGGTAGCAGGTAGGTACTCTTCCACAATCCCAGTGGAGGATAGACTTACTTCAGGGATGCGATCCTGCCCTACGCCCGATCCTTGATTCTCTTTCAACTCCTGTGGAGAGAAATCACGTCCTAACCCCATTCCTACCCAATACCTACTATCCTACCAATTTCCCAAACCAACTCACCAACTCGCCTGGTAAGCGTGGTGTTTAAATGCCAAAACCCCCTCAGCATGAACAGCCATTCAAGAAAACATATAATGTAAGAACCTTATCTCAGGATGAAAAAATGACAGAACTGAAGGAAGAACTCAAACATGTGAAATGGGATATTATAGGAATTAGCGAAGTCAAAAGAAGAGGTGAAGATCAATTCAAACTAAAATCAGGAAACATATTCCACTATAAAGGGGAAACAGAATCGACAACTGGAGGAATAGATTTATTAGTACACAAAAAATTACAGAAAAATATGCAGAGCATTGACTGCATTTCCCCAAGAGTTATGTATATAAATCTAAGACTAAATAAGAGATACAATCTGAAAATAATCCAGGTATACGCCCCCACCAGCGATTACAAAGATGAAATTGTCGAAGCCTTCTATGAGGAAATCGAAAGAGCAAAAAAGCAGGAACCGGCTCATTACAATCTGATAATGGGAGATTTTAACGGGAAACTCGGAAGGAAAAAGGACGAACAAGAAGTGGCAATCGGAGATTTTGGAATCAGAGTAAGGAACGAAAAAGGCGAAATGCTTACCAACTTTCTACTGCAACACAAACTTTATGCAATGAACACCTTTTTTAAGAAGAAACAAAATAGAAAATGGACGTGGGCTAGTCCAGACGGAAGAACTAAGAGCGAATATGATTATATAATAACAGACAAAAAGCAAATTATTCAAGATGTCATCATCATCATCATCATCTTGGTGCTACAGCCCTTAGAGGGCCTCGACCTTCTCAAGCTTTCTACGCCATTCTGTTCTGTCCCTTGCTTGAATTTTCCAGTTGCCGAATCCGATCTTCTCCGCATCTTGTGTTACCCCATCCATCCACCTCAGCTTTGGTCTACCCCGTCGTCTCATTCCCACAGGTTGCGCTGTTAGAATCTTTTTTATCATGTTCGATTCAGGGGCCCGGGCTACATGTCCTGCCCACTGCAGGCGGTTTCGCTTAATTATAGTGGTAATATCTTTACCACCAAACGTATGCTTGTAGATAATCTGAAGTTCGAAGTTATATCTACGCCTCCATATTCCGTTCTCACAGACCGCTCCAAATATCTTGCGTAGCACCTTTCTTTCAAAAATGGATAGAGCGGATTCATCTGTTTTCGTTAGCGTCCATGCCTCTGATCCGTATGTAAGAACGGGGACTTTCAGTGTTCTATACAGCCTTATACGAGTTTTTTGAGACAGGCGTTTGTTAGCTAAGTACTTTGATAGACCATAATAACACCTGTTTGCAATTATTATTCGCCTTTTTATTTCCTCAGATGTATTATTATTGGGGTTAACCGATGTCCCTAGATATATGAACTCATTGACTGCTTCGAAGTTTTGGTCATTGATGATTAAATTTGTGTCAACATTTCCAGCTCTTGTGTTTGTGTTAGTCGCCATGAATTTGGTTTTATTTTGATTTATATGTAACCCCATTCGTTCTGCTGCTGCTACTAGCTCGGTTAAGATTTCCGCAGTTCTCGCCCTAGTTCTTGTTATAATGTCCACGTCGTCTGCATATGCTAGAATTTGGACTGATCTATTAAATATTGTTCCCCTGCTATCTAAATTAGCGTCTCGTACAACTTTTTCTAAGGCGACATTAAAAAGCTGACACGCCAGCGCATCTCCCTGCCTTAAACCCCTATGTATTTGAAATGGGGTTGACGAGTCGTTTTGAATTTTTACTGCTGATAGCATCTTCGCCATTGTCACTTTTATCAAACGTATGAGTTTTTTTGGAATTCCTAACTCATTCATAGCGTTGTAAAGACTTGGTCTTAAGACACTGTCATATGCCGCTTTAAAATCGACAAAAATATGATACATATCTATGTTAAACTCTTGCGCTTTTTCGAGGATCTGTCGTAGTGTAAAGATCTGGTTAATGGTTGAACGTCCAGGCCTGAATCTTGCCTGATATTCCCCTAGAAACATTTCAGTATAAGGCTTTAATCTCTCGTGCAAAATATTTGATCAAGATGTCACTGTACTCAATAAACTATCAGTAGGAAGCGACCACAGACCAGTAAGAGCTAGAGTAACGATAAATCTACAAAAAGAAAGAGCAAAGATGATAAACAGTTGCAAACGCATAGTTTGGAATTCACCAAATCATCCAGAAGCATACATAAAAAATATAGCCGAAACTTTACAGAGTAATAATCCCAAACCTCTAAGTATCGACGATCACAATAAATTAATAACAGACTCGGTTAGAAACGTACAACTAAAATTTTGCAAGAAAAATGACACCAAAAGTGAAAAGATTAGCAAAGATACAAAAGCTCTCATGGAAATACGATGAAACCTAAGCGAGAACGAAAAGGGAAACAAAGAAGAATATAAAAAACCAAATAAAAGAATTTCAGCGGAAATTAGAAAAGATGTAAGAACATATAATACTAATGTAATTACTCAAACAGTAGAAGAGAACAGAGGTTTAAAGATAATGAAAAGAAAACTCACACAAAGTAAAAAAGAAATATACAAGTTGGGAGGTAAAGACGTAACGGCAACAACAGATAAAAGAAACATTCTGAAAATAACCAGAGTTTTATAAATACCTCTATGCCAGCCAAAGACCATAAGACAATTTCCCGACACGAGTAAAGACTCTCATATATCAGGGATCGGAAATACTTTTACCCATTACTGTGTCAGAAGTAAGAGCAGCTTTAAAGGAAATGAAGAACCATCGATCGCCTGGTGATGATGTACTCGTTATCGAGGCAATAAAAGCAGGTGGAGAAATTTTATTAAAATCAGTAAGCGAACTGTTTAATAAATGCTTACATGCGCGTACGATTCCAAAAGACTGGAACAATGCAGTAATAGTCTTGTTACACAAAAAAGGCGATATTACTAAATTAAAAAATTATAGACCCATCAGCCTCTTACCACATAAGTACAAACTCTTTATGAAAATCTTAACAAAGAGGCTAACACCTAAACTTGATTTCTATCAGCCCAAAGAACAGGCAGGCTTCAGGGCAGGATATGGCACAAATGACCATTTGCATACCATAAAGATCTTAATAGAAAAGTGCATCAAGTACAACATACCACTGGTTCTTGCATTTGTCGATTACGAGAAGGCTTTTGATTCTGTAGAGTTTGGAACAATACTGGAAGCCCTAAATCAAAGCCGAATAGATTACAGGTACACGACACTAATCAAAAACGTCTACGAGAACGCTACATCTAGTATACGACTACACGAAGACACAGAAAAACTCTGCTTAGGTCGAGGAGTTAGACAAGGAGACAATATTTCACCAAAATTGTTCACGGCAGCTCTAGAGTCAATATTTAAAAGCACTCAATGGCAAGTGGAAATATAACTATTGACAATAATACCATACAACAAACAGACACTTACAAATATCTGGGACACGAAATCAAAATAAGCAGAGACAATCAAACACATGAAATACAGAGGCGAATAGGCCTAACTTGGGCAGCATTTGGCAAATTAAGCCATATTGACTCGTTATCGAGGCAATAAAAGCAGGTGGAGAAATTTTATTAAAATCAGTAAGCGAACTGTTTAATAAATGCTTACATGCGGGTACGATTCGGGAAGACTGGAACAATGCAGTAATAGTCTTGTTACACAAAAAAGGCGATATTACTAAATTAGAAAATTATAGACCCATCAGCCTCTTGACACATATGTACAAACTCTTTATGAAAATCTTAACAAAGAGGCTAACACCTAAACTTGATTTCTATCAGCCCAAAGAACAGGCAGGCTTCAGGACAGTATATGGCACAAATGACCATTTGCATACCATAAAGATCTTAATAGAAAAGTGCATCGAGTACAACATGTCCCTGGTTCTTGCATTTGTCGATTACGAGAAAGCTTTTGATTCTGTAGAGTTTGAAACAATACTGGAAGCCCTAAATCAAAGCCGAATAGTTTACAGGTACACGACACTAATCAAAAACATCTACGAGAACGCTACAGCAAGTATATGACTACACGAAGACACAGAAAAATTCAGCTTAGGTCAAGGAGTTAGACAAGGAGACAATATTTCACCAAAATTGTTCACGGCAGCTCTAGAGTCAATATTTAAGAGTACTCAATGGCATGATATGGGCATCAATATAGATGGAGAAAGATTAAATCACCTAAGGTTTGCAGATGATGTTGTATTAATCGCAGATAACTTACATGATACAGTTTCTATGATGCATTCGCTTAATAGTCTGTCTGAAAGAGCAGGATTAAAGATAAACTTTGAGAAAACTAAACTTATAATAAATCTCGTAATGAGTGGAAATATAACTATTGACAATAATACCATACAACAAACAGACACAAATATCTGGGACACGAAATCAAAATATGCAGAGACAATCAAACACATGAAATACAGAGGCGAATAGGCCTAACATGGGCAGCATTTGGTAAAATAAGCCATTTTTTTTTTGAACCTATTCTCTATCCTTTCATTGTTGGATATAGGTCTCGCCCAGTTCTCTCCATCTTTCCCTATCTTGAGCTGTTCTCTGCCATGTGGGACCTCCTTGTTTCCTGATGTCATCTTTCCACCTCATCTGTGGTCTGCCTCTTGATCTCTTTGCATTGTATGGACGCCACTTTTCGATGGCATTGTTCCATCGTCCGTCTTGGAGACCTTCATTGTGTCTAGCCCATTTCCATTTCAGTTTTGCTGCTTGTTCTATCGCGTCTACTGTCTTTGTTCTGGTTCTGATCCACTGGTTACGTTTTTTATCTCTATGTGATACACCCAACATTTGTCTCTCCATCGCTCTTTGTGCCTTCCTTATCCTATCCAAATTGGCCTGTGTAAATGTCCATGTCTGTGCTCCGTAGGTGAGTACCGGTATGATACAGGAGTTATATACCTTGCTTCGTAAGTATAGAGGGATGGTTTGATTTTTTAGAACGTAAGAAAGTTTGCCGAACGCTGCCCATCCCATTCTTACTCGTCTCGATATTTCGGCTGTTTGATTTTCTCTATTAGCTCTGATTGCTTGTCCTAGATAGATATACTCATTTACCTGTTCTATTTTTTCTGTTTTTATTTTTATTGCCTCTTGGTCTTCCGTGTTTGTCATTACTTTTGTTTTGTTGAAGTTAATTTTTAGGCCTTTTTTCTGTTGTTATTTTATCGTTTAATTCGTCTAGTTGCAGACCCTTTAGCTGTGATATGTCACTTCTTTTTAGCTGGTTTATGTATTGTTCTTTGCGTTCTTTAAGAAGTTCGGTATCTATCTCTTTTTTAGATGGTTTAAATTTTTGTCTGTCTGTTGTGGAGTTAATTTTGATTTTGGCTCTAACAATTCTGTGATCACTTCCTACTGAAATCATGGTTATGACCGTAACGTCTTGTACTATGCTCTTTTCTTTGGATAGGATGTAATCAATCTCATTTTTTGTTAAACCATTGGGCGCGACCCACGTCCATTTTCTCTATGGTTTTTTATTGAAAAAGGTATTCATCGCATATAGACCGTTCGTTTCCATATAGTTCATTAATGTTTCTCCTCTTTCGTTTCGTGTTCCATATCCAAAGTTGCCGATTTTATTTTCTGATTCTTCTACTTTTCTCCCTAATTTGGCATTGAAGTCGCCTATAATGATTGTGTAGGTGCTTTTGTATTTGTTCACTGTTTGTGTCAATGATTCGTAGAATATATCCACTTCTTCATCCGTATGTGATGATGTAGGGGCGTAAATTTGTATGATCTTTAAACTTATATTTTTATTTATGTCCATTATTAGAGCCGCAATCCTTTCTGAAATTCCAATATATTGTCTAATCTTATGGACATGCTGATTAGAAATAAGAAAACCGACACCAGCTAATGATTCTTCTTCAGTTCCTTTATAGTATAGTACATTCAGGCTTTTTTTAAAGAAGCCATATTCTAAAAAGTTCAATTCCCATGTGTTTTTAAGCGAAAGGTTTATAACCAATGTGTTTTGCCTGTAAAAACTTATGGAGCAGAGACTTTAACACTCTAGATGGACCGATGATATAAAACGTGTAGCGGGAAACTGGCTACAAGCGGCCCAGTGTAGAGAACACTAGAAAGAACTGAGGGAGGCCTATGTCCAGCTGTGGATGCGATTGGCTGATTGATGATGATGACATTGATTTGAGTGTAAAATCTTGTTGCATAGAAAAGTTTAATCAAACTAAAAACGTACAATGTTGTATTCATCACGTGCACAATTAATGGTGGAGATGGTTAATTTGAAAACGAATTTACTGATGACTACACATGAAGTTGAGACAGGTAAATTATTTATCTAATGATAATAATATATATTTTTATTTAAATCGGTAGTTTTACAATAAATAGTGTTTCAATAAAATAGTTAAAAGTAAATAAAATAGTAAGTATTTCTATAGAATTTTGATAATTTAAAGTTAAACTGACGAGTTTTATTTTTTATACAAATTTGTTAAACAAATAAAAATTTGAAATATTTTTATTGGCAATGCTATGATTAACCAGCGCTATAGTTCGATGAGTTCATTTTGAATGTAAACTTCACTTATGTGCACTTATCAATTGTTTTGTTTTTAGGTGACTCAAGCGAAGAAGATCCTTTTACTACACACCTGGTAGTTCAACTGAAAGTACTTCAGACAGCAGTCAGTCTACAGTAGTGTCCTCTACACAGAACATCTCGGAACCAGGTCCTTCTTCAGGCCAGATTATAAATAATAGCACAGAAACCGTATCTACATCTATTTCACGTAAATGCAAAAGGCTTCCATCAACTTGGAAACCCAATCAACAAAGGAGCCTCAGACTTTCTGGAAAGGAACATCTTTCGTAAAAGATAATATTGTTACAGGAAAATCTGTTAAACCCATTAATTGTAAATGTCACTATAGGTGTACAGAAAAAATTAGCAAGGAAAAGAGGCAAAAATTATTTGATGATTTTCACTCCATTCAAGATGATAGAGGAAGATGGAGTTTTATCAGTAGTAGAATTACGTAAAAAATACCTAATCACTGATATTTTAAGGTTGGATGACGAGAACATCCAAGTTTATAAAAAAATTTTTCTTGGTACATTTGATATATCTGGAAAAAAATTTGAAATGGCTTTAAAAAAGTCAAAGTCGTTAGGTATCATAGAGGAGGACAAGAGAGGTCGAAAAGTTCCCCCCAATAAAATCCCAGATAATCAAAAGGAGGTAGTATGTAATCACATTAAATCACTACCAGTGATTGATTCTCACTATTGTCGAAGTTCAACCAAGAAGAAATACTTACCTTCTGGTTTGTCTGAAAAACGACTTTACTAGGATTATTTAAATTACTGCAAAGAGTATCAGGAAGATTCAGTGTCGTTTTATTATTATAAACATATATTCAGCACCGAATTTAACTATCAAAAAAGACCAACGTAGCTTTTTCACGCAATTCACAAATAAAATCGAAGACGAAAAAAAAAACATCAAGATGAATACAATCTATTGTTATGTTTTTTATTAGTCCTAATTTATTGTCTTTATTCTAATATATTGTCTTTATTCTAATTTATTAAAACTCACGATAATTTGTCAAAAGTCTTTATTTTATACTAATTTATTTTACACTTAATAATTACAAATAATTTATTTGCGTTCGTTACAATTTAACGCGAGATCGCGATCTTCTTTTTGACTAACTGCTCAACGAAAATCTTCCGTTATTTATTTGAAACCAGCTGGTAAACAGAATGTTGTAGAAAATACGATGCCGTTCTCGACGTAGACACAGCGGCAATGATCTAAAACTGGTATGTTTTTCATCGGCTCGTCCCCAGAAAGTTCGATTCTTGTTTTTTTAGCGAAGGGGACCCAAAGGGTGTCAGGTAGATTTTTGACCTAGAAATTACGAGAATCAATAAAAAAGAATTAGTCATAAAATATTTACAGTTCTATACGCCATAACATTTAAAATCGTAACACTATATTAATTTCGAAAGGAGGCTAGAGAGCATAAGAAAATTGACAGGTAAAATTGATAATTCCTTTAACACCTTAACTATGGGTATGGAAAAGCTTTTACTGACCCCAAAATTAGAAGCGGGGCAATTATATTATAAACGGAAACTAAAAACCTACAATTTTATGGTGTATAATCTCAAAACTACTGTTGCTATTAACTACATGTGGCATGAATTGAATGGTACAAAAGGTTCATCAGAAGTAGCTGCTACATTCTTATGAAACATGCTTTCTGAGCTACTATCTGAAGTGAGTGAAGTAACATTTTATTCTGATACTGCAACAGGTCAAAATAGAAATTCCATTTTATCTGCAATGCTTGTAAAAGCTTTGTCTTCGTTTGATAATTTACAAATTATTAATCAACAGTTTTTGGAATCCGGACATTCCGAAATGGAATGCGATAGTGTTCATTCTGCGATTGAAAGTAGGGGGTGAAAAATAAATATATATGTGCCTGACGGGTGGTACGCAGTGGCAAGAACAGCCAAAGTAAATCACTCTCTATACGTCGTTAAGGAATTAGATTACAGCTATTTTTTAGATTTTAAAACTGACAGCGAAAAATTAGTTAACAAAACGAAGACAGTCGATGGCGATGTTATGAAGTGGCTAAATATCAAATAGCTGCAATATAGAAAAGAACACCTTGATATAACCTTCTATACTGGCTAATTGGTCTTTACCAAAGCCATCTAATTAAGTAAAAAAAAACCTTCTATAAAACACAACTTAGTAAAGTAGACTTCAAACAATTGTGCATTCGTAGAAACACTCGAGTTGACAACAATGTTTTCAGTGAGGTTCCGAAACTGTATCCTTCTGCTTTAGGAATAGAGCCTAAGAAACTAAAAGATCTACAAGATCTTTGTAGGTCAGGTACTATTCCAGCCACTTACCATAATTACTTCTTCTTCTTCGCATGCGATATCAGAATTATCCGACGTTGGCGATCACCATTGCGAAAGCTTCTCGATCTTCTGCAATATGGAATAATTGTCCTTCATTTGGTATCTGAGTCCATTCACGAATGTTTTTTAACCAAGAAACTTGTTTTCTTCCTACACCTCTACGGTCCTCTATTTTGCCTTTAAGGATCAATAATTAAGGGTAATATTTTATATCGATTTCCCCTTACTATATGCCCCAGATAAAACTTTTTCGATATTTAACAGTCTCTAGTAGTTCTCTATCTTTGTTGACGCTCCTTAGTACTTCTTCATTAGTTTTCCTTGCTGTCCAAGGTATCGTCAGCATTCGTCTATGACCCCACATTTCCAGTGCTTCAATTGTGTTTATGATCGATACTTTTAGCGTCCACACTTCTACACTATACAATCTATCTATCTAATTAGCCTTCTTCGGTCCATTTTTGGACATAGGCCTCCCCAATCCTTTTCCATTCTTCTCTGTCTGTCGCTACAGTCATCCATCTAGAGCCCACGTGCTTCTTGATATCATCTGCCCATCTCATTTGGGGCCATTGCTCTTTGGGTTTTTTATGATTTTGTAGATGTCCACGTTTGGGAACCATAAGTAAGAACAGGGATTACGCATTAATTATATACTTTGGTCTTAAGATACTGTGAATATCTTTTGTTTTTAAGAATGTAGCTTAGTTTGCCAAATGCCGCCCATGCCAGCCTAACTCGTCTCTTGATCTCTGCTCTTTGGTTCTCTTTGTTAAGTTTTATAGTTTGACCAAGATATATATATATATATATATATTATATATATATACATATATATATATATATAATATATATATATATATATATATATATATATATATATATTATATATATATATATATATATATATATATATAATCCTTAACTTGTTCTATTTCATCTTGTCCGATTCTCATTGTGATGTCTTCATCTGTATTTGTTATAGTTTTCGTCTTGCTGTAATTCATATTAAGGCCTATCTTTCCAGCTTCTACGTCAAGTTCTTTCATCATTTCAAATAATTCTTCTTTTTTATCGGTTATCAATACGATGTCATCAGCGTACCTTAGATGGTTCAAGCGTTGTCCACAAATTTTTATATTTTTTTCCCATTCTAATCTTTTAAAAGTATCTTCAAGAGCCTGATTGAAAAGTTTCGGTGATATTGTATCACCCTGTCTCACGCCTCTACTTATTTGTAATGATTTTGTTCCTTCATATACTTTAATTTTGGCTTCCTTATATATATATATATATATATATATATATATATATATATATATATATATATATATATTGGTTATTAGTTCCGTGTATCTGTGGTCAATTCGGCTGTTAATCAAAGAACTTTTTCTCTGCCCAATGTTCGACACTGTCGAAAGCCTTTTCGAAATCTATGAACGCCATATATAGAGGCATGTGGTATTCATTTGCTCGTTCTATAAGTATTTTCATACTTAGTAAATGATCACTTGTGCTGAATCCCTTTCTAAAACCAGCTTGTTCTTTCGACTGGTATCCATTGAATTTTGTCGTCAATCTATTGGTTAAAATTTTTGTTAGGAGTTTATACATTACATTGAGGAGTGTTATAGGACGGTAGTTTTTTATATCTGCTTTATCCCCTTTCTTGTGTAGGATAATGGTTACTGATTCCTTCCAGTTGTTTGGGATTCTTTTTCTTTTAATATCTTGTTAAAAAGGGAATGTAGAGTATTAATTACCACTTTTCCACCATATTTCAGCATCTCTGTAGTTATTCCATCTTTTCCAGGCGATTTGTTGTTTTTCATTTCTTTCAACGCCTTCTTTATTTCTGATTTGCTTATTTCGGGCTTCAGCTCTGAGTTTTTTTTTTTTTTGTGGCTTTAACACTTAGCTATTTAGCCAATTACGTATAGAGAAATAATAAAAGAACAATTAATAATATCAATATTCCAATATAATTAATACTAAAAAAAAAATAAAAAAAATAAAATGTATGCATACACATAAGTGCATACATAAGTGTACATAAAGTGTGTCTATTCTAGTCAAAAAACCGTATAAAATCCCTATAACTGAATCAAATAAAAAGAGAAAATTATAGCAAGAAAAAACAAATATAAGGAAAAACAGGGATACTCACTTCTCGTCCAGGGACCCATCAGGACATTTGTTTAAGACATTACTAGCAATAGGTCACGGAAAGAAAGGTAAACAACAATTGGGTTAAAACAAAGGTGAAGATATTTGGAACACTTAAAAAAGATGTGGTTAAGATCTCCTTGTTCTTGACAAGTTTCGCATAAGTCTGAATTATATATTTTAATTTGAGCAAGATGAACAGGATAACAAGCGTGGCCAAATCTCAATCTTATTAAAGTTGTTGTATATTTACGAGCGGTATTGAAATTCTTAAACCATCTGGAATTAGGGATGTGTGGTTGTATATGCACGTATTGTGTTGTTGAATGGTCGCAAAAAAGTTTGCCAGGAAGTCTTCCAACGATCTGTTTGATTTTTTTTAGAGATGAGAAAAGCATCAGGAACACAAATTCTCTCATCTGGTAAAATTTCAGCTGTCGAGGTTATTGCAGCTTTTGCAATAGAATCAACATGCTCATTATGTTTTATACCAACATGAGCCTTTACCCAAATAAAATTCGTAGTTTTATTTTTATTTTTAAGGTTGACAAGCATGTTCTTAATTTGGTAAATAAAAGGATTAGAATTATAATTGGGAAACTTTGTATTTTGAGAGATAATAAAACTGATAATGAATCGGATATTATTAAAACTGCATTATTGTTTAAACTGTCGAAATATTTCAAGGCTTCAAGAATTGCAAGTGCTTCAGCACTAAAAATTGAATAATTGAGAGGTAGTTTGAACATTTTTTCCATTGACTTGGATGGAATGTAGAAAGCACATCCGGTCCCTTCCGATGTTTTGGCTCTGAGTTGACATTTTTTATTTGACCTTAAGTTGGTTTTTAATTTCTTCTGGTGGTTCCTTTTTTGTTTTATATAATTCTGAGTAGAAATGGTGGATTATATATATATATATATATATTATATATATATATATATATTATATATATATATATATATATATATATATGATGTCATCTTTAACGTTTGTTTCTATTCCATTTACATCTTTTATTTGTTTATTTCAAACTTACCTAATTTCGGCCTTAAGCATTTCATATTTTTGTTGTTTTGTATTACTTTTTCTACTTTTATATTTTTATTTCTTGTTCTTTTCTCTTATTTTCTTTCATCATTCTGCTTATTGTTTTATTAATTTCTACATATTCTATAGATTTCCTTTTGCCTTCTTCGTTCAGCTTCCTTCTTTTATCCATAAGCTTCTTTGTTTATGTTGATATATAGTTGTTCTTTTTTAGATCCTTCTTTGCTATTTCTTTTCCTGATGTAATCATTGTTGCTGTAAGTATGTTGTCTATTTCGTCTATATCTTTATCGTCACTGTCTAATCTTTGGGTAAGTTGCTATACAATAGTACGGAGCAAACATAGCACTTAACCATTCTTTGCCTTAGTTCTAAACTGATATGGTTATTGCAAAGAAATGACTTCATTTTCATAAAAGTAGTTTTAGTCATTGCTATTCTACGTATTATTTCTATGTCCGGATCTAGTTGGTTATCACAGTTCCTAAATATGTCATTTTGTGAACTTTCTCTTCAACTTTTTCAACTTGGACTCCGTTTAATTGAAGCTTTGCATCGGGATGTGCGTCACGACTAAACACTACAAAATTGGTTTTGTTTGAGTTTATTTTAATGACCATTCCTTCTCCTACCTCGTGAATACGATCAATCAGAATTTGAAGATCGTCAATATGATCTGATAGAATTACTGTATCGTCTGCATATCTAATCACATTAAGTAGTTCCACGTTGATTTTTATTCCATATGGTTGTCTCTCAAGTGTCTTTTTAAATAACTGGTCCGAGGAAACATTGAACAATGTTGGCGACAAAATGCAACCTTGTCTGACTCCTCTTTGTATGGGATTTCATCGGTGTAGTTATCTCCAATTTTTACGATAGCAGTTTGATTCCAGTACACATGTTTAATGACACGAATATCCTTGTCATCTATTCCGATATTTTTCAGTATTTGCATTAATTTTACATGCTGTACTTTATCGAATGCCTTTTCGAAGTCCACGAAACATGCAAATACATCTTTTATTTGGTCACGGCATTTTTGTAATATGATGTTAAGCGCAAAAAGTGCCTCGCTGGTTCTCATAGCATTTCTAAAACCAAATTGGGTATCTTCAAGATCGTCTTCGCATTTGCGTCTAATTCTGTTGTGAAGTATTCTGAGGAAAATCCGTAAAATAGTTTCATTTTACTCTGAGGAAAATTTTAAGAGTGTGGCTCATTAGGCTAATTAATCGATATTCTGAGCATTTACTCGCATTGTGTTTTTAGGTATTGCGACAAAGATGGATTTGAGCCAATCTGCGGGAATAACTCCGGTGTTACATATTGAATTAAAAAGTCTTACTACTACTTTTATGTTATCATTCTCTATTAGTTTTAGCAACTCAGTTGGTGTATCATCTGGATCACAAGATTTTCTAATTTTAGCATTACTTATAGCGTGTTCTACCTCAAATTTCATAATTTCTGGGCCGTTAGTATAGTTTTGGTAGAATTCGGCAAACCATAATTACTATCTCCGACTTTTAAAACCAATAGAGACAATCGTTGCAGACGATTGTAGACGAGAGTAGCAATAAAATAATAAGATTTCTATATATTCAATGTTAAATAATATTCAATGTTCAAGACTAAAAACTAAATTGAATTTCTCATACTTTTGTGTTATTTTTGTATCCAAAATTAGACATTTTAAGCATAATATCACCTTGTATTATTTAATTTCGTAGACTTAGATCTTTTCACAAAACAAAAAACAGTATGATTCGTGAAAAGTTATCTAGTGGTGAATGGAACTAAGTGAACGAAACCCTTCTACCCTCATGTAAATCAATGTTTGATTAGTGTTTGGTTCAGTACAAACATTTTGGTTGATAAATCCTAAATAAAATTAGGAATAGTTCAATGAACAGGAGAGTTCTAAGATAAAATGTATATTTTCCTGAACATGGTAATCTAAAATGCTCATTATCTCGAAACTGACTTTTGTTGGTTAGCTCTCTTCACATCCACGGTGACGTATTGTAACTTTGGTGATTTATTTTTGTTATATTTTTTGTATTATTACTAAAATATTTTCGTGTTATTCTGTATAGCTGTTTTATCAATTTTGTTCCTATTATTGTTTCTTGTGTAATGAACCAATTTATATTTGTAATGGTTTATGTATATTTGGGTAGTACTGCTCTGTTAAGAATAGAAGTCGTAACTGACGAAATCCTTATTTTGAGATATTCGATGTTTTAGATTTGATTAATTGCCATCAACTGTAATGACTGATTAAAAATCTTGTAACAACATAGCAATATATTTTTTTAGTACAAATTTAATGAGTGTGTGCAATTTTCTTTCAGAGTATTTGAAATTAAACTTTTGATAGATACGACATTTAATCCTAACAAATCATAAAAATAAGGTCTAATAAAAAGTCTTATCTTAATCAAAGTTATAGTTTATTAAGATAAACAGAATAACATAAAGTCATAATCAGTTTTTTAATCATCTAAAGCTCGAGGTTCCATTGAAGTTGGTAATTTATTCCAAAACGTTTGTCTGCTTTTAGGCATGTGTCCGCACAGTTTGGATATAATTAGTTGTTTCTTTCAGTCGTTATGCCTCTAGGAATGGACTTGGGTGAAGATTTTGTCATTCCCTGTTTTGCAATATTGGCATTTAGAATGTTTACTTAACTTTCTGTCTCTAAGATGAAGCTGGTTTTGTACGAAAAAGTATATTTACCTCTAGAAAAATTTACTTGAACCATTTGATTTAGGTATGGTGTGAGAATAATTTTATTCAATTTATATGCAAAAGTACCATCTTGCCATTCAAAAAAGTCAGCTAATTCCATAACAATTACTTTAGTATTACTTGCTGCATTTACTACTGCACCCGAAAGTATATTTTACCCATTTGCTTCATGGAACGTTCTACTTGGTGGTGAAATGAGTCAGCAGCCATGAAGGTATGGCCAGGCTCAAAATACTTAATACTTAATTTTTCAAGTGCGATATCCTCAGAGTTGACAATAAACGTATATATATATATATATATATATATATATATATATATATATATATATATCGGTTTTAAAACGTTCTCCTACGTCTTCCGATGCCTAGTCGCCATTCACTTCGGTCCATCCAAAGGTCTTCATCTAATTCTCTTTCTCTCATACTTCGATTTATGCCTTCTCTCCAACTAAGGCGGGGTCTTCCTCTTTTCGTCTACCATGAGGGGTCCACGTTAGGATTTGTTTCGGGAGTCGTTCTTCGGACATTCTTTGTACGTGTCCATACCATCTAAGCTGTTTGGTACTAATGTCATCTACTATTGTGTGTTTCACATTCATTATTTCCCTAATTCTGTTGTTGGTTACCCTTTCTAATCTTGATTTTCCTGCTGAGCGCCTCCAGAAATCCATTTCTGTTGCTTCAAGTTTTCTCTTGTATCTTTCTTTTATTTGCCATACTTCACTGCTGTAAGTGATTATACTCTTAACAATTGTATTGTATATTCTATGTTTGTTGTTGTTTGATATTGCCTGGTCCCACAGTATGCTATTGAGAAGGGTAATTGCTTTTCTTCCCTGGTTGTTTCTTTCTTCTATCGTCCGGTCTACGTTTCCTTCTTGTGTGATGGTCATACCCAGGTATTTATATGCGTCGCAATGTTTAATAATTTCGCCATTCCCCAGTGTAAGGTCCTGCTGTGTCCCACCGATACACATATATTCGGTCTTTTTTATGTTTATTTCCAAACCACCTTTTTTGTACTCCTCTATTAATTTCCTTGTCATATATTCTATATCATCGTAGTCTTGCGCTAGTACAAGTTGGTCGTCTGCAAATGACAAAGTGTATATTGTATTGTTGTTGATCGGTAATCCCATGTTTTTGCATTTGCGTTTCCAAAGTTTTAGAGTTTGCTCGAGGTAGATCTTAAATAATGTCGGTGAAAGGCAGCACCCTTGTTTTAGGCCTTTGCTAATTTGGAATCCTCTCGATAGCCCGCTTCCAACTTTCACCCTTGCTGCAGTTTTGGTATACAATTGTTTCGTCGCTGTTATTAAATTTGCGCTTATATTGGTTTTCTCTAATGCTTCCCATAGTTTGTTTTGTGGGATGCTATCATACGCTTTTCTCAAGTCCACATATAACAGATGCACCTCCTGGTTGACGGCCAGTTTCTTCTCAATAATCTGTGTAATACAAAACAGATGGTCTACCGTTGATCTCCCTGTCCGGAATCCTGCCTGTTCTTCAGCTTCTATATCTTTATATTCGTTTTCGATTTTATTTTTAATCAGTTTTCCGTATATTCGGCTGATCGAGTTCGTTACAGCGATGCCTCTGTAGTTGTCACATTGATCCCGTCTGCCTTTTTTATGTATGGTGGATATCCATGATGTCTTCCATTCTTCTGGGATTTCCGCTCCGTTGATGTATCTTTGAAAGAGTTTAGCCAGGTTTTCATATAATTTTGTTGTGCCATATTTTATTAGTTCAGCTGGTATGTTCCCTGGTCCTGGTGCTTTGTTATTTTTTAAAGACTTACATACTTCTTCTACTTCTTTTGTTGTTATTCGTAATGGTGAGGCTAAGATATTTACGTTGCTGGTATCACTGTTATTTAAAAATTCCGCTCTGTCCTCATTTAGGAGTTTTTTAAAATATTCGTCCCATTGATCCGGTGTGATTGATGATATTATATCTCTTTTCTTTTCCTGTCGTAGCGATTTTAATACTTTCCAACTTTCTGTACTTCTCCGTCCTCCTAAATGTGTGTTAATCATGTTACACTTTTGCTCCCAAGCCTCATTCTTCTTTTGGCATATCATTTTTCGCACTTTAGCTTGGGTCCTCTTGTATTCTACCTTATCAGCGTCGGTCCTTGTGTTCAGAAATTTTTTATACTTCTCTCTTTTATTTTTAATCTCTTGTTCTATTTCTTCGTCCCACCAATACGAAGTTTTTCTGTGGTTTTTTACTTGGAGTCCGAGAGCCTCTGTTGCTGCTTCCTGAAGACATGTTTTTATATAATGATAATGCTCTTCATTGCTGGTAAATTGCATGGTTTCTAACTTTTTATCTAGTCTACTCCTGTATAAATCCCTCACGCTTTCTTGTTCTAAGCTGTTTAGGTTGTATTTCTTTTCTGTTAGTTTTTCTATTTCCTCTGCAGCTTCTTTTAAATCTCTTGCTCTATCTATTCCTATTGTGAGCTTTGTTTTTAATAGATGGTGGTCACTGCCGCAAGTGGCTCCTCTATATACCCGCACATCCTGTACAATCAATTTAGTCTTTTGTCTTATGATTGTATAGTCTATGATTGATTTCAGCCCTCGGGTATTTTGTGTCCATGTATATTTATGGATTCTCGGTGTTGAAAGAATCCATTTGTGATTTTCATATCATTTTGTTCGCATAGGGCTATTAGTCTAGTACCGTTGTCATTTATAGCCTCTTCACCATATTGGCCTATGACTTTGTTGTGTTGTTTCTTGCCTGTTCTACTGTTTAGGTCCCCCAAGATTATAATTTCTCGTGATCTGCCGATATTTGCAATTTCTGAATGTAGCTTTTCAAAAAAGTCGTCTTTAATATTCACCAGTCCATCATCGTTTACTGCATATACTCCAATAATTGTAATCTTTTTTTCTTTGATAGTTAGATTCATTCAATCACCGCGATGTCTATGTTCAGTCTATTTATTTCATGTATTACTTCATTTATTTTCTGTTTAAACCCTTGTACGTTCCAAGTTCCAATATTCATTATCCTTTTCCGTAGCATGTGTCGTCGTGCTATAATCCATCGATTCCGAGGTGTTTCGCTAGGTTTTTTTTTTAACAGTTTTAGACAATAAACGTAAAGAAATTAAACAAAGCCCGGTTTTTATTTTGAGCAGAGCAATTGTCAAGCCACATTATAACATTTTTAGCGTCTCGTTGAGACAAAAAAATTATAGAATGTGCTGGCAATATCCGACTTACTCCGTCCGCCGTGCCAAAAATTGTAGTTTGTACTGTTGGCTTTCTAGCAGTGACGACAAAACTTTCATTAAAAGCAATTATTCTAGGTGTAAAAATAATCTCCTTAAACATATCCATTCTCGGAAACATTATGACCTAGAATATCACAACAAAATAAAACATTTATAATTAATATAATATTTTATTACATTTTGAAAATCCGCTGAAACTACCATTGATGTATCGTTCCAGTTACTTTTTGAAGACGAGTCAGTTTGATATTCTGATCTGGCAGCAGTGTATTTATTTTGATGTACACTAAAGTTGGTATAGTTTCTACGATGTCAGTTGGACAAGTATAAAAACAAAATTGGACACTCAAGTGCCGGCGTCCTTTGTAAAACATAGACGGCGCAATAGAAATTAAATAATAAACTTTTATTTTTAAATTAAGGTCTAATATTTTGTTAAACAGTAATAATATTGTTAATTATTCACATTTCTTTATGAACTTGACACCAAAGATGATTAAAAGTTAATACACATAGTCCATTCACTAACGGTAAAATATTGTAAAAACCTCTAAATTTTAAAGAACCACTGGATTGACATGAAATTTGGCATACACATATAGCTAACGTGTCAAAGAAAAAAAGTGATATTGTGCCGATGTGTATTTTTGCCCTGGGGGTGGTACCGCACCTTCTCGGGGGTGAAAAGATATACATCCAAAATAAGTCCGGAAGTGGATAAACTGACTAATTCTAGGCAACTTTGTTCTATAGAGGTTTTTACTAAATCAATACTTTTCGAGTTATTTGCGAGTGAATATATTCATTTTTCAACAAAAACACCACGTTTTTGGACGATTTCTCGCAAATAACTCAAAAGGTAAGTATTTTATGGAAAAATGTTCATAGCAAAAATACAGTTTATAAAAAGTAAAAACAATGGTATATGTATGAAGTCTGTATACCCAGCAGAAGCAGAGTTATAGCTAATGAAAAATAGATTCTTACCTATTCGTCAAATTCCATATCGAATATATTCAACGTGAAATAATCAAAAAAATGTTTTTTTACTTTTTTTTTTAATTGTTTAAAGAAATCTTTATTTTTGATTTTTAAAAAAGTTTCTAGCATTAAATGTAAGCAAGTTACGCTCAAAACAAAGTTGATCCCTTTTTTTGGTAAAATATAATCATGAATATGATCTGTAAGTTTCATCGGTTTAAAGAGCTTATTTTTAAAAGATACTTACATGAAATCGGCCAATTCGTCTTCCAGTCGAATTGTTTTCTTAGGTTATAGATTAATGGAGAGATAACATTTATTTCGATACACAGAACATATTTTTGACAAGTTGTGGAAGTCTTTGTAGAAATATTTCAAACAATTAAACACTATCACTATCCGTGTGTCCAGAACTTGAGTCGTCGTTTGTGTTTATAACTACCGGTTCAATTGGTGGTAAAGTAGGATATTCTTTTTCTTTTACTTGAACATGCGCTACACAATTTTTCCAAATGTCAGTTTTGTTAAGTTCTTTGATCACTGTTCTTATATTTTGGACAACAACGTCACTTAATTGGGGAGATTGATTCATTTTCCGCAATTTCTTTTTTACATCGGCCCATATCATTTCAATTGGGTTGAAAACACAATGATATGGAGGGAGCCGTAAAACCGTATGCCCGTGGCGTTCAAAAAGTTTATCTATTACATATTCTTTTTGAAAATTTTGTTGCTTAATTAATTGCAACAATTCCTTTTTGGTACATTTACTAGGTGTTGCCATGCCTTTGTTCTCCATAAATTCTATGATATCTCCCTTCTTGGAGCTAGTATTTGGAATTTTGGTGTAGAGTCTAGAATGGTATGACGCATTATCCATTACTATCACTGAATTTGTTTTAATATTCGGTAACAGCTGTTCCGTTGCCCATTTTTCGAAAAGTTCAGCCGTCATATCCTCATGATAATCAGCTGATGACTGTTTAATGTTTTTGGCCGATAATAACAAGGCATTAGGTACAAACCCACTCTTAGTTCCAGCATGTAGAATTATAATTCTTTTTCCTCTCGAACAAGGAGTACTCAAGCAGCACTTTTTGCTATCATCCATCCAGCCATATTGAACTACATCATGGGTGTCAAACCACGTTTCATCAAGATACACAATGTCTCTATTGTCATCTCGATATTCCTTTATTTTACGTAAATAATGTTGCCTCTGTATCACAATCCTTGTAGATTCCATAATTACCATTCTCTTATCTAATTTTTTAACTAAATCCGCATTCTATTAAAACACGCCTCAATGTATCAAGGGATTTATATGCATAATCGGGATATATTTTCAACTTGTCCTGAAGCATTTCCAACGTTGGAACTTTGTTGTCCTGATAAAATTCGTACACATAGCGACAAATAACGTCTTTAGTGGCCTTATCAATCTTTTTAAGGTTTTGTCCAACTCTTCGACGTTTAACAGAATGTTCACTTACATCCCCAGCTGCAATAACACGTAAAACTGTCGTACGCGCAAGTTTGGTAAGTTCACATATCCTTAACACAATATTATTTTCCGAAAGTGTACTATTTTCGCCTCTTAAACAGGAATATATATTTAGAATAATCCTTTGCGCTTGAATATGTAAGTCTTTATTTACAAATTCCCAATTCATTGGTGTTGGATCTAAAAGAAATATTTTTACTTTTAATTGTTAACAAAAGTAGATTAAGGGTGAATATTATGACCGAGCATCCCTATACAACTAATTATTAAACTAGTTTTAAATAAGAATTTACATACCTAAATCGTCCGTTGGATTGCCGCTAGTATTCTCGTTGGTATCACATTCAAATGGTCGCCAAAAAGCCATCTTTAATGTATTTACAACTTATTTTCTACTGTCTTAACTCAAACTTAACTAAAACACAACACTACTGTTTGCACAAAAATATTAAAAATATACGTGAACTTGCTGTCGTACACGACGATACTGAATATATCGTTTAGTATGAGAAACCTGAGAAAGCATTTTTGACCAGATAACGATCAAGTTTGAGCGTAATAACTTCCGAAGAATTTGACTAATTACACTTCAGTAGTGCCCGATAAGATACGTAGAAAGTAATAAACCACAGCTGCAATATGGACAATACCGTTAGTGATCAATTACAAATAATGTTTATATTTCTGAATTATTCGGGACTGGACCCTAAAAATTCCTTAACTTTTATTGAAATTTAAAATTGATGATTAAAAGTATATACATACATAATGCAAATGAAATGTAATGTGCTTATTAATTTGAGAACTAAAAAATGAGACTACAATTTTACTATAAAAATAAAATAATTTATATAATAAGTTTAAAATAAAATAAAATAAGTTTATCACGACGACACTGTTATTGTGTTTATTTAAATGCTTGCCGCCTTTGAAACATGAGAAGCAATTTTTACCTGCTAACGGCAAAGCCAGATTTGGTTATAGTGTATGCACTTCCGAAAAATTTGACCAATTACATTTCAGTATTACCCAATAAGATACGTTCAAATTAATAAGCCACACCAATATCCATGTGGACTAATACCAGGAGTAATCAATAATTAGAATTACAAAGATTTATCTTTATTTCTATGTTCGCCGTAGAATTACTGACCGGACCCCAAAAATTGTTCTTTCCCAATTCATATCGTAACAACTTTACATTCCTCACAATTATTCATCAAAGCATCCTTTTTGTGAGACGTGAATTTTGAATGCAAGTCAAATGATTCACACAACCAGCACTCTTCGTGTCCTAATTTTACAAATTATATATTTAAAGTTGCGACAACTTCTTGATATAAATAATACGAAAACTTGATATTTTGATAATGTTTCAATAAAATTCTGGTGCGTCTTCCCGACGGTAGTGTGGTTCTGTGGGTTTGAAAGATTCTATATGTTCTTTAATAATATTTCGATCTATTTTAATTTTTCCCGTCTTTCCTTGTTTATTCCTGTTCAACGTCACTTTTGAATTTGTTTTAGTAAGGGCATCTCTAATAACTCATTTTCATCATTCTTTTCATTTCATTTCATTTTCTTTTCATATCCCAGCGTTCTCATAAGAAATATTTTGCAGACACTTTGTTTTCATCCGCCTTTGTCTTTAAGAAAATATAAAAAACTTTTCGACTTTCTAGACACAATACTAGCTGTAGTTTTCCGTTTGGTTACTTGTTCAGATGCCTTATTAAAAATAAAATTTTTCTGTTCGTCTTTTTGCAATTTCCAAAATCTCCATTTATTTCTGTTCGTCTCGTTTCTGTAATTTTTTCGAGACATCTTCTCTTGCAAGAGATACAAGATAGTTTTACACCGTGCTTAGCAATTGTGGCTGTTAATTTTCTTTTTTTTTTCATTACTAGGCTTTTATCTTTAAATTTCTTTCGTTTACGGATTTACCCTGTTTTAGTTAAATTGTCTTTTTCTGCCCTTTCAACAGATACATATATTATATCTTCTTGATATATTATATCAAGAAGATTTATTGAATAAAAGGGAGACAGTCTTCCTTACCTTCTTCTTCACCTTTGGAATCAGATTCTTCAGGAACGACATTTGCAGCTCTCAAAGTTATATCACTAATAATCTTCACTTTATTTGAACCGTTTCTGTTTAATTTCGGTTCCTCAATTCCTTCCGTCTCTGAATCTAACAAAATAGACGCCGAATAACGCTTACAACCGTTTAATTTTTAGGTTAAGAAACTAAAAAGGCGGGAACACTATGAATGATTAGGTTAGATCTTCGTGTTGTTAGAATATTTTGTCGAAACTACACAATTGTTAAGCAAATTTGTCGTAACTACAAATCGTCTTGTGAAGATATGACTAAAAATGTAAACAAATGGAGATTCGACAAATAATTGTCTTAACATAATCTGTAAAAATGCAGATCCGACAAAATTTTAAAGTGGAATAACTTATTTTTAAACAGCAGATAGGACTTTCATTATTAACATATATGTAGATAACTCAAAAAAATTGCAGATACGCCTTCTATTCTTAACAGGGCAGATTACTCATTAGTAAATAATAATATATATATAATAATACAACAACAAGACAAATATTACCACTGTTTTAGAGGGATTTATACCATTGGATAAAGGGAAATGTGTCATCTTGTAATAGACAGCTATTTATTTTTGATGAGGTTGATAAGATGCCCACAGATCTACTAAATGCTATCAAACCAATACTAGATCATAAAGGACTTGTTGAAGGAGTAGATTATACTCAAACAATATTCATATTCTTGTCAAATACCGGTTCCAATATAATAAATCAGCACTATTTACATTTGTGGAACTCAGGTAAACAGCGAGAAAACATGAAACTATCCGACTTTGAGACTTTAGTTATGAAAGGAGCATTTAATGAGAAAGGTAAGTTGAGGCTCTAGTCTTGTATGTATAAAAGTTATCATTAACTTGATGTAAAATCAAAAAAGAGTAGAATCTTATCTTAATGAAACCAAGGCCAACTTTAAAATCTTACAAAATCATCGAAAATTTATTTGTTGCTAAACCAAACGATGAATTTTCAATCTGTCAATGTTGTTTACCATAAGAAAAGTCAAAATATAGGAAAATCATATTTACGAAGTTGAGTAATTCCGCTATGTGGCTCTGTGCAAAACTTTGTGTGTATGTCTTGTCCATTCAAGAAGATAGAAAATGTGTCAGTGTTCATTTATTTAAAAGGTCAATAGATTACTTTATAACATTTATTTTGCATGATCTGTATATACCATAACTAATTTTGTAGTACAGATTTGTCATTTTTTATTGTTGTGCTTTATATTTGTATATATGTAATTCCTGCGATGAAAATATTTTGATATCCTAAAGACCTGTATTACATTATTGAGATGCTACTTAACATTCACCTGAGAGTGAATAATATTTGTACTTAATATATTATTAAACTTTGACGGTATACAAGGCAACTATCGAACACGGTGATTAATTTAATCTTGCCCAAGTACTTTCGATCAATAGATCATCTTCAGGGGCATCTGAAATAAGCCAAGAAACGTTTTTATAAAAAAGGAAAATTAATTCACTTGGATAAAAAACTCCAAGTTTATGGTTGAAAAAATTGTATATGTGATAAACGTTTATAGACTTACTTCGTCAGTTGTGGCCTATCCGACATGAGTAGAATGTCATAAATATAAATTTGGACATGACAATACAAAATACAATACACAAAGACAAACAAACACTTTAAAATTGTTGAAAAGGAGAAGCTACATGTTGTATAGAAGCCGTAGACAGAATGGGCTCCCGGTCAAAAAAAAAAATTTCATTTTTTACAGTACTGATAGCGGTTGGTGGACCATTTTATTGTAGTCAACCATCCACTGTCTAATATATTGTTTAGTGTTTTCTTACATTCATACTTTATGTCAACTTCAATTGCTCTCAAACGAACATCCTAATTATTATAGATAAGTTTGAGTGTGAGATTTGGATTATTCAATCTACATAAAAAATATACTATATAATTTTATATTTCATCAGTTGATTTCCTATAGTGGTGTCAGTTGGACCTTTGGTCAATACTTAGTTTCATAGAATTTTGAAAGGTGCAGATCACATAACTGCCCTTCACAAGCTGTCATTTGTCACATGTCATCTCAATATTTCCGTCAGACCGGGAGCCCATTCTGTCTCCGGCTTCTATACAACATGTAGCTTCTCCTTTTCAAAAATTTTAAAGTGTTTGTTTGTCTTTGTGTATTGTATTTTGTATTGTTATGTCCAAATTTATATTTATGACATTCTACTCATGTCGGATAGGCCACAACTGACGAAGTAAGTCTATAAACGTTTATCACATATACAATTTTTTCAACCATAAACTTGGAGTTTTTTATCCAAGTGAATTAATTTTCCTTTTTTATAAAAACGTTTCTTGGCTTATTTCAGATGCCCCTGAAGATGATCTATTGATCGAAAGTACTTGGGCAAGATTAAATTAATCACCGTGTTCGATAGTTGCCTTGTATACCGTCAAAGTTTAATTATTCGAACATTCAACCTTATATTAATATATTATTAGTTTACTCTACTAACTAACTTTTAAAAGATGCAAGGCATCCATGCACATTATACTCTTGACTATTATAAATATTTCCTTTTTAGGCGGCTTTCAATTTTCGGACGTCGTAAAAAGTAATTTAATCGATCATTACATACCATTTTTACCTATGCAAGAAGCGCATGTTACAGAATGTATCAAAGATCAATATAGAGAACGAGGCATTCAAAATCCCACTGAAGAGGATATAAAGTAAGTGGAATTAGTTGGTTGCGATACCCTTAAAATATTAATTAGTTTACGAATTATTATATTTATTTATTGCAAATTACAAAGTTGATTTTTGTAATTAAAAAATAAGGTCGATTTTTTTTTCAAATAATACAGGAGCTCGGCAATTTTCTTATAAAAAAGTTGTTTCAGTTAAATTTACAGCAACTTTGCAGAGAGGTAGCTTTGATCATGCTGATCAAAAGTTCACATTGCCCCAAGACCCAAACATGAATTAGCCCAGTCTAGTTATGCAAAAATCATCGATTTCACGGCAAAATTTTTCGCAGATATCTGAAGCTTTTAAGGCATAGGTGGGGGTTACTAGATGACGAATAGATGAAAAAGTATTTATACTTTTACCCTGCGGTTTTTTTAAACAATAATTTATGGTCACAAATAGATTATTTGTCTATAAGTTTTTTCCCTTATATTTTACATAAACAATATTTATATCATTTTTTTATATCAAGAATATCTTTATTTTCCCGTTTTTTTAATTAAAATTGATAAATAATTTACGGAGATATTTGCAAAAACGCAGTTTTTCGCACTAATTTATAAATTTTGTTAATTTTGTATTTACAAAATAAAATGTTATTAATACATTAGAACATCGAGGAATTACCGGCTTTTAAAATTTGTGCAAAATTTCCCGCCGATCGGTCAAATATTTTAAAAGTTATTTAATTTATTTATCCCTGATGCTAAATATTTAAACTATTGTACTTGCTCTATTAATGATGCTAGACACATTTAGCAAATTTCATAGGACTCTTTAAGACTTAAACTTAAGTTAAATACATATTGCGTTTTCATTGAAATTATTTACAAAATAAACGTTTGAAAAGGGGAAATGTTTTTACTTATAAACAATTGTAATAACTTGTATATTTTTCAAGCTACAGACTTGCACGTACAACCATTGGATAGCTGGTAAAAAAACAAGACATTTAAAATAAAACTTCTATGACCAATAGGAACGAAGTTAGGGAAAATTTTGACAAAATTGTGGAGCGTAGCAGCTGCTACTCATCCCTCCTTTTTGACGGTTTTCTATTATATAAATGACCTCTCTCCTATCCTATTCACATGAATACATATACAATGTAGGGACACGAGGACGGTATACTCTGTGATATTTGGAGATATTTAGATCCAAAAACATAACTAAATATGTTTACCGTCCTCGTACTGTACATATACCTATACACATGTATAAACAGATAGAGCGTCAAAGTAGTAAATAATAATTATAATTAATATAAGTAATATAATAATATAACGTGTAAAAAATTACCTGAAATTTAATTTATAAAATATATAAGTATTATTACATCATTGATATAAAATGAAAAAAATATATGTTGATTTTCCGGGATTTCCGGGGAGGATGGGGTGTGAAAATTATGTCATCGTTATTAATACTGCGACAGACTATTCTAGCCAAATTAAAAAAAAGTAAGTTTTTACGGTGAATTTCAAAGGGACTCAATTTTTCCGAGGTTTCCCATATTTCCCGACCAGTGAAAACTATGTAGTTGTACGAATAAGGAGCTCGCCTTAGCGAACTTTGCTGGTTCGGAGAAAGATTTTTCTTATCGCACAAAGCTTCTGAGATACTCCTTAACTTCGAAGGACCAGCTGGAGAATCCAGCACCTGAAAGGTTGTTCCCTTGACAAGGGATAGGTGTAAATATTAAATATGTAAAGCCTTAACGTATCTTTATTGCAAGAAGAAAATAGCCTACATTACTGTAGAAAATAGCATTTGATAGTTTATGGATCAAAAGTAAAGATTTAACTTGTATAACATGTAAATTAAAATCGTTGTTAAAATGTTAAAATTGTTGGATCACAAATCGTTTATGTACTCGCGGCACGATATGGCAACACCGCGACTTGGAGCAATTGCAAAGTTGAGATTAAATATAAGTTTTCTACTTACAATAAGGCACAGCATCTAACTCGTTACCATGCACTCACTGCCAACAATACTGGCCACAAAAACTAGATAATTGGAAAATAAGGAAATAATGAATAAATGAAGAAATGAATTTGACGGGTCGCACGCTTGCTTGTTCGACCTTTTCTTAAGACGGTTGCTTGGCGACTATATGGTTTTTAGAAACTCGTTGGTCTTGCTAACAGTTCAGGACCGAAAAATGGACTGGTTTTTGGGACTAGTCCAAGTTTAGATATAAGGGGAGTTTTGTTATGAAAATCTAAGATTTTTACAATGTACAAATTTATGGTAAATTTGTACAGTAGTAATTCACATTTCGACGAGCTACCCCAGATTAAGAAAAAGAGGCTTCTAGCTGCAATGGAAGCCGAGATAATTTAAATTTTTCCTACATGTTTCCGATCTCGAAAAAAAAACGGAGTTGAAACAGTTATCCTCTCCACTTTCCTATGTCGATCTTTCGAAAGTACCTTCGTTTCGAAGGGTTGTAAGTTTCGAAAAATTTGATAAATTTTATAGTGTGGAGTTTATTTAGTTCTAATTTATTTGTCTTTATTCTAATTTATTGTCTATATTCTAATTTATTAAAACTCACGATAGCTAATTACTAATTTATTAAATAACTTTACAAATGTATTTATTTCACGTTTCGTTACATTTAAATATCGCGTTTACCGATCTTCTTATCACTGCCTCAAATACAAAAATCTTTCATTTATATACACAACTGTTGTCATCTGGAACTTTCGGAAAACTTCCTGAATAATCTCGTATTTTGGTGAAGGCGCTCGACTCGTTTTTCAACCTCGAGACGTGGATGACTCACTAAAATTAGTGTCTAGAGATTTCTGTAAACAACTGGTAGCGAAGCTCAGGTATATTTTGACCTACAAATTACGAGAATCAATAAAAAAGAATTAGTCATAAAATATTTACAGTTCTATATGCCATAACATTTAAAATCGTAACATTGCCCCCCTCTTAAAAGATGGTTCCTCCTGGAACCTTGTCGGACTGGACTTGAACGACATGCTGATATCGGCAACTGGACCCTCTTTTACAACTTCCAGTTGTATAGAAATGACAAGGGACGGTTTTCTCTCCGCAGCAGTAACTATGCGGATTGCAACAGACTAACACCTGGACTTCGGTGTCTTTAAAGATTTCCTCCACCATGTTTCGTATAACCCTCCAATCTAATTGGCGGCACTCCAACTTTGGCATGGCTAACTTTTGCACGTCGGACTCTAGTACGTGCTCTCTCAACTGAAGTAAGGCTTCCCATACATCTCGGTAGGTAGGTTGGTCACGGGCAGTGTCTTTTGTTACCAGGTAGAAAAGGTAACGTGATGCATCTTGAAGTTTCAAGGTTTTACCAGGAGCTGGCACTTGGCATTGAAGTTCTGCAACTCGACCAAACTTCCTTCGAAAGACGGATGCCAACCCTGGTGCATCTTTGATACTGGCCGGGATGGTAAGGGCCAGTGAGTAGTCATCGGGAAGCGCGAGTAGATCTTGCCTTTCTTCAGTGGTAACACCATGTCTTGCTTTACCGGTACCTCCATAGGCACCCATGAATTCCTCAAACGTGAGGTCAGACACATCTTGGACTTGGTTTACTTCCACTTCTTCATCTACGTCGTGGTCACCCTCGAAAGACGCCAACCGGTTATGGTGTACTATCATCGGCTTTCCTCTCGGAATCTTGCTTATTCGGTAAATAACATCATTGATCTTCTCCATAATGAGGTATGGACCTTCCCAAAACTGCTGCAATTTGGGAGAACAACCTTTTCGCTTTTTGGGGTTATAAAGCCAGACTTTATCGTTCTTCTTAAAACACCCCTTTTCGGCTTGTGTATCGTACCGTTTCTTCATTCGGTCACTAGCGATTTGGAGATGGGAACGGACCAACTCGTGTACATCGTCCATTCTTCTTCGTAATTCGATCACATAATCTTCACCTGCTACATCTTCTCCAGGTCGACACCCAAACTCTAGATCACAAGGTAGTCGCATCTCGCGTCCGAATAGGACTCTGGCTGGTGTCTGGCCTGTTGATTCATTAACAGCAGATCTGTAGGCCATTGTGAAGAACGGAAGATATTGGTCCCAGTCTCGCTGATGATCGGATACCATCTTTGTCAAATACTTGCCAACTGTTCTATTCATTCGTTCTACCATACCATCCGATTGCGGATGATAAGCCGTAGTTCTTGTTTTCTTCATACCTAGTCTATCACATATTCCTTGGAATAAATCGCTTTCGAAGTTCCTGCCTTGGTCACTATGGATCTCCAAAGGCACTCCAAATCGGCTGATATATTCTTGGATCAACTTATCTGCAACGGTGGCGGCCTTCTGGTCTGGAAGTGCGTAAATCTCGACCCACTTAGTGAAGTAATCCATTACTACCAACATGTACTTGCCTCCATTATCACTTTCTGGAAATGGCCCAGCAATGTCCAAAGCTATTCTTTCAAACGGGCTTCCAACATTATATTGTCTCATAGGAGCTCTCCTTTTTCGATAAGGCCCGTTACTCGTAGCACAAATAGTACATTTCTTACACCAGTCTTTTACATCGTCGGAACTGTTCATCCAATAAAACCGTTCCCGAATTCGCTGAAGGGTCTTTTTCACACCAAAATGCCCTCCTGATGGACTGTCGTGTAACTGACGAAGTACTTCGGCTATTCTGCTCTTTGGAATCACCAACTGTCTTCTCTTCTCTGAACCGTCATCATTTTCCAGGACTCGTTTGAGCAAGCCATCTTCCATGATAAATGAGTCCCACTGGGCCCAATACGTCTTAACTATTGAGCCTAGGTTCGATATTTCTTGCCAAGGTGGTCGACGGTTTTCTTCTTTCCATTTTCGGATTTTCTGTATAACTGGATCTCTCTCTTGTTCTTCCCTGATCTTGGTAGGCGCCCAGTCGTCGTGGACCACCGTCGTTCTTAGCACTGCTGCTTCCTTGGATTCCGTTTTGTTGCAGTGAGAACACTCTGCTGGGCATGGCCTTCTGGAAAGAGAATCAGCGTTTCGGTGGCTAACTCCGGCCCGGTGCTCAATCTTAAAATCATATTCTTGGAGTCGTTCGATCCACCTGGCTATCTGACCCTCTGGATTCTTAAACTGCATCAACCACTTAAGGGCGGCATGGTCGGTTCGGATTAAAAACTTCCTTCCATAGAGGTATTGATAGAAGTGCTCTACTGATTTCACTACTGCCAGAAGTTCTCTTCTCGTGACGCAATAATTCCGCTCAGGTTTTGAGAGAACTTTACTGAAATATCCAAGGACTCTTTCCTGTCCTCCCTGAATCTGGGACAGCACTCCTCCAATTCCCACATTACTTGCATCTGTATCTAAGATGAACTCTCCTTCTGGCAGTGGATACCCTAAAATCGGTGCTGTGATTAAATGCTTTTTTAAGGTCTCAAAGGCATTTTGGCAGTCTACATCCCAGCGGTATTCTCTTGCTTCCTCTGTAAGTCGCGTTAATGGTTTAGCGATATCTGCAAACTTCTTAATAAACCTCCGGTAATAAGTACATAGTCCAAGAAAACTTCTCACTTGATGTTTGTCAGTTGGTTTTGGCCATTCCTTAATGGAATCGATTTTTCCCTTATCCACGGCCACTCCTTCTTTACTGACTATATGACCCAGATAATTGACTTTATCTTGAAATAGCTGGCACTTCTTGGGGTTTAACATCAATTGGGCAGCTTTAAGTCGATTAAAAACGTTTTCTAAATTCTTCAGATGGTCCTCAAATGTCTCCCCCAAGACGATTATGTCGTCTAGATAAACTAGGCACGTTTTCCAAGATAACCCTCTCAACACATTTTCCATAAGTCTCTCAAATGTCGCAGGAGCGTTACAAAGTCCAAATGGCATAACGTTGAATTGCCATAATCCAGATCCTGTGGTGAAGGCTGTCTTTTCTTTATCTACCGGGTCCATTTCTACCTGCCAGTATCCAGACTGCAAGTCCAAAGTAGAAAATAATTTACTTCCAGCCAATGTGTCTAATGTGTCATCGATCCGAGGCAGAGGATAACTATCTTTCTTGGTAACGTTGTTCAGCAAACGGTAATCCACACAGAACCTCGTTGTTCCGTCTTTCTTCTTAACCAGGACCACCGGAGAGACCCATGGGCTCGTAGAAGGTTCTATCACCCCGTCTTTCTTCATTTCCTGAACAATCGTTTCAGCTTCCTCTCTTTTCGCCTGTGGTAATCGTCGAGCTGTTTGACGAATTGGCTTAGCATTACCAGTATGAATTTTATGCTTAACAACGGTAGTTCTTCCCGTCTTTCCTCCTTTCGGTACGAAAATATCACGATACTGCCGAAGAAATTCCCTTAATTTCCTTTTCTCAATCTGATTCAGAGACTGTCCAGCAACCGCAACCATTTGATCAAATTTATCGTTGGAATTATCAGACGTTGTCGTCTGACGGATTATGGATGTGACAGGTACACAAGTTCCTACTTTTGTCTCTTTCTTGATGGTCACTGGGTAGTCATTGACATTAATAAGTCTCACAGGAATTTCTTTAGCCGAAGTCACTAATTCTTTTCCAATTATGATTCCACGGCCAACTTCGTCGTCATGATTCCAAGGCTCCATCATAACAGGTGTTCCTTCGTCCACAATTCCCTGTAGCCGCGCTACTATTATCGTTTCACTTCTCGCAGGCACGACTGTATCTTCTTTAACGGCTGCTTGCATAGTGTTGTCATCATGTGGATGGAGAAATACCTCCTCGTTACCAACTTTGATTACCTTATTCTTAAAATCCAATTGGAATCCATGCGTATTCATTACGTCCATTCCTAATATAACATCCTCTTCGATGTCAGCAACTATAACAGTATGGACGAACTTTTCTGCTCCAATTCCTAATTGTACCTGGATTTCTCCATGAATGTTGGCATTTTCACCTGTGGCGGTCCGAAGTCGCAACCTCGTTGGTAACAGTTTCTTTCGGCTGTTTATAACTGTCGGGCGTATAATGGTTCTGGTCGCTCCAGTATCCACCAACAACGTATGCTTTTTACCATTTATTTCTCCATCTACATATACACTATCTTCACGACATTTCAAAGAAGCTATTAGTATCAGAGGGTCTTTGGTAAAGTTCTGGGTCGAAGCTGCTCCCCTAAGGCCGACGCGTTCTGGTTTTGTCTTTGGTCTTATGGTCTTCGTTTTCTTGTATCACTAAAATTAGTGTCTAGAGATTTCTGTAAACAACTGGTAGCGAAGCTCAGGTATATTTTGACCTACAAATTACGAGAATCAATAAAAAAGAATTAGTCATAAAATATTTACAGTTCTATATGCCATAATATTTAAAATCGTAACAATAGCTATAAGTTTCAATATAAAGTTTAAATGCTCATTCAAAATTTGTGTAAATTTTACTTCTTAATGTTTATAAACAATGGAGATATGATTTTTTTAAATAGTCCCTAACTTCGTTCCTGTTGGTCATAGAAGGTTTTTTTAATGTGAGTTTTTTAAATAGCTATTTAATGGTTATATGTACAAGCCTGTTATATAGAAGTGCTTGAAAAATATAGAAGTTATTACAATTGTTTATAAGTAAAAAATATCTCTAACAGCACATGTACGTCCAGTGGACGTCCATAGTACGTCCCTCACGGACTTTAGGGACGTCCCTTGAACGTCCGCTTTGGTCCTATTTACGTCCTTTATTGGTCCGAATGTCGCTGCGCCAAACGTCCTATGGACGTCCATTTTACGTCCCGAGCGGACGTAAAATGGACGTGCCGGGACGTTAATTGGACCTTAATCGGACGTCCAGAGGACTTACTTGACGGACTTTTGTGATGTTTTCGGACATCTATTTTAGCGCTGAGGATGTAAATTGGACGTCAACGCCATTGTATAAAGTACTAAAAGTGGTGTCATCCAAACCAAACTATAGGCATTAGAAGTATTAACATTTTTCCGAGGTACAGGACCTGCTATAACATATCCGAGATGAGTGTCTATAAAAGACGGCAAATTCGGACTCGTATTAATCACGGTAGACTTAAGTAAATAATGATATAAATCACAGCCAATAAGAATATCTATTTGGCTGGATTCAAAGAATAAAGGATCGGCAAGCTCAACTTTAACGTGAGACGGAATTTTAAAGTTGGAAGGAGAGATAGAAAATTGTGGTAGGTTATTGGTTATTTTGTCTATAACCGTACAAGATATATTAAATTTAAGATAAGGAGTTATTTGAGAATTAAAGGTAATGTCTACCACTTCCCCGCTATATGTACAATTATTACTACCTAAGCCGGAAATATTTGCATTTTGTCTTTGAAAAGGTAAATTCAATTGTTGAGCAAAAGAACGATTAATAATGCTCATTTGACTTGCTGAGTCCAGAAGAGCTCGTCCAATTATGGACCGACCATTAGAAGCATGGACATTCACCAATGCAGTAGGTAGCAGTACAATGTTATCTTTAACTGACGTTGCAGTTAATGCAGTTTGTGCCATCACAGAATCTGGAGGGTCTAGTAACTGATCAGCTCCAGAAGCACCAGTATTTACAAAATTTGATCGATTACATGGATTTTGGGAACCATTATTTATATTAGACGGCGACCTATTTGAACTAACAAAGGAGGAAGATCTAGGATCATTTCGATTACTTGAGCTACTGGGCAATCGAACTTGAGAATTAAAATGAAGATAACTATGATGAGATTTATCACAAGTAACACACCTTCGCAGTGATTTGCAATCTGCCGTATTATGATTACTGTTTAGACAGTTAACACAAAGTTTCTTGTGTTTAACAAACTGATACCTATCTTGAGGTGACAGCGACAGAAATTTGGAACAACCATAAATTGAATGAGAAGAGTTAGAACAGTGAATACAGCTCGGTTTGTTAACCTCAAGACTGGAATGTTTTGAAGTAAAATTATTTGAAGAATGTACAGTAGATGCAAGTGTGACTCTATTTCTACTAGAATCATTTTGTTTTTGATTTGTTTTCAACTTTATTATTTGGTTCAAAGAGATTTAGATTTTCTAACATGGAATGACGCTTCTGCAAGAAATTGAAAAAATATTCTGCAGTAGGAATAACTTCCGGGTTCCTTTCACTTTCAAAAGCCCGTCGTGAATTGAAATCAAGTTTCTGTTCCAATAAAAATATTATTAAAGACTCAAAATTTACTGTTGGATCAAGATTTAAATTATTAATCAAATCAAAAATTTTACGAGTAGATATGTGAAATTCGCACAATTCTGCGGGAGTGCTTTTCGAAACGGGTTTCTGATCCATCAATGTTTGGTACAGAGAATAGAGTAATTTATATTTGTCATCGTATGCATTTTTAAGAATATTTAAAGCAATATGTAAATTTTGATTAGTTACGCTTAAGGAATCAATCATTTCCAAAGGAGGTCCACGTAATAAACCTTTAAGATAATAGAACTTTTCGCCGTCCGATTGTAACTTATTGTTGTTAAGAACTAATGCTGAAAAAAGATCTATAAAACTGGGCCAGTCCTGTGCTAAACCAGAAAATGGCTTGATATTAATTTTAGGTAATACGACATTAGAGACAGCGTCTGATGAATTAGTATTAGAAGTAAAACATTTGATATTTTTATTTTGAATAAGCAGTTCAAGATTTGCAATACAAGTTTCAAAACGGTCAGCGACTATATTTTCGGCTGGACCGTCCGAGGAAACATTATCTTCCTCAGTGTTAGATAAAGAAGCAATTTCTAATTGAATTTGTTGATAGGTATCATAATGACTTGAAATATTTTTAAGTTTGACGTTTAGTAAGCTTATTTCTTCAGAACCAGTCAGTTCTTTCAAGAAATTTTCAATTCTAGTTAATTGAGACTTGCAACCGCGTCGCTTATTTTGTAAGTTAATTAAGGACATGATTGATCCTAAGCAGAACTATATAAGTATATATTAGTATAGAAATAAACAGTTATAAATAAATAAACATAGAACAGTACACGAAATAAACAAAATCCTGTATGCAAATGTAAGCAATAGATTATAAAGAAAGTAACAAAATCTATATTATATGTATTTTAAACCAAACACGCAGGTAGTTAATAGACACATAAAAAATAACCCCAATATAATTTCTTATAACAACAGATAGAGGATTCTTTTAAATGCAAAGTTATCATAATATACCTGCAAGGTATTGAAAAACAAGTTCACATCCTAAAAGGTTGTTTTTTACAACCTGAATATTACGAAAGTCATAATATGTAATAACACAAAAATAGTTTATCAAATAAAAACACATAAACCGGTCTCGTAGGTACGGCGAGGGCCCTGAGATCTCGGGTGAACAGGAACCAGCTAACGACGGAAACCGGTTAGCAGGGCAGCAACTAACAGCCAACACTCATCGTAACTTCACGCGATGTTGCCAATGTTTTCTTTTTGTCGGATATTATCGGATTGTTTTTTCGCGATAAAGTCTTTCAAACAATAAAAAATAGAAAAGTTTATTTATAACGACACCTGTCAAAGTGACAAATCATCCGGCTCGAAGGACCAACAAAAACTATGTACGAATAAGGAGCTCGCCTTAGCGAACTTTGCTGGTTCGGAGAAAGATTTTTCTTATCGCACAAAGCTTCTGAGATACTCCTTAACTTCGAAGGACCAGCTGGAGAATCCAGCACCTGAAAGGTTGTTCCCTTGACAAGGGATAGGTGTAAATATTAAATATGTAAAGCCTTAACGTATCTTTATTGCAAGAAGAAAATAGCCTACATTACTGTAGAAAATAGCATTTGATAGTTTATGGATCAAAAGTAAAGATTTAACTTGTATAACATGTAAATTAAAATCGTTGTTAAAATGTTAAAATTGTTGGATCACAAATCGTTTATGCACTCGCGGCACGATATGGCAACACCGCGACTTGGAACAATTGCAAAGTTGAGATTAAATATAAGTTTTCTACTTACAATAAGGCACAGCATCTAACTCGTTACCATGCACTCACTGCCAACAATACTGGCCACAAAAACTAGATAATTGGAAAATAAGGAAATAATGAATAAATGAAGAAATGAATTTGACGGGTCGCACGCTTGCTTGTTCGACCTTTTCTTAAGACGGTTGCTTGGCGACTATATGGTTTTTAGAAACTCGTTGGTCTTGCTAACAGTTCAGGACCGAGAAATGGACTGGTTTTTGGGACTAGTCCAAGTTTAGATATAAGGGGAGTTTTGTTATGAAAATCTAAGATTTTTACAATGTACAAATTTATGGTAAATTTGTACAGTAGTAATTCACATTTCGACGAGCTACCCCAGATTAAGAAAAAGAGGCTTCTAGCTGAAATGGAAGCCGAGATAATTTAAATTTTTCCTACATGTTTCCGATCTCGAAAAAAAAACGGAGTTGAAACAGTTATCCTCTCCACTTTCCTATGTCGATCTTTCGAAAGTACCTTCGTTTCGAAGGGTTGTAAGTTTCGAAAAATTTGATAAATTTTATAGCTATAAGTTTCAATATAAAGTTTAAATGCTCATTCAAAATTTGTGTAAATTTTACTTCTTAATGTTTATAAACAATGGAGATATGATTTTTTTAAATAGTCCCTAACTTCGTTCCTGTTGGTCATAGAAGGTTTTTTTAATGTGAGTTTTTTAAATAGCTATTTAATGGTTATATGTACAAGTCTGTTATATAGAAGTGCTTGAAAAATATAGAAGTTATTACAATTGTTTATAAGTAAAAAACATCTCTAACAGCACATGTACGTCCAGTGGACGTCCATAGTACGTCCCTCACGGACTTTAGGGACGTCCCTTGAACGTCCGCTTTGGTCCTATTTACGTCCTATATTGGTCCGAATGTCGCTGCGCCAAACGTCCTATGGACGTCCATTTTACGTCCCGAGCGGACGTAAAATGGACGTGCCGGGACGTTAATTGGACCTTAATCGGACGTCCAGAGGACTTACTTGACGGACTTTTGTGATGTTTTCGGTCATCTATTTTAGCGCTGAGGATGTAAATTGGACGTCAACGCCATTGTATAAAGTACTAAAAGTGGTGTCATCCTGTGCATATTAAGAATGTATTTTGGGAAATAAAACGTAAATGTTTAAAGAAACTTACATCTTATTATTATTATTTATTTATTATTAACAAACGGGACAAATCCACTGTCAAAATTATGTAAAAATGCAACATTATAGAAATATAAAATAATTTTGTGTAATAAAACATAAATGTTTAAAGGAACTAACATTTATTATTACATATATTTATTTATTAATAACAAATGGAACAAATTCACTGTCAAAATTATACAAAAATGCAACATTATAGAAATATAGACAAAATTACAGATAAAAATAAAATATACATGAATAAAATAAATAAGTACACATTTATAATAAGTTTCATTTAGCATTTAAGTGCTTCAAATAGTACCTAAAGCTATTGATATAAGAGCTTTAGACCATCTCTATTTGTGAAACATAATTAGTTCTGCGGTAAGGAACATGGAAATGTAAATTTTGACACAGTGAATGGGAAGGAATATGAAAAAAAAGTAGCCCGTAATACCTTTTATAAACAAGTTGAAAAATAAAGATTAAAAGGTAACACTTTTGATAAGAGAATCCAGATTCAAGAAATTGATCATACCAGAATAAGAATATGGTCTACACAAATTAAAAGAACAGTTGATGCTTGTAGATAAGTCAGTATAAATCTAATCAACATAGAAATGGTTTTTAATGCAATTATAACATAATCAGTGTAAATTAGTAGAAGTTGAACGACTAGACAGTAAGTAAACCGCCCTGACCAGTATGAAGCTGATTCTTCAAATTTACTGTCAAAAAATCAGTCAGTAAAGCCTCGACAATTTTAGGAATAGCAGAAAGAATTATAATGGAACGATAATTAGGAATCAATGAGTTAAGGATAAAATCAATAAATAAATTGTGATGAAAAGTGACCCTCAGTCAGAGATTTATAAAAAATAAGCCATAGATGCCTACATAAAAAGAAGGCACAATTCCTTAAAAATAAGTTAGGATATTATGTCTGGACCAAGACCTTTATTGGTATTAAGACACTGTAAGCATGCGTCACAAATTTTAATAGTTAAAAGAGTGAATATGGCTGTGACTGATATGGGATCTTTGACTACACTTGTCTACATAAGAGAAAGAAGGATTGTGAATACTGCTAAAGAAATTGACAAAATTGTTGAAATTGTGGTTCTTAAAAACAGAACCATTCAACTTCCCTTATCCCTTCCCATTCTGATTTCCCTTACAATTGTGTGGTCAGCAATTAAAAGCAGACAAGTCAATTGTTGAGTTTTAAAATTGAAATCATAAGTATGAAAAAGATCAATACCTAATATGGAACTTTGTCTGTTTTCTTTCAACAGTAGATTAATTTTTAGGTATATATTTTTAATATATAAAACAGTCTCAAAAATTGGACTGTTCCTTTCTGTCCATGAACCACACAATTTAATCATTACAAAATTAATCATATTTGCTAATGCAACATGCAAGTTAAATTTTATCTGCCCTCTCTTTAAATATTTCCTCAGATATTTCATTATCAAGTTTCAACTTCCTTCCCCATGGCAACGCTGGTTTTGGAGTTTTTCCAAGCAACATCTGAAAACAAAATTAATGTACATTCATAAATTGAACAAACTAATTTCAGATTTAGTTCATTATACTTTGCTTCTTGTGAATAAATCATAATTCAAAGTAAAATTAAACACACGAATTTCAAGTGCTGTAGTTTTAATGAATCTCACCTGAATTAGAAGAATACCAACCCAACCATTGGTATTTATTTCTAATGACCAAATGAGCAGTAATTACACTTTTATACGTAAAAAATAAAAATAACTATAAATAAAATATATGGCCAACAACAAACCTTTATCTCATAAGCTAGCTGTAGTTCTTAAAGCAATCTCATAGCCAGACCTGAACATTTATGAGTTGGTAAAATTTGCCATCTAAATTACATATAAGACACAGTTAACAATATGCTTCATCGGCTGTATGTGGCTACTTAAGTGATAGTGTAAATTCTTAAATGTACCTTAAATTGATTTGTTTACAAGTTACAAACCTTTTAAAATCAGAGCTATATGTGTGTTCTCAAAAGCTTTATATTGCTTTTTCCTAGCCAACTATCTTTTCCATGAATTTTATTCCAGATCAGCTTCTTATGGCTTCTCCTAACAAATTCATTTATGGTCTCCTCACCAATTTTGGAAAGCTCATTATCCTAAAATATAAATCAACATGTAACAGTAATCTAACTACCCCACAAACTTGATCATCCATGCTTAATTATTTTAGCTTAAACTATCTAATAAAAAAACAGCCTCTGTTACAAAATCAATCAAACATTCATTTGCAAATTTTGGTTTCTCATAACCATGGCAAATGCCTATTAAATCTACAATTTTAGGATATATAAACAAATTACACAAGATAGGATATGACTGACTACTAAAACTCTTTTTTTAGTGGGATTCCATCAAAATGTACACAAATTTCTATAACATTGTTTTTTTGTGAAGATAAAAATACCATTGAAATTTGAATCATATGGATCAGAGTATTTGTTCTCTGGGTGAAGTGAAGCAAGAAGGGTTCTAGCATTTGAACTCAAATGAGAAAGGTCAGGAACTTCTTTATGAATTTTTAATAAATCACCTACATAAGGGATTGGACAAACCTCGATGCCCATGCACTTTTTAGAGCCACACAAGATCGAGAGGAGTATGCCAGAATTGTCGCCAATATCCACTAATTGGATAGGGCACCATAAGAAGAAGAATAAATCAACTGGTATTAAAGGACAAAGTCCAGTTGAATAACCTATTAGAAAAATTAAAAACATCTCGATAAGGTTCTCCAGAATTCTCGTTACAACCATGTTTAGACCCTTCTTCAGTTTCATTGAAAGAAGAGCTTTGTAAAGGATCACCGGAATGGTCGACCACGTGGTAATTTGGATTATTTTAGGTACTTAACATGTTAATAAAAAGTTTAAATCGGAAGTATTGTAACCTGAAGTATTTGAACTGAAACTGTCATTAAAATGGTCAGTTAGGGATTCCGAATAAAGTTTTGAAGGAGATGGAATATCGAGGTTATTCATATTTTCAACAATATTCTCTACGTTTTTCGTAACCTTCCTCTGTTGATGACGCTTAGAAACAAATCGTTTTCTTTTAAACATAATAAGTAAAAAATATACTTACCTTTTTGTAATAAAATAAAACCAATTTCTGAAGTATAACCTAACACGTGGTACCAAACCTTTAACAATATACTATAATCAGAAAGCCAAGCATCAAAAAACCAATGTACTGTATACTTAGGGTGACCATAATTTTTCAACAAAAAAAAAGTACATTTATAATTTTTAAGAAAATATGTACACTGTTAGTGCCCTAGGAAATTTTTCTGGTCAAAATTTTACGAATCTTTAATTAAACAATGATAAGAACGATTTTTTTTTTAATCAAACATAAGTACATAAAAAATGTATGATAAATTTTAATAGTTAATTTTCTTTCGACGTTCCTTCCTGAACATCTTGATCATCATTTTGGTACCAGTCGTACTTTTTGGAACTATGAATTTCCTTCAGAAGTTGTGGTTTACTCTTTAAGAACTGAAACATTTCATTGCACGAAACTTTGAAGTTTGTGTAGACTTGCATGATGGCTTTCAGAGTAGATGTTTTCAACTGCAATTTGTAGGGACTCCAATAGTTATTGATATTGGAGAACAACCGCTCCATCGACGCACTGGTCCCAGGCAGACAAAAAACAAACTCACATAGAATTTTGAGATTTTTCAAAGCACTTTCTTTTTGGAAGATTTCGAGCCATCGATCTTTGGTAGAAATATTTTTCGAATTCCAGTCTGCGATTTTATCTTCTGTAACGTAGGTTCGTATTAGACTAACTTTATCAAACAGTTCGTCCTGATTCAATATCGGACCTATGTAGTCTTTGAAAGCCTCACACGACGATCAAATTTCAGCCCAAGAAACTTGTTTTTTCAAGTTAACCCATCCGAATAGCTTTAGTTCACTTAAATTTTCACTCCAGTTTTTCAAATATGTTACACAATTTGAATAGAACTGCTTGACATGCGTGATAAAGATATCCCGATAGTTCACACTAAGGTCAAGGTCTTCCATATTTTCAAGTTTTGAAAGTGACTCTCTTACTTTAAGTGGTAAAAATAACTCATTTAAGCGATTTTGAAGCTTATTTATGAGTTCGAAATACTCCAAAGCGGCTTCCGTTGCGCATATTTTGTCACCTTCTACATCTAAAATCACTTTGTGGAAGAGAGACGTAATGTTATGCACAAACCACATACATGCTTCACTGATTGGGTTTTGAAAAAACTGTTTTAGAACTGTTGGACAATTATCAATCGATAAAAAATATGCTTTCAAGGGTTCGAACATTTGTATAATTCGTTCAATGGCTGGCATTAGGCTCAAAAATCTTGTTCTTGAAAGCGACAACATTTTTTGTACTCGATATCAACAAAATCGCAAAACTGTTTAGTTTCTCCACTCTGACTGTAAAAATATAGAAATGCTTAAAAATCTTGACCGCAATAACCTCGAAGTCTATGGGTAAGAGGTCCGTCGCATTTTGTAAACAGTTATTAAAAATGTGTGCCACACAACCAATTCCAATCACGGGTTTACCACGAGAAGCATTTAATTTGCTGAATAGATGGTTCACTCCTTTTCTTCTCATTCCACCAAAATTTGTATTTGTATTATCAGCAGACATTCCGATGCATTTTTGTAGTAGATTATGGTGATTCAAAACATTGACCACGTAATCTTTTAACTGCTCTGATGTTTTCACCAGGTAAGTCACGTAGCTGAAGTAATTTTACTTGTACACCATTTTCTCCATCAAAATATCTTACCATTAAGGGCACAACTTTAATTTCTCTATGATTCGACGAATCGATTGTGATGCTGACGAAATTTGCTTTTCGAAGGTCAATTTCTAATTGGGATTGAGCCTCTTGAGCTAAAACATTTTTTACAATCGCCTCAGTCTTGGTTCGAGCTGCCGCAAATTTAGGTTCAAACATGCTTACAATTAGTTTTAACGTGCAGTCTAAGACGAAACTTTGCAAATGCTTAATTGTATGGTAAGCAAAAGTACAATACCTTCCTTGGCAGCAATCAACATATTTTTAAAACTTAAATTTTCTTTTTAACAAAGGTTTCCAATTTGCTGCTCTTCGAGTTCGCATTAGCAGCCAACATGTGTTTTTTCTTTGACAAATGTTGTTTGATATTACTGCGACCACTGTTAGAAATATCTACATCACTTTTACAAACTTGGCAAAACACAATATGCGGTGAAACATTTGATTTTTATTTCATAAAAGGATACTCTGCTTGCAACTCGATGTTAAAATGGCATTTTCTTCTAGGCGGTGACATGATGAAATTGTTTATTTTTCCACACAGCACAAAAAAATATAAAAAACGAGAAAAACTGCCGGAATTTAAGACAAAAGGTTAATAGACTAATCAACAGTGAGCGCACAAGTAACAAATAAACATAAACATACGACGAGATATGTATATATTTTTACTAAATAAATAAGATAATAATAAGATCTTGCTGCGAAATGAAATCGCCGATCGATTGGTGCTAAAGATAGGAGATTCTGATTCTTCCGCAAAAGATCGATTCTTGACTCAATTCGAATCATAATTATATTTTGTTTGGACAAAAAGTAGGACCTAATTTTGTGTAATTAAGAAAAAGAGTACATTTAGGTGTACTTCATAAATTTTAAAGTACAATAGGACAGCGTTTGAAAAGAAAGTACTGTCCTACTTAAAAAAGTACATATGGTCACCCTATGTATACTGCTTAAATAGAATTCTTTTATTTCGTTTATTAAAGCATTAATAATATAATTAAACTGTGTCATTTGTTATTTGTTTAAATAGGTATGATATGACAGACAATGACAATTAACATCGTCATCATTGTTTTGTTCAGCCGGAGTATATACTACCATTACTACCACTTGTTCATCTTTGAAAAATGATTTCAAGATTCATCTTGTTGATAAAAATCATATTTTTACTTATTAGAATTAGCAAAAATATATCATCGTGATAACTAGAATAATAAAACAATTGTAACGAATTATCTAGAAATAAAATATTTTTACACTTTTCCTTGTTTTGGAAAACATGTTTTGGATGTATTAAACTATACAATTTTTAATTAATCATGATTTAACATTTTCGCTTTTAATTATTTTATTAACGTAAATAATTTTTTATTTTATTGAAATATTTGCTATTTGATCCCACAATTGGTAAATGTCGGATGTCCAGAAAACGTCCGAGTTCGGACGTCCAGGGAACGTCCGAGCATGGACGTCCAGGGAACGTCCGAGTACGGACGTCCAGAGAACGTCTATATTTAGTCCACCCAAAGTACGTCCCACTTCGTACGTCCATAGTACGTCCATTTTACGTCCAGGGATGTCCGGACCAAAACTGGACGTATATTGGACGTCCATAGGACGTCGTGTGTTACTAGGGATACCCCTTTTTCAAACGTTTATTTTGTAAATAATTTCAATGAAAACATAATATGGATTTAACTTAAGTTTAAGTCTTCAAGAGTCCTATGAAATTTGCTAAATGTGTCTAGCATCATTAATAGAGCAAGTTCAATAGTTTAAATACTTAGCCTCTGGGATAAATTAATTAAATAACTTTTAAACTATTTGATCGACCGGAAGGAAATTTTGCACAAATTTTAAAAGCCGGTTATTCCTCGATGTTCAAATGTATTAGTAACATTTAAAAAAAATTAACAAAATTTATAAATTAGTGCGAAAAAACTGCTTTTTGCAAATATCTCCGTAAATTATTTATCAATTTTAATTTAAAAAACGGGCAAATAAAAATATTCTTAATATAAAAAAATGATATAAATATTGTTGATGTAAAATATAAGGGAAAGAACTTATAGACAAAAAATCAAATTGTGACCATAAATTATTGTCAAAAAAAAAAACGCAAGGTAAAAATACGAATACTTTTTCATCTATTCGTCATCTAGTAACCCCTACCTATGTCTTAAAAGTTTTAGATATCTGCGAAAAATTTTGCCATGAAATCGATGATTTTTGCATAACCAGACTGGACTAAAGATGTTATGAATGCTGATGGAAATATTACAAAATATTAATTTTATTTTTACATACCTAAATTTAGTATAGTTTTGGTCTTCCAGACCATCGCTTTCTTTTGAGAGTTTCTTGTTCCCTCCATTTTTTATTAATAGAAAAACTGTGATTTTGCTTATGTTAAAATGTTTTGCTGCCTCTGATAGTGCCCAGTTATCTTTTAATTTGGTTACAATTCTTGCTTTAATATATTGTTGAGTTAAGAAGTTTTGTTTTATTCCTTAATAATAATAAAAATAATAAAGACAACCCTATTTTATGTAAAAACTATCATTTAAATACTCTTTATAAAATGCAGGAATTCAAAATAATATCAAAATTTAGACCTTAATAATTATTAAAATTTATGAATTAGCATATGCAATCATATGATATAATATAATGTCATACCAATCAAATACACTGCTCAAAATGATCAAATCTTACTAAGAGTCGTATCAGTTTTTTTTTTAGTAACCAGCTGTACTTTCTAGTGCTCAGTCCCAAATAAGTATCGTGCTATAGTTTTTAATCGATTTTATTGTACATTTTTTTTTTGTTTTCAGGGAAATAATGACATTCATCGATTGGGGACCAGATGGTGTCAATTTATTTTCGAAGACTGGATGTAAAAGAATCAGCGCAAAAGTTAGCAAACTAGTGATCCAAAAATATGCAGATAGGTTGAGACATGAATTATAAGAACTAAATCAAGAACAACACATATAGCTAAAATAACAAAAATACTAATTTCGAACGAACAACTTATCACTAATTGGTGCTATCTATATAGTTTGTCATACGTTAATCCAGATTTACTTAATTTATCGTGAACAAAAAAATAATTTTGTAAGGTGACGCTTGAAATCTTCTTCTCGTGATTCCTTATTTTATCCGTGGTGGGTTATCATTATAGCTATCCATATTTTATTTGCAGCTACTCTGAAGAGGTGTATTGAGCTGCAATTATACTAATCTTGAAGGTTTCTAATCCAGGAAATCCTCCTTCGGCCAACGTTTTTCTTACTATGATCTTTCCTTGTCATACTTTATTTGGAGGTACTCTGAAGAGGTGTATTGAGCTGCAATTATACTAATCTCAAAGGTTTCTAAGCTAGGAAATCCTCCTTCGGCCAACGTTTCTCTTACTATGATTTTTCCTTGTCGTACCTTAGTTGCAGCTTTTCTGAAGGGGTGTATTGAGCTGCAATTATACTAGTCTCGAAGGTTTCCAAGCCAGTAAATCCTCCTTCGGCCAATGTTTCTCTTACCTATGATCTTTCCTTGTCATACTTTATTTGCAGCTACTCTAAAGGGGTGTATTGAGCTGCAATTATACACTAATGTGTACAGCCTGACCCACTATTCGGTGCAGACTTGCGCAGTTTATTTGTATACATTTCTGAATGTGTCAATGAGGTTTATGTGTATTTTTAGTTGCGAACATTTTTTTTTATAAATTATTAATAATATAATTACTTCAATCCATCTATTTAACCCGTTTGATAAATTTAATAATGTTTAAATTATGAGAATATTTCGAAAATTAATAGTAAATAATACCAAATCAAAATTAAAGGTCTTTTAAAATACTTTAAAAACGTATTTCGCATTTTTTCCAATAAAAATTTGTTATGTTATATACAGGATGTTGACTGATGTTATATATTTGTTACTATGATACCAACTTTCTTATTTTAAATGAAACATTGGTTATATTATAATTTTTTTGGATTCTGCACAAAATTCCCAGAAGTTTTATATATTGCATGTTATAGTTTGAATTAACTTATTTTAGAATACAGGGTGGTTAATGAATAGGTCACTCTCTGTGTGTCTCCTTATGACTTTAAAAGGTTCTAGACATAGTTTCAATAAAGAAGAGTGAGTTCATTTTCCTATCTCAACTTGTTTTTAATAATGTATTATTGTGATATTTAAAGTCTTGGTGCGCCAAGCAATAATTAGCTAATTAATTAATTGATTAATTAAAATTATTTAAATGATATGATTATGACTCTATCACAATTTTTAATTCTTTTATCTCAGGGTTAAATTCGTGCTTCAATATCTATGCTATTACATGTGAAAGGTAAGGTCCAAAGAATACCGGAATAATAAAAAACACATATGATCTAACACTATATATTGAAATAAAAATAATGAAATAATTCACACTCAAAAGTTTTCAATAAACAAAATCTCATATAATAATTCTCAAAATTTTGTTCTACGTACGTGAACAATCAAAATTAATGGTACAAACAATATTAGTTGAAATCTCAAAATCCAAGTATTACTCTAAATCTCCTAATCAAAATATTTATATCCTTTCTCAATTAAGTGTAAAAAATTGTGTTATCAATGAAAGAAAAACTGCAGAAAACAAAACTATCTCTCTCTGATGATGAGTGGTCCAAATCCTTGTTATTTGTAGACTATACTATTTACTCGTGGCCGCTCCCTAAGTAATCAGCAATCTTACAATAATTTATTGCAAGTATCTCGTCCTTAATGATCTCCTTCAAATGCACGAATCGTTCAAATTATGCTAGCTTCTTCTTCTCTCAATAAACTGAATCTCTCGTTGGCCTGAGTGAAAAATGACTCTTGGAATATCTTTTCTTTACGATAAACTGAATCTCTCGTTGGCCTGAACAGTGACTCTTGGAATATAAGTAGAAAAATATGACTTACAATATTTTACTGGATCAGCTTCTGTCAGATACACTAACTACACGAAAACTCACAAACTTTCACTGCTACTGCTTCCTACCTCTGGGAAACTACCCGAGAACCACGGCCGTTCGCCTTGCACCCTTGGAAACCAACTAACTATCTTTTTTCACTCCGAAATCTAGCTAAACTTTCATTCCTACATACCTCCCACCTTTTTTAATCTCCCCCAATCAAAACTCGTCACAATTCCCCATTCTTTCATTCCGATAACAAACAAATTTTTACCTATAATTATAAAATTTCCTAAAACTTATTTACAAATAATATTTTTCTATAATTCTTAAAAACTAACAAAAACATCTTTCCAAATCTCTTCTATTGTCTATAATCGCTGCGTTAATGTATTTGGAAAAACCCGGTTCAATTGTCTTTGGGATTTCACTTAAAATTATGCGGGTCACTCAAGTATAGTATAACAAAGGAAATAATTTATGCTTAGCTTACATTTTGTTTAATACAGGTAATCCAAAAATTTAAATATTTTCCTTCTTCGAAATGTTTGTTGGGTATTATCCTAATTATCTGAATTATTTTAATGTTTTTGAATCTTGAAATATTTTAGACAAACCAATATCTTTCTCGATTTTACATATCATAACAGTATATAGTACTCTAAGATATGTACCTATATTCTTTTAAAATACATATTATGTCAAATAAATGAAACCTGCCTATATTTTTACCAGGTGTCGTATGGAATGTACATAGGTAGGTATCTTAAAGTTTAAATATGTTAAAAGTTAATATAGAAGGGATTGTGCCTTTAATAAATTGTATATTAAAAACAGTTAAATAAAAGCATGGAAATCCAATACATTAAAGTTCTTTGAATTCTGCATTGGATCCAATAATTAAATAATATACCTGGTGTTCCATCTAAAATAATAAAGTTGGCATCAGTATTTACCTGACATCACAATCTGTATAACACATTTTTATTGGAAACATATGCGCAATAAAAAATATTAAAAGCCAGAGCTTTTCGAGGAACTATCCATCATTTAGTAAAAAATTTTATATAACTGTGCTGAATAATGTATTTCGAAACGGGGAAATTATTTATTTATAGATATTACAAAGAAAAGGTCTCTAAAATGTTTTTGAGTGAGCCAAAAATTCACTTTTGTCTTTTTTTACAAGCTTTTTTGTAGATGTATTATTTAAAAACAAACTGAAAAGTTATTACTATAATGAGGAAACTGTATAGCTGTGGCTTTGCTAGACTTAAATGAAACAACGATTAGATTAATTATTAAGATCAAAAATTTTATTAAAATTATCTATATTTCTTAAATGTTAATATAATTTGGTACATTGATTTGTGTATGTAATATTTTCTAAGTAAGTTTTTATATAAATAAATAGTCTGTTTACAAATGTACAGTTGCGGTCACGGAATAGTTTACACCTTACTTTTTATATTGTAATACTGTAAAATTGCAGTGTCGTACGGATTTGATAAATGTCAAAGTCAAAAAATTTCAAAACGTCAATGCTTTCGCGAGTGTTCAACAATAAAATAAAAGTATATTAAACTCTTCCAAAATGGTTAGAATACATTTGAATTATGCGCAAAAAGCAAGAGCAATTGCCAAACTCGAAGAAGGTTGGTCACTAAGGCAAGTTGCTGCTGATTTGAACGTAAGTCATATGTGCATATGGAAGATTAAACAAAGATGGGATAATTTTCACTCTATAGCACGGTTGGGCGGTTCAGGAGGGCAGAAGATTTCCACAGATCAACAGGATGAGATGTTAGTAGATTATTTGAGAGAATCTCCTTTTGCCACAGCCCAAAAGGCAAGAGAAGAGGCAGCGTTTCCAGGCAGTATTCGCACTGCACGTCGAAGAATTAAAGCAAGTGGACTGCTAAATTGTGTAGCTGCACGGAAACCTTTTTTGACTGAGGATCACAAGAGGAGACGAGTTGAATTTTGTAATGAATTTATAAACCGCGATGAGAATTTTTGGTCTAGGGTTGTATTTTCCGATGAAAAAGTATTTCAGTCGTATAATAATGGTCGAATAAGAGTTTATAGGCCGAGAAATCATAGGTATGATGAACAGTATACGCATCATTTAAGAAATAGTGGAGGATTCTCTGTCAACGTATGGGGATGGATAAGTGCCGAAGGCCCGGGCGTTTGTTATCATGTAGAGGAGAAGTTAACAGGATTATATTACAAACATATTATTGAGCACACAATGTTGCCATCGGTGATCCAGAGATTCCCCAACAACGACTTTATCTTCCAACATGACAATTGCCCGGTGCATACGAGTAGAATTGTTCGAGAATGGCTAGAAGAAACTGATGTTAATGTTCTTCCGTGGCCTTCCCGTAGTGCAGACTTTAACCTCGTCGAAAATGTGTGGGCAGAGTTAACAAAGAAACTAAATGAAAGAAACCTTAGACCACGGAATAGAATTGAATTATGGGAAGCAATTGAGCAGGCATGGGAAGAGCTTGTTAACTATAACATGAGGGGATTGGTGCTATCTATGAACAGAAGACTGCAAAATTGTATTGACAAGAATGGGGCTTCCACCAAATATTAATTATTATTTATCATTGTTTATCGTTATTTAATATAAAATAGATTTAAAATAAAATGCATATTAAAAAAAAAGACTTCTTTATTTTCGTTAAGATCATAATCCATTTTATTCAAAAAACTGTTTTCTATATTTTTCAGTTTGTAAAATATTTTGATATTTTAATTTTAATCTACCTATTCTAGCTAGTACACCACTGGCAACGTCACTTTGACGTAAAAGGTGCGTTTAAACGAAGTAAACATTTAAAAAATGGGCTCCTAGATACGTGAACCTGTAAACTTTTCCGTGACCGCAACTGTACCATTAGAAAAAACTTTAAAAACAATTAGGACCAAATTACAACACTTATTTTCATCTAAACAATGATTTCTATAAACAAAGATTTTGTGCTGTGCTTTAAATCCATTATTAGCTAATATATTGATGGATGACTTCAATATAAACATTCCTAATCAAAATTTAAAGCCCACAATATGTTGGAAATATGTAGATGATGTTGTTCTGAAGCCATTTTCTTGTGGCATTGTAAATTAATTACTATTTAACTGGGAATAAGCCACAATTAAAGATAAAAATACGTTTATTGACGTTTCAATTTCCACTTCGGAAATCGTTCTCAAAATACAAACAGTAAATTAAACAAATTTTGTTTTTTGTTACATAGTGAAAAATTCTTCTAATAATTTAATTTTATCTGACTCATTTATATTGACAATTCAGACATACATTATGCATTTTAAAGTAGACGACTTTAAAATGATATTGCAAATATTGTTGAGTTGCGCTCCTGGGACGACTTTACTTATAAGATAGTTCATTCGATTACATGAAATCAACTTTAACTTGAGAATATCCATCAGAAAAAAATCATAGCATGTAATTCGTCTTTAAAAAGACAAACACATGACATGATGACAGTAAAATTCTCCTGTAAAATACCAGTATTAGTAAGTCAGTAACATATAGAGGATACATCATTTATGTTTTTTAAATAACGTAACATATAAAATCAGAATTTTGATGTTTGTTGAAGGTAAACTAAATTCACGAACAAATACTTACAATGTCGGGATAGTATTATGAGGTTTTTTTCCTGGTTTTTCCCTCATAATTTACTATGGAATCACTAACAGGAGAATTTTACTGTCATCATGTCATGTGTTTGTCTTTTTAAAGACGAATTACATGCTATGATTTTTTTCTGATGGATATTCTCAAGTTAAAGTTGATTTCATGTAATCGAATTAACTATCTTATAAGTAAAGTCGTCCCAGAAGCCGCAACTCAACAATATTGGCAATATCATTTTAAAGTCGTCTACTTTAAAATGCATAATGTATGTCTGAATTGTCAATATAAATGAGTCAGATAAAATTAAATTATTAGAAGAATTTTTCACTATGTAACAAAAAACAAAATTTGTTTAATTTACTGTTTGTATTTTGAGAACGATTTCCGAAGTGGAAATTGAACCGTCAATAAACGTATTTTTATCTTTAATTGTGGCTTATTCCCAGTTAAATAGTAATTAATGTAGATGATGTGTTGGACACATTTCTGATTAATATAAATAAAAGGTAAAAGGGTGAGTCAACAAAATTTATAATGGAAAAGGAATATAATAACTCGTTACCTTTTCTGGATGTTTTAATCTCAAAGGAAAATACTGATATGGGACTCATGTATACAAAAAACCAACACATATGAACATATATCTAAATTATAAATCAAATCACATAAATGTTAAAAAAGGAGTCATTAAATCATATATGATAGAGCTAAAATTGCCTGTTCTAATGAAAATTCGTTTTTGAAAGAAAAATAATTATTAACAGCTATTTTAGTAAAAAATGATTATCCTATACGACATGCGTAAGTCCGTCAATAATTTCCCCGATTCAAATTCATAATAGGCAACCTACATTACGCGGCTCAGAGTAGTGGGTCAGGCTCTAGACATAAGTCAATTATACTAGTCTCGAAAATTTCTAAGCCAGGAAATCCTCCTTCAGCCAACGTTTCTCTTACCTATGATCTTTACTTGTAGACCAGGGTGGATCTGTGGAAAAACCACTACGTTTGGGTGTAAGAAGTGCCATTCTTCAGCAATAATAATTGACATATTTTCCTTCTCAAATAGGTCGGGAATATTAATAAAAAATTGAAAATATTTAAAAATGACTAAAAACACCGTTTTTGTTTTACTTTCGTTATTTAAAATATTAAAACGATTGATTTTGGAGTAAAGTCGTAAGGAAATAAATTAGCGAAAATTGAATTTTCTGTAAGATATGACTGGCTAAAAATGTTTTAATTTATTACTCTTGCTGCAACATAGCAATAAATACAAAAAAAGGGAAACGAGTCGTTTCTTATTTAATGTTTTTCATCCACTTAGATTGCACTTAGGACGTTCATAATTCGCCTAGAAATTTTTTATAACCTACTAAACCAGTCCACCAAATATAAATAAAATAGATTTCACTTAAAAATTTTACAATTTAATTTTTTTTAATTGAAATTCTTTAAAATCTTGCTCAACAAAAACTAGACCATATAGATGTTTGTCAATATTTTTATATTTATAAAAAAGCACTGCATCTATCTAACATACTTTATTTAATTAAAATCGGATTATTTGGCCGGCCTCAGGAATGTTCTAAAATTTTAAACAATTTTTTGGCTTTTAATCAAATAGAATATCTCGGTAATTATTAGTTTAAATTAAATTTAGAAAACTAAAAAAATAAAAAAATTGAATTACGAGCAGTGGTTCCTGAGATGGAACTGGTCAAAGTTGATCAACTTTTTTGCCTAACATATTTGTACAGCATTTATAACTTAGGTAAATAATACAAAAATAATAACCTGCGACCTAATGCCGAACAAAAGTATTGGTACCAGAGAAAATTGTTTATATATACGACACAGTACAGCATTCACACACAAAATTTCGGATCGGTATATACATTTTTTTTTGCAACGCCGTATATTTCGGCTGGAACAGGGGTGATAAATCTAAGACGCAATCCTTGCATGATATTACATATTGTAGTATTGATTTATATGTGATTGATCAAATAAAATCGTAGGCTTCCACGGCCAGAGTCAAAATTATAGTTTATTCGTCTTCCGGGTTTGGACCGTGTCATTTGTGAGTGACCCAAAAGTGGGTTCATCTCGACGTTTCGCTACAATTGTATGTAGCTTCTTCAGGAGAACAAAGAAAAAAATCAAAAGACAGGAAGATGGGTAGTTAGCAACGGTAACTCAGTTACTCAACGCAACCAGAGGCGAATACTAACTATGTTAGTATAGTCCTGGCGTTTGGTTTTCACCTCTGGCTGCGTTAAGTAGTTGAGTTACTGTGACCAAATGCCCATCTTAGTAGTTAGTATTCGCCTCTGGTTGCGTTGAGTAACTGAGTTACCGTTGCTAACTACCCATCTTCCTGTCTTTTGATTTTTTTTCTTTGTTCTCCTGAAGAAGCTACATACAATTGTAGCGAAACGTCGAGATGAACCCACTTTTGGGTCACTCACAAATGACACGGTCCAAACCCGGAAGACGAATAAACTATATGTGATTGATGTTGAGTCAAATGACCCCCTAAAAATATCCCATGGGTTTGTAGTCTATAATAGTTACCGAGATATTTATTTATAAGCTAAAAAATTTTTATAACTTTATTAAGTTTCCTGGCATCTTGACGCATTGATTCCTCTGAAATTTTGGCGTATCATCCACTACAAGATCTCTTCTTCTGACTATCCTCAAGATTGTGACTTGGTTTCTGGTTGTCCTCGAAATTTGGTAGATCTGCAGATTTTAGAAGACCTTTGATCACTTCTCGGGATTTTGTAATAGATATTTTGTCATTAGTTATGAGTTGATGGAGCACATAAACGCTTTACAACACAGGAACCAGCTATAAATTCGATAGCCAGTTTTCTATACCATTTTACTCCACGGAGTGTGAGAGTATTTGAGTTGTTCTTTCTGTTGCTTCGTAGAATACCCAAAATGTGTGTATTTTTTTCCAGAAGTTTCGATGCTAATTCAACAGAGGTGTAATAGTTGTCCACGACGCGACGATAGTGCGACCCTGGTGTAGTAAATTTTTTGTTAGTGTCAAAACAACATTTGATGGTACTGACTGCTCCTGATTTGATTCTTTCCTGCTTACAGTAGATAGAAGCATCATAAAGATATCCGTTTTCAAGACAGAGCTTAAAGAGCTTGATTTAAAATTTGTGTCTTTTGTTGCTGATGTACTGTTTAAATTTAAGTTTTCCTTTAAAAGGCACGAGCGTTTCATCAATGCACATAAATTCTCCTGAAACAATTGGAGATTGAAAATTCTCTAACAGCTTCGTAAAAAGGGGTGTTATTTTATAGTCTGTCACCATCAGGAAAATTATTATTATCTGCAAAATGCCAATTTTTTAGCAACTGAAAACGATTCCTGGCCATTACTGTTTTTATGAAGTTATGATATAACTTATTTGTGGACCAATAGGATGAAATTGATGGCAACTGAACAAGGCCCATCCACAAAATACACCTCGCAAACTTTTCCATTTCCGAACAATCCGTGTCATTCCAGCGTTGAATACGTGCTCTTAGTCTTGTAGTTTGCTCCTTTTTTTGTGCAGCATATCTATTTGTGTCTAACAAATAACTCAAATATTTCGTCGGTAAACATTAATTTATAAAAAATCGTATGGAGTCTCTTCATAAAAATCATAAAGGTTCTCGTGAATTCCAGGATTCTCTTCAATCCTGACCCCCCAGAGGGAGTGTAGTCGTCGACGTGATGTCGTGTATTGTCCGTCTCCAGAGATCTCTGTCTCTGGTCATTTCTTTTAATTCATGCATAGGTCTTTGACATATTCCTGTAATTTGATCTATCCATCTTGTTGGGGATCTTCCTCGTGATATTCGGTCTTCTACCTTTCCTTGTATTATGAGTCTTTCATCTGTGTTTGCTCTCATAACGTGCCCAAAATATTTTAATTGTTGGAGATGGACTTTACTAGAGAGTCGTTGGCTAACTTTTAGCTCTCTTAAAATTGAATTATTTGTTCTACGGTCGGTCCAAGGAATTCGTAACATTCGTCTCCAACAGAACATTTCAGTGGCGTCTATCTTTCTTCTCTCCGATTGTCTCAGAGTCCAAGATTCACATCCGTAGGTCAGTATTGGGAATATTAAGCAGTTGATCAACCTCATCTTTATCGCTCTTGAAATTTGACATTCCTTCCATATTTTGGTCATTTTTGCTGTGGCAACTTTTGCTAGATCACATCTACCTTTAATCTCATTGATTATATGTAGCATTATCTTGCTGGCATGGGATATAAGAGAGATAGTTCTATAATTGTCGCATTTATGGAAGCTGCCTTTTTTATGTATGGTCGTTATTGTAGATTTTGTCCAGTCTTCAGGCCATTGTTTGGAATGCCATATTTGGTTACAGAGTAGATGAAGTAACTTTACGCCGGTTTCTTCTGTGGCTTTAAGCATTTCTGCTGTTATCATATCTGGACCTGGTGCTTTGTTATATTTGAGCTTGTTGATAGCCTGTCTTACTTCATTTTCGAGTATATCAGGTTCTTCTTCCACCTCGTCAGAGATTTGGCTAACAAGCTCTTGGCGTTGATCATCTTTATATAGGTCCCTGCAATACGATCTCCATGTCTCTGCTATGTCTTCTCTGTTTGTTCTCAGGGTTCCAGTGTTATCTTCAATGGCCCAAGTTTTGGCTCTGAAGTCTCTTGTCAGGTAGCGTATTTTTCTAAATAGATCTCTCGGCTGATTATTCTGACCATGTCTCTCAATTTCTTTGCATATACTTTGATAGTACTGTTTTTTGTCGGCCTTACATCTTCGTTTTATTTCTTTATTGAGGTTTCTTAAACTAGCTTTTTCCCTTTCACTATGTACACCACTTTTACAAAGATTTCTTCTATTCTCAATTATTTTAAGAGTTTCATCTGTTATCCAGTGTTTCCGTTTCACCGGATTATTTTTCTTTGAGCGATCCACTGGTGTTGTTACGCAATGTTTAACAGTCTCCCATATTTCTTGTGATGTTCCGTTACGAATAGAGGGCATACTTTTCTGTACTTCCTGTAGAAGGTCGTCTTTCTTTCTTAGTTCTATCCTCTTTATCTCTCTTTGTTTGTTGGGTGCTTTAAGTTTAAGCATTACTTTAGCTACGAGGAGAGTATGATCGGATCCGCATATCGCCCCTGGATATGATCTGACTGTTTGAATGGACGATCTCCAGCGAATATTGGTGAGGACGTAATCTATTTGATTTCTAAATCTATCTCCAGGACTTTTCCAAGTATAAAGTCGACGTACATGGTGTTTAAATCGAGTATTCATGATAGAGTAGTTGTTTGTGATAGCAAATTCGATTAAACGGTCTCCTCTTTCGTTTCTCTGCCCTATGCCAAACTTTCCCAGTACATTCTTTAAGTCGTCATTTTGTGTAGTGTTGCCAACTTTTGCATTAAAGTCGCCACATATTATAGTAAGTTCTTTATTTGGTATGTTAGCGATTGTGGTCTCCAGTTTTTCGTAGAACTCCTCGATCTTTATGTCATCTGATGTGCTGGTTGGCGCGTAAACTTGTATGATATTAAGTTTATGTGGTTTGCCATCCAGTTTAATGAGTACTATCCTATCGTTCACAGCTTTAAATTCGACAACTGACTTTTGTAATCTTGGTGAGACCAGAATGGCAACACCTGTATAGTTCTGGGTCTCACCGCCAGAGAAGTAAATATAATTGCCATTGTCTGTTCTAAAATGGCCCTCTCCTAACCAATGAGTTTCAGCTAGTCCAGAGATTTCTATATTGTATCTTGCTAGCTCGTTTTCAATAATTGCTAGCTTACCTGTGATCGTTTTTAGCCCTTGTATATTCCATGTACCGACCTTCAATAGCTGCCTGAGTTTTACTTTATCTTTTTGTAGACCAGTAGCTGAATTTCCACACGATGCCTGGTCACTAGCATTTGTGTGGCCGGTGGCCAATTTTACACTACTTGACCCGGACTCAAGGTAGCGCCGGTCGTCAACCGGGCTGCGTGACAACATCCGAGGCATTCCATTCGATGACATCACGCATAACTTTCTTGGGAATTATTATGCAATGGTTTCCCCTGCCCTATTGCATCGCAGTATCACAACCTTTCTGCTGTTACAGCTCCGCTTGTGAAATTCCAATGATAAGCCGGTTCAGGATAATTTCCTATACGCCTTAACTTGGTACTGTCGGTCGCTGCTGCCCTCCGTCAGAAACTTTTATCGACCTTCCGGTCAAAGATTGAGGAATTTAGGAGTGTGTGAATGGGGAGAGGCGCAAGTTACGCAGTTTGTGTGTAGGGGACGCGACATGTATATGCCACACACCCCCCGCGAAAAGTGGACCTCTTCCACTCAAGCACGGTCAAGAGGACTCATCCGACACTCGGGGTGTGGCTGAGATAGGTTCTTGGTAAATAAATGGGTATGGGACGAGACGGACTGTTGGGTAAAGACAGCGGTCAGCTGCTCCTGTAGTCGCCTCTTACGACCAGTAGGAGATACTATGGGTGTATTTTTTTTAGTGGCCCGCATCCCACACGGGAACCCACTGTGAAATTCCAGGATTACCCACTGTGAATTGAAAATTCTTCATGTGCGTACCGGATACTTCAGACCATGAAAATACTTTAGCAGGCTCAGCAGTGAGTTCATCTGTCAGGGTCTCATCATTGTAATTCATGTTCTGCTGAACAACATGCTCTATAACATTGTCAATATTATTTCCTGCTTCTGTTACCTGAACTGAATTTTTAGATGTCTGTGGATCTGTCGAAAACACCACTCTTCTTGCAGAGATACTTGACAAATTTTCTTTGGAAGTGTAATCAAAGTTTTTCTCCGCAGATTGGACAATCTTGATTTTGTTTTTGGCTTGGGTTCCGCAAAAATATAATCCCATGGTTGCATTGTACGTATTAAATCAATTTTAATGAAATTTGTTGGACTGTTTTATTATATTATAAAGATTTTCTAATCTTTATTCAAAGAAAATCAGACTACCGAAATAAGCAGACGTATAAAAATGGGATGAGCAGCGTTCGGAGACTCTCATACGTACTTAAAAATAAAAATATACCTCAAAGAAAGACTGTGAACCAAATGGTTTAATTCCTATATCTTACCTGTACTTACATATGGAACTCAAACGTGGACATTCACTAAAATAAATATGGAAAAGATCAGAAAAACTCAGAAAGCTATGGAACGACAGATGCTGGGTATCTCACTCAAAGACCATAAAACCAATGAACACATTCGTAATAGAACAAAAGTAAAAGATGCTGTCGAACAAGCAGCTAAACTGAATGGAAATGGGCCTGGACATAATGAACGTCTTAAGGATGGCTGATGGAATAAAGTAATCGGGAATTGGCGGCCATATGAAGCCAAAAGACCGCAAGGAAGACCGCAAATGCGCTGGAGCGACTATATTAAAAGAACTGCAGGACGAATGTGGAAAGGTCTTACAAACAACCGTGATGAATGACGAGAATTGGGAGAGACCTATATTCGGCAAATCCGAATAGAGAGCCAAGATTGAAAAACGTTGAATAAGAAAAGACTTGTTTCCCATTTTTTTGTATTTATTGCTGTTTTGCAATAAATAGCAAACTAAATTCAAACTTTTAAACTTTTTAACTTTCTAATTCCAATCACTTAAAAAATAAATGATTTAATTTTCTATATTTTATATTCAGTAAGAATGTTGGATTTTGTTCTATTGAAAGGCAAATTAATTTAATATTTGTATATAACAAAAAGAGAAATCAAACGATTTCTACCTGGCGAAATTAAATTCAAATTTTGACCACCGTACTTTCTAAAACTTGCAAAGCAAACAGCTTGATAAATAACTCGACAAGGGAATCTAAGATTGCATTCCACATGTCGTTTATCATGGTCAAAATTCGTAGTGAATTCAATTTCTGGTACTCCAAACGGAGTAAAGAAATAAAATATAAAGACGGTACTAGATTTTTTTCCAATAAAGTTCGGCGATTCGAAATACGTATAAACAGTTGCCGCCGCTCTGTATTGAAACAAAAATCTAGTACCGTCTTTATATTTTATTTCTTTACTCCGTTTGGAGTACCAGAAATTGAATTCGCTACGAATTTTGACCGTGATAAATGACATGTGGAATGCAATATTAGATTCCCTTGTCGACTTATTGATCAAGCTGTTCGCTTTGCAAGTTTTAGAAAGTGAATTCGATTTCGCCAGGTAAAAATCGTCTGATTTCTCTTTTTGTTATTAGATGGCGTAGTTACGTCCGTATATAGTTATTTATATACAGTATTGGAAGATTCAAAACGGAACATTATTAATACAATTATTAAGATCCCCTGACCTGCAATTACCCAGTGTAAATTTCAATATAACGTCGCGATGTCTTATAATTAATTCATTTGTACGACTGGACTCCTTCTCCAGTCGATATTTTTCGACTGCTGCGCACGTGCGCACCTTAATAATACGACTAATAGTTGATTGTGTCGGTATTGGCCTATCTTCATACGCACAAGTAAATAAATTTATAATAATATAAAATTTGTTATTTTATTAATAATATCGATAATCAAGAATAGCTGTTGAACTCTTAACTTAGCAAATGATACTTCTCCTTGGTTGGTTTTCATCTACTTTCTTCTATTTGGTCAAACTTTAAAGTTTTGTTTTTTGATAATTTGATAAATGTATATTTAAATCTTCACGTTAACTAATCAATTTAAAATATTTAAATTTAAAATTCTACAGTAGCTAAAATTAATAATCATTAACCTTCAGACGTCATTTTAGACATTTTCAATTTTTAATTAATAATTTAAATTCAGAGGTCGCTCTAGGATTTATTTCCGTATATCCGAGCTTCCTATTTCATTTTCATTTTACTTCAAAAATGTAAGTCAAAGACAGCTGTTGTCGTTACTGTATGTGGTAACCATGTTTTTATAAAAACTTTTTAAATGTGAATTATACATATGTATAAGGGTTAGACCCAAGATCTGTGGCCTACAGAGCCCGATCTTTGAATTTTAATATGTCGTTTGTGCACAATTGTCCTTCTATGAAGTATTTATTACCTAATTGATGTAAGTTTTTTCTATCATTGTATTTTATATAAAAAATTTACTTAACTTAACGTTATTTTAGGATAGCTCTGATGATGACATTTATTATGTCGAAAGTATACTTAGCTTAATTATTAAACTATTTTACACACTATCAATTTTATTGAAAACATACAAAACCAGCTTACCAGTTAGGCAATTATATTGTCTATAACTTTTTTCCTGTAACGAAATATTTTGCCTACCACATAGGGTATTACTTTGGGGGTTGAAAATTGGAGACAGAAATTATGGAGGTGAAGATAGGGCAAGCAAAATACACGAAAATTATGCGAACGGCGCTCAGGATTTATTTGAAGAGCTGGGGTCATGGATAAGTGAATGGCAAGGGGGTTGGATTGGAGCAACTACAAAAATGAGCAAAAAGAGGGTACTTCGCACTGTATCTCGTGCAGAGTATCTACAGAAAATTGTATTTAAAATTATTTGTAGCAAATTATATTTTCTACAACTTTATTCCTGTAACGAAATATTTTGCCTACCACATAGGGTATTACTTTGGGGGTTGAAAATTGGGGACAGAAATTACTGGAGGTGAAGATAGGGCAAGCAAAATACACGAACTTATGCGAACGGCGCTCAGGATTTAGTTGAAGAGCTGGGGTCATGGATAAGTGAATGGCAATGGGGTTGGATTGGGGCAACTACAAAAATTAAACAAAAATAGTGTACTTATACGAATCTTCTGGACAAATGGGCAAACAAAACAACAAGAAGGACCTATAGCTATTTAAAATGGTCGCTGATTCGAGGAAACTTTCTGCTGGATGAAAAAGAAGGTTCTTCCGTCTTAAAAAAAAGCACAAGAAAAAGGGTTAGAATCTTTTTTTTTTAAATAAATAGACAAAATGGTTTAGGAAAAAAATCAAACATTTATTGTTGTCACCACGAACCGTTAAAAAATATAGATAATACAAAAATAATTACTATATAAACATTTAGAAAGATTTATACCAAAATATACTCGGTTCGCTGTTTCTAGTCCGAAGTGTCTAGTGAAATAAGTAACTATTTTTTTGCGAAGTTATGTTACTTTTTGACAGACTAAAAGTGGCTGGAAATTACTATACAACCAAGCACACGTACCCATAGCCAATATTAATAGTAAACAAACTAAATAGTAAATAAAATAGAACCTTGCGAATTACCGACAATCAATATTTATTTATTTGCACCATCTAATAAATAGTTATGTTAAATTATAACAAACTAAAATATATTTTTTAAATATATACTACCCAAAATTTGATGGGTTTAGTATGCACTTACACTATTTAGAATAATTCTTCTTTTTTCAAAGAAAGGAGTCTGAATTAGATCCAGAATTGAAATGGCACGGTCTAGATTTATCAAGTTTAGATCATTGCTGTGCTGCAGTGATCTCAGTTTGGGAGCCAAGATGCGGATAGTGAGGTGCTACATTATTTCACTGTTGCTATATGGAGTTAAAGCCTGGACACTAACGCAAGCTACTGAAAGGCGGATCGAAGCCTTCGAGATGTGGATCTACAGAAGCATACTAAAAATATCGTATGTGGACAACGTTGAGGTCCTACAGCGCATGACAAAAGAAAAAGAAGTGATTAATTTCGTATGAAGCAACGTAAGCTTGAGTGCCTCGGCCACGTAGGCACGAGGAGAGGACCGAGATTCCATCTCGTAGTTGAAAAACTTCCGACAATGGTTTATGATGACCTCCACGGAACTGTTTCGCAGAGCAGTAAACAAAACCATGATAGCCTTGATGATTGTCAACATCCGGACGGGATAAGGCACTGAAGAAGAAAAAAGAAAAACAAATTTGTAGTGAAATTAAATTATTATTGTAATTGTAGTGAAATGAAAATAAAAATTAAACAAATTTTTCCAAGATGGCGGCCGAGGGACCAGGGTTTCGACCCCACAAACTTGAACTTAAGATTATATTTGCCCTCCTTTTAAGCATAAAAAATGTGTTATTTCGGTGGACTATTAATTAAGATGGAATGACATTAATTTCTAATTAAGATTACTAAAAAAACTAAAAATTAATTACTAAATAAACTTAACATAATTTAATCAGTTTTATTTATTAATACTTCAGGAGATGTTTGCGTTTAAATGCCATTTTACGTAAGATGTCGATTGACCATTTATCTATGTAATACCCACTAAGATATTAAATAATACCAGATCATTTAATTTTTAACCATTAACAAAAATGTATTAATATATGATTACAAGTATGAATTTGATGGTAATAGGATCTGCACATATATCGCCGACGTAGTTCATATTTCTTTGTCGATAACAGTTTTTAGATATTATGAATCATTTTTCAATGATATTTAAGTGGATGGAACCTTATTTTTTTAATAATACATTCTTTTAATGGAATAACTTTAATTATTTGGTAAACCTACATTACATATCACAAGAAATTAAACAAAAATTGTTTAAATTAAACTTGTTGAGTAGCGCTGATTAACACAATAGAGCAGAAAATTGTTATACATAAAGATGTTGTAATAGATATCTTCGCTTACTTGGCCCATTAGTAATAAAGTTATCTGAATTAAATGGGAAACCGGTCTTCATACATGGTCTTTATTTTATTTTAATTTTTTAAATAAAATTTCCAACTTATTTGAGAAAGAGAAGAAAGTCAATTATTGTTACTGAAGTTATCGCACAATTTTGCAAAAAAAGAATATCACCTCTCACTTAGTAGCATTTAGTCCATATATTCCAGTTTTCTAACTTTAATTATTTTAATGACTTCGCACTCTTTTAAATGCGTGATATTATTTCTCTACTACCTACGTTGAGAATCAACACACATCAATTTAGTTTTCTCCACATTCATTTCCAATCCGTACTTAATACTACATTCATTTTTAATCCGTACTGAATACTTCATTCATTTGGTCTGTTAGTAGTGTCTAGATATACTACAAATATTGTATATAGAATTTTTCATATAGAAATGATTGCACGTCATTCAAGATTTACGTCGTTAGAATCCTTCTTACTCTAAAAAAGCGGCAACACTTTAATCAGCGTCTACGCTGAAATGTCATTAAAATTTGGAATATTCCCGTATCAGTTGCGTACAATTGTCTAATCTATTTAATTAAAATTATTATTTTGTGGAATATTAGACTTAAAGAGTTATTTCATAAAATTTATATTATTAATAATAACAAATGTTTTTGGTTAATTAATCAATATAATTCTAAAATTCCCAATATAATGATTACATTTTTTTGATTATTATACCATGTTGACGCCTATGAAAAATTGAGTAATTCCGTATGGGTTTCGTATTAGTAGCTGTGTTAGGAAAATTTGAACTCTTAAGGTTGGCGCTCTGGAAATTTCAAATATAAATGACGTCACTTTATATAAATTGTGACGTGCAACGATTTTACTTTGAAAATGGTATATCTAGACTGTTAACTAAAATAACAGTAATTAAAACATTATTTTGACTCAACCTATATCTCTCTACGTTTTTCTAATTAGTTCTGAGGTACATTGTACTAAGTTAAATTTTATCCTCACCTTTTTATAAACATTTTATATACCGTTGAGGATTAAAACATAACTGGGGAAAATATTTTTTGATATATATTTTTTTATTATTGTGTTTTATTGATTTATAAGTCGGGAACAGTTATTTTCAAACTTTGTAATTTAGATATTTAAAAAAATGATAAAAGTTTTGTTACTTTTCATTTCTATCATTTTTACAACTTTCTTAATTTCTTTATTTTTAGAATGTAAAGATTCTATCGACCAAATATTTTCCTTGATATTAGTTTAATTTTTAAAAATACTTTTTAACCTTTTGGTTGTAAACGCGGAAGTTGAGAGGTTAATATGTTTTAAATTAATAATATCTTCTAGAAAACCACATAAATTGTACTATAAAGCTATTTTTGTAAATATCTATATCTTTTTTTAATTTACCATTAGATCTTCACTCTACAGATTGAACCAAATTAAAACGGAACATACAATTTAATACATGTCTGTTTGAACTGCATTTGAAATAGTGGACCAATATAAAACTTGGACAAAAATAAATCCATACCTGGGTATAGACATTGTATAAAATATCGTTCAACTATCTGTCTCGTAACAATGTTGTTTGCGTAAGACGGGTTTGTCTAAGGAAGCGATAATAGTTCAGGAAATGAAGCTCGAAAAAAGTTAAAACCTCGCAATTTTTTCGTCTTGCATGTATCCAGTTGAAATTTTAACAGAAGGTAGGTGATAGCCCAAGGATCAAAATCTATATCGAACCGAAGTGCGCTGAAGGGTTTTAGGGGTGAAAACTACCCCTAATTTTCAAAAATTATAAAATAACATTAAACCTGAATATGGGTAAGATTTGGTTTGAATTAGTCAAATAATGATTATTTTATACTTTTGAATAGTGTTCCATCATATTTCAACCCTTAAAAAGCAACCCTTGTTAGAGATTAATGTAAAAAAATTACTAATTCTAAAAAAATGATTTCGCCTTGGATCGATTTGGATAAAAAACTACCCCTAATTGTCAAAAATTATAAAATAACATATTAAACCTGAATATGGGTAAAATTTGGTTTGAATTAATTAAATAATGATAGTTTCGTGCTTTTGAACAACGTTCCATCATATTTCAACCCTTAAAAAGCGACCCTTATTAGAGATTAATATAAAAAAATTAGTAATGCGAAGAAAATGATTTCACCTTGGAACGATTTGCATAAGAATTTGGAATTAAGCTCAACTCACCCTCTGCTTTATAGTTTATGTCATGCCGATGAACCCTGATTGTTCTTAGGGGTGAAAACCACCCCTAATTTTCAAAAATTGTAAAATAATATTACGAATCTTAAGATGAGTGAAATTTGGTTTGGATTAGTTAAATAGTGATTTTTTTATACTTTAAAATACAAATTCATACATTTTCAACCCTTGAAAATCAATTGTTATGAGTGCTATAGGTGAAAACAATTTTTTGCCAAAATTTTGTAACTTCAACTTTTGAAAATCACCCTTAACAACATTGCAGTTTTTATAAACTAATTTATAAGATATAAATTGAAAAAAGTAGAATTAAATACAAAAAAATTTATCAACATAAAAAGGCACCATATATTCTTATACATTTACATAAATAGTTGAAAATATTTACATTTATAGGTAAAACAATTATAATATTAATTTTATTCGTCATCAATTACATCTTCATCGTGATCTATGTCATCCTCATCTTCTTCAATTACTGGTGGACTGTTATTGCACCCTTCACCTGAGCACCCAGAACGAGTAGAGTTACAGTATAAACCAACTTTTCTGCACCCACATGAAACGCCGCATCCTTTTTTGCATTGGCAAAAAATAATTTTCAAAAGTTCATCGGGTGCAGCTTGTTTGTTCATGCGTACGGGTAATAACAAACCATCTTTGGAATACCATCCCCAATCTGTTGCTCTGATATTTTCATTGCCAAGCCATAGACATATGTTTTATTCTGTTGTATGGGATTTCAAAATAAGAACGCTTATAATTTCGAATGTATAACGCCCCACTCGCTAATATACCGGTTTTGTAGATTATTATGCTCCGAAATATACTGTACTATACTAATGGATTTTTCCGGAAAAAAATTAACTGGTTTTTTTAACATATTTCCTTTAATTTTTAACGATAGAGTGTTTCTTCAAAAAAGATTTGTAGAGGTTTTTAAGAGGTACAAGGATCTGTGAATTAAATCTTTTTGGAACCCTTGGTTTTTAAATGGGGTGAGTTTAAAGGGCTCAAAAAAGATGGTGCTTGATCGTAAATCGATGCTTTAAACGGCTATATCTCGCCAAATATTCATTGTACAACAAATCTAAATAGGATAATTTTAGTCATTAAAAAGCTACAATTTGGTAATTTTTATTTTTTCATATATTTAGTATTTTCGGGCATATTTAAAAAAAGAAGGGTAAAAAATATGAAATTGTAAATTGTTTCTCGCTTTAAGCTGTACTTTTTCTAAAACTAAGCATTTTAAATGGGTCAAACTTCTTGGACGTATTAACAATACATGTACAAAGGGAATTGCAGAAAGGTGAAGATCGATTTTAATTATGCTGGTGGTTAAGGGGTTGTTTTCATCGATTTTTTCGTAAAAAATGAGGTATTGACCTTATTTTCATCATAACTCACTCAATTTTTGAGCTAGAGTCTTTTTTTATGATAGGTCTATTTATGCTCTTTAAAAAAGATTTTGTGAGTTTTCTTCCAAAAATGCATCATTTTCCCGATATTTGACTTTGAATCTTTCAAATTTGGCATTTGAAGAAAACCGCTGAACATTGATAGGCCGTATTTCGGTTCCTATGATATCGCAAAAACATTTTAAAAAATGAATTGTATTTGTCTTTTTAAAAGCTACGAATTTGTTCTCTACAATTTTTTTGATAAAATGCACCATTTTCGAGTTATTCGCGAAAAATCGATTAAAAACGTGGATTTTTTCGTCTAAAAGTTGTTACTTTCAATCGCGAATAACTTGAAAAATATCATTTTATAAAAAAAATGTATAGCACATTTTTTGTTTAGAATCACTTTTTTAATCGAAACCTGTAGTTAAAACGTAAAAAAAAAATTCACCCGGAGATGAGGTGGCAACCACCCCCTAGGCTTTGGCGCACTTTGGTTCGATATAGATTTTGATCCCTAGGCTATTACCTACCTTCTGTTAAATTTCAAGTCAATCCACGCAGCACTAAAAAATTGCGAGGTGAAATGCTTCATTTCCTGGACTATAACTGGTTTGACAGCATAATAAAATCGTAGATTTATGTGTAGCTTTCAATTTTTATGAGTTTAGAATCCAGCAGCCCGCTGAAGTATGGGATTTTTATAATATAATTATTTGACAATCTTTTGTTGGCCAACCACCTACAGCAGAATTGAGCCGAAATACATTATATTCCTATGTCCCGAATTTATTTCGTTCAATCTGTATGTATATTTATGTGTTATGTGTAGATGCATTCATATGAATAATACTCTCACCGGCAAAGCCGAAAAACGGAGCACTTGCATTTTTGAAATAAAAACTTAAAATTGTAATTTTCTTTAAACTTTTATTATTATAATAACGTAACCACAGACGAAATAAACTGTTTTAAGTAATTTCTAATAAAAATTTAACTTTTGAACAAAGAACTGTTTCAGTAGATGACATTTTAAAATTAAAGAAAAAACGTAAGGAAATGTTATAACAAAATGACGCTCAATTAATGAAAAAATCATGTGTCCAGACAAACTGATTTTAATAATGAATGTTTCTTCCACGTGCTCGAATTATTGCCTGCATTCTCCTTGGCATGCTTAAAATCAAATGAGAAATGTCCTGTTGAGGAATAAGTTCGCCTTCATCTCAAAGGGCTTCTTGTAACTGATTTACGGTTAAAGGGACAGGAACACGACTTCGTACCCTTCGCTCAAGCATGTCCCAAACATGTTCGATTGGGTTTACGTCTGGACACAATGCTGGCCAATCCATTACAGGAATGTTTACTTCAGTTAAAAACTGTTGAGTTATTCCCGCACAACAAAACCAGCATAACCCTAACGGTCCTTGGTATAATTATTTACCACTTTGCATTTAGGGTCAATATACACACATTTTCTATGCGCTATGTGCCTCTACTATAAATGGAGGGTCAACTACTGATACCTGCATCGCCATTTACCGTCTACGATCAGTCATGTGGTAACTACTGTTGTGAACGTTTAAAAATGGTAAATTATTATACCAGGATTCACAGCGGTGATAGTAATTCACGTGTTTTTTGTTTTGTTTATATTTTGAAGTGTTTCTGCTAAAAATTGGAGAAAACTAGGTAAGTAGTTTGATTTTTATAACAATAATTGACACATGTTAACTATTAATTACTGGATGTACCTTTCTGATCAAACAAAATACTATAAATTTCATTAAATATTTTGAGGTTAGAATTATTTTTCAACTTTTTATACGACACTGCAAGTCTATAAGACAATGCATAATCTTGATATTGATAGAAAGTGTTTTTCAGACATTATACTATCTGATTATATCATATCTAGTCGTATTTATTTTCGGCAAAGAAGATATTTTGAATTTTGTACCTGGTGGATTAGACATGAAATGTGATATTTTATGTTTTTTCTTGTTTCAGGAACGGAAACCTATAATTTGACCAAAATGAGAAGCGATGAAGCTTAACGGTTAATAGATGATATACCAGATGAACAAGCTGAGGATTCCGATATTGGCTAAAGATGATTTGTTTGGTTATTCGTCTTCAAGATCAACGCCATCCAGTAGATTATCAGGCTTAAGTAAAAATCAGTATACGCCTAATACTGATACCCAAGCATCACCATCTAGTATGCTTTTGGAACAAAATTTTGATCCATATTCTTCAGAAGACAGTTTGGAAGATCCTGATTACAATGATAAAGATCAACAATATACTCGAAAACTGCTACAACCAGACAATTTCTTTAGTAATGATGATGAAGAGCCAGAATTGGATGCAAAACTGAGACCAAAGAAAAACGCTCGAATACAGCCTGAGTTATTAAACTGGATGAAAAATTCTCCACTACATCTTGCATATAAACATTTTGTATTTGACAAGCCCTTTGGTGTACAGTGTAGTATTGAAACATATAATATTCTTTCTATTTTTGAATCTTTCATGGACAATAATATTATGCAGGTAATTGCAGATCAAAGCAACTTATATGCATCACAGAGAGGTGCTGAACTGAATTTATCAATGGACGAGCTAAAATTCTTTTGTTTACTAATTTTGTTTGGGCTTAATAGATTGCCAAGTATAATGTTGTATTGGTCAAATAATTCCAATTTTCACAACGAACGAGCATCATATGTGATGACAATGAAACGTTTTTTGAAGATACCAAGATTTATTCATGTAGCGGACAATACTCGAAATAGAGAAATAGTGGACGAAATAGAATAGGAGACAAAGAAGATGTGATCTATCCAAGAGCAATTTACGATTATAATCGTTATATGGGAGGTGTTGATTTATTTGATCAGATTCATTCGACATATAACATTGCTTGGAAATCACGAAGATGGTGGATCAAGTTGTTTTACTATTTTTTGGATGCAGCAATCGTGAATTTGTATATAATGTATAAAAACAAATCATCATCATCATTGGTGCTACAGCCCTATGAAAGAGCCTCGACCTTGCCAAGTCTATTACGCCAGTCAGTTCTATCCATTGCCAATTGTTGCCAATTTGCTGCGCCTATTTTTCAAAGATAAAAACAAATGAAAGAGCGAAAACTACACTTCTAAACCTCTTACCTATTTACAGTTGAAGAAGCTGCTTAGTAGATCAACTTATTGGCATATTTTCTATTACAAAACAACGGGGAAGGCCAGTAAACCCGGTGGGATCTGGACGCAAAAGTAATTCACGCTATGGACGAGGTACAGTAAAGAATTCAATTCGTTTGTCAAATGTAGGTACCCACTTACTTATAATTTCTATGGATGAGCTATGATTCATGATTTCATAATTTCTACTTATCGGAGGTGTGCATTCTGCAGACTAAAGAAAAACAGAAAAGAAGTAATTTGTGTTGTCAGGCTTGTAAAGTTGCTCTTTGTAAAAAGTCTTTCGAGTCATTTCATACAAATATGTAATATTTTTGAAAGATAGCAAATTAAATTAATTTTATATTTTTATATACTTAGGCCAATTTTCATAATGTAACAAATTGGCATAAAAAGGTAATAAAGACTTTATATATATTATATACACTTTATCTATATTTCCTAGAAACTTCTTAACACCAAAAGAGTGTGTTACTTTTCTCTAAAAAAGTGGTAATTTATTTTACCAAGTTTATATTACTTTTTGCTTACCGCACATTGGTATAATAATTTACCACCCTCTAAAATAGAGCCTCATTATTTTTTTTTAACTTTATGCAATGCTACAAGTTATATGGGACTTTAATAAATACTATTTACCCAAATTAGACTGTGAATTCACCATATCAATAATTTGCCCTATAAAGGGTTAAGGCACAACAAAATCTTGAAGAATTTCATCAATGTGCCTGCAGCTGTTATAAAGCCTCTTGGAACGATGTACAATTCTGTACGTACCTCTAAAGAAATTTCAGCCCACACCATAATTAAGCCGCTTGATAGCCTTTACTAGAACTGAAGGTACATTCTGCAAAACGCTCATGTAGTCTTTCGCAATACTGGAGACCGCAAGGTGAACTTGGACTCATCGGTAAATAAAACGTGCCTCCAACTAGTTACAGTAAAATGAGCATGGTTTCTGGCAAACTAAAGCCGCGCAACTCGATGGCTCCTGAGAAGTTGTAGGCCTGTTGCAGGTCTGCAACTGCTTAAATTTGCTTTTCCAAGCTTTCGTCTAATTGTTCGTTCATTTACGTTAGTATTACGGACGTACTGAAGTTGATTTCGGATTTGTAAAGTCGTGGAACGACAATCTCGTAGACTTTGTAAAACGATGAAGCGATCATCGCGGCCACTAGTTCTTTGTTTGGGACCGGTTTCAGGTCGTCTAGTGTAAGCTTTGGTGTTCCGAGAAATGTGTAAATATATGGAGCACAGTACTATTGGATATTTTATACTTTTGAGCAACACATCGCTCACTTCTTCCGTCTTGACACAATGCAACAATAGCAGCTGCTGTTTCGGGATTTTCAACCATAATTCTTGAGATTAAAGCAACGCAATTTAACTTGTGTTTGACACTTGATACAACCTGACAGTTTACTCATATCAACAAGAACAAAAGAATAATGGTATAATCTTTATTTCTGATTTTTTATGCTTTTTTGTCGGATAAGCACTTAAGTTTTATTAGAGATTACTTAAAACAGTTTGTTTCGTTTGTGTTTACGTTATTATAATAATAAAAGTTTAAAGATAATTAAAATTTTAATATTTTATTTTAAAAATGCAAGTGCTCTGTTTTTCGTGCCGGTGAGTGTATGTTCCGAATGGCTTCCGCGGTAAGTATATATATATATATATATATATATATATATTATATATATATATATATATATATATATATATATAATGTATAAGGAAAAGAAGTCTTTGCCGACAACGTTGAAAACGGAGCTTTCAGGTTTATTGGGATTTTCAGCGGTGAAATAAGTGTACTCTTTTAACTAAGTTCCAAGCTTTCGAAAATGTTTATTTTCATCATCAGGAAAAACTGAAAATGAAGTGCTGCTGTTAGTAAAGCATCCTCGAAATCTATTAGAGTGAAAAGGTTGTAAAAAGAGAAAAAAAAACGAAAACACTTACGTTATTGAGGTTTGTCTTTCGTGGATGTTCTACTCACATGTGACAAATTCACGCACCACTCATTGATTGAGTCAATAATTAAAATATATAAAAATTGCATGGTGTAAAAGACCAAACTTGACAAATTATTCTACTCTAACACATAAAAAAAAGATATATATATATATATATTATATATATATATATATATATATATATATATATACTAAGACAAAAAGTTAAAATTGAAACAAAACAGAAAAACCAGCATAAAAATGTCAATAAAATGGGTAATGAATAACTAAGAAAAAAATATGAAGAGGCAGAAACTGTTCAAATAAAAGAGAAATATAAAGCAGAAGATATAAACACAAAATGGAAGACGATCAAAAAATCAATAGAAGGTGTAAATATGCAGGTAGTTAAAAGTCAGGACAAAAATAAAAAACGGATGGTATAACCAAGAATGTAGAGAAATAACAGGAAAAAAGTACAAGCCAGAATTAAATGGCTAAGAACAGATAAAGAGGAAGACAGAGAAGAATATGAAAAATTTAAAAAAGGATGCTAAGAAAGTGATAATACAAAATAAAAGACGATGGGTAGACGAAAAAATGCAGGAAATAGAACAGAAAAGAACAAACAGAAACACGAAAAATTTTACAAAAAGATTAAAGAGCAAAACAAAAAATACAATGGTAAAACAAACTGAATAAAAAATAGAGGGAACAGTGATAATAGAAGATCAAGAATACAACCAAGTATGGAGGGATTACTACGAAGATCTCTTGACGAAGGAAACAACAGGAGAAGAAATGCATAACGAGGAGAAAACGGTGCACGAAGAAGAAGCAGATGAAGTAGACATCGAATTTTCAAAAGAACCAACATTAGACGAATTGGATGAAGTAATGCAGAGAAGCAAAAATGGAAAAGTCCCTGGTAAAGATGGAATTAATATGGAACTAATAAAATACGAAGGAAGGGGACTGAGAGGAAAAATACTGGCACTATTGAAAAATATATGGAAAGAAGAGAAAATGCCAGGGGCTGGCATGGGCTGGGAGGAAATGTTATTCATAGACTCAAACAGGCATTTAATTCAATTAAAAGGAAAGGAATAATGATAGCACTTAGAAAATTAAAAATTCCACATTAAACTCAGAAAATTAATAGAAATGACAATGAGAAATAAGCACAAAGACCCAAAAAGGAGAGGCAGATGAGTTCAGTATAAATAAAGGCATGAAACAAGGAGATGCCTTATCAATAACGGCATTAGAATATTAGAATATGTACTACGAAATATAAATAAGGGAAATTTCAGAACAAGAGTTGTTCAAATAATTGCATATGCAGACGATATTGCAAATACCAGTAAAATAACGAAAAAATGCTAGAAGAAATAAGAGAGAAAGGGGAGATAACGGGACTAAGATTAAATCAAGAAAAGATTAAAAAAAATATTAAGATTAGGGAAAAATCCAATGAAAGAAAAAATCAAAATAGGAAGTTCTGAGTTTGAAGAAGTAGAATACTTCAAATACCTAGGAGATACAATAAGCAAAACCGGAGAAAGGAAGTCCGAAATAAAAGAAAAAATATTAGCAGCGAATAAAGCTTATTTTGGAAACAAAAGATTACTTAAAAGCAAAAGAGAGACTAGGAAAACTAAGATGAACATTTATAACACCATAATTAGACCAATATTATTATATGCAGGTGAAACAATGACGATGGTTAAAAAATATGAAGAAGAATTAATAATAGCAGAGATAAAGTTTATGAGAACCATACTGGGACCAATCAGAACATAGCAAAATGAATATAGAAGCAGAACAAATGCAGATATTAAGGAAGCCTTTTATTAGATTATATTTGTGCCTTTTGCATGCAATTCCTATGACAATGTTTTAGATCGTCAGTCCAACTGGTTGGTGGACGATATCTGTTTCAGTAGGCGTCATCTCCTGATCTTCATTTCAGTATCCACTGAATGTTAAAAAAAGCTTTAATTTACGCTATGCAACATTAAATTTGACCCAATAGTTTATGCAAAATTACGATTGAAAATCCAAAAAATGTGAATTTTTCGCCATTTTTAAAATAACTGTAAAAATTCTTTTGTATGCAAAAAGCATTATATGCTCTTTTAAATACAAATCGAATGAGACTTCCTAAGATCCGATGGATCCGAAAATCCTTTTTGTGATACGTTTAATTAGTTTGGGATTAATTCTTAAATTTTTTTCTCGATTATATTTTGATGAAGGAATAAAAATAATTGCTCAAAAAATTTTTCAACCCCTTATTTATTACTTTGAATTAGGGGCGACTTTTGCGTTATAAAATAATTAAGCTACAGCGCTCCCTATACAGGGTGAGTCATGAGGAACTTTACATACTTCTACCATATGTAGAGTCCCTCAGGGAGCATATCATGTGGCCACTAAAAAATGTCAACTCCTCTTCTTTATTAATTAACAGGGTGATTTGTGTAATTGACCATTTATTTAATTTTACTGTAGTGTTTATACGGCTCATTTGATTTCTTTAATTTTTGCATGATACAGTACACTACTATCAAGCATTCGACTGGTATTAGCTAAACTAAAAAATTCCAGGACTGGCTTTGGAAAAATTAATTTAAGGATTCGTATTAAATATTACACCCTCTATATATATATATTATATATATATATATATATATATATATATATATATATATATATTATATATATATATATATATATATATATATATATATATATATATATATATATATATATATATATATATATATTTTTTAAATGCAATAAGTGATTTTCAAACTACTAAATAGCCAATGAAAACGACATATATGCGACAATGTTGTCGCACTTTTATTAAATTTTTAGTGAAGGATCAAATCTTACCAAAAATAGAACAACCATAATGAAGTATCAAATTATAAGGTATTAATTTAAACAAATGTTATAAATTTCAAACATTTTAATTAAAATGAGTTCCTACAACATAATCTAATACGTAGAAAATTAACATCTTTACTGTCACATTGTATTATCTCTACGATAGAATCAATTGTTTTTCAATTTTCAATTTTTACTCATAGATCGTATTGGGGCATTATTTTCGATAAATAATAAATTAAATTGATTAAACTGTCAAACCTCTTGTATGTGTTAGTTTTTGTTGATTGTAAATGATTAAAATTTTACGTCAAATAATAATACATGGCATCAACTGTACTAAATAAAAATAAATCAAAAAAGTTTAAAATGAAGGTTGACGTTGACCGTTTGACGTTTCTTGATATTTTATACCCATTGTCATTATTGTCATTATCAATTGTTATTTATGTGTACAAGAATACATATTTCTTCTGTCATATCTACGTTAAGTACATTGTGTTAGTTTTGGTAGAGCTTTTGTTACTTTCGTTCAAAATGCCACATCAGTTTTCGACCACAGAATATGCAGACATATTTGTTTATGGATTCTGTAATGGGAATGGTAGGGCTGCTAGTAGAGAATATCGCAGGAGATTTCCTAATCGTCGAACTCCCAGTCATCCAACATTTGGGTCAGTTTTTAATTATTTGCGAGAAAATGGCGCTTTTTCTAGTGGAACAACAGAGCCACATGTAGATGAAGCGCAGGAAGATGACATTATGGACGCCGTTACTATGAACCCTACAATAAGCACTAGACAAGTAAGTCGAGAACTCAATGTTACTCAATCAAAAGTAAGTAGAGTGTTACAAAAAAATAATCTATACCCATATCACATTCAAATGGTTCAGCGACTACATGCTGGAGATGAGACCGATAGGTTGGAATTTTGTAGATGGATTAACAATAATCGACCAACGCTATACAGGACACTATTTACAGATGAAGCCCAATTTACCATAGACGGGATAAATAATTCACGAAATTCACATGTGTGGGCAGAAGAAAATCCCCATGCTATTCGAGAACGTCGTTCTCCGTTAAGGTTTTCGGTTAACGTGTGGATTGGTATCATAAATAAAAAAAATAGTAGGTCCTCACCTTTTTGATGGTCCTTTAACAGGGCAGGTCTATTTGAACTTTCTACAAAATATTTTGCCGAATTTGCTTGCCAACGCGAACGTTGCTATCCGAGGGATGTATTTTTTAAGCATGATAGGGCACCCCCACACTTTTTACTGGCAGTGAGACAACATCTCAATAATGTTTATGGCAACAGGTGGATAGGACGTGCAGGTCCTATTTCGAGGCCTTCAAGATCCCCTGATTTCATTCCCGTTGATTACCATATTTGGGGACGATTGGGAACGATCCCCAGAGTAACCGTAATTCAATACGTCAGTTAACAATTCGACAACAAAAGTGTGTACAGGCTGTACACACTTTTGAATTATTTTTATTTTGTTACCATTATTGTATCTTTTCCAGTTCTAATTTATGGGTTTATCATAACTATGTACTAATTTTAATTTTTTTTTTTAAATTGTTCTTCGTTATTGTTAGTAGTTACTGTTTTTTGCTGTGCAGTGACTCAGTTTATCATTTCAATTAAAATGTTTGAAATTTATAACATTTGTTTAAATTAATACCTTATAATTTGATACTTCATTATGGTTGTTCTATTTTTGGTACGATTTGATCGTTCACTAAAAAATTTAATAAAAGTGCGACAACATTGTCGCATATGTCGTTTTTATTGGCTATTTATGTAGTTTGAAAATCACTTATTGCATTTAAAAAAATATATATACAGGGTGTAATATTTAATACGAATCCCTAAATTAATTTTTCCAAAGCCAGTCCTGGAATTTTTAATTTAGCTAATACCAGTCGAATGCTTGATAGTAGTATACTGTATCATGCAAAAATTAAAAAAATCAAATGAGCCGTATAAACACTACAGTAAAATGAAATAAATGGTCAATTACACAAATCACTCTGTTAATTAATAAAGAAGAGGAGTTGACATTTTTTAGTGGCCACATGATATGCTCCCTGAGGGACTCTACATATGGTAGAAGTATGTAAAGTTCCTCATGACTCACCCTGTATAGTACACACATTTTTAACTTATTGATTCTTGTAGCTGAAGTCAAGACAAAGATTAAAACAAAAGTTTTCTATGACCAATAGTTAATTTGTTTAAAAAATCACAGCTGTCGTGTTTATTACAATTAAGAATTAAAATTAACGCCATTCAAAAGTTAAAGGCTTATATTATATGAGGATGTAATTTTTATTTTTTAAAAACCGCTATTTATAGTCAAAAAACATGAGTAAAGTTGACTGTTTCTTCGAGTAGCCGAATCGGCTCGATTTTGGCTGATTCTCCTGTCGATTCGGCGCACTAGTTCAAACTGTAGAGATAAAATAAATGATTTTGAACATTAATTAGTGAATTTTTGAAACCAACACAGAATTATGAAGGGTAATTAATAAAGTAACTTTTTTGGTCTGTGTAACTCCAAATTGTTAGTTCTAATTTTTTTATGGTACTTTAAGGTGCAGAAACGGTGTTTTTTGATTATTTTTTTTTTGTAGAGTAAAGTGCCCTAATATCGGATACTTTTTTTGAACCCTAATATTAGTTTTAATACGTCAATTAATTTATGAATATTTTAAAACAAAACAAGTAATAGACTATAGAGAATCATTTATTAAACGAAAATAAATCATTTCTACGACGTAAAAATTACAATTTAAATTTTTATAAAAAACGGTAAATTTAGACTGACAAAAAAAATGTTCCTGATTACCGGATATTAGGATAACGGGATAAAATTAGCCATCGAGACACAAATCACAAATATATGTTTTTTTTGTCTACATTGCTGCAGTCGGTGTGAGGCCACTTAAAAACTTTGAGCACTGAATCCATTGTTCACCCGAGATATCTTCAGAGAAGAGTCCAGTACAAAACATACATTCTGCTTCCTCTTCCCCAATGTCACACTCCATGTCAGAATGATCATCTACAATGAATTCTTCATCTTCTTCAGATGAACTAAGATGCTCTTTCTTAGAAAAAATCTGATGCCTGCAACTATAGACCTATTGCCTTGTTACCAGCACTATCAAAAATTATTGAAAGACTTATAAAAGTTCGACTTATGCCCTTTCTCGTTAAATATAATATTTTATCGCAAAATCAGTTCGGCTTTTTGTCTAATAAATGCACTAGTGATGCCATATTTTCTGTGTTACATGATGTATATCTATCACTAAACAGTAACCTCTCCTCCGCCACCGTTTTCTGCGACTATTCCAAAGCCTTTGACTGCGTAATCACGACATTCTATTTAAAAAATTAACTTTCTATGGAATTCGGGTGTCTTTGAACTGGTTCAAAACTTACTTGGTAGGTAGGAAACAATTGGTTAGAATAAATGACACCGACTCTAGTTGTAAAGATATTGAGTGTGGAGTACCGCAAGGTTCAGTATTAGGTTCCATTATTTTTTTACTTTTCATTAATGACATCACTTACTTGAAAATTAAAGGGAAAATTTTTCTATTTGCTGATGATACCAGTATTACTTGGAGCAGCTCTGATATTTCAACGCTTCATTCAATTATAACCGCTGATTTACTTATAATCAAGGCTTGGTCAGACTCCAACTTACTTAGCTTTAACGTGGATAAGACTGTAGCATTATCTTATAAAGGAGTCATGCAACCCTTGCTTTTGAATGAGAGCCAAATCAATATCGTAAATTCCGTGAAATTTCTAGGTATTCTCATTGACAGTGATCTCAAATGGTCCTTGCATACTGACTACTTAAGGAAGAAACTAGCCTCAGCTTGCTTTGCAATAAGATCTGTTTCGAAGGAACTAAATTTATCTTCTGCCAAAATGGCATATTTCTCATTGTTCGAGTCCCATCTTCGATATGGGCTTCCATTTTGGGGTTCTAGTACAGCGGCCCAATTTGATACTATTTTTAAGTTGCAAAAAAGAGCAATCCGTTATCTATTTGGTCTCAAACAAACAACTCATTGCAAGACCTACTTCAAAAATCACGGAATTTTGACGCTTCCCTCTTTATTTATTTTGGAAACGGTTTGTTTGATTCGAAAGCATCTAAACATTTTTCCCGATAGATCTGACCATGGCTACTCCATTAGAAATTCGGATTGTAACGTTTATTTGCCGATCCCGTCCACTCAGCTAGTAAAGAATTCTATTCTATATCGTGCAAAGAAACTTTATAATCACTTTCCAAGAGAAATTAAATGCGCAACATCCTTCATTAAGTTTCGTAAGGTGACAAAAATCTATCTCTCAGAAAGACCATATTATTCAGTTGACGAGTTTCATAATGTATAACAAAGAAACAAAATTAGTATTGTTTATAATTACATTTGGGTGTCTCAAGCAGTGGCTACAATTTGTCTTATTTGTTGTTGTCTGTACAAATTATGTAGGTTATACAATAATTTTACTAATTTAATTAAAATTGTGTTATTCTGTTTTTTACTATATTTGTTTTTGTTTTATACTTTTTGTACTATTTGACTGATTTATTTTTTAGCTTTGTCCATAAAATTGTTCAATAATTTTCAGTGACAATAAAGCATATTTCTATTCTATTCTATTCTTAGCACTTTTCTTTTAACCTTGGTTGACATCGTCTTCTTAGCAATAGATTTTCCTTTATTTTTATTTGTTTTCTTAAAAGGCTCACATTTGTCTATTTTTAATTTCGGAATTCCCTTTGAAATACTTTTATTTGTGTTCTGACAAACTAATTTCTAAGGCATTTTTGTATGGTGTACTCGTAATCAAGGCAGTAGATCCTTTTCTGGACTTTCTTTCTTTAATACTAGAATTGTAAAATGAAGTGGTGGGTAAAGGGCTAATATCTTGTGGCCGCACTGTTGAATCTCTATTATTAGAAATGTTCTTACATGATAAATCTTTCACACATTTGGTCTCATCAATACTTCATGGAGGAATTACATGCTTCGGAGAAGTTACTTGGTTTTCTTGTTCAGCCTCTGGTAGATTTGGAACTGGAACTCGGTCACCTTTCGCTTGATGGTGGATGGCAAAGTCGTGTTCTCGAAAAATGTGTTTATTAAATAGGCAGATGCCGCTCTTTCGAAAACTATTTATAGCGATTTCAGCTGTAGCACATCCTACATAAGCTCTTCCAAGCAATTCGCAAACTTGATAGCAGGTGATTACTCTTCCAGGGTTGTTTCTGCCAATTTTCAATTTCCTGAGAGTAGTAGGTTTTAAGAGGCCCCATGAAAGCAAGGTCCAGCATCTGGATTTTGTGAGTAGAATGCGGCGGCAGACTAAGAATAACCACACGGTTTTGGCGCGTCAAATTTATCGAGTCAATGTTCCGCGTGTGGGAGAAGTGACCATCCAATATTAATACAACCAGATCAGCTTTACTTGGTTTATATATTATATATATATATATATATATAATATATATATATATATATATATATATATATATATATATGCCGGTTTAGAACGTCCTTCTCCGTTGTCCGACACCTAACTTCCATCCTCTTCTGTCGTGGCAATCTTCCGTTGATAGATTCCGTTCGCTCATTGACTTTTGTATGTTTTGCTGCCACTCTAGTTTGGGTCTTCATCGCTTTCTATTCCCTATTGGGGTCCAGTTCAGTATATTTTTGGGCCATCTAGTATTTTGCATTCGCTCTACGTGTCCGTACCAGGTAAGTTGTTTCTTTTCGATATCCTGAATTATCGTACCTTCTATCGTTCGTTGTTTTATATGGTCATTCCTCATTCTTTCTCTTCGTGAGACTCGCATAGATCTTCTTATCGCGTCCATTTCGACTGTCTCTACCTTCTTTTTTTGTCTGTCTAGAATTCTCCATGTTTCCGCCACATACTCTTAATCATTGTCTCGTATATATTAAATTTTCTCCTTTTTGTTATCTACTTGCTCCACAAGATGTCATTCAGACATCCTATTATCTTTTTAGTTGTAACTATTCGTTTTTCTATCTCTTTCACATCTGTTCCGGTATTGTCGAATCTGATACCTAAATATTCATATTCTTGACATTACAAAATTTCTTGACCGTTGTCCAACTCCAAATTATCTTCTGAGAGCCTACACATAGATATTTCGTTTTATGTATGTTAACTGTTAAGCCCCATTCCTCATACTCTTCTATCAGCTTTCTAATCCTATATTGCATGTCGTCTTTGTCATTGGCCACTATGACCTGATCATCTGCAAACTGAAGAGTAAACAGGTATCTGTCATCTATCTCTATACCCATTCCGTGTATTTTCCTTTTCCAGCTCTTAAGTGCCGCTGCTAAAAGCGGCACTTATATACATATATTTTGAATAGTGTAGCAGAGATAGGACATCCCTGACGTAGTCCCTTATTCACTATGAAGGCATCTGTGAGTTTTTTACCTATCTTAATTCTTGAATGTGAATTTTCATACAGTTCTTTAAGTGCAGCTATATAGTTGTGATTGATGTTCGTTTGTTCCAATACCTTCCACAGTCTCGATACTAGGACTGTATCATATGCTTTTTGTAGGTCCACAAATGTAAGATGGGTTTCCAGATGTCTAGCAGATCTCTTCTCTATGACTTGTTTTAGACAAAACTTTTACGTTTACTTGGTTTAACATGGCTAATAAAATGTAACCAATTGGTGAAAATGTGACTCTGAATCCAACCAGACACATTGGCAGGCAGCTATTGTCCCTGGTGGAGCGCCGTTGAGCAATTATGCCTTCATATATTTTCAGGGAAATATGACCATAGGGGGCACAAAACCACCAGCCGCATTCATACAGGTAACCACAGTCACTAGTGATCCTCTTTCTGCAGAAGTAACGGTCCCTACCTGCTTTTTATATTTTAAGGTATTTATTTTGGTATCCTTTGATTGTACATACCTTATACCTGTCTCATCTACATTATAGATTCGACAGGGATTAAATTTGACCCTCTCCATCGCAGGTTCCAAAATTTCAAAAAAATTATTTACGTTTTCTTCTATAAATCCTTTAATTCTGGCAGTTGATAAACCCTTTGGTCTCCTAAACGTTAGTTCAGAATGCCTCTTTAAAAATGAACCATTTGTAACCTCCTTTTTTCTGATTAGTTGAAAACGGATGTTTTAAATTGTTCCGAGTAGCTAATTGAGAGGCTAGTCTTCGAATATCAGAAGATCCCAGTCCGTAAAATCTTCTATCCATTTCTAGGCAATAATCGACCAAATCCGCTTCAATTTCTTTGGAAAACACTGGTGGACGTCCCATATTGGTTTGAAAGTTCTTCAGGTTACTATGTTATTTTTTACGTAGTCTTCCAACGTGCTCTTGGATACTTTAAAAGTTTTTGAAGCTCGCAAGTACCCTATTTTTTTGTTTTTACCTGCAGTAACAGCTGCACATGGATTTACTATCTCATTTCTTTCGTTTTTGTTTGATTTCGATGACATTTTATTTCTGAAATTAAAAAAAAAACGTAAGAAATGATATAAAATAAGCAAACATAGTGCAAAAATTATAGCATAATTCTTTCTTTTTGTTTTTGAAGAAAACATTAAAATGTAATTGTTAACACGACCTTAACTACGTATAAATGATAGTAGATATTCTATATAAAAACAATTAAGAAATATTTTGTCCTAATATCGTATATCTGATATACCATCTGATATTAGGCAAATTATCACCTGTTGTAAAGGTTATGTTTATGGATTAAAAAAACCATAGTAATCCACTGTTCACATGCACATACATAATAGGCAACTATCCGATATTATGACACTTTACAATAATGTAAATTTTTCGTCATTTTAAATTTTTGAAATAACATTTGTAAAAATTCTTTTTTTATGCAAAATGCTTTATATTATAGTTCTTTTAGTTACAAATCGAATGAGACTTAATAAGATCTTTTCGATAAATGTTGAATTGTTTATAAAATTCTTAAATTTCTATAAATTTTGCAGAGCCAGAATGTTGTTTTAGAGATCTAATTCCGAACGGATTTTTTTTACGTCGACTACATTTTTATGTAGCAATAAAAATAATTGCTAAAACAATGTTTTAAGCTCTTATTTGTTTTATTTGTGTTGTGATTATTTTGCACCTGGGAGACATTCTTCTCTTCTACCGCTTATATTCTATCAATATACATATTGTACCGTTTTTAAATAAAACGAGCGGTTCTTAATTTATATAAATATATTTATTTATAAGTAAGTTTACAGCACGAGAATCTCTTATCAACTCCAAACTTAATATCCTCGTTACTTATATATGTACAAGTTATTATGTACTAGAATATTCTATAGCAGTCCACCTCTATCTTTCACGTGGAAAGCGCATCAAGAATGCTAAATATCGAATATTCTAGATCCATACTTCTAAGAACTGTGACACATACCCGCATCGGAGATGGGCTATTTCGTTACAATATATTAGTTTTTTTACTTCACAAAGTGGACTCCAGATATATATCGTCGAAACTTCAATCAGTGCCTTCAAATAGATTGGTTGAACATGTGCAATGTGCATATTAGTATAGTTAAAAATATTTAAGGATATTTTTGGGTATAAAAGGAGAAAAATAACAAGCTTTTTATTATTAAACTATTTTTCATAATATATTTAAACATTATATAGTTAGAAAATGTGGTTGTGGGTGAAGGTTAATTTTTTCGGTATTAGTTTAAAATCGATATCAACTGTTGATTGGTTGTACTATGTAGGATATACATCTGGAGTCCACTCTACTTGTACAGTGTTGTACTTAACGTTGTATTACAGCTTTAAGAAACTATTTTTTCTGTGATAATTAGTTAAAATGAAGCTGCTTAACGACACGGTCCTAATGTGTATATATGTAATTAATAATAAATATGGTGTTTATTTTTACATTAGTTTTTATTTGAAAAATGATTTTGTAACAAAAACTGAGAATGAGCGTTGAACGCCAATGTAACAAAAATACAAATAACTTAAGGCTGGCTAGCGGAATGTGCCGGAGAGTGACTACTTGACACTCAAAAGAGGATTCGGCCATTTTGCATGTCCTACAGAGATCGTAAAATGAGAAAATGAATGACAAGGTAATAAAAAAAACTTACTTTATGCTGTCGAGTCCTGGACTGTGAATAAAATAGATCTAAATCGCCTTGAGGCTTTCGAAATGTGGTGCTATAGAAGAATTTTAAAAGTTTCCTGGGTGGAGAAGATTCGAAACTCCACAATACTAGAACGTCTCAGCAAGACTACTGAGATCATAAAAAGCATCAAGCAGAGAAAGCTGGAGTATTTCGGACATGTAATGAGAGGTCCCAAATATAGGTTGCTACAAAATATCATGCAGGAAAAATAGCAGGCAAACGCAGTCCAGGACGAAGAAGAACCTCATGGTTGAAGAACTGGCGAGATTGGTATGGTGTTGATACAAGCATGCTATTTAGGGTGGCAGTGAATAAAATTAAGATAGCTATGATGGTAACCAACGTTCTGAAAGGACATGGTACATGAAGAAGAAGAATATATAAATACCAGTATTAGTAAAGAAAAGAAAATACCAGTATTAGTAAGTCAGTAACATATAGAGGATACATCATTTATGTTGTTTTAAATAACGAAACATATAAAATCAGAATTTTGGTGTTTATTGAAGGTAAACTAAATGCACGAACAAATACTTACCATGTCGGGATAGTATCATGAGGTTTGTTTCTTGGTTTTTCCCTCATAATTTACTATGGAATCACTAACAGGAGAATTTTACTGTCATCATGTCATGTGTTTGTCTTTTTAAAGACGAATTACATGCTATGATGTTTTTCTGACGGATATTCTCAAGTTAAAGTTGATTTCATGTAATCGAATGAACTATCTTATAAGTAAAGTTGTCCCAGGAGCGCAACTCAACAATATTGGCAATATCATTTTAAAGTCGTCTACTTTAAAATGCATAATGTATGTCTGAATTGTCAATATAAATGAGTCAGATAAAATTAAATTATTAGAAGAATTTTTCACTATGTAACAAAAAACAAAATTTGTTTAATTTACTGTTTGTATTTTGAGAACGATTTCCAAAGTGGAAATTAAAACGTCAATAAACATATTTTTATCTTTAATTGTGGCTTATTCCCAGTTAAATAGTAATTATTCAGAAAAAAATCAATCTTACTCCCTCAGGGTCCATGATTTAGGGATCGTGGTAGTACTCCTGAACTTACTTTCATCAAGAAAAGTTCCAGCTGTGCTACTGAAAGAAGGAACAGTTTAGTTGGTAGGTGGTAACTTTAGTAATGTTTGAACCTTATAGTTCAGATGAATCCAATAGTATCTGGGTCTTCTTACTAGATCTCTTCAGAAGATTCTCACCTCAAAAAAAGGGTTAGAATTACTAGGAAAAACTTTAACTACTAACTTTATTAGGAGAATGGGAAGTAGGTTAAATAAAAAAACTTATCACATATACAAATTGCCTGTATTTGATAGTTTATCTTTCACAACATAGTTTCTTACAGGAAGTTTAGTGTTTTTGAAGACATCTAAAATTGGAGTGCTATTAAAAGAAAGTTGCTGGGATTTATCTATGTAAATAACAAATAATGTACATTTTTTCATTGTATGATGAATACAATAAGATAAAACAGCAGAACCTAATCCAGTGATCAAATTTGGTTGTTCTAATTTATCATATTTAATGTTATTGTCTGTGTTTGAGAGGATCCTTATTAAGAAGGGTGGCCTCTCAAATAACAGTGAATTTTGATAATTATATATAGATTCTGAAGTGATTGCATATATAATTTTTGCTTGATGAATCCATTTATCCAGTATCTCAGTAATCTAAAACAAAATAAAATATTACAAACCTATGAAACATAAAAGAGTATATCATCACATATAATATGTGGTTTCTTCTTCTCGCATCAACTTTATGTACTCTCAAAAATAATACAGATACAAGAAATGGTGTGATATTGTATATACAGTATAACTCTACAACTTGAATCTGAGCCATTGTTACCTAAACAATTGTTAACTAAATTTCAAATTTCAGAAAAATATGAAAAATCAATAGGATAAGCAAAATTCAAGAGTAAGACATTATAAAAAAACAAACCTTCCCATAGGTAGGGCTGTTATAAGATTTAAAATATTCTAAATTACATACAGAATTAAGAAAAGATTCTATAGTTTACAAATAAATAAGCCTATTCTCAAATAATTAGGTAAATCATTATTATGCAAATGATTCAGCTTAAAGCTTACACTTTTCATAAAAAAAAGATGATAATACAATAATTAGAGGCAAATGGAGAATAAACAAAATAATATGAAAGAAACAGAATTGTTTAAGTAGCAAGGCAAAGACTTACTTCTCCTACGTTTAATTCTTTCTCTTCCTGAAATACTACCACATATTGCTTTTCCTGGATAGAAAATATTTCAACACCACCATTTTTAAGTTTACATAGATAATTTTCCTTCTCTATGACACAACTATTCACTAAATCTTTAACAGCTGCAGATTCAATAATATATAAGCAGTCTATTTCATGAGGTACTTCACAAGTGCCTTCCCATACAGGTAAAATTCTGAAAATAGATTAATTTAAGATATTTAAAGAGATTTATAAAAGAAATTTTACTCTATAGGCGCTGGATATTCGTCTATATCTTCGTCTATTAAAGCCCTTGTACTTGGTTCAACAATCTCTCCAAACATGAGAGAAATCATTTTTAAAACTGTTTACTTGAAAATTTCAAAACAAATGCTGAGTGCTGACTTGAGAAAATTCTTAACCTCAAATTTATTTTCTACTTCTATTTCATGAACGGTTTATTTCAACTACTCTGAACGTCATAGGTTACGACACACGTTACGTGGTGGAAACAATGACGTATAATATAATATATTATAAAAACATTCCAACATTGCCAAATCGAACTATTTTGTTCCATAGTTGACATTGAGTTCCTCAGCTTGAAGTTTGAACTTGTAGTTTACCCGAGATATCATAAGCGGGGGCTTTATTATTTTAAAGGGTTATGAAATGCAAACATGTATTTATGGAACTCGCGAAAAAATGCACGCTGACACGCAACTTATTTGTCAATGTCAAGTCATTTGTGACGTCATATGAACTAAGTGCGAGAAATTGAGATATTGTGACATTTAGCATTTAGTTCAATTCAAGGAAAGTAAAATTAATCAATTTTAAAACTTCTTGGTTTTTTGTGCAAAATTGTTTTTAATATTATTTTTTTAAAGTAAAAAAATGGAATCAATTTCTACACCCAGTGCTGAAGGACCTCCAGAGGAAACAGTTAAGCCTGTTGGTTGTTGCCATTACAAAAGAAAATCAAAATTTGTGGTAAGCTTATCATTTGCACTAAAGCTAATTGCATAAATATAATGTAAATCGTATAGTTCCAATTTAGTTTCTATTATTACATTGTTTATGTTAGGTACGATAAAACATACACATTTTGTTCTCGAATGTTGACCCAAAACAAAAATAAAAACTCATATCCATTACCTGGAATATTTTTTTTAGAAAAGCATTACTTGAACTTGATAATTATAATCATTAACCTAATTTCCCTTAGTTAATATTTAATATAATTATTTGAACTATATTTATTAATTGGATGATGTTGAAAGTTATTTTTGCTCAATATTTTTGATTCAGTGCATTGTGTTTACCACAGTTTTGCAAAATGATTCATTTGGCCTCCAAATAGACCCTTTCATTTATAATTTGCCATTATTTTAAGCTTATTTTCTTATTATACTAATACATAAACCAGAATTTTCTTTTCTTTGATTTTAGCACCATTCATTCAACATTGTATGCATATTAGGATGTTTCCCTCTTTTGGCATGACTTTTATTTTAAGGTTTATTTTCTATTTTAAGCTCTTTCTGCAACTAATCTCTTGGTGTTTCAGTAATTTTTTTATGTCATGTTTTGTTAGCATTCATATTCATTATACTACAAAAGTATGTATTGTATGTAAATACTTCTACAGGCATGTAGACCCAAGTCTTGATGTTTTTGTACTTAAGTTGAGATTCATATAGTCTATCTTGGAGTTCCATCATATACAGTCAAAATCGTTTATAACAAACTTCAGGGTACTGGTGGTTTTTGTATGTTGTAGTCAGTGTTCTCTGTAAGAGGTTCTATCGGTTATAATGAACAGGTTGCTATAAATGATATTACACTGGTAGGAACAGTTAGTTCGTTGTACCTAGGTTTATGACGCAAAAATGTGTTACTTTATCTATACTTATAATATGTTATAATAATATATTATACATAACAATTAACATATATCTTTATTGTCCTTATGCAAATCTAAATATGTACAATATATGCATAATATGTATTGAAATAAGTATAAGTAGTCAATAAAGTATACTCATAATATAACAACTTCTCAAAATCTTTGTATTATAAAAATATAGGCAAACATATAATTCAGGTAATAATAATAATTGTATTCAAGGAGCTCAGTTTTATCACAATCAATACAGAAATAGAGTGCTGGATGGTACTTATCACAATTTAACAAAAGAAAATCAACACATTTGATATTTATAACATTATTTGACAATATTAAATCTAAATAATTTCCTAAAATATTCGATATTGTATTATTGTGAAATAATTTAAAATAAGCAATAAAATTTGACATACACTCAACATATTCTGTAATATTACCAACTGGTCTTGATCCTAGATCTTAGTTCTCCTAAACTATGTTTGGCAGATTAAAATTACTCACTATATGGGACATTGAAAAGTCAATATTTTGAATAATATCTTCAGTTGCCATAATAAAGTCCTCATAAATGCTTAATGGAGATGATGGTGGTATATATACACAAACAAAAAAGATTTTTTAATTTGGTGTTTGCAATTGTACATAAAAACTTGACACATGTTTTACATAAGTCGACGTAATTGGCAGATAAGGCCCAGCGTGTAATCATCGCCCACATTGGGTTTCTGCAAAATGATGCATTGTTTTTATATCGAAGATAACGGGACTATCATGAAATTATGAACTCTGCATGCTTTGAGAAGTGGTTCGAGAACATTCTTCAGGTTGTTGACAGTAACTCTGCAATAGTGTTGAATAATGAATCTTATCACAACTGTTTTATTAAATGCATTCCAATGATGACTGATTAAAAATTCCACAAATGGAGCGAGAAAAATACTGTTGATTCAACATTGAATTAAATTTAAGTACATTGGGTTCAAATGATAGGATATGTGGCATGAAAGAATTGGGAGAACGCTGTTAGATTAATATAGTAATGTAGTTAGTAATAATAATTAATAATAGATTAAAATAATTTCAATTAAAATTTTGATTTTTGATTATTTATTCAACTATTTATTATAGAATAAAGATCGTTTTTATTAACAATCTATATTTATTATTTTACAATTAATTGAAGGGCTTGGAAGGTCAAGGTGCTATGTTACAAATGACACACTGTTAATAGTTACACACTGAAAATGAGATAATCCAGGTTAGTTAAAGTTTTTTGGTTGCATTTTTACAAAAACCTGTTATAAAAACTCAAATTTTAAATCTAGAATCTTTTGGATAACAAAAGTTCTTGCGAGCAATTTTTTTTCGAAAAATATACATTTCACCCTTTAAAAAAAAAATCAAATATGTACATAGCACCTTTGTCCATCAACCTATTACGATTTAGGATATATGAAAACAAGTACATGGTGCCATGTGTAGATCAGAAGACAAGCCAAAGCCACAAATTAGAGCTATATTTTATTTAAAATAAATCAAAATAACATTCTGTTAGTCAATGCAAAAATGGTATACAAACATGTAGGACGCTATCCTTTTTAATTGCCCTGCAAAATTGCTTCGTAATATCATCTGTGTTCAAGGGGTACATATGGCAATAACTGCTTGATGTCTTCTTTTTTCTCTGCAGACAAACTGCCAATCTTCTTGTTTATTCTTGGAACGTCAAAGTTTGGGGATATAACACACATAGTTTTATTTGTCTTATTGGTAGACCTGTAATGTCGAATATCCACTTTCTTGAATGGCATATTAGGGTCCTAGCTATATTTAAACAGATAACTACCAAATTCATCTACCCTTATCTATTTGATGTCATCTCTAAATTGAACAGTCTCATCGGAGTGCATCCACACATTATTAAAGCTAAAAGGGCTTTAAAGCAATGCAATCATTTTGAAATTTTAATTATTTACTTATTATGCTTCATTAAGTACTTATACAAAATTTTATTAAAATAAAATTATTTAAACTAGGTGTTTGGATTTCTATGTCACTTAGTATATTTTTGTATGCATTAAAGTAGTCATGCTTTTTTAGTAAATCTCCCAGTTCCTCACAGTTGCTGCTCATCCATTCTTCTTTGGCTTTCCTGATTTTGTTTCGGATGATTCTCTGGGTTTCTTTATATTTTTCTTCATTGCGACTTTTGTAAGATCTCCTTATGTCCATCAGTTCTGGGACTTCTTCTGTCATCCATGTATTCTTTGTGTTTCTGATGTTGTCTTGTAGTTGTTCTCTTTGTATAGTTGTAATTGTTGTTTTGAAGGTGTGCCAAATACTGTCTATTGTTTCTCCTGCTTCCGAGGGTGCTTCACTGAACTTTTCTTTGAGTGTATCATTGAGTGTTTTCTCTATTTCTGCCTGTCACTGCAATATAATGCAATTTGCAATAATGAATTATATGCAATATAATGTCACATTTGGCTGGTCCCATTGATACTGTGAAAAACGCTAGAACACCTACAGAAACTTTTCAATCTTTTTTTGACAATCAGATGATCTACATAATTGTCGAAAATACCAATATGTATATCTCTATACTTGTAACTCGTTATAAAGACTATTATGGCGTGAAATTGACGAACGTAACCGAAATGAAGACTGTCTTTGGATTGCTGCTTTTACAGAAAAATGAAATTTTTACTTAATTCACTACGTTTCGATAATATCAACACTCGCAACGAAAGAAAAAAGATTGATAACTTAGCACCGATTCGAGAACTGTGGGAAACGTTTGTTGGCAATTACAGGAATAATTACAGCTTAGGAGATATGTCATGATAGATGAGATGCTCTAGGCATTTAGAGGAAGATGTTCGTCTCGCGTTTATATCCCAAACAAACCTGCAAAGTATGGGATTAAGGTATTTGCAATCGTAGACTCAAGAACATTTTATGTGTCAAATTTAGAAATATACGCAGGAAAGCAGCCAGAGGGACCTTTCGCAATTAATAATAAAACTGAAGCCTTGGTACTCAGGCTTTGCGCTTCAATATTAGGATCAGGTCGCAATTTAACATTTGATAATTGGTTTACCACCATACCTCTTGTATGGTGTAGTTGCTACAATCAGAAAAAACAGAAAAGAAATTCCACTGGAATTTTTCAACGGTCAATTACGACCAGTGAATTCTTCAATGTTTGGTTTTGGGAAAAATATTACCTTAGTATCACATATTCCAAAAAAAGGCAAAGTGGTTCTTGCTATCTCCTCCCTACATACAGATGATGGAATTGATTCCGAAACTGGTGAAAAAAATAAACCTAAAATTATCACATTTTACAACATCACAAAAGGTGGTGTAGATTGTGCTGATCAAAAATCAGCTGCCTACAATGTTAGTAGAAACACCAGAAGATGGCCTATGGTAATATACACCACCCGACCTTTGGTGTAAAACTCACCTGTGCCGCGAAGTTAAATACGAATTTAGCGTTATTTTTGTTACAGACTCCATGTTGCAAGAAAGTATACACCTGCAGATTTTGTCATGACGAAAATGAAAACCATAAGTTGATTAGAAAAGAAGTAACTGAGCTAATTTGTGCTGTATGTGAAACAAAGCAAAAAGTCCAAAGCTCTTGTCAAAACTGTGGGGTAGCTTTTGGGAAGGTAAGTTCATATAAAATGTATATAGCAAAAGTTATTTTTATTTTTATTTTGTTTGTAGTATATATGTCTCGAGTGTAATTTATTTGATGATGAAGACAAAAAGCAGTTCCATTGCAAGGGATGTGGGATTTGTAGGATTGGTGGAGCTGATAGATTCTTTCATTGTGAGAAGTGCAATATGTGTCTTCCAAACCAAATTCAATCAGGACATAAGGTAAGCCACATTTTATACTGAAAGTTGTTTTCTAGAAAAACTGGAGTTCTTAGAATTCTATAAAACCAAACATAGGCTCACAGCCTTAGACCCATCGAGCAAAAAGACAGAAGAGGGATGTAAAGGTTTACATTTTTCATTAAAACTTTATTGTGCTTTAGTGTTAAAAACGTAGTTTAAGGTTTGGAACATAATGCTTGTAATAATATATTATATATATATATATATATATATATATATATATATATATATATATATATATATATATATATATACAGGGTGAGTCATGAGGAACTTTACATACTTCTACCATATGTAGAGTTCCTCAGGGAGCATATCATGTGGCCACTAAAAAATGTCAACTCGTCTTCTTTATTAATTAACAGGGTAATTTGTGTAATTGACCATTTATTTCATTTTACTGTAGTGTTTATACGGCTAATTTGATTTTTTTAATTTTTGCATGATACAGTACACTACTATCAAGCATTCGACTGGTATCAGCTAAACTAAAAAATTCCAGGAGTGGCTTTGGAAAATTTAATTTATATATATTAAATTAATTTATAAATTAATTTAATATATATATATATATATATATATATATATATATATATATATATATATATATATATATAGATATATATATATATATATATATAGATATATATATATATATATATATATATATATATATATATATATTTTAAATGCAAGAAGTAATTTTCAAACTACATAAATAGCCAATGAAAACGACATATGCGACAATGTTGTCGCACTTTTATTAAATTTTTAGTGAACGATCAAATCTTACCAAAAATAGAACAACCATAATTAAGTATCAAATTATAAGGTAATTAATTTAAACAAATGTTATAAATTTCAAACATTGTAATTGAAATGATAAACTGAGTCACTGCACAACAAAAAACAGTAACTACTAACAATAACGAAGAACATTTAAAAAAAAAACTAAAAATATGTATATAGTTATGATAAACCCATAAATTAGAACTGGAAAAGATACAATAGTGGTAACAAAATAAAAATAATTCAAAATAGATTTTCGAAATGGAGCCCTGCAGCCTGTACACATTTTTGTTGTCGAATTGTTAATTGACGTATTGAATTACGGTTACTCTGGGAATCGTTTCTAATAGTATTACAACAATGTATAATTCTATCAATTAATTGTTGTCGGTTATTAATATTCACTGCGTAAACTAGTTGCTTCAATCGTCTCCAAATATGGTAATCAACGGGATTGAAATCAGATGATCTTGAAGGCCACGAAATAGGACCTGCACGTCCTATCCACCTGTTGCCATAAACATTATTGAGATGTTGTCTCACTGTCAGTAAAAAGTGTGGGGGTGCCCTATCATGCTGAAAATACATTCCTCGGATAGCAACGTTCGCGTTGGCAAGCAAATTCAGCAAAATATTTTGTAGAAAGTTCTAATAGACCTGCCCTGTTAAAGGACCATCAAAAAAGTGAGGACCTACTAATTGGTTATTTATGACACCAATCCACACGTTAACCGAAAACCTTAACTGAGAACGACGTTCTCGAATAGCATGGGGATTTTCTTCTGCCCACACATGTGAATTTCGTGAATTATTTATCCCGTCTCTGGTAAATTGGGCTTCATCTGTAAATAGTGTCCTGTATAGCGTTGGTCGATTATTGTTAATCCATTACAAAATTCCAACCTATCGATCTCATCTCCAGCATGTGGTCGCTGAACCATTTGAATGTGATATGGGTATAGATTATTTTTTTGTAAGACTCTACTTACTTTTGATTGAGTAACATTGAGTTCTCGACTTACTTGTCTAGTGCTTATTGTAGGGTTCATAGTAACGGCGTCCATAATGTCATCTTCCTGCGCTTCATCTACATGTCGCTCTGTTGTTCCACTAGGAAAAGTGCCATTTTCTCGCAAATAATTAAAAACTGACCCAAATGTTGGATGACTGGGAGTTCGACGATTAGGAAATCTCCTGCGATATTCTCTACTAGCAGCCCTACCATTCCCATTACAGAATCCATAAACAAATATTATGTCTGCATATTCTGTGCTCGAAAACTGATGTGGCATTTTGAACGAAAGTAACAAAAGCTCTACCAAAACTAACACAATGTACTTAACTTAGATATGACAGAAGAAATATGTATTCTTGTACACATAAATAACAATTGATAATGACAATAATGACAATGTGTATAAAATATCAAGAAACGTCAAACGGTAAACGCCAACCTTCATTTTAAACTTTTAGATTTTTTTTTTATTTAGTACAGTTGATGCAATGTATTATTATTTGACATAAAATTTTAATCATTTACAATCAACAAAAACTAACACATACAAGAGGTTTGACTTTTTAATCAATTTAATTTATTATTTATCGAAAATAATGCCCCAATACGATCTATGAGTAAAAATTTAAAATTGAAAAACAATTGAATCTATTGTAGAGATAATACAAAGTGACAGTAAAGATGTTAATTTTCTACGTATTAGATTATGTTGTAGGAACTCATTTTAATTAAAATGTTTGAAATTTATAACATTTGTTTAAATTAATACCTTATAATTTGATACTTCATTATGGTTGTTCTATTTTTGGTAAGATTTGATCGTTCACTAAAAATTTAATAAAAGTGCGACAACATTGTCGCATATGTCGTTTTCATTGGCTATTTATGTAGTTTGAAAATCACTTCTTGCATTTAAAAAAAATCTATACAGGGTGTAATATTTAATACGAATCCCTAAATTAATTTTTCCAAAGCAAGTCCTGGAATTTTTTAGTTTAGCTAATACCAGTCGAATGCTTGATAGTAGTGTACTGTACCATGCAAAAATTTAAAAAAATCAAATGAGCCGTTTAAACACTACAGTAAAATGAAATGAATGGTCAATTACACAAATCACCCTGTTAATTAATAAAGAAGAGGAGTTGACATTTTTTAGTGGCCACATGATATGCTCCCTGAGGGACTCTACATATGGTAGAAGTATGTAAAGTTCCTCATGACTCACCCTGTATATATATATATATATATATATATATATATATATATATAACACTGTTTTTGATATATATATATATATATATATATATATATATATATATATAATATATATATATATATATATATATATATATATATATCGCAATTTTTTATCAAGATAATTTTTTGTTAAAATTAACAATAATTCTCGTCTAAGACGCATTTTGAAAAATATTTATAGCTACTGTTTTATGACCTTATAAAAAACATGAAATATTTTCGTAATTAAAACAATCATTATATTAAAATTTTCAAACTCTAATTTCATTAGATAAAAATTAAAACCCCAACACCACTGTAAAATTATTGTGAAGTGTCGTAAAAATTAAATTTGGCACCTTTGCATTTCCGGATATATCCGCCATATTAAGAGGCCACTTTATGATTTTTGGTCGCCTTTTTGTAACGATTAGATTCCCTCTTTTGTCTTTTTGCTCGATGCTTAGACCAGCATGGGGCGTGAGTTATTCGTCATAAATATATGGTATATAGAAGATTAATGCGAAGTATAAAACACGAAGGACGCGAAATTTAAATAATCGTTAAGTTCTTTGAATTTTTTTCAATTTCCTTTACCATTTTCTTAGTATTTCTGTTTCCGTAAGAACCTTCTACAAAGTATTAGAAAATTAAAAAAAGGTAAATGAAATCGGTAATAAAGTGCTTAAGTTATGGAGTAACTTAAGCATGCTTAAGTTAAGTATGGATGTAATGGGAATAAAGATTAATTTTTATATAATACATAGAAGAAAATGTCATGTAGGAAGTGAGCAAAGATATTACAAAGAAATGTGCTAATATTTATTCTTCTTCTTTCTTCTACCGAAAGTTGGCGACCATCAAACGATAGGTTTCTCTTTTTTGTGCTGCATGTATTATGTTCGCAACTTCTGGTATTTGAAACCATTCTCTCAAGTTTCTCAGCAAGGATTTCTTTTTTCTGCCCAAATCTCTTCTACCTTCAATCTTACCTTCCACGATAAGCTGTAGCAGACTGTACTTATCATTACGGAACACATGGCCCAGGTATGACGCTTTCCTCCTTTTAACAGTTGTTAACAATTCCACCTCTTTACCCATTCGTCTTAATACTTCTGTGTTGGTCACTCTGTCTGTCGGCGCCGCTAGCTTCTTTATATTAATTTAATATTTATTCACATTATTAAAAACTAAATTTGAAGTAATAAGTAAAATACATTGTTTAAACCAGTAGACTATGCGTATTAATTTGTTTGAAATTATTTTTCTAGTGTGTAGAAAACGTCTCAAGATCCAACTGTCCTATATGCCTAGATGACATCCATACATCCAGAATAGCGTGTCATATACCACCATGTGGTCACCTTCTACACAGACCTTGTTTTGAGTCACTTTTATCCAACGGCCTCTATGCGTGTCCTATCTGTCAGACATCGCTAATGAATATGCAGCCATTATGGAAGTATTGGGACGTGGAAATAGAAAATACACCGATGCCATCGGAATATAGTAACTATTATGTAGGAATATTATGCAAGGACTGTCACCAGGTAAATTAATTTTAGTAAAAATTAATTTTTGTATGATAGAGGTAGGAAAATAAATATAGGCTCGCGAGATATTTACGATCCGGTTGTGACATGTGACAAGGAAATAACGGGTTGGTGAATGGGATTGATATTATTCTCGATGAAGTAAGTTGGTTTTATGGACTGATGCTACTAATTGTTTTATTGATCAAGAATTGTATTATAAAGTTTATGCCCTTTACTGTAATTTCTTTGCCGATGCCTACAACGCTTCTAAAAAATTTTGTTATTGAAATTGAAAACATTGCTGGAAGTCAGCTTTTCAAGAACTTCCATCGCTTTTGCTATCACTGCTTACACACTCTCAAATCGTATCTCTTTAACTCCGATTTTATCTTAGGAAATAATAAAGTCACATAGGGCCAAGTCGGGCGACTACGGTAGCTGGTCAAATTTTTTCGATTTCTTTTGTTCTGAAGTGAGAATTTTTGACATTATTTTTGCGCAAATTTTCTGCATTTTTAATGATTCATTTTTATCATATTACGAGTCAAACTCAAGAAATAGAAGAAATTAAAAACGAAGTGTTGGACACCATAGAGACAGCGAAATACCACCTATCAAGCCTTCAATATAATAGTATTAATATACGATATCGTATCAATAACGATTAGACAAAACTAATGGAGTATACGAAAACATTGAAGACATTCATGAACACATCAAATAATTAATACATGTGGTAGCACGAGAAGGAAAGCAATCCGTTCGCGGCATCAGTCGGCAACGCATCGCTCCACTAAGGGGTATTTGATGCTAAAAAGCGGTCATAAGTAGTTTTTTTAAAATTCACCAAATGAGACAAGTAATTAACGTTTTATAAAGTTCATTAACCGCTTCATACAGGGCGCACCCCACTTCACCCATTTTATAAGCGCTCGCGCCTGGAAATTAGTCAAAACACAGCACTTGTGTGTAATGCATGTCATTGTTGACAGCGCTCTCGATTATTTGATACATTTCTCTTTATTAGTATGTCGTCGTGTGGTGGGTTATCAGAAAATTTCTTGCTGAATATGGAAGTTGAAGGTATGTACTTTGTTTTATAATATATCACACTTAATTTCTCCTTAAGTTTCAGCATTTAAACTTATGTTTCCAATTTACATTTAAATAATGTTGTATTTTGACTAAAATTTTAAAACATTAGTGTTTTTGTTTATGTGTCGCGCTTAGTCGCACTACATTTAAGTTATGGTAATAAAGTTTGAATATTTGCTTAACCGAAACAGTTATAAAATCTCACCCCAATGCACCCCATCTTTTTATTTTATTTTTACAGTTTATAGGTGCAATGAAAAAAATATATTTTTATAATAAATCTTAATAATTTTTTTTTCAGATACTCCGGAAAAGGTGAAAACTATCACCAGACGAGAACTATATGATATCCTAAGGGAATTCAAAGGAAATAAAATTGACGAAAAATTTACCCTATTGGAAGATAGACTTGCTCAGATGACGTCATGTCCAAGGGAAGATAGGAATATTTTGTCTCGTTCTCTGAAGTATTTCAAGGCAAGTTTTAAGCAAAAATGGGCGGCAGCTCGTAATACTGATGAACGATTTCTAAAACATAATGAAGAATGGCTTAAAACATCATTAGAACTCCTTTCATGGTCATCACTTAAGCCCGGTCGTCCACTTAAACAGTTCCACGAATTAAGTGAAAGGAGCAAGCGGCGGAGAACTGAAGAAATACGGGCTTGCGTACCTGTGGAAGAGTTGACTTTCGCTGCGCGTGTAAGTCAGGGTACTTCCGGGAATAAACATGCTTCAAAGATGATTAAAGAAATAACTGCAACACCGACGAAAGCCAAGAAGATCAGAAAGATAATTTCGTCTAAAAAAGACCACGTGGAGATGAAATATACCCCACAGGAAGCGTTATCGTTATTTGTAGAAGGTAACTTCACAAGAAACCAGTGGACCTTATTACAAGTCGGACGGAAGTACATCTACCCTTGTTACTCTTTGCTGCAAAAGGCAAAAAAAGAGTGCTACCCAGATGAAGACAAAATAACTGTTACGGAGACGATTTTTAATGTTGAACTACAAGCTTTGCTGGATCATACGGCTTTGCGCTTCATCCAATATTTAAAAGAAGTCTTAGATACATTAGATGATACTGAAAAGCAACACCTACTTTTAATATCAAAATGGGGATGTGATGGGTCTCACCAAACTCAATTTAAGCAAAAATTTAAAAATGTCGCAGATGATGATTCAAATATATTTATGAGCTCGATTGTTCCAGTGAGGTTGGTTGTTTCTATTGATGGCAAAGCAATAAAAATCATTTGGCAGAATCCTACTCCTTCTTCGGTGAGATTTTGCAGACCTATCAGAGCTCGCTTTGTCCACGAAACGAAAGACGTCACTAAAGAAGAAATAGAGTACATCGAAAATCAGGCAAAATACCTGATAGAGACTAAAGACAGTGCAACATCAGTGAAAATCAGTCATAATATTTTGCTGACAATGGTGGACGGAAAGGTTTGCAACTCCGCAACGGACACTGCATCAACTATGCGGTGTTATATATGTGGTCAGACATCAAAAGATTTTAATAAATTAGAAAAAGGTGCCATTAAAAAAGAATCTTTACAGTTTGGGCTCTCAGTACTCCATGCCAGAATACGCTTTTTCGAATTGATATTGCATTTAGCATATAAAGAACCCATAAAAAAGTGGCAGGCCCGTACACCAGAAGACATAAAAATTATTAAGGAAACAAAAGAGAAAATTCAGAAATGTTTTAGAGCTGAAATGGGTCTACTTGTTGATATTCCTAAAGCAGGCTATGGAAATAGTAATGATGGAAATACGTCTAGGAGGTTTTTTCAAAATACAGAATGCTCTTCTCGCATCACAGGCATCAACAGAGAATTAATTAACAGGTTTAAAGTAATTCTTGAGGTAATATCAAGTGGTCATGAGATTGATCACCACAAATTTGAAAATTATGCCCAAGATACTGCCAAACTATATGTCAAATTGTACGGATGGCATCCAATGTCCCCTACAGTTCATAAAATTCTAATACATGGAGCGCAGGTGATCGAACAGGCAATTCTGCCAATAGGGCAATTGTCCGAGGAGGCCGCTGAAGCACGTAATAAGCATTTTCGAAAATATCGGGTGGACTTTTCACGAAAATTTTCAAGAATTGATTGTAACAGAGATGTTTTAAATAGATTACTTCTGACATCTGATCCTTATTGTTGAATCAGATTGCACTGACTCCGAATAAACATTTGTGTGTTTAAATATCTTCATTATTTTCAACTTAAAAAAAAAATTACTTATTTTTGTAAAATTTTACTTATTATTGTAAATATACTAAAAAGGTACTTTTTTATGTATTTTTATTAAAAATTGCAAAATATCAACGAAATATTGTTTTTAATTATATATTTTGATAATATAGCCACATAAATAATTATGACCGGTTTTTGATTTCAAATACCCCTTAGTGCGCTCTCTCGATCGTTCCAACAGCGGAATAGAGGTCACAATTCCAGTTACAGATAACCGTTCCACGTAGGTAACGGTTCCACGTGGGATCCACCATAAAAGTTCCAAATAACCATCGAGTTAGAATCTATGGAGAGGGCATCACGTGACTAAAAACGACCTCACTTCGGCCATATTATTAATATTGTTTTGAAACTTTTGACAGATCGTATATATTTGTTTACATTTGTTGATTTTCGAATATTTTCAGTTTTATAATACTTTTATAGAAACTGTAATATATTGTAATAATGCATAATAATGGTTTCTTGTTCTCAACGTAGTTGCAGTAGCAGAAGCAATGTCAATAAAAAAATCTTCAGGTATATCGTTCCACAGGTTAGTATTTATACAAATATTTAAACAAAGTAATGGCCCGTACTTCAGAGAATAAATTAATAGTATTTGACTGTATTAATTTATCTTTATGTATAATATATCGTGTTTTTTGTGTTTACCGCGGGACAAATAAATCATAGTTTATTAAAAATGTATTGCACTTTTTTAGATTATGATTAAATCTTCTGAATAACTAGTCATATTTGTATAGTAGTTGTAATATTATTGAGTCTGGCCCTGATGTCACCGCCATATTGGTATTATCATTAGCCACGCCTACCTACGCCGTTTTTAATACACACGTTAATATGCTCATAGCTTCTCCATAGATTCTAACTCGATGCAAATATCCAACGTTACCAGTTAGATAACAAACCTAGGTAACGATTCCATATAGGATCCACCAGAATACAGACAACAATTACGGAACTGTTTGAGTGAAGATTTAGTGCAGACTCAATACAGACCGTAATTTACACGCACCAGCCGATTGTTGGACTTTCTAATCCTAAGTGTATTACGAAAAACGAATGTAAAGGAAATCTATCAACATTTGGTGCTGAACAGAGCTGCCACTCAGCCCAGGACAACAGTTCAATGCAGTGTACGCGCAGGATACTTAGAGCGGTGCACTGTAATACCGAAGTATGAAGAAAATGCGTCACACGAAATCTCGGCACACAAACAACAATCCACCCGAAACCTTCTCTCCTTCTTCAAACTTCTCCACTTTCCGAACTTGATAATGACAACCAATCCATCAGCTCACGATCCTTCCGTGTGTCCAACACAATAGATGGTCATGACCCACAGACCCCTGGGATGTCCAGGAGGTGGTGGCCACATTAATGTACAACTTTAGACACCTGCTACACCCAGAAAAACACCAAAGTGAACATGACCAAAGTCACACCCTTTTCCTGATATCTAAATACACTTCCTGGTATGTAATTCCACCTAAATACCTAAATAATTGACTCAATTACTTCCAATATATTAACCAAATTCAAAATAATTATTAAATCAAAGAAACCTCTTCCGAATCTTCAAATACCATAACTTTCTTCGAGATATGGAGTACTAATTCTAATAGTCAACAAGCGATCCTATTCACCCGCTAACTCATCTCACAGATCTCACTATTACTAGAAGATCTGCACTCCTGTACCGACAATAGCAACAGTTGTCTCCAAATGCAAACCACCTCATGTATCTTACACCACCAAAAAATCCCTAACCAGGCCAACCTTCCCTGACTAAACTACAACCAGAAAATACCTTCCTTCGCCCAAAACCCCCAAAATACCTCATAACATACACCCCAAAGTTGTCACACTGCTCAACCAAACCAACCTCACCGACCAAATTACAACTAATCAACCCCCTCCATCTGCCAAAAACCCATAACATAAACTATACAAAAATCATAAGCCAATACAAAATGAATTGAAGACACCCACTAAGCATTTGTTACCAGCGAATATTCTTTCAGATCCTATCAGCCAACGTCCTTCTCCAAATAATATCGACCTTCTACCAATCAAAAGGCAGCCAGCTTTCGAAAGTGCCAACCCATCGACGTCCACTACTTCTAAGCAAAACTAATGCCTGGTTGCACCAGTAGATCTTAAGCTCCAGCTTAGCCAAGCTCTGCTTATAGCTAGGGCTGCCTTAACTCTCACTTACGTTGCACCATAATTTTTTATTCTAAAATATTCTTTATATTCTTAAAAATAAAAATACAAAATTTGGTTGATCGCCGTCGGACGGTTTGGTCGTGGTCGGTCGATCAGTCTGAGCTGAGGCCTACCTAAGGCACGTCTTAAGCTTAAGATATGTTGGTGCAACCAGGCATAAGCATCATAATGTAAATTCTCACTTCCACGCATCTTTAGACCAACTTCCACTTAGTTATTTGGACAAAACCTTTCCCAAAAGGACATAGAGGATATTATCCTCTCCGAAACTCACTTTTTATTTACCAAAGTCGTTCGAATTATTGCCGTTCAATCTTTCAGTCTTCATGAATTCTAAAACCAAGTTTGTTAAAGCGCTCATAAGGAATTTTAGGGTTAAAGGGGGGAAAATGCATTGCGAGATCATTAGATCGAACAATGTGATCCTTGTTCATCTAAAATACTGCTCGCCATGTTGCAAAAGCGGCCATCTCAATACGGAATGCGTTCAAGAGATCATTTTCCTTAACTGTGGACAACAATACAAATTGCTGGCTTGTCCCACAGCAAATGTTCCATTCTATTCCATACTACCGTGGTAATCACTCTGCCTTTTCTCCCAGATGTCCCATAAGAAAAGCTCCACCAAGCAGTCCTTACCAAACCCAACCCGTGACTACCTTCAAGTAAACCCCCATGCAAGAACTCACCTCAGACATTAAGTCGTTAATCCACTCCATGTCGATGATCCTTTTCCACGTCTTCCCAAACAAAAGGAACGACACAGTCAACCAAATATTTACCAAAATCCGAAACTAATTCCCATAACACCGTGTCAACTACCCGAGGGTGTTCACTGGTCAGCCACCATTCACAAGTCAAACACAATTCATCAAACTACACGCTGAAAAGTGAATACCCTCGACACACTCCTTAATAGTCGCTGATTCAATACACAAAAGATAGAGGGGAAATCGGTTTTCTGTGGTTTCTCAATTTCATTGCAAATCGATATCTGTCCTAAGAAAGGACCTAGCCACCGCTAACCTCAACGCGTTTACTAAAGAAAGTCCAATAATTCTGAAAGGTATTGTTTGTTATACAACGAGCTTGTGATTTGGTTGCAAATTTATCACCCCGCTGATCAACACAGACAACAAAGCGAAGCACAACAGGACGTTTACAGAACCCCAGCCCACTCCCAAAATGAGAAGCCACATCTTGAAGGTGCAAATAGCCTTAACGAGGTTTTATATCTAGTTATGACTGGAGAAAAGAAATCGAAGACGAAATCAAAATAAAAAACAAACTTTACAAAAGATGGCAATGTACAAAATATTGTTATGTCATATACCCCTGATTTCGACCCTGTGCTTTACCGAAGTCGAGAATTCGTCACGAATACATGTCACAGCAAATTTAGAAAAATCCTATTTTGATTTTTTTATTGTTTCGATTACTAACTTGCCTTGACAATACCGAAAATAAACAAATTATTTAACGAGATTGAAGTTTTGAATGAGAATTTTTTAAATCGCTACTTTAATTTTAGGAGAGTACAGTAAAATTTCACGTGGTAGGGTTTAAGTGTGTACACTGCGGCTCATACAACACCTGTAGAAATAAAGGACCCGTTACTATACGAGGTAAGTAATAATTTTATATGTTTGATATAAGTTGCTCTATTAACATTGTAAGGTAATAACTGTTCAACTTTGTGAGATAAGTTTGATAAATAATAGGGTGTCCACAGAATATGCAATAAAGAAAAGTATGAAGAAGGTAAAATATGTCAAAATACTAATGTGTATTCCTTATTTATAGTGATTGCCATTGAGAGGCGAACCTATTAATTATTTTTCTTACAGGTTTGAACCGTGTTTTGTTGGGATGACCTGTGTGGTTTTATTTCCACATACGGGTTTTAGTAGCAATTTCTACAGTCAGCCTTCGAGTCCTACGTTCTTGATTCATATTCCTTAAAATTAAAAGCGTAGCTCTATTATACAGTGCATCCATTAATTCATTATTAGCTAAATAAATAAAAGAAATTCCCGAAACAGGTCGATTTTTGATTTTAATTTACAATTTTTTCAAATTATAATCTAATATACAGGATGAACCACCTTCGTATGATGACGACATTACTAAAAATTGGCACAGGGTGAAAAAATTGCAAAAATTCCAAGTTACCTACAAAATGATAAAATAAGGATAAACGTAATAAACACATTAAATTAAATTACTATTGTTATATAACTACTTTACTATTATGCAATTACATTAACAAAAATACCACAAAAAAATAGTAAACTTTACAGTAAATGTTCAAATGGTTCTCCATTGATCGTGAGACAATAACTGAACCGGTCATTACTTTCGTGTTTAACATTCTGTAGCATAACGGGTGTTATGTTCTTTATTTGTCTAATTCGGTCTTGTAGTTGACGGATATTATCAGGTCTGTTTGTGTAGACTTTAGATTTTAAATAACAAAAGTTCTAATCATGAATGTGTTGCTTGTGTGAGTCCATTTCAAATAGGTAAAGAAATAATAAATAAGACGTACTCACAATCAATTTAATTTAACTATCAGACGACCGGTTTCGCTTTCGACAATATGCAAAGCATCCTCAGGTCTCGATACAAAGTTAAACAAATGATGCCGGTACTCTATTAATAGATGGATGCTAGAACATGGTTGAAACTACTTTATATCGTTGAATGGAGAACTCAATTCTATCACTGCAGTTGTTTGACAGTAAACGGGAAGTTCTTGAGGAGATAGATTTGATCCAATGAATTAGAGATATGTGTGAGATTGTTTGTTAAATGTAAGTGATGTAATATACTATTGTGTTATTAAAGGCTATTTATACTTATTCCAGAGATATATTTTTGAAATGTGTGTTATTTATTGAGTAATTGTTTTTTGAAGGTGACAGTTTTATGACAATGAATAGGTGTAGATGTAAAGATTGTGTGGGTGTGCAATTATTTTCACAATTTGTAGTTATCAAATTACTTTGATAAAGTTCTATTGGCAGTGAGTTAATTATTGGAATAGTCAAGTAAATAAAATGTTAAAATAAAAACAATTAAGGATAATTTAAACACACTAAAACAGAAAACACTTAGAAGGGACGAAACAAACATTGAATTTAAAAGGGGGGAAGGACTTTAATGCACTACATCATAGTCTTGTACTAATGTACAAGACACATGTAATGTACAACTAATGTATTTTGTAGGAAATCCAAATATAATGCTCCTGTTAAATTAAAAAAAATATGGACCAATAAATATCGGACCAGCCCCTTTGTTCGTTTTTTGTGGTCTTTGCATACGGGACACTTGCATCCAGTGTGGATTTTCATCAGACCAATAACACATTGTTATTGACATTGTAGTAACGATTTTAATATCAAACCAGGACACTACACTGACATCCACATTGTCTATATTGGCTATTTTCTCTACCATATGACCTCTGCCGCGCTTCTTCATTTCTTTCTCAGCTGGCATCAAAACTCCAGGAACACCATTAAGTCTTACTGTTCCCAAAGGTAAAATGCCCTCTTTGGTCAGATATATCATAAGAGGTATGCGGGTGAACCAATTGTCAAAAAACAACTTGAAATGTTGATGTTTTGGTATCGAATCTGCTAATTTGAAAACCACGTTGCTGCTCATACTAAGATTTGTTAGAAGTACAATATTACTCTGGGAACCAGCTAACAAATTAAAGTCGTAGCTGAATCCCGAAATACCACACAGCACAAAGTTTTTGAAGCCCCTCTTATGTGGTTTTTTTGGGTTATACTGCTTTAGCTGGCTTCGCGCTTTTGTTGGTATAATCGGAACCATGAGTAGCCGTTTCTTTTATTTGGCTCAGAACAGATTTAATTTTGAATAATCTGTCATGTCCAGGCTGATCATTTTCAATCATGTCGTCATTATTATTGGAATGCACGAAACGTTTTATTTCTTCGAATCTCTTATAATAATACAGCTCTTCACATCGCTAACTGTTCGGTGGCCAATATTGGCATTCCAATAGTGTCTTGTTGATGGAAGTTGAATTATCGACATGTAAATAGTAATTTCTATAAATTGTTGACTCTTCATTATCACCATCATGACACAATATCATCTCATTTGCGCCGTCTACATCGGAAAGATCTGATTCTTCACTATTAGTACTATTTGGAATTCTAACTGCATTCATTGTACCATAAAAGAGTTTCAGATCCATATCTACAGAAACAATCAATGAGTCCATAACTTCATAGTGTGCCATATATAGCACAAACCATTTTTGAGGTTTTCGAGAGACTAACATTCTTAATTTTTATTACTTACTTAAGCAGATATCTAATATCACAATACAATGAATTTCAATTTTTTCTCGCCGTAAAAAACGTTTTTACTATGAAAAATAACCTCTAACTTCGAGCACCGTTTCACCTGGTTCAGAATTTCAACAAGAATGAACTTGAAACTGCACACGGCTGCCTATCTCGCTGTCAGAACTGTGCCGCATATCTCCCGTACACTATTAGTACGTGTCTGATATGGACTGCCATGCAGCTACGACAAAAATTGAGTTAAAATGATGCTGCGGTAAAGGGTTAACGTCAAATGAAAAAAAATTAAAAAATACTGTAAAACATTACTTAAAAATATTTTTATGGTTCATGGGCTTGGAGTACCTACTAATAAGAGCTACTAGAAAATATTTTTATCATTCAGGGTCTTGGATCACTAAGAGACAATGTTACAAATAATGCAAGGTGTTTTTAATAGTTTATTAAAGTAGTTGTATAACAATATGAAATTTTATTAAATGTGTTTAATACGTTTGTTCTTCATTTATTATTTTGTAAGCAACTTAGAATTTTTGCATTTTTGCCACTATGTACCAATTTAAAGCAATGTGTTATGCACCAAAGGTGGTTCCATTAAAAAAAATAATGATGACGTCATCATACGAACGTGGTTCACCCTATATTATAATTTGAAAAAATAGTAAATTAAAATCAAAAATCGACCTTTTTCGGGATTTTCTAATAATGTTGTTTATTTAGCTAATAATGAATTTATGCGTTACTGCACTGTATTGATAATACATATATTATCTTACCTCATGCTCAAAATACCCTTCTTTCCTTTTTCGATGTTCCGAATACACAATATAGAAATATAAGGTTTATAATGGAGGTAGAAAATCATCGGTTTAATGAATTTTTCGATGTGTTTCTCACTTATAGGCCGCGGTTGGGCCATTTGATGTAGAGGGTTTCTCATTATATTTTGACCCCCCACTTATTTGCCCTCATTTCGGAAATACAAAAAAAGTTTCAAATAAAAGTTGTATTATTTTATCTGTACCGACCAACAAAGTAGCAACAGACCAAATTTTGTATATAGAGAGTGCCCAATTAAATGCATCTTCAATATTTCAAATGGGACACCCTGTATTTTTTTATAGTTTTTAGTAGCCCTGCAGTTTCTGATTACAAATATATACCACAGTGTTGCATCAGTTTTGTTGTATAATGGCGTATGGTACTACTATAGTATACTAAGATAATAAAAAAATATATTTAGAAAGTGAATAAAATTAATGACTTACCATACTACATTTAAGATACAATACTACATTTAATATTACAATAGATGCCCAAAGTGCCCTTCATTGTTATCAATGCACAAGTAATATCTTCGTCTCAAATTTTCTAATGCGTCAGATATTGTGTTATCATGACCATTTAAATTTTCAATTTCCGCGCGAACTTTTGCCGTGATAGTGTTAATATTTGTATTTGAATTAAAATACACTTTTTCTTTTAAAAACCCCCATCAAAAGCTTTCGCATGGTGTTAAGTCGGGACTATTTGGTAGCCATGTAATGGTACCCTTATTGCCAATCCACACATTAAATTGATTATTTAAATCTTCTTGAACGGCTAAGACATTATGTGGCGGTGCTCCATCTTGTTGCCATATCATACTATTTAATTGATTTTGTATATAATTTTGAATTAATAACTCATCCACTTATGTAATGACTGTGTCCAAATATGATTCCCCAGTTAATTTTTAATCATAAAACAACGGTCCAACTATTTTGTTTTAAAATATTCCGCACCACACATTTATTGATTTTCTTCCTGACTATTTTATTTGCTTAATTTTTCTCTTTCTATTATTTTTCTGTTCCCACGAACACCTATTTCTTCTGTTAAAAAAGTTGAAAAATTTGATTCATCTGTCCATAAAATGTTATAAAAATAATTAGGATCATTGTTCAAGTTTGTAAGCATGTCTTGACAGAACTGTAAACGCTTTCTGTTATGAACATCATCGGTAAGTTTTTGTGTCGGTAATATTTTGTACGGCTTATAGTTGTGATTTTTAAAACTCTATGTATCGTCGCACGGCTTTTCTCGAATGGATTAGTAGCATTGTTTAGACTAGTTTCGGAATTTTCTAAAATAAAAATGTTATTATGGATTTAATCTATTATTTAAGTAATTAATTTTTACCTTCAAATTATTGCAAAGTATTAAGATCTACATCATCATTCCTTACGATAGTACGTTTCTACCGTTCAAACATTTTTTCGTTTATGCCATGACGATACTTATATAAAAATGTATTTGCAGGAGTCTGTCGATCTGGATATTCTCTTCTTGCCTGTAGCTTGTTTTTATTATTTTTTACATAAATTGAGAATACATCTACTTTTTCATCTGCAGTATAACCCATTTTGGTATGAGGACTTGCAGTTTATAATAAATTATTAATTGTTTTATTTTGAAATGTCAGTTGCATAGTCACCTATGGTTACCCTGTTGTAGTACCATATCCCATTATAGAACAAAACGAATGCTTTATAATGTTATATATTGATAATCAGAAAATGCAGGGCTACTCAAAACTATAAAAAAAATACAGGGTGTCCCATTTGAAATATTGAAGATGCATTTTATTGGGCACTCCTTGTATACAAAATTTGGTCTGTTGCTACATTGTTGGTCGGTACAGATAAAATAATATAACTTTTATTTGAAACTTTTTTTTGTATTCCTGAAATTAAGGAAAATAAGTGGGGGTCAAAATATAATGAGAAACCCGATACAAAAAACCGACTGATACAAATCGTTATTTACACGTTTTATCACACCACCACCCAGCTCAGAAGAATTCTTTCATTAATTCTTCCATATCATTCTATTGCCTTCATTGCTGGTCATTTCTATTGTTGAATACTACAACCTCAAAAACGAACTTTGCCATTTTCAAGGGACCCTTATTTTGAACAATGTCCTACGTAAAAAGGCATTAAAACCATATTTTTGTCCTCTAGGAGAATTTCTGCCTGTTCTTTAAGATCCACGACCGTTGTTATTTTTTTTATGGTCTTTATTATATCTCCTGTTCCTTTGGCATTGCTATACATAGAAGAGACTGGTCTTTCCTTTAAAAGACTAGTATAAAAGATGCTTTAAATCTAATAAATCTAGTATTTTCTCTTATTACATAGTAATAGAACAGTGCCAAGAAACCAGAAATTTCATGTTGTTTAAAAAATCAATATATTATTTCCAAAATTTCTTAATTCTTTTATAAAAAAATTTACGAAGCAGTAGAAGGAATTCTGAGGATATAAACAGAGAGCGCTATCTCCTATCCCCCCCCCCCGGAAACAAAACGGTGTGGTGCCCTCCAAAACGTGCGCCAACAGTGACTCGACGTGAGGTAACATCTAGTCGAAGGGGCACGACAGTGGTCTCTACTACCTGAGCAACCAGTTATATAAAGGCAGTAGCAGAGCAGGTTCAGCACAGTTAGTTTTTACCTTTGGACCGTGACAATGAGCTCATCGTTCTCCTGAAAAAGTTGCATACAAATTGTAACGGAACGTCTGAGATGGACAACAAAAATGCTGTCCAAACAAGTCACGTTAAAACAAAGAAGAAAAATAATACAATAAGATAGTTCTGACTATAACCCTGGAAGCCTGCGATTTTACTAAAACATATTAGAAAATGTATATGTGAAAAGTGTATTTATTTTTCAAAATATTCTTTATGAAGGTCGATGCATTTCGTAACATTTTTTGGACTTTTTAGTAATGCACTATTTTTTGGAAAGGAGAAAGTTCATTTTGCTTCAAATCATGGCTAAATAACTGATAATCCAGTAATCATATTTTTTATACTCAAAAAGTCACTTTATTGGGCAGATCTTTTAGGCATTGCATCCTGAAGCAAGTCACTCCACCTTTCTCTCTTAGATCTTGTTATCTCGTTCCTGTATTCATTCCGCCTTCGTTTTAATTCATCATTCATTCTCTCTTCCAAATCTCTTGCTTACACTCTTCTTAAACTCTTACACTCCCTTTTTAATATCATACAATTTGTCCTCAGATGTTCAAGCCGCTTGTTCCACCAGTATGGTTGTTTTATTTCATACTTTCCCTTTAATCTGACACAAACCAACTCCTGTGCCGCACTCTTACCCCCAATCAACTCACTCACATCCTCGCATCCCGGACCAATAAGCCTAAACCATCTACAAACACCTCCTGATTTAAACATCTCTTTAGATTAATATTCGCATCTTTCCGTTTCTGGATTTTGCTCGCTATTTCAAAACTGACATACTTGTGTAAGCTGAGTGATTCTTCTTCCAAAACAGTCCAGCTTACAACTCTGTTTAGAAATGACGTTGAAACCAGTGAAATGTCCACTCACTTTTACTTCTTACGAATGTAGGTGACTTACCGTCATTTAACACGGTAAGCCCCATGGCGTGCATCCATTCTGATAGGTATTTCCTTCTCCCATCTTGCACATGCTGTGAATATCGTTATTTAGTTTAGTTTTATCACATGGAGCTCTAGATCACTGCAAAATTCTTCTTCAGTTTTCTTTTCTGCACGATAAGTTTCCACCATTTCTTTAGGGTAATAAAATTATTAACTTCAGTTCTATGGGTTAGTGATGAGTTATTCCGGCAACGTGCTGAAAATGTTGAAGAAAAGTTTTCGATTCTTTAAATTCATGTTTAGTTTTTGATAAGACGAAAAAATAGATTTTTTCTTTTAAGTAGGCTGAAAACTTGTCAGTTTGTTTGTCTATTACTCAGTTCAGGAGGTGGCTGATTTTGAATAAAATATTGCTCACTGTGAGAAGGATAGGAGTATGGTCTGAGTTTATGTTCCATGCTTCCCCAATATGTATATAAGGAACATAAATATTTCTCGTTATAAAAAAATCAACCAGGTCTGATATTTTGTTATAGTTGGTAGGCCAATATGTCGGTTTACCTGTTGTGTTTCGTTTAACTGCGAGCAAGAGTTCCTTTCCCTTGGCTGTGATTATTCGAAAACCTCAATGAGTGTGCTTGGCTTTTAAATCACCACCAATTATAAATATTTTCTCATTTATATTTAAAAATTCTAAATATTGTTTTTTTTTTTGAAGTTACGTTTTGGTGGAGATTATGAGACAGATGTCAAATATTTACAATGTCCAAGACAATCTGCAATTATAAAGTAATATAATTTGCTCTTTATTATTTTTATTATAATTTGTGGACACCTTTATATTTAACTTATTTTTAAACTTTACTAATAGCTTTGAGGCAAACATCAACACAATTTTTTTATTTTGATTTTTTGCTTGCAAGATTAGTAACTAATATAATTATTTCTGGATACCTTATGTAGGTAAATCAAGCAAACTCATTAAGCAATGAAAAAATTAGTACTGAAAAAAATTTTAGTTCTATAAATTCTAGTTTATTATTGGTATATCGGTCATTGCAAAACGTACTAACTACAGTAAAGTACCACAATTGTAACGAGTGACTCATGTTTTAATGGTTTTTATAAGCCAGTAACATTGGACGTTTACCTTTAGAAAAAATATTTTTGTTCCGACAAAAGGAGAAAATTTAATTATTATTTAATAAACAAATTACTGGATTATTGCAGAATCTGTTTAATTTCTTAAAAATGAATACTTCTTCTGACTGTTCAAAGAATATACATTCAGATATTTTACCAATTTATAATTTGCTTATTAGGGGTTGAATGATCTGTAATATTTCACATTTATTTTTTGTAAAAAGTAATACCTAAACGAAATACTGATCTAGTATGTTTCACAAGATTTTAATTTAGTATTCACCATATATAAATTCGTTACCTAGATGCAAGAACTATGTATCTCAAATATTTTCAGGTTTATTTCAAGTTTAGTCCATTTCAGCGTTTTTATGTGAGTATCACATCGTATATATGAATAAACACAGTTTTTATATTAGTAGTGGAGCTAAATCTTCTTCTTTGAGCGCCGTAAGCTATACAACTTGTAGGCATTCATACTGGTTCTTCGGCTCTTATTATTATCGTATTGACACTAATTTCTTATAAAAGGTGTTTTTTAGAGGTATAGAAATGTAAGTTGGTAACATTTTTTTTTAATGTCGGCCATTTTAACAGTTTTCAAGTGATTTATGTTGTTAAGTTTGGTTTAGCATTTCAGCATGAATCGAGTTGACGCCTTAACAACGCTTCCAAATTGTACAAATTTATTTTAAAAGTTCAGTTTATGGTCAACATAATAGTCCATCAGAGCAAGTAATTCAATTAACCATGGAACGGTTTTGCACCACGTTTACTCTAATTGATAACGTGCATCCACAGACACGTCGTACAGTGCGTATACAAGTTGTTGCTGCTGTAGAGCGTAGCTTAGAGGAAGACCCGAAGCAGTCTACATCTGACATCGTGCCCAGCAGTTGGATACGTATCCATCCACTTTATAGAAGATGTTGCAGAAAGATCTTGCTTTGCGTGCTTACAAAATCTAACTCATGCAAGAATTTAAAGTAAATCATCATCTAGCAAGGCGTAGATTCGGTGAGTGGGTCCAAAACGAGATTGCCGTTGACTCCGATTTTCTTAAGCGAATTTTTTTACCGATGAAGCTCACTTTTGGTTGAATGGCTACGTCAACAAACAAAACTGCCCTATTTGGAGTAAAGATAAACCTCAAATGTATGTTGAGAAACCGTTATATCCAGAAAAACTGTCTGTTTGGTGTGCTTTATGGTTTGGATGAATCATTGGACCGTACTTCTTCAAAAACGAGGCTGGTCAGAACGTTAGTCAATGGTGATTTCTATAGAGTTATGATTACTGTCTTTTTCATTCCTCAATTGAACAACCATATACAGGAGCTGTCGTTTTAATAAGACGGCGCAAGATGTCACACAGCTCTTGTCACAATTTATTTATTGAAGGAAACGTTTGGTAACCGCATAGTTTCACGTTTCGGGCTGTGAATTGGCCTCCAATATCATGCGATTTAACACTGCTAGACAATGCATGAAATAATTAACCACTTGGAGGAAGACATTCGCTGCATTATTGCCGATATACGGCGACAAATATTGGAAAAAATGATCGAAAATTGGACGTCCAGATTAAACTATGTAAGAGCCAGCCAATAACAGTAATATGTTAAAATCATATTAAAATTATAATGTCAAACGATTATCTTTCTAATGCTTAACCTTTCGATGCTTAACGAGATCCAACAATAATTTGTTACATGATCCATCCGTGGAATTCTAAGTAGCCTTCTAAGACACCACATTTTAAAAGCCTTCACACGATTCAAAGATCTCACTTTAAGTGACCAGGTCACGTTTCCGTACATCAGGGTAGGACATCTATAGCATTTCAAGACCTGGATTCTAATGGTTAAAGGAACTACGACGAAGGAGGTATTTATCCAATTTAACGAAGACGTTTCTAGCCATTACTATCTATGGTCTTTATCTTCAGCTGCTGAAGATAGAGAACAATGAGTTTCCAGCTGAATTCTTAATTTGGTCGGACCATCTGGTTGGTGATTTTCCTCTTGATCTTCTCCCCGGAACGTTTCCAGAAACAATTAATCTCTCCAAACTATCGTCACCTCTGTGAAACACGTTCCCTAAAAATTGCAGAATACGTTGCAGGAATAGTGTGGACAACCTTTTTTAATCTCTAGTTGGTTTAAAATGGAAACGTTTGTCCTATGAGCTGTCCAAGGTATGCGCAGCATTCTTCTCCAGTACAACATCTCAAAGGCATCAATTTTTTGGTGCTAGCGTCCGCGAAAGAGTCCAAGTCTCTGCCCCGTATAGAAATATAGAGAATACAAGGGCATTCACCAGTCCCATCTTAACATTTTGAGAGATAGATCTATCTTTCCAAACTTTAGTTAGGTGACTCATCGCATTTTTTGCCATACCAATACGTCTGCTAACTTCTGCTTCACAGTTACCATCGTTAGTTATACTAGACCCAAGATAGACAAAACTGTCCACTATGTGGTATTCCTGTAACAAGTTAGTCAGTTGAATAGTGTGGAATTTGTCGACCACCATTATTTTTGTCTTAGCTTTATTGATTTTCAGACCAACTGTATTGCTTTCATACTCAACTCCACGCAAGAGATTCATTTCTTGCTCATTTTCTGCTATAGGTGTAGTGTCATCAGCAAATCTTAAATTGAAGATTTTCCTTCCAGCCACTGTTACTTCACCGGCCCATCCATCTAAAGTCATCCTCATGACATGTTCACTATAAATGTTGAATAAGTCAGGTGACAACACGCATCCTTGTCTAACACCTCTCTTGGTCTTAAATTGGTTTGAGAACTTCTGATCTAGTCGTACTGTTGTTATATGGAACTGGTACAGATTTTTAATAAACCTCACCAGGTGCATTGGTGTGCTCATTTGTATTAAAATTAACCACATATTTATCCATCTTACACAATCAAATCCCTTTTGGTGGTCAACGAAGAATAGAATCATTCTCAAGCAAATTCTCTAGACTTTTCAATGAGTGGTTTCAGGTTCAGGATTTGTCCCGTGTACCTTTACCCTTTATAAACCCCGTTTGTTCGTGAGGTATTTGGTAATGTAGATAGGTTTTAAATCTGTTTTTGATGATATGCAACAATATTTTACTAGCATGTGTTATTAATGACAGTGTGCGGTAGTTTTCATATCTGGTAGTAGTTCCTTTTTTGTATAGTGGGATATAAATTGAGGTACACTAATCAGATGGCCATTTTCCTGAATTCCAAACAGCGACATAGATAGGATGATATGTAATACTTTGTTACATAGTAACTGTAGTATTTCACCTGGTATTGAATCAGTGTCTGAGGATTTATTTCTCTTTAGTGATTTAATTACATCTTTGACGTCAGCGAGTAAGACAGTAGGTTCTCTAGGGTAGTCAGAGGATCACTGATTTTCTGCTGGTACCTCCCTATTTTTATATAGCCCGCCACTGTAGTTTCGTCATGTTTCCAATCTTTCGTCAATATCAGTCTTTATATTACCTTTCTTATCTATTGACCAAGTTTGAAATTTAAATTCTCTGGTAAGGAGTTTGATGTTCTGAAATAAATCCCTCGGTTCATTTCGACAGTCATGTTCCTATATCTCTCTGTATATTTGAAAGGTGTAATCAGCTTTTTCTTTGCGGTACTGTTTTCTGATTTCTTTCGATAACGCTCTTCTTCTTATGGTGCCCTATCCAATTAGTGGATGTTGGCGACAACTCTGGAATACTCCTCTCGATCTTGTGTGGCTCTAAAAAGTGCATGGGCATCGAGATTTGTCCAATCCCTTATGTTTTTAAGCCATGAGTAATTCTTTCTTCCGATGCCTCGTTTTCCTTCTATCTGCCCTTCCATAATAAGCTTTAAGAACTGGTACTTGGAATTTCGAAATATATGACCCAGATAAGCAGTTTTTCTTTTTATTATTGGCAGCAATTCTCGTTCTCTGTCCATTCTATTTAATACTTCGACATTTGTTGTGTGATCTGTCCAGGGAATTTTAAGTAGTCTTCTAAATACCCACATTTCCAATGCCTCTAATCGGTTCATCACATTGGCCTTTATGGTCCAGGTTTCTACACCATATAGCAGTATGGAGTAAATGTAACTTTTTACAAAGCGCTATCGAAGCATTAAGTTGAGGCTGCTGTTGCTTAGCAAGGTTCTCATATTAGTAAATGCTGTTCTGGCTTGCTCAATCCTGCTACGTATCTCGATGTCTGGATCTAGATCTTCAGTTATCCAACTACCGAGATATCTGAACTTGGGGACCTTTTGGATGTTCTTGTTGTTTACTCTTATATTCAATTGCATATTTCGTGTTCTACTAACCACCAGTACCTTCGTCTTGTCTATATTAATCTTCAAGCCCACTCGTTCTCCTTCAGTGTTTATTCTATCTATTAGTCGTTATAGCGCTTCTTGGCTATCAGCTATTATGACTGTATCATCAGCATAGCGAAGATTACTAATTGTATGTCCGTTGATTTTGATTCCATCTTCAGTGTCACTTAAGGCTCTATCGAAAATCGTTTCAGAGTACAGATTAAAAAGGAGGGTTGACAGAACACAACCCTGTCGTACACCTTTTTCGATTGAGAAATATGATGTAGATTCCAGTCCTACTCTCACAGATGCCACTTGATTCATATAAAGGTTCTTTATAATTTTAAGGTCATTCTCATCTATCGAACGTTCCTGGAGCAATCTTATTAATTCTGAATGATTTAACACAATCGAATGCTTTCTGGTAATTTATAAAGCATAGGAAGACATATTTTTGCTGATCATCTCTGCATTTCTGAAGTAGGACAGTTAAGCTAAAAAGTGCATCTCTTGTGCCAAATCCTTGTGTGAAACCGAACTGTGTGGGGCTAATGTCTCTTTCACAACTGTTGTATATTCTTGTGTTGTATATAACGCTCTGATTTCACCGTATTCGTTGACAACCTAAGTACTATGGGCATATTTTTCATTTTGGAATCCTATACAGCTATTATTTAATCAATAGCACCAATATCTTTTGGAAAACGTTAATTAATCAATTTTTTTGATTATCAAGATTATGAAAACATTGAATGCCTAAAATAAGTAAAGAAAAAGTAAAGTAGAATACCTACTTTTATAATCTTTTATTAACAACTATTTACAATATATTCTCAGAATATAAATCATTGTTGGTTTACTTAATCTAAACCCCTTAAAAAAGTCTTTATCATTACAAAAGTTAAAATGGTCGATTCTGTCCCAAATATATTCTCGCACTAAGTTTATAAACATTAAACATCATACTCTTCGATTTCATTAAATCTTCTAATACCGGATCCATGTCTCTCGCCCACAGAAAGCATAATGTTTAGGTTATCTTTTTGATTTCGCGATAACCTACAACATAATAAAATGAAAACTACAAACTACAATAAACACAATTTATTTTCTAGATAACTTCTTATTTCAATATTTCACATTTTATCTGTGAAATAACTTTATTTATGTCAGTTGGTTGTTAAGATTTCTTTCTTATGGGGCGCTAGGTGTTTAAATATAAACTAACATAAAGCTTTAAACTATTTTCTATAATTAAATGTAATCTTAAAATTACAGCAACCAATATTTTTGGTAATTTTGCGAAAAAATTAATCGTATTATTAATTATATTAACATAATGAGAATTATTAATTAAACATATCGTTTTAAGAACAAAATATGATTGACCCAGTAGATTGAAATGTCAGTTGGTAGTTCAGATTTCTTTCCTAGGTGGCGCTATGAGTTATCCTACCGAACGAACAATGTGAGTTGTCGTCCTAACCTTTTATATAGATAGATATGGAAGTTTTAGTCAACTTTCGGTATAACCGGAAGTGGTATGAAGCTCTAAATATTTTAGAGTAATTGGTCTTATCTAAAAACACCTCATGTGAAATATTCAGATATAACTTATGCCAAGTTTAGTAAATAAATTGCAAATAGTTTGTATAATAAGCACATTAAGAATGCTAAAATATACTAAAGTAATTAGTAACTAACAAAAACTGAACCGTTTCTAAAATATTGTTTGCAAAAAATGAATTTCATCTCGCCAATACGAATATTTATTGACAATAGAATCTACAGAATATAGGAGTTACATAGTTCTTGCAAGAAAGTGACGAAATATTTGTATCATTTTAGGCCGTCTAAGAAGTGTGGTTAGATATTTTGCCTTATTTTGCAACTTGTTGATATCTATGACTAGAACAATTTTTTCAAACATTCCCTACCTCTTTTTAACCGCTGCTGGTAAGTTATGCTATTAAGATATCTCTAAAGAAATACAAAACCGCGTATTTGCTTGATTTTTATTATCTATTGCTCATCAATAATTTAAGTACAAGGTGCCCCAAATTGGTATATTTTACAGGGTATACCAAAAACTAGAGTAGATAGAAAAAGGTAGTTAACATGTCATGACTTCTTTTTTCGTTAAAGTAACGATTACCTAATCAAATCATCAATCGCTCACCACATTAGCGAGATACAGGGCGAATATTGAAAAATGTCCAAAACATAATCGAAAATATTATCAATACTCTCTTTATCCACGATTACCTCTCCGTTGTCATTAACACGACAAGTGTCTAGAGCCTGACCCACTATTCTGTGCAGACTTGCGCAGTTATACTGAATGTGTCAATGAAGTTTATGTGTATTGTCGGTTGCGAACATTCTTATTTATAAATTAATAATATAATTACTTTAACCCATGATACTAGGACTTCCAAGATAAACCCACTTCGCAATCGAATTTTGTACATCGACGCGCATGACGTCAATTGGTGATAAAAGTCACTTTTATCATCACAGTCGGTAAAACATATATGGAAAGAAAGGGATTTTTATTTAAATATTTAGAATATTAAGGGATGTTAGGTAAAATATCTGCAATTAAATCTTAAAAATATGTTATATATACATCTCTGTTAGCCTAGCAATGTAAACTAAAATTATATAAAAAGTAAGAACTAAACATCCTTTTGCAAATGGAAATTTATATACAATGGATTGATTTATTAAAATAAAAATTTAATAAAACTGATAAACTAAAATACACTGTAATAATTTACAAAAGTTTATTTAACAATTTATTTTACAATTTTTAATATTTTCTTCTTCTTAACTTTGGATGTTTCTTTAATATATCTATTCAATTTTCTAATTTTAAAATATAATTTACACCTTTACTAACATTACATCTGAACACAGCTAAATCCATTAGCGATTTTAAATAATTCTTGGTTAATTTTAATGACCCTTTGTTAAAATTGTTAAAAATATGGTCCAGTTCATTACATTTAATTAGAAAATCTGGATATGGTTTAAGTAAACCTCCTTCGGAAAGATGGTTTACCCAGTAAACCGATGTCAACGTACAAGATAAACGATAAAACAAAACTAAATCTCAAGGTTAGTAGATATTTAAGTAGATACTTAAATATCTACTAACCTTGACTAAATCTGACAAAACTTCATACAACCATCGAGCAAAAAGACAATAGAGGGAATGTAAAGGTAGTGGGGGCAAACATATTGTTAGACAGGAAGTGCGATCTTTAGAGGCCACTTTAAACAAGGAAAGAGAGTCTCTCTCCTTGTTTGACATCAAATTTAGTTGGGTTATGTTATTGTTTGTCCCAAATGTCACATGAAATCTTATTTATATTGAAGTTTTTTAACAATTGTGTCCCATTTTAGACTCTTATCATTAATAATTAATTAAAACTTGCTCGTCTAAGACACATTCTGAAAAATATTATATAGCTACTGTTGATAAGTGTCGAAAAATTTAAATTTCGCGCATTCGCATTTCCGGATATGTCCGCCATCAGAGGCCACTTTTTTGGTCTCTTTTTCATAAGGATTAGATTCCCTCTTTTGTCTTATTGCTCGATGCATACAACACAGAACATTTCTGGTGACATTTGTCGCCAAGTGACGTCACACGACTGATCGCGTGCGCGTGGGTTTATCTGTAGTTTATAGTATCATGACTTTAACCCGTTTGATAAATTTAATAATGTTTAAATTATAAAAATAACTCTAAAATTAATAGTAAATAATAGCAAATGAAAATTTAAGGTTTTTTAAAATAGTTTTAAAAAGTATTTTAAAAAATACTTTTTGCCAATTTTTTCCAATAAAAATTTGTTATTTTATATACAGGATGTTGACTGCTGTTATATATCAATTACTATGATACCAACTTTCTTATTTTAAATGAAACATTGGTTATATTATAAAATTTTTGGATTCTGCACAAAATTTCCAGAACTTTGATATATTGCATGTTATAGTTTTAATTAACTTATTTTAGGATACAGGGTGGTTAATGAATAGATCACTCTCTGCGTGTTTCCTTATAACTTTAAAAGGTTCTATACCTAAATTCAATAAAGAAAAATGAGCTTATTTTCGTATCTCAACTTGTTTTTAATAATGTATATAGTACTCCTAGTCGGTCAGATAACTCAGCGGGCTGTGCGGCTGCCTCTCATTCGCTTCACTGTCGAATGGTTCAGTGGATGTGGGATCGAGCCCCAGCTCGGTGTACAGAAAACAAAAAGTCTAACGCAGCAGTTTAAAATTCTAGATGAATCTGCGGCTTAGACTAGGATATGCTGGGATCTGATCGGCCTATGGTGGAGCAGTACGGCAAGAGATAAGGGCTTGCGGCTCGGTGATACTCCTCCATAGATCCCTACCGGACGGGCGTAACGCCTAAAAAACCGGATATATATATATATATATATATATATATATATATATATATATATATATATATATATAGTACTTCTATATTCTTTTAAAATAGATATTATGTCAAATAAATGAAACCTGCTTATATTCTTACCAGGTGTAAAATGGAATATACATAGGTAGGTGTCTTAAAGGCTATATATTTAAAAGTTAATATAGAAGGGATGGTGCCTTTAATACATTTTATATATTAAAAACAGTTAAATAAAAGCATGTCAGTCAATCCAATATATTTCTTTGAATTTTGTATTGGATCCAATAACTAAATAATATACCTGGTGTTCTATCTAAAATAATAAAGTTGGCATCAGCATTTACATGACATCACACTCTGTATAACACATTTTTATTGGAAACATATGCGCAACTATAAATATTAAAAAAACGAGAGATTTTCGAGCAACTATTCATTAATAAATAATTTTTATATAACTGTGCTGAATAATGTATTTCGAAACGGAGAAATTATTCATTTATAGATATTACAAAGAAAAGGTCTCTAAAACGTTTTTGAGCAAGCCAAATAAAATCACATTATAAGGCATGAATGAATCAAATATGTAGCACCTTTTTTGTAGATGTATTATTCAAAAACAAACTGAAAAGTTATTGTTATTACTATAAAGAGGGATCTGTATAGCTGTGGCTATGCTGGACTTAAATAAAACAACGATTAGATAGAAAAAAAATCACAAATTTTATTAAAATTTGTGATATTTGTAATCTATACAGTGGTGAGTGCGATATCACCTGTCTTTTTAACGTAAGAGATAGAAAACACAGTTACCTTGTGAAATAAAAGGAGATGAAACTCATAGAGGTGGGAAATAATCGATAGAAACCTATAATTTACATTACATTGCATTACCACCATCGACAGTCTCACACCTTTAGACGTTAGACGTGGCTATTTGACTTCAGTCATAATTATACGGATACCCTCAAAAATATTTTATTTTAATAATTTCTGATGTTAGAATAAATACTTGAATAAATTAAGATATGTTATAGTAAAAAACATTCATTAGTAGCGATTTTAAATTATAAATCTTTAAATTTACTTAATAGTAAAAATAACTCAACTGAAATATTTGACTAAAATAAAGGTAGGTATGTTTTGTCTGGAAACACTTAATGTATGTGAAATTGGTGTAGTGGTTAGGGACGTTGTCTATTGACGAGAAAATTGGGGTTCAATTCCACACCAAGGATAAAATTTTTGTTTTATCAATAAAAAAATAATAGAAAATATGATACATATTAGGTAACAAATTTTCGAAAAACTCATTATTTACAATTTATTTTTATTCCAATGTTATAAAACGGAAATACAAAATGATTCAAATTCAATTCATACAGTCTTCAGTTGTGAATGCAAAATAATCCGGTGAAGACTGTTTATATCAAATCCATCACTAAATTCTCAATGTTAATATCAATTCCTCTGTACAGATAATGATTTTCAAAACAATTGACAACATTGGAATGGATGCGCGCGAAGCAAAGCCTTTAAGCCATCAAATAATAACATATCGAGAAGTGTTTTTGCACGGTAAACAGAAACTTTTTATTGAAAAAACAATTCGTGAAAATGGTTTTAACGGTCGAGGAAAAAGTGCAAATTGTTGTCTGGCATGTGAATGGATTCTCAGACAACATGATTAGACAACAATTTGTAAATATGTTTCCAAATAGGCCGGCTCCATCACGATCAACAATTCAATCTATTATACGTAATTTTTTTACTTATGGATCCGTGTTCGCTCCAAGAGGAGTTCGTAGGCGAAGGGAGGTAAATCCAGATTTGGAACTAAGAGACACTTTGATTTGTGCAAGTATTGAGCAAAATCCTACCCAATCAACATCTCGTCTCGGAGAACAATATGGAATTTCAAGATTTAGAGTTGGTAAAATTTTGAAAAGGCATGGATACCGACCCTATAAACTTCATAAATCCAACGAACAATTCCCTGGGGATCAATATAGACGTTTAAAATTTTGTCAAACTGCAATGGAAATGTCACATCAAGATGAACATTTTTTAGAGAACGTCTTGTTCACCGATGAATGTACGTTTTCATTGCATGGCCGTCACAATTCAATGAATGCTCGGTATTGGTTCCGAGGAAATCCTCGTCAGATTTATGTTGCTCGTACCCAGCGTCCTCAAAAAGTAAATGTTTGGGGAGGCATAATAGGGAATCATGTCATTGGTCCATTTTTTATAGACGGTATGTTGACTGGGCGGAAATACTTGGAACTTCTGCAAAATCAAATTGTCCCAGCCCTTCGTAATTTACCAATTCCTTTCGATTCCATATGTATTTCAACACGATGGTTGTCCTGCACATAATTCTCGCATCGTCAGTGAATATCTCAGTGCGACTTTTCCTAATCGATTGATTAGTGGACACGGAGATATTTTTTGGCCTGCAAGATTACCTGATCTTGCACATTGTGATTTTTTTATGTGGGGATATATCAAGTTCAAATTATATGGAATTAAAGACGATAGGCCTAATTCTCTCCAAGAATTAAGAGAAAAGATCTTTGATTCAATGAGAGGTATTAGTCCAGAAACATTAACTAATGTTAAACGAAACTTTTATAATAGATTGGGTTATTGTTCTGCTGCTAATAGAGGCTTATTTGAACATTTTTTGTAAATACATTTCATTAGAATAAAATACGTTTATTTAGAATATTTTTATAGAATTTCTGCTTATTTAAACATTTTTTGTAAGTACATTTATTTAGAACGTTCTTTTATGTTTGAAGAATTTTTACTTTATTTTAGAAAGTACATTGTTTTTTCAATAAGATTTTCATGTTTTACTATAAACACTTCTAATAAAGACTGAAATAAATGTTTTATGATTTAAAGCAAAACGATATAATATCTGTATAATTTCAAATTTTTAAAAAAGTAAAAACTTTTTGTAGGATTTGAATCCTAACCGCCTGCATGAGTACATCGTGCCTTCAGTCCTGATCTATCAGACCTTTATAATTCTTTAGTGACAGTTTGGGTTATTATTCTGCTGCTAATGAAGGTTTATTTGAACATATTGTAAATACGTTTATTTACAATATTTTTTTATTTTTGTAAAATTTTTACTTATTTAAACATTCTTTTAATTTTGAAGAATTTTACTTTAGTTTCGAAAGTACGACGACACTATTTTTTCAATAAGATACTTATGTTTAACTTTAAACACTTCAAATACTAGTAACGACTGACATAAATGTTTAGTGAAAAAGAAAACCTCATGTAGGTTTTGAACTCTAATCATCTGCGTCGCAGAGTCGAATTCTTACCACTAATCCACGAAGGATTGCTAATTATTCTGTGACAAGAGTGTATGAAACTCCTCAAATCATAGTAGAAATTATTCTTGGTTAATAATTTAAAACTTTAGAATAAATAATCACTATTAATTAAATTATTTTATTCACATTTTTGCTTTATTGTGGTCAATCAGTTTTTACTTTATCTAAATTAAAAAATGGAAATACGTCACACATACGACGTCAAACTGTCAAACATAATAATTATGACCGAGGTGATTTAGATCGAAGGTAACGTCTAAAGGTGTGAGACTATCGATAGTCGTAATGTAATGTAATGTAAATTATAGGTTTCTATCGATTATTTCCCACCTCTACGAGTTTCATCTCCTTTTATTTCACAAGGTAACTGTGTTTTCTATCTCTTACGTTAAAAAGCCGGGTGATATCGCACTCACCACTGTATTTTTTAAATGTTAATAGAATTTGGTACACACATTGATTTGTATATGTAATATTAATTTTCTAAGTAAATTTTTGTATAAATAAATAGTCTGTTTACAAATGTACTTACTACTACTACTACTACTACAAATGTACTGACACTTATTTTCATCCAAACAATGATTTCTATAAACAACATTTTTGGGCTCTTCCTTAAATTCATTATTAGCTATTATATTGATGGAAGGCTTTAAAACAAATATTTCTAATCAAAATTTAAAGCCCACAATATGTTGGAGATATTTAGATGTGTTGGACACAATTCTGATTAATAAATAAAAGGTAAGAGGAGTAAGGTAAGGAGTCAATGAAAATAGTGGATATGGGACACATGTATACAAAAAACTATCACATACGAACGGATATCTAAAGTATAAATCAAATCACAACATAAATGTTAAAAAGGAAGTCATTAAATCATTATATGATAGAGCTAAAATTGTCTGTTCTAATGAAAATTCGTTTTTTAAAGAAAAATAATTATTAACATCTATTTTAGTAAAAAATGATTATCCGATGTCGTTTAAAAGCAAGGGATTTTCCAGAATAAATGAAATGGAACAAAATAACAGAAAGGAATCCTGCTACGTTCACACGACAAAATTCGAGGAAAATAACAATACCATATATAAAAGGATTATCAGAAAAACTTAAAAGGATAGAAAGTAAATTCAATGTTTCAACAATATTTAAAACAACGAACACATTGAGACCTATCTTATCCAAAACCAAGCTTAGCAATGAACGGGAAAGAACAAACAATTGTATTTAGAAAATACCATGTGAATGTGAAAACTTTTATTTAGGAGAAACTTCAAGACCATTAAATATTAGAATAGATGAACATCAATCTTACATCAAAAATAGAGAATTTGACAGATATGTAAACATGCATGGGATAATGAACATAGAATACAATGGGATGATTCATGTAATGAAACAGATGGTAAAAAGAGAAAAGTCGAAGCTGCTCTTATTATATTAAATTAGTTAGTTAAATAAATAATTCCTCCTTAGAATGTAGTAGGATGTGGCTACATATATTAAAAGAAGTCACTAAATGAACGAACATACAAAAATGAATTCACTCTTCTTTATTGAAATTAGGTATAGAACCTTTTAAAGTCATAAGGAGACACGCAGAGAGTGATCTACTCATTTAACCACCCTGTATCCTAAAATAAGTTAATTAAAACTAACATGCAATATATCAAAGTTCTGGGAGTTTTATGCAGAATCTAAAAATTTTATAATATAACCAACGTTTCATTTAAAATAAGAAAGTTGGTATCATAGTAGCTGATATATAACAGCAGTCAACATCCTGTATATAAAATAACAAATTTTGACTGGAAACAATGCGCAAAAAGTTTTTTTAAAATACTTTTTAAAAGTATTTATTTTTTATTATATATTTTTAAAAGCTTTAATTTTGATTTGCTTTTATTTACTATTAATTTTAGAGTTATTCTTATAATTTAAACATTATTAAATTTATCAAACAGATTAAATAGATGGATTGAATTAATTATATTATTAATTTGTAAAAAAATGTTCGCAACCAACAATACACATAAATCTCATTGTCACATTCAGAAATGGATACAAATGAACTGCGCAAGTCTGCACAGAATAGTGGGTCAGGCTCTAGACACTAGTATTAACAAGTTTACTTGCTCTTCTTTTTTTACATTTGCCTGTAATTTCTCTTATATTTTTATGCATGTTGAAGTCGTCGTGTTTACTTTGTAGAATTTCGATTTCTTGACATTTTTCTTCAGTTATTTCTGTTTGGCTTCTCTGATTTTTCTCCATCAGATGCAGAATCGCTGTCGTCACCCATTCTTCGTTCTTTACAAAATTATCTTTAATGTCGTCTATGGTTCTATTAAGGGATTCTATCTTCTCTTCTGTGCTTTCCGTTGTATTATCGATTTCTTTGAATTTTCTATTTATTGTTTTGCTGACTATTGCTTTTACTTCAATATATTTCAGTTTTCTCATGTCCTGTTGTTTTACAGCTTTTCCGCATGTTTTCTTGGTTGTATACACGCCCACTAAAGGGTTGTAGTCAGATTGAATATCAGCACCTGTGTAGGTTTTAACACGGTTGAAACTATTTCGATATCTTTTGTTAACAAGTATAGAATCTATTTGGTTTCTTATAATAACGTCTTCTCCGTTGTCTCTAGGTGTTTCAACGTAGATAGGGGTCTAGGTGGTAATTTGTAAAATGTGTTCAGCATGATTAAGTCATGTTCAGCTGCAAAGATACTCATTGTTTCTCCTCGTTGATTTCTCTCATCTAATCCATTAGTACCAATATGTTGCTCTTCTTTTCCGTTACCTAAGGAATTCATGACTCTGTATATCTCTTATAAGATTGCTTATTTGTTTGTAAAATTCTGATATTTCCTCATCCCTGTGGTCTGCTATGGGTGCATAAACTTGTATAATCCTAGTGTTTATCGGTGACATATTTATTTGTAACAAGAGGATTCTATCCTTCACTGGTATGAAGTTGTTGACATGTTTGACTATACTTTTATGTGTGATAATTCCGACTCCATTTTCTTATTTATTATTTTCTGATCCTGAATAGTATACTCTGTATTCTTCTATGTCACAATAACGTGAGTCAGGCCACCTCATTTCGCTTGTGTCCATTATTGCTATTTTCATGCGTTTCATTTCTTTGATTGCGCATTGGATTTTTCCTGATTGAGCCCTAGTCCTAACATCCCAAGTGGATATTCTCTTCAGACAATTCGTGTGGATTTTTTTTATAGTTGTGTTATTGGGCATTTCACAGGGATTTTACATATTAACGACCCGGAAGGCCCTGTGGTCATGGCAATTACCTCTCTTGCCGGATCTTGAATTTATTTCGTTACACTGCTCCCCTCTTTGATCTGAACTTGCCGATCAGCAACTTTACATGTAGGTCCAGTATGGCGGAATCTACAGGACTCTCCAGCTCTGCATAAACCCCTCAAGAAGAAATAACAGTCTACTGACTTTGAAGGACACGATCTCTTCAGGTTAATGCAACACACAGCAAATTCGTACGCAGGTTTCTAGGAATATGACTTCAAGTATGCTTCTGACAATCTTCCAATCTAGATTGTTTAGTATATGGCCTATTTTGGATAAGACCAAATTCTTCATGTCATAATTGCACACGATTTTCTTTGTTAGAGCACGCCATATACACTTGTAGCTTGCCTTGTCTGTATACGACTTCCTGATCACCATATACAGCAAAGATCGAGGACCATCTTCTAATCACAGTACTCTTTCAACCTTAAGCTGCTGATTGTTTAACTTATCCAAACGACCGAACTTCTTATAGATAAGAACGAGATTCCTATAGTCATCTCAAGATCTTTGGCAACACATTGGGTTAATTACTATTTAACTGGGAATAAGCCACAATTACAGGTAAAAATACGTTTATTGACGTTGCAATTTCGTTCTCAAAATACAAAACAGTAAATTAATCTAACATTGGGTTAGAGAGACGTTATGCGGAACACTAAAAAGATCCTGGTGAACTTCTGTGGTCACGCCGAATCTAGCACTCTTTCTCTCTGCGTAATTTGACATAAATTCATTCAATCTTGGTCGCCGGTGATCTTTGATCTCATGTTAAAGGGTTCGTGCTTCTTATGTTTCATTTGAGCCAACATAAGGAGGAAAACGATTTATGTGAACTACTTTTGGTTTACCTTCCGGTAACTTCTTAATTCAGTATATTACCTCATTATTTATTCTGTTCAACTTCATTCAAAACCTATAGCTTCGTAATTTCAGATTTTTAAAATAACTGTATCCACCATAACTTTTAATCAAAACTTGTCGCGCCACACCCTGTATATATAATATAAATATATATCGAAATAACGAGATTATTCTATTTAGTTGTTTTTTACTGTTTAACTCTAATATAAATATTTTCTATTTAAAAAATTGTATATATTAAAATTTTATTATTTTTTTTTTTAGAAGACGAGAACGCTGCAGAAGATGTAGATAATGATGAACAACCAGAAAGAACGTGATGAAATAGGAATAATTAATATAATAATGTAAGAATGATTGATAACGAAAAGAAAATGATTTCATATTTCATCTTTAAAAAAAAAATATTGCTTCTTTTAATCCAGATTGATTTTTAATTCATCACAAGATAATCTGTTTTATTATGAGTTTTAATTGTTATACTATACTACTATACATTGTAAGTTTACATATATTTCCTGTTTTTGACTTAACTGGATTTTTTGTATATATTTAATCTTATTTTTAACAATATAGTGTGTAGTGTAAAAATCTGTAAAGATATTTATTACAATAAAAATTATGAATAAAATATAATTATTTAAGATAATAAATTGAAGAGGTATGGGGTAAGTTTTTTTCTAGTCTTGATGATCTAGATCACACATGAAGAAACTGAATCAGACAGAGAAGGGAGACATAGAATAAAAATTATCTAGGCGGACAAAAAAAATTGAACAGAACAAATTTTTGATTTTATTTTTGAGTTTTACATCACATAAAGATTGATAAGAATAGTGGGTAATATGAAATCGATATTATATTATTATTAAATTTAAAAGGAGTTTCAACACGTTATGCACAAGTCGCTTACCTTTAAATGACGTTCTGTATGACGTAGTCGGCTCGTACACCAGAGCAATACACAATTTGATGTCAAAAAAGCAATGTTTATTGACATCTATTTAACATATTCATTTCAATCTCATATCGCGATATGATGTAGACAGTAGACCTAAGAAACGGCGACAAGAGTCTACAGCTCCTCTTAATGAAGCTGACAAATGTTTTATAGAGTATGTTAAAAAAAGTCAATGCCTTCAGCGCTGGAGAAATCTAACCCAGATCTAGAATTTTTTAAAAGTTTGCTTCCGGATTTAGCTAAACTAAATGATTATCAGAAAAGACAGTTTAAAAAACGAACTCTTGACACACTTGATGCGCTACTGTGTGATGGTCCATCCGGCACCGGCACGTTTGTTCCAGTACCAACAGCTAGCCCTGTTTACTCCAACTACTCAACCCAGTCCAACTACTCGACTCATTCCCATTCAAAGTGATTATGGAAAACGAGGAACTCCGGTACAAACATTCATACATAATTTTTCACCCGATGCCGATGTGTCAGATGGTAATTATGCCAACATGTCTACTCTTGCAGAACTTTAGTTCGAAACTTGTATTTTTTTATCGTCAAAATAATATTCCTGTAATGTTTTTATATTCAAATGATCCTTACCTGAGTGTAATTAATAATAATTTCTCATATGGGTTGATCGCATCTCTGTAATTATTATCTTGTTTGGTAATAAGCGGTTGTATTATATTTACTAGATCTTCAAAGGCCCCTGGACTCATCCGATAGCAATTCTGAAATTGGGTAGGATTCATTTTTAGTTCTTCAGCGTATATACTTGCTCCTTGTTAAGTGCATCAAATGATGGATGAATCCAGTACCTTTTTTGTTTTTTCGCTTTAAATACTGCCAAAACATTATAACTTTGTCTTCTTCAGATGACATTTTGAACTACTGATATTGCTTTGGTGTTCGGGACACCATAAATTATATTGCTTGTTACTTATTGCACGTTGCTACACTTCATCTAATTTATATAATGATGCACGTCACCATCGTCATAGCCTGTGACGTCATATGATACCAACACGAAATATTTAGGGTTTAGGTGTGTTCTTTTTAGAATCACTTTACTGAGTACACTGGCATTACAGCCACTAGACATATTTTATTATATACGCGTTGAAATAATATTTAAAATTTTTTATTAATGTTAACTTAAAGAAATACACAATAATATGTTTCATTTAATTTGTATAAATCCATTATAAAGAGTTTTTATCAAGAACATTTGTTCGGAACACACTGTAACTGTAATCGAACGAAGGTAAAATTTTGGCATAAATTGGTAACGATAGGAGACAGAAAAAGCCAATCAAACATAGGTAGATAATATTTTTTTATTTTGAAACAACATAAATTTTTTTGTACAAGTCCTTAATAAATCATTTCATTTTGCCACGGCACTGAACCGGGCCCCACAACGTAGTCAATAAAAGTGTCCCGCAGTTCTGCGGCTTTCTTCGAATAGTTGTTACTTTCTATATGTGTTGTAATTGCACCTAAATTTCTTGCTCCTCCGTCGCTTCTTCACCAACCTAAAGTAATCGTATTAGTATCTACATTTTCAACATCCACTGTTCCTGTAGCCATATAATTTGTAGCAGTTGTACGAAACCAATTGGTAGCAATTGGTCTTTCAAATATTCTAAACCGTGATGCCAGTATACCAAAACCATTTTCGACAATTCTTCGGGCACGGGATAAACGGTAATCAAAAATCTTTTTTTGTGTGTGTGATATCACTCCTGTTGTGAATGTTGTCTGCGGCAACTAAAAAAAGAAGAATGATGACAGGCATGTCAATGTCATGTTCATGTTGATAATCATGTAACCACATGTAACTTTATGAATAAAGTTATCTTAATTATTATACCAATGTCTTTTAATTAAAATACATAACATTATTTGGCGACGAGTCAACGTATCCACGTGTAAGTCAGTCAGTCCAGACGTTCAAGTGTGAAATCAAAAGTTTTTGGAATTAAGTGCCGATGTCACCAGTTGTCCACCTAACCTAAAATAGCCAACATATTGGGATTTTTCACAAGTCTTAAGTGAATAAAATCATGGCAAATAATCTAATTGGTAATATAGAACATTTTGACCCAAAAGTGGGAGATATAGTAAGTTACATGGAGAGAATGGAACAACTGTTTGTGTGTAATGTGGTAGAAGAACAAATGAAGGTGTCTATGTTATTAACACTGATCGGTGGAGAGGCATATTCAACTCTTAAAGACATTTTAACTCCAGATTTACCCAGTGCTAAGAGTTATGATGTGTTAAAAACAAAATTAGTTGAACATTTTAGTCCAAAAAGGTTACAAATTGCAGAAAGGTATAAGTTTTGGAATGCAATTCAAGACCAAGGAGATGACATTAAAGCTTATGTGAAAAAGCTCAAAAGTTTGTCAGTACACTGTAAGTTTGGTGCATTTTTGCAAGAAGCTTGGAGAGACAAGTTTGTATGTGGTATTAGGTCACAAGCCATTAAAAGAAAGTTATTATCAATGGATAATTTAACATTTGATGTTGCAGTACATGAAGCCTTGTCTATAGAACTGGCTGAAGGTCAAGTAAAATCTATGAATATGGAAAATGCAGTCAGTACGATGGCAGAAAGTCTTGATAAAATTACTTTTAAGAATCAAAAAAAGTCAAATAGTGCCACTGTGTTTAAGAAAGACAGTCAAAAAGTGAAGCCATGTTATAGATGTGGAGTCAGAAAGCATGACCCAGAAAAGTGTCCAGCAAAGGCGTGGGAATGCTTTAAATGCAAAATAAAAGGTCATACAAGTCGTGCATGCAGAAGTGAGAAAGTCAACAAACTGGATGAATCAGAGGAGACATCTACAAGTGATGATAACCTAGTTCTAGGGTTTTTGGCAACTATAAACCAAAGCCAAGATGAAAATCCAGCTCAGGTAACATTGAACATAGAAGGTAAGAAGATTAAATTTGACATAGACAGTGGAGCTTGTAGAACTGTCATGCACATCACAGACTCTGAAAAATACCTACCAGAATTGAAGTTGTACAGTGTTAAGTATAGGTTAAAAGTATTAACAGGAGAAGGTGTTAAGATTCTGGGGGAGACTGATGTATTTGTACAAGTCAAGGACAAAATAGTAAGTTTACCATTAGTAATTTTGGATAGCAGTCATAAATTTATACCATTGCTTGGTCGAAATTGGCTAAATGTACTAAGCCCAAACTGGAAACATAAGTTGTCGTTTGACTGTCTAAACATGATAGATTCAACTAATAAGTTCATGGATGGACAGGATATTTCAACTGAGTGTTGTCAGTCTGGGTCACAGTTGAATGAATCTTTGTATGAACCATGTCAGTCAAGTAGTTCTAGTAAGCAGTTGCCATTTGAAGTTAATATGTTTCAGTCAGATAGTCAGGTAAATGTTAAAAATCAGTCTAGTAAGCACCCAGTGTCAAATATATGTCAAAAGCTGCCGAGTGAGTCAGGCAGAATATCAGAGGTAAGCTCAAAAATTGAGAAGTTGGTATTGTCTTTAAAAAAAGATTTTCAAAATGTTTTTAATGATGAGTCACAGTCCTGTATTAAAAACTTTAAAGTTGAATTGAATCTGAAGGAGGGAGCAAAACCTGTGTTTCATAGAGCTTATGATATGCCATTTGCATTGAAAAGCAAAGTAGAGTCAGAATTAAAAACAATGTGTGATTTGGGTATATTAAAAAAAATTAATTTTAGTAATTGGGCAAGTCCAATAGTAGTTGTGCCAAAAAAAGACAGTTCTCATATTAGAATTTGTGTTGATTTCAAGAAAACTGTGAATCCAGCTCTTGATACAGATCATTGTGTTTTGCCACTTCCCGAAGATATATATGCTTGCTTAAGTGGAAATCGATATTTCTCAGTCATTGATTTGAAAGGGGCATACCAACAGCTTGAAGTAGGTGACAAGTCCAAAGAACTGTTAGTTATTAATACACACTTGGGACTTTTTGCCTATAATAGGTTAACTTTTGGTATTAGTTCAGCCCCTGGAATTTTCCAAACTGTTATGGATAATATTCTGGTGGGGTTGGAAAATACAAAATGTTACTTGGATGATATTTTATGTTATGGAAAAACATTAGAGGAATGTTATCAAAATGTGATTGAAGTCCTTAAAAGACTTGAGCAATATAATGTCAAAGTCAATCATAAAAAATGTAAATTCTTTAAAGATAGAGTCGAATTCTTAGGTCATTATATTGATTCGTCAGGTATCCATCCTACTGAGGAAAAAATTCAAGCAATAAAGTCTGCTCCGTCCCCAACAAACCTTACTGAATTGAAATCTTATCTTGGGTTATTAAATTATTACATCAAGTTTATTCCAATGTTGTCATCAAAATTAAAGCCATTGTATAATATTTGCAAACCTGATGTAGATTTTTCTAAAGAATGGACTGATGAATGTGAAGACATCTTTAGACTCAGTAAGGACTTGTTGACCTCAGATAGTCTGTTGACACACTATGACCCAACTTTACCTATTTATGTGACATGTGATTCTAGTGGCTATGGTGTGGGAGCTGTATTGAGTCATATTATTGATGGTATTGAAAAACCTGTACTATTTGCCTCTAGCACCCTCTCTCCAACTGAACAAAAATATAGTAATTTAGAACGGGAGGCTTTAGCTTTAATATTTGCAGTCAAAAAGTTTCATAAATATCTCTATGGGCGTAAATTTACCCTTATTTCAGATCATCAACCACTTCAATTTATTTTTGCAAAAAATAAAAATATCCCAACAACTGCTGCTGCTAGAATTACTCGATGGGCGTTAGCTTTGTCAGGTTACAGATATGATATTATTTACAAAAAAGGAAACTCTATTGCCAATGCAGACGGGTTGTCACGGTTACCTTTAAAACAACAAACTGAAGTAGATGACTATATTTTTTCGTTTAGCTTAATTAAGGAAATACCATTGAATGCAGATGATATTAAAAAAGCTACTAATAAAGATTCATTACTTCTGAAAGTCAAGGACCTTATTTTGTCAGGTTGGCCTATTAGTGTTGAGGATGATAACTTAAAAACTTTTTTTAAACGCCGGAATGAATTATCAGTTGAACAGAATTGTATTATGTTAGGGAATAGGGTTGTAATTCCTCAGTCATTAAGACTTGAAATTTTAAAAGTTTTTCATGAGCAACATTCTGGTATTGTACGAACCAAATTACTAATTAGGTCATATTGTTGGTGGCCAAATCTAAATGATGATATAGAAAAATTTATTGCATCATGTGATATCTGTCAGGAAAATCAAAATTTCACTAGAAGTAATGATCATATGTCTTGGCCAGAATCACCTCATAATTTTTATAGAGTATTTATTGATTTCCTAAAGTTGTTTAACCATACATTTTTGCTCATGTATGACCAAAAATCGAAATGGTTAGATGTCAAATTAATGGATAACAGTACCATTGCGTCAGAAACCATTTCAAAGTTAAAGGAAACCTTTTCAATTTTTGGTCTTCCAGTAGAACTAGTTTCAGATGGAGGTCCACCCTTTAATTCAGTAGAATTTGTTTCGTTTTGTCAGTCAAATGGTATAACTCCAATAAAATCGCCTCCAGGTCATCCACCCAGCAATGGCTTTGCTGAAAGAGCTGTACAGATAGTAAAGAAAGATTTAAAAAAGGCTTTATTTTCAGTAAAAGGGGAAGAGATAACTAAACAAGAAATTTTGCTTAAATTATCAAGTTTTCTTTTTGCTTATAGAAACACCCCTTCTACATCAACAAATATGACACCATCTGAAAGTATTCTAAAGTTAAAACCAAGAACCAGATTTGACTTAATCAAACCCTCTGGCCATAGCAAATATGCTAAAGGTGGTTCACAAAATGCAGTCAGAGCTAGAAAATTATTTAAATTGAATGAACCAGTTTATGTAAAAAATAAGCATACCAAGCTTTGGCAAAGGGGTAAGGTTATGAAAATATTAAGTTATTGTACTTATTTAGTACAAGTTGGATCTCTTATCAAATTTGTTCATGCAGACTCTTTAAGAAGTGATATGGGTGATCCAACTTATTCACATACCAATATAGTACCTAATATAAGTAATAATCTTGCCAATTATAGTGGTCCAGAACAAGAAATGTGTAGCAATATTCCCAGTGTTCCTCAAAACGTAACAGTTGATTCCCCAAGAAGTGAGTTAACACCAATATCAGTGCCACCAAGTGTTATATGTGAATCTAACAACACACCCATAATTGCTTCTCCAAAAGTGACTTTAAAAAATAATGATACTCCAAAAATGTCTAGGTTTGGCAGAGTTATAAAACCAACTCGCAGGCTAGATCTTTAATAAAAAACAAGGGGAGAAATGTTGTGAATGTTGTCTGCGGCAACTAAAAAAAGAAGAATGATGACAGGCATGTCAATGTCATGTTCATGTTGATAACCATGTAACCACATGTAACTTTATGAATAAAGTTATCTTAATTATTATACCAATGTCTTTTAATTAAAATACATAACAACTCCAATACTTGAATATGGTACGTAGTGGAAACGCATCATTAGCTATAAAAACCGCATTTTTGGGCAAATTAAGTTTATTTTCCGTTAGTATTGCATTATATTCTGATTGGTTAAAAATTGATGCATCATTCATACGGCCATTTTTTTCAACATCTCTGTATATGAATCTGTACGTGGCATCCACCACAGCTAGTAATACGACGCTGTATTTTCCTTTATAATTCGAGTGACGGTTAGCTGTTTGCAGTGGCTAGAAATAGAAGAGCTATTTGCAATTTCAGCCTTGCCGGTAATGCTTCACGCATATTTCCATACTGAAAATAAGCTGGGTCGACAGAGTTAGAAATGAGGAGGTCCTTAGACGGCTAAACCAAACAACACAACTGGTCAATATAATAAAGAAACGCAAGCTGGAATACTTCGGTCATATTATGAGACACCCTGAAAAATATGATCTTTTACATCTGATCATTCAGGGAAAGATCCAAGGTAATCGTGGTCCTGGTAGAAGAAGAACATCATGGCTGAAAAATCTAAGGCAATGGTATGGAAAATCAACTACATCGTTATTTAGAGCTGCTGTCAATAAAGTCACGATAGCGAATATGGTAGCCAACATGATATCCAACGATCGATAACGGTCATGGAACTAGAAGAAGAAGATATTTCCATGGTCGGGTCCACCACCTTCGTTTATTTTTTTTTTTTCTTTGATTTGACCATTTCTTCTCGAATTGCATAACAAATTAATTGCACACCTACATTAAGAATTTCACGTGACGCCATTTTGTACTACAATTAATTCATCGACTATCGTGTAAACCCTTTTGCTTTCGGCACAGATCGAATTATGGTGGAACGATCCAAATCGTTCAACCCAGATCGATCCGTGTGCAATCCACGTAGATGAAGGTGACTACTCAATTCATCACTCCACAAAATTTTCAGTAATTTCTAGAATGACTGCTAGTTTCTTCAATGAAAACAACCAAAACACGTCGCCGGACGGTACTGTCACTAGCATGAAAGCTGAAGCTAGCAACTTTCTATCGTAGTACCTTCTTAGGTCTCCCTAAGTTTTTTGAGCATTCCGTAGGATATAAATGATTTGTGCGTACAAAATTAAAATTCATATAACGTACTTCTCTATGAATGCACATCAAAACATAAGGTTATCTTGCATTATTATAATAAATGTATAGAAAAGTAAGTACAGTACGCCTTATATAAAAAATAATATAGCATGTTTTAATAATATAAAATTATTAAATTAATTATTTTATTAATAAACTTTTTTTTATTGAGAATTGCCGTATCCACTTTAAAGGTTATTAGCGGATTTTACAGCAACAAAATATACTAATTACAAATAATAAATTTTAAAGAGTAATAATAATAAAGAGCATAATATTGTAGAAAGGTTTTTACTGACAAACAGGTAGACGACCTTGAGGCATATTTAATGAAGTGTTCAAAAATGTTTTATGGTCTTAACAACCTAGAAACTCGAAAATTACCACATGAGATCGCCAAAATGAACAATATTGACTGTTCTAAAAACTGGGAAGCTCCAAGAATGGCAGGAAAGGACAGGCTATACGGTTTTATGAAACGCCACCCAAGATTATCTATCCGTGCTGCTGAAGGATGCAGTATTGCACGTGCAATTTCTTTTAACAAACATAATGTGAATGCTTTTTTTACTAATTATGAAAAATTAATCAAATGATACCCAGAACTCTGTGACTCATCCAGGATTTCGAATATAGACGAAAAAAACTGAAACTAACTAAGAACCTTCTCGTGTGATTTCAAAAAAGGCCAAAAACAGGTAGCAAATGCTGTAAGTGGTGAGAGAGGAACTCTGGTTACTACAGTTTTGTTTACCTTTGTGACCTTTGGTTTGGCTCATCGGTCAGGTTGGATGAACACTTTCAATTTTGTTCATGTGATGCAGCACTTTATAAAATGTTCAGATTCCTCTGAAAAGAGAGGAATACTTATAATTTGCGACAATCATGAGAGCCACTTTTCAATTGATGCAATAGAACTAACAAGAGCTAATGGCGTACACATTCTAATAGTTCCAGCTCATTGTACCCACATGATGCAACCACTGGATGTGTAATTGATGAAACCTTTTAAAACATATAATACTGGAATCTATTTTGGAAACATTTTGGAATCTATCACGTGGCCGCATGTATTAGAATATCACATAGCCGTGCCATGTTACTACATAGCATTATAAATTCTTTCAAAAAAAACAGGAATATTTCCAGTTGACAGGCACATTTTCACCGACAATATGTTTGCTCCCAGTTTGGTCAATTAGAGACCTAATTCTCCAGACAAAACTTATCCTGATCAACCTCTAACATGCCAACTAGCTGCAAGTCAACTTTAGAATCTGAAAAACCACCCTCATCTCTCCAAATTTCAAGCGAAAACTTTTAACAATCAATAGACACTCCTTAGACGGCTGAACCAAACAACACAACTGGTCAATATAATAAAGAAATGCAAGCTGGAATACTTCGGTCATATTATGAGACACCCTGAAAAATATGATCTTTTACATCTGATCATTCAGGGAAAGATCCAAGGTAATCGTGGTCCTGGTAGAAGAAGAACATCATGGCTGAAAAATCTAAGGCAATGGTATGGAAAATCAACTACATCGTTATTTAGAGCTGCTGTCAATAAAGTCACGATAGCGAATATGGTAGCCAACATGATATCCAACGATCGATAACGGTCATGGAACTAGAAGAAGACACTCCTTCAACATTAAGCTGCCAAAACTCTACGCTTATGCCCTCTCAACAGCCTAGCTGTTATTTAAGTTCTGAGGAGATACGAGGATATTCAAAATCGAAACTAAATACTATACTCTGTTTTTAAACCAGGAGGAGTAAACCAAAAAGCCAGATTCACACCCAAGAAAGTTACTAGAAAAGTCACCAAATACATCTTCTTTTTTTGTCGATTATCTCGGCCTTGCGGTTGTAACGATGTCATCACCGTTCAACAGCTTGAACCGTAGGAGTGTCAGCGTTGGCGCTTCCACCTCCTTAGCACGATGTGAGTGGGGTTCAGAGCAACTATTTAAGGCATATGAATAGCGGCATTTATCAAGGTTGCCAGGTCTAGGGATTTATCCCGAATCTAGGGATATTTCAGCATAAAACGGACAAAGGGATTTTTTTGATATTTATTGTAAAATCTAGGGATTTTTGACCGGCTCAAATATTTACCTACAAAGGCCTATTATAATAGCATTTTCTTTAATTCAGGTATAAAATCACTTCGTATTAACAGTATTAAATAAGCGATCTTTAATTACAAATACTTAAACTACTAAAGGATTCTATTATCAGATGTCGCTAACTGTCCACGTTCTTGAAATCTTTATTTTATGCTACCAAATAGATTTCTGCCAAAAATAGAGTCCTATATATTTTCATAAAGGAGAAGCAAATTCTGGAGCAAGAGTTAGGGGATTTACAAAAATCTTAGGTTTTATAAAATAAATAATTAGGGGATTTACAGTATGAATCGGGTGAATCGTAGGATTCGTGGAAATATATAAATAAAATTCTATGCTTCACCATCTCATTTCTCTTCAAGTTGTATTTTGTATTAATTTTATTAAGTGAATAATACTAAATAATATATTAAATGAAATATTCAAAGCCATAAATAAATACGTACTTATTAAGTACGTAAATAATAACGTATACGTTATTCCGTTTTTGTTAAATTTATTTAAATCATCGCTATTGTAAAGTTTAAAATGAAATATTTTTGAAATAAAGGTATAAAACAACAATTATTTTTTTAGGTTGAGTTTACAGAAAGTACAAGCTGAATTTAGCCGCAAATGTCAAAAATATTTCGGCTTGGCAGTGTTGGCATGTTCTTATAATGCCTATATTGTATGCTTCAAATATAAAGAGATAAAGCTTTTAAAAAGTATATTTTGATGATACTATTTTATGATATGATGATATTTATGATTTATATTTGTCTCTTTCGAGATTAATTACAAACATATGTTGTAATCTGGCAACTGCTGATTTGACGATTGCCAAATCTATCCCCTAATCTACCAAAGTGTAATTGCTAAATAATTCTAATAATTAACTGCAATTATTCTCCAAAGAAACAAATACTTACACAGCATCTACATTATAAAAACATGCCAACACTGCTATACCGAAATTATTTATTCCATGTTTGACATTTGTGGCTATAATCAGCTTGTACTTTCGGTAAATTCTACCTTTTTTAATTCCATGTTATTATATTAGGCTACCATCAATACATTCCATCATTTTATTCAGAATTAGGCAATCATATATACATTTATTCCAATCTAGGGATTTCTAGGGACATTTTAATGTTCAATTTAGGGAGGACAAAAATTTTCACCTGGCAACCCTGGCATTTATTCAGTCTTTAGCTTAGCGCCTTAGGCTCCTCCAGTGTTGCCAGAAGTACGATAATTATCGTATTTGTACGATAATTACAGTGATTGTACGATGTACGATCAATATTGAATAAATGTACGATAATTTCTGAATGTTGATTAAAAAAATATATATACTAAAGGCTGAAGGACCTCGAAACGGCGACTGTTAAACTGTATTTAAAGTCGATATGAGTTTCCAGACAAATTCTGTGATTCCATTTCTTTCATACGTTGTGATGAGATTCTTATTAGCATCGGCGCCACTGCCTGATGGTTCGTTGTTTATCGGGGAATCTCGGGCGAGCGATTTTCAGCAAATGGCAATGGCAAGAGGATTTAATGTTTCTGGTTTCTGTTTGTATTGTATCGTGTGATCGTACACTGACGTGCCCTGATTTTGTTTAGATATAATTTATGTGATCGGTGTTTAGTTTCTTATTGTGAGTTTATATTATTCAAAATGTCTTCACCTTCTTCCAACTGTGAAAACGAGTGGCCTTCAACAAGTGAAAAACTTAAAAGTATTGGTAAAGTAGTTGCAAAACATAGACTACAAAAATATCGTAAAGCATGGGAATCTTTGGCAGACTTTAAGGGTTGGTTGACTGAGGCTACTGGTAGAGGTAAGTTTTTTAAATTTTGTTAGCAGCTAAGCATGTAAGTAATTATTTTTATATTTTAGATTCTGGAAAAGCTTTTTGTCGTGCGTGCAATAATATTATGACTGCCGAAATTACCGTGATAAAAAATCATTCAAAATCAGCTAAACATATGCGAATGGTTAAAGCAATACCAAAAAATAATATATCTACTATGTTTAAAACAGTAGAAAATCCGTTAGAAACGCAAATAAAAAGAACGGAATTAAAACTAACGGGATTTTTAACTAATCATAATATTTCATTCAGATGTGCTAATGATTTAACAGACATTTTAAAAGAGTGTTTCTCCGATTCTAAAATCGCAAAGGGAATTAAACTACATCGAACCAAGGCTACAAAAATTGCAACAAATGTAATTGGTTTGTGCAGCGAAGAAGAATTAAACGCGCTTTTAAAAATCACTAAATTTAGTTTGATAATTGACGAAGCAACAGACATTGCCTCGGTGAAAACTTTGTGCATTTGCGTTAGATTCTTTCATCCTAAATTTGGAAAAATTGTGACACTTTTTTGGAACCTTATTCAGATATTCTCTGGAAATGAACCCAATCAGGCAAATATAGGAGCCACATCTGAAAGATTATTTACGGCCATACAGAATGAATTTTCATCTAAAAATATTCCTTTCGCTAACATTATTGGATTTGGCTCAGACGGATGCAATACGATGTTTGGGAAATATAATTCTGTTGCAAGTAAATTAAAAGATGCTCTTCCAGGACTTATGGTTCAAAAATGTATATGCCATTCACTTCATTTATGCGCAAGTGAAGCTTGCAAGTCTTTGCCCAGAAGATGTGAGGATATGGCAAGGAATATATATAATTTTTTCAAAAACAGTGCAAAAAGACAGGCTATGTTTAAAGAGTTTCAGGTTTTTTGTAACGTAGATCCTCACCAAATATTGCGACCAGCACAAACCAGATGGCTTTCTTTGTTGCCTGTAGTGAAAAGAATATTAGAACAGTGGGAACCATTACGGTTATTTTTTACTTCCACTTATATTGAGCATCGAGTTCTGGCCAGTGAAGAAATATATAATGATCTTAACGACAAAGCAATAAAGCTGTTTTATTTATTTTTAGAGTGGGTTTTGCCGAAATTTGTTGATATGAACAAATATTTTCAGAGCGAGAAAGTCGTTATAATGAAATTGCATACGCAAATGGTCAACACCTATAAAGATTTATTAATGGCGTACATGGATTCTCAATATGTAAGGCAAACAGATATAGACAAAATTGATCCAGCAAATAAAGAAAAATTTAATTCCCCTAATAATATCTATCTCGGAATTGGCGTTCTCAGACATATTAATGATTTAGAGAATGATATTAAACAAGATTTTTATGAGAGATGCAGACGCTTTTTAATTAATTCTTGTTTAGAAATTAAAAAGAGGTATGACTTTGCAGATCCTATTCTTAGCAAACTAAGTATGCTAGAAAAATGTAGTATTAAACACATTAATACACTTTTTCCATTGATGGAATTATTACCACGTATTTGTGATCCACAAGACTTTGATAAAATGCAAAAAATCGATGATCAGTGGAGAACGTTACAACATTTAGAAGAACTGCCACTTGAAGAGGATCTTGATTTATTTTATTGCAAGTTAGGTCAGATGACAAATTTCGAGGGTAATTATTTATTTAAAGACTTAAGTGAATTTGCTTTGTGTGTTTTATCATTGCCTCACTCTAGTGCAAGCTGTGAACGAATTTTTTCTAAAGTTAATTTAATAAAAACTAAAGTCAGAAATAAAATCATTACCGAAACATTAAATGGAATTATGCACTCATCTCAGCGTATTAATTTGGATAACGGATGTGTAAGTTTCCAGCCTACAGATGAAATGATAAAATCCATGACATCCTTTAAAATGTATGGACAAAAACAATTGGAAGATCAAGATCAGGAAGAACCACAAGAAGAAGAAATTATTTTTGAAACTTTGTCTGAACAAGAATAAGTTGTTATTTTTTTTTGTTTTGTATTATGTTTATCAATAAAATAATTTTAAAATTACACTAACCCTAGCCTTAACCCTTTAAACTAACCAGCCTTCGATGACCTGCTCAAGGTAAGTCGGTTGTACGATAAAATCATTTAAAAAACGATAATTTCTACAGCATTGTACGATATTTTCGTTTTGATCATCTGGCAACACTGGGCTCCTCTCTTCGCCAGTGTCCTGAACTGGCGAGCCCACCCGGACGGAGGTAGTTCTGCTTTGAAGTTCATGCTCCGTCCATAATTAAGCAAAGTCTACCGATATCGTGTCTTGAACTTTATCGCGGACCTGCATAAGCGATTTTGTAGTTGACGAGTGTGTTCGCAGCTCCCGCTGGTTTGAAGCGGAAGCGAATATACGTCTGAGTGCGATTGACTACACCTATTTTATTTGTTATTAATAATTATTTTCTTTCTTTCTTTTATAGGCGTCCGCCGGGGATTCATTCATCGCGGGATCCAGACGGAGCGCAGAGTTAATTTCTACGGCACAGGATTTATTTTATTTTATTTTCATATATATTGTACATATATTAGATCAATAGACATATTTTTATTTTAACCTGTGTTTTACTGAGTCTGTCGTCCTGAAAGAGCTACCCGTTACACGGTAATCCAGTAATCAGTATCGGACACCCTCATACGTCGATTCTAACCTAACTTTGTTTGTTTATGTTTGAATAATATTTTTTTTTAGTTCATTTCCAATATATATTATTTAGTTTTTCTAATTACAATAAAAAAATGTTGGACTGTTATGAAGAAGTTGAAGAATTTTTAGAGTTTATTTATCACATTGTAGAAGAACGTATACGAAAGTGATATATTCGTGATAAAATTATATCTAAAATTCAATCGAATTTTACAATATTTCTTCAGCGCTATAACTTAACAACAAATATTGTATGCTACTTTATAAGAATATAACATAACCAGTTTTTATGGGATTGCCCATTTTTCAAGTTTACAGGTATAGACTTATGTTCATTATTCAGGCTTTATTAAATGAATTGTAGCTCTTTCTGCTGATAGACGAGATATTATGGATATCGTTGTCGAACTTAATTTAAAAACTTTCTTATATACTGAATACAACTCAAGGGAGTTAAGGTTAATTGGGTATACAGCCATAGATTAAAAGCCAAGTGCGCTCAGTTTAACAGTTCATTATATTTCGCCAATTTTCATTGGCATCATCAGATGAAAGCTACAATTATTTAAAACATGGTAAAATACATTCAATAGTTGTTTGTTGTTATATATATTATATATATATATATATATATATATATATATATATATATATATATATATATATATATATATATATATATATATATATATATACATATATATATTATATATATATATATATATATATATATATATATTTATATATATATATATATATATATATATATATATATATATACATATATATATTATATATATATATATATATATATATATATTATATATATATATATATATATATTATATATATATATATATATATATTTAGGTAATGATCCATAAAATAGAAACAATAGTGCACATATAAGAACAAGAAGTATTGTATTGTAGAAAAGCTATTTTGGAACCTGAAAAAGACAATTTCCTTGTTTTCAACAAGGTCTACAATCCAAATTAAATACATCTCTTGCAATAATATGTGCTACAGCAGTACCTTACAATCTAGGTTTTAGGAAAAAAAATGATGGTGATGATTTTGTAGAAAATGTTGATGTGTTGGTAAATAGAAATGTTAATGATGTGTAACAATGGCTAAATTGTAGGAGACATTTTATTTAACAATTTTTTTTGCATGGGAATGAGAATACTGAATATCATACTAAATTTTGAGGGTATACAAGGCAACTATCGAACACGGTGATTAATTTAATCTTGCCCAAGTACTTTCAATCAATAGATCATCTTCAGGGCATTTCGTCAGTTGTGGCCTATCCGACATAGTAGAATGTCATAAATGTAAAATTTGGACATAACAATACAAAATACAATACACTAAGACAAACAAACACTTTAAAATTTATGAGGAGAAGCTACATGTTGTATAGAAGCCGGAGACAGAATTGATTCTGTCTCCGGCTTCCAAAATACCATGATCCATGATTTATCTCATTTAAGAATCACCGTACAGTTAATCAAATCAATCACCCTGACATTGAAAGTTCTCCCAACATCATAACTCTTCAGGTCAGACGCATGCACAAAGATCTAAGCTGTATAATCTATTGCACTCCCATAGTTTCAGTCCACAACAAGGAAAAATTAATCTACATGTGCATCTAGGCAAGCCAGGCTATTAACCTAATTACACATCATCGAACTAACTATGGATATAATTCTTATCTATCTAGTTCTGGCTAGGTTTGCAAATGAATAAGTATACAGATAGGTTGGATTGCTTTGAAAATCAAAGAACCTACTTTTTAAGTGCAATTAATATCTTGCATATAATTATTTGATGCCACTAGCTGTGTAAATTATTTTGATTGATTTTAAATTATTGTGACCTAGTTTTAGTTTCTTTTTGTGTTTCCTTTTTGTCTATGTTAGTTTTAATTTTTATTTTATGCTATGTATGTGAGTAATTAGGATTTTATATTTTTGTATTATCCTATTGTATTTAAATTAGGCAATTGCTTGTAGCCAAATAAATAAATTAATTAATTAATTTCAAAAAGTTAACTATGTTTATATTAATGAAAAGTTGAAAACATACTTGAAAGAGCGTAAAGTTACATATAAGTAAATTTACAATTATTCCAAGCTGTTTATATCAAACATAGACAAAGTAACTAACTAACTATTTTTATAGACTACAACAGAAAAGCACTATTTAACAGTATTCTTGTAAAAATAATCTCTAATAAGGGGGGTTTTGCAGCATTTACTTGAATCGAATGTTATGCTCTATGATACTTTCCAAATTATATTTAGTTTAGACTGCAGTTATTCACTAACTTAAAACAACTGTCAGTATGGCTTTGCACGGAAGGCTTCCTTACGTTTGTTTTGAATGCCTTACACTGTCATGTATGTGATTGTAGTCAAAATGAAACATCATGTAATGCTGACTAAGTACATCTGCAAGTGTTACATAAAATTAACACTAGGTCATAATGGGATATAGATCCTGGTATGCCCTGTATAGTTGAAAATTATATCTTCTCAATCTGCCTTTTTTATTTTTCTCCTTTGTATAATGTGTCAAGATTGTTCTTTCTAAAGTAACCAGATTTCAGATCTATATGTAAATACTGGATGTATTAAGGTTTTGTGCAATTGGAATTTACTTTTTTTTTTGTAATATCTCATCTTGGTTGTTTGACTGGGCCCTAAATGATTGGTGATGATGAATTGGGTATGAATTGTTGGTATTGCTATGTTAGATGCTATTTACCCAGATTCCAATTTATTGTTTATTTTATCTACTTCTCTACTGCTACTGTATTATTGGACTTTCACTAAATATATTTTGAATTTATATAGTAATCTTCTGTCTTTCTCTTATACTTACCTATATTCAACTAGAATTTGTTTATTCTGAGATTATATTATTGAATCCTTGTAAAATGTTAGATATATCTATTCTTTTTCATTTTATTGCTAAATATATTTTTTTAATATTCAATTTTAAAATAAATGACTATGAGTTTTCCTCCTTTTAAAGTGTTTATTTAATAAACCTTTCTTTACCAAATATAAAATTAATTACACATGTAAACAGCAATACATATACTATTTATGTAGATGACATAGTTCTCTTGACAAGAAAAAACTGAAGTTGTTTGGGGATTTAAAAAGGGAAGCAAGAAAATTACTTACTAATGTTAATTTTATCTATAAAATTTAGTCTGTTACATATAAAGCATTTTAAAATCTATATATATATATATATATATATATATATATATATATATATATATATATATATATATTATATATATATATATATAAACAAAATATATAATAGTTAAACAATTTGAATCTTCGATTTAATTACCAGTCTAATCGCACCTAGTGCTTGCGTTTTTAGTTATATCCAGTTAATAATAAAAGTGTATTAAATTGTGACTTATTGGACAAAATCTGTAAGTAATTTTAATACTAAATAATATCAATATATAATAATAATCAAAACTACTTTATCCATCATGGCAATCTCTATTTTGCGAACTGCTGTTTTGAAAATGTTTGTGTGGTTGTTGTGTTGAACCGTGTACGTAGATTTTTCAGCCAGAAAATCCTTCGCCTTCCTGGTCCATGTTTTCCTTCCACTTTTCCAAGCAAGATTAGTTGCAGTAGTTAATATCTTTCGCTGTTCCTCATGATGTCACCGAGGTATTCTATTGTGGTTAGCAGGTATTTTTCTTTTTGCATTCTCAACAAAACATTCTAATTAGTAACGTAAACAAAAACCTGAATTTTCTTGCAATTATAGACTTTTATGGAAGGTTATTCCTTTGGTTTGAACCCACCTATTGGAAAACGTAGACTAATAATTATTCATATTGGATCTGAAACTGGCTTTGTATATGGTGGTTTTTTAGAATGTACTTCAAGAACCACAAAAGATTATCATGAGAATAGAGGTATGTATTTGAAGAATATTTTATGATAGACGGTTAGTAACATACCGCAAAATTCTGTCATAGTAATGGATAATGTTAATTACCATTGTTGTTTAACCCTTTCGCTCATACATTTTTGTTTTTTAAGATAAAAATTTGAAATTTGGTAGGCATATTCTTTTAATTTTTATAACATTTTTGGCCTACCCAAAATAATTCCCTGTTACCCCTTTTAAGGTTTGTAAATTGTACACTATATTGTACATTGTGAACAAACGGTGTATACGACCTGTACAATATATTGCACATTGTGAGTAAATTGTAGTAGCTCTTGCGACTTTCTAAAACAAAATACAATTAAAAATCATATATCTGCAACTAATTATTTATTTGTATGATATAACATAAAACAGTTTTGTTTTATTGAAATACATAAGTGTATATTGCACTTTTTACATACGAAATTGGTTCTAGAACCACATTTAGGGAACTTGCACCTAGAAGAAAAGGATTTGTCATCTATAATTGGCAAATGATCAAATCCATCCAGCCTTACTTCTGCTGCTGGTCTAGTTTGTTTTTTATAGTTTATTCGTCTTCCGGGTTTGGACCGTGTCATTTGTGAGTGACCCAAAAGTGGGTTCATCTCTAGTTTGTTTTTTGTTTTTTCTGTGACGGAGATGACGTCGATTCTCTTGTATCCAAAGGACGTCCCCTTTTTCTGGAGGATACTTTGTCTGATTTTATCAAAACTTCAGCGACATATGCCCTAAAATGAACCAAATCCAATATTTACTTGTCCTTAATACCTAAAGCAATCGCCTTTTGCCTGTATTCCAGCCAGGTATTAGAACAGGTGATATCGATACTATGTGTAAACATGCGAAGTGTCCACTGGAACGAATAAAGGTTCTGTATAAAGTAATCAAAAAGTTGCATTTATCAACGCCGCCCATATGTTGGTTATATTTTCTAATTACTTCAGGTCGTTTGACATAAATATATTGTTTCTTATTTTTGTCCCACCTTTTACATTCATCTTCTTTTCCTATACCCATAAAATTAGATTTAAAATTAAATTAGCTTTCATTCAACTCATTATCATCATCACTGCTAACTTCTTGCTCCCTATCTCCCCAACCTTAATCGTCATTGTCATCATCACTAAGCCCGTCAATATCTAATAGGCCGGCCTCAATTAGCTCCATTAGTTGTTTTTCATTTAACGGCTTTCTTTTACTCATTTTTATATGTATTTTAATACTGCAAAATAAATGAAGTATAAACAACTGTAAATAATGTCTGGTTTTGTTTACCTCTGTATGTTCACACTGTACAGTATACTGTACACTAATGTTTACTCAAATATAGAAAAAACAAACAAACTTATCAGAAAGTGGACCGTAAATGCAGCAAATACAAGTGTTTCTAGTCATCAACAAAATTATATCGGACATTTCCAACCAATCTGTAAATTATTAAAAGCCACCTTACATCCAGACACTGAAGTAACCGTCACAGCAACCTACTTCCTTGAATTTAATTTTTTTTTCACTTTAAACTAATCAACGCTATATGGAAGCAACTGTTTGAAATTAAAACTAATATGTATACATTATAATGTACATTGTGAATAAAGCGGATAGAAGCATCTGGTCACGTCATTTTGATATCGGTAAAGTGATGTACAATATACTGTACACCATGAGCGAAAGGGTTAATTGAAAAACTACCAACTTTGGCTTTATAAAGGCATTATTTACTTAATTAGTTAAAAGAAAAAAAAATCACATTTGATAAAATGATCGTTAAAAAAGAACTCATGAATTAATGTTCAATAACACAAACAAAAGTATAAAAAATATGTAATCAATGAAAAAGCTAAAAATGGCAGAATAACTGTACTTCGTTTATCCCCATATAATTACTAACCCTATAGAGATAGTATGAGCACATGTAAAGGGTGACATAGCGAAAAGCAACCGTTATTGAAGAAAAAACTGTTGTATCAAGACGTAGCGAGAAACAAACTGCATACAGTCAAATTAGTTGATGTGAAAAGAATGTTGAGGAAGCTTTATCGAAAGTCACTGCAGAAAATCGGAAACTATGTAGGTACACATACAGCATTTAAAAAGGAGGAAGAAAAGTTAGGGAACTTAGGTTTCTTAGTTGACTAATGCTTATTAGAAACCAATTATCATTGTACCAAACAACCAATTTCAGATTCATATGACGATCATAAACACGATATGATATTATCTGAACTGTGATATTTATTTTTATTCGACCTAAGGAGAACAGAATATAGCAAATTCAAATATTTGGTGAGTGACAATAATTGATAAAGAAGGAAGTAGTGTAATGGTATAATGTTGAAGTCACATGACCATTGGCATTGTATGCTTGTAACACTTGGACAATGAATAAGATAGATGAAATGAAAATAGACATATAGAAAAGGAAATTACTTTGAAGATACAAGTGATAGAATTTATTCATCTTCTGAAGAACTTGTGTTACTGTCATCATTGCCAATTGGAATTATTAATGGCTCTATTACACTATCCATAATGTTATCTAATTTACACATTTTTTCCTCCACTTTGAGAATGTGATTTACACAATTTTGCCAATGTGTTGTGGTTACATTCTCGAGAGCTTGTAGAAGCAGATTTTTTACTTCTTTAAGTTTGAATGTCGTGTTTTTAAGTGCCACTTCATTTTTCACCTGGGCCCAAATTTTCTCAATGGGATTTAACTCGCAATGATATGGAGGCAGCCGCAGTACAATTTGACCATTTGTTTTAGCCATCTCATCAGTTACATACATATTATACTTATCTTTATTCACACGTACCAGATGTAAAAGTTCTGACCTAACCATCTCCATATCAAAAGGAATGTTTTTTATTTGTAACCATTCTTGCATATATTTCTTTGTTGATGATGTTGTCGGAATTTTTTCTACTTTTCGGCTGTGATATGATGCATTATCCATTACAATGATAGCGTTTTTTGGTAATTTTTGCAAGATATTATTAAACCAATTTTCAAAAACAGATGCATTCATTTCCTCATGGTAATCTTCGGTCTTTCTTCCCTCAAAAAGTAAAACCCCTTCATTAACAAATCCTAACTCTGATCCAATATGTAAAACTATGAGGCGTTTTCCTTTCCCCGATGGGTTTTTCAAACCAGTAGACAGCCCCTCAATGAATGCCTGTCTAGGGTTTTTTATGGCACAGTCTACCCACACTTTGTCTTTGGTGTGACCTTCATTTACCCATGTTTCGTCAAGGTAATAAATGGACCTACCTTCACTTCTGTACCTTTTTATAGAAGTTAGGTAATTACGTCTCCATCTGATAACATCATCACGTTCAATGAGAATACTTGTTCGACTTCTCTTCAAGTACCTACAAAATAATAAAATGTTACATTTAGACCAGGGCGGATCTGTGAAAAATATCTATTTTTGGATATGAGAGGTGGCATGTGGCATTCGGATTTTTGCAGAAAAAGTTAGGTAATAACTTATCAATAATAATTGACTTATGCTCCCTCTCAAATATGCCCATAACATTAATAAAAACATTAACATATTTAAAAATTACTAAAAATGTCGATTTTTTTCTACTTTCTTTGCTCATAACTTTAAAACTATTAATTTTGGTGAAAAGTCGTACATAAATAAAACAAAGATAATTAAATTTCCTATGATATACAAATAGTTAAAAATGTCTTCCAACCATTTAGGTTGTAATTAATCCACCAAATTTGAAATTTTTTAAAAACTTTTAGAATGAACATTAGACCATTTAGATGTTTGCAATTTTTTTTAAATATAAAGATGCACTCTACCGATCAAATACACTTTACAGAATTGAAATCATATTATTTAGGCAGTCTCAGCAATGTTTTAAAGTTATAAACAATTTTTTGGCTTATTAACAAATAGAATATTAAAAAAACGATACTGGAACAGACTCGGTAAAACGCTTCTTGTAAAAGAAAAAAAGTTGAATTGCGAGGAGAAGTTCCTGAGATACAACCGGTATTTGCGACGAAGCTATAAACACTAGTATGGTACTTTTTGAACCATTACTTTATTTTTCGATTCTCTTTCTCTATACATTTTTTCGTTTTTCGTATGTTCAAAACACTCATAAAGGCCGTATGACACTATGCATTTTCTTGTATCATTTCTTATATCGTTTCTGATATAACAAAAAAATGGATAGTGTCATACAAGCGTATAGTTTTTTATATCAGAAACGATACAAGAATTTGTGTCCGCTGCATTTTCTTGTACAAGAAATGCGCCAATTTGTGCGCAAAGCCGCAAAAACGTAAAACTTCTGTCATATTGGCGGCTGGAGGCCTGGAGGAGAACTTTGATATACAATTAGACCAAGCAGACATCAGAGAAAAGTGCCCACCAACAATAACCAAGATTAGAACATCAGTAGCCAGTCAAAATTTCGACCAATCATGTGCCAAATCACATACAATTTCTGGTAAAACAACTTGCATAGTGTCATACAGGGCAAAAATGTACGTGCAAGAAACGATACAAGAAAACATTTCTTATCAGAAAACTTTCTATATCAGAAACGATATAAGAAATGATACAAGCAAATGCATAGTGTCATACGGCCTTTACATATTATAATAATAAAAATAATGTTTGTTGCATATATTTAAGTTTGTATTACAGATGGTAAGAGAATAAGAGAAAATAAAAGAAGAAGAGAACCCCAACCGCCTGATGGCACAGGGCAATGCAAAAAATGCAATGATGGCCCATTGGCGATGGCAGAAGATTAAGGTTAAGATTCGTAGTTTTTAGTATTGTCACAGTATAAATGTATTGTATTGTATGGTATTGTACTTACATACATATTAAAATAAAGTAGTTTCATGTAATATATATTTCATTCTATACTACATACACAATACACAACAATTCTCGACGAGGATTAATAAATTTTTACTTTTGCAACTGCCAGTACATTACAAATTCATTCTACTTCTACATTTACAGTGGAATATTCTGTGGTCAACTGTAGTGAAATCTTTTAATGAATCAGTTACAAAATGGTCACGATGGGTGAAACTCCTAGAAGGATCTTTTAAAGTGTTTGAAATAGATCAAAATATGAAATGATCTTATTTATTACTTGCTATTACATTATATGTGTCCTGAAGTCTATGATATAATATGTGACAAAACATACAATGAAGTTAATACACTAATGGACAATTTTTACAATCCTGTCCCTTTGGAAGTTGCTGAAATTTACAGGTTTCAAACCAGAAAGCAAGCCGAGGGAGAATCAGTGCAAGAATTCTTACTAGCATTACAGAAGACAGCAATAAATTCAATAAATTTTTTACAATCTAATAAATCTAGATTTCATTGCTCAAAATATTTAAAACTTTATAATATTACACAAATACAAATATTACATTCTAGTTCAGACACTAACAGGTATGTTATCGTTGTGGAGATGCTTCTCATTTAGCCACTCAATGTAAAAAAAAATTGGTATGTAATTTTTGTAAGAAAAGAGGACAAAAGATAAATTTGTTTACTCAGTTGCTGTAGTTTTGCGCGTGAAGGGGAGACATCCAATGATGTCTCACCTTATTCTACTTTGGTTTAGTTCTGAAGAAGACATCATTGGATGTCTCCCCTTCACGCGCAAAACCTGTAATCACATTTACTTAATACTCTTTTTTTGATGTAGATTGTAAATAAACATAATTATAAAAAAAAAAAAAAAAGTTGCTGTAGTAAATATTATTAACAAAAATGAATTTAATGAGAATTTTACCGAATTACAATTACAAAATACTAATACAAAGTTAACTACTTACTTTAAAATTGAATTACATGTTTTAGGTATGGTTTTAGAATGTATTTAATGAGAATTTTACTGAATTACAATTACAAAATACTAATACAAAGTTAACTACTTACTTTAAAAATGAATTACATGTTTTAGGTATGGCTTTGGTGACAGTTGAGCACCAGATTAGAACTAAATCCTTGAAATTATATATAGTTGATGGTAAAGGCCCCCCATTGCTTGGGAGAGAGTGGATACATTTATTAGATATAAATTTACATAATGTGAACACTGTCTCAATTGCAGAAAAGGAGTTAACACAATTGTTTACAAAATATAAAAATTTATTTGACAAATCTATTAGACAATTTCTGATACCAAAGTTACACCTACCTTACGTAGTACTTCAAGAATATGTAAACCTATTGTAAAAATGAATTTGTAAAAATATCGTTGTTAAGGGAGAAAATGTTGATGTATAGACATATTTAAGTTTGTATTACTTACAGATTGTAAAAGAAAAGAAAAGGAGAGAACCGCATAGCAGAAGGTTAAGAATAATAGTTTTTAGTATTGTACATATATATTAAAATAAAGTAGTTTTCAAGTAATATATATTTTATTCTACACTAAATACACAGTACACAACAAAAACAATCGGTATTGAGCGATAATTTGGTATAAAAGTACCAAAAATTTAAAAAGAAAATAGGTTGAAGTAAGTTTAATTTCAAAGTTCAAAATCGGTATACATAAAAAAAATGCATTTTCTCAGCTTTAAATGGAGCAATTTTCTTCATTTTTTTTTTTTAATCCGAAGTAACTTGAGTAGAGCCAGCTAAATAGCGCATTATCAAGTTCCAAATATGTTTTATTTTATTACAATAAATAAAAAAAAATTTCTAACTAACGTACATCTACCTAACTTCGCACTTCTAAATGCCAAAAAGGCTTTAGTTTTGTTGTAATAAATAAATTTATTTATAACAAAATAAAACCACATAGGTATTTCTTACTACGTTGTAGAATTTTTTTTAGAAAAACTTACCACATGTGCACCTTTTAATGTTACAAATAGAAATATTTAGAGACCATTTAAAAGATTATTTAATAAAACAAATAATGTTTAACTAATTTATACAGCTTTCAAATAAGACAAGTTGCATTTAGGGTCTACAACATAGAAAAAAATAAGTTGTTATATTTTGTTAATTTATTTATAACAGCATTAAAGCATTTAGGATTAATGGATTGAAGGAAATGATTAATGGTATTTATTGCTATTTTGCATCAAGGGTAATAAATTAAGACATTTTTAACCTCTATTCGTATAATAGGAAATAATTATCTTTATTTTATTTTTGTACGACTTTGCTCCAAAATGAATGGTTTTAAAGTTTTAAGCAAAGAAAATAGAAAACAAATCGATATTTTCAGTAATATTTAAAGCTTTTTATCTTCTAATTAATTTCCTAATTCAGACATAATATATTTTTGGGTTGCACGTTATGTTTACTATATAATTTTGACTAACCTATATTTACTTACTTAAAATTGATTTGCTTCAAGAATTTATATAATAATGAACGACACATATTGGGAAGATCTGGGCGGTTGTTTACTGCACTTAAAATTTTATTTAATGTAGGCATTTCATTCTTAAAAAAGAAGCTATGTACTATCTGGTGTACGGATGATTTAACTTTTTCATCATATGTTGCAAGGATGGAAGGTCGACCGCCAATATTTTTAGGACATCTTAGTGTTCCAGTCTGCTTATACTCTTTTATTGTGCGGTAAATAGTTGAATTCGCAACACCTAAAATTAACACATTACTTTAGTAAGTCTTGATTTTAACAATAAGTATTCTGTAAAACTAACCTGTTGCCTGTTTAATTTTTGCTACCGTAGCTGTTATTTTTAATTCAGAATTATCAATTTTGATTTGTTTATACATGTTTATAATGCATTGCTTCTCATTTGAAGATAAATGACCCAAATCTACTCTGCGTTTTTTAGGTGGAGAAGAATAATTAACACTAGAGCTTGGCATTGAATCCATATTGTAATCTTAATAACACTAATATGTCACTAAATAGTTCTGAAAAGAACTGTTTTTTATATAAATGCAAACGAAAAATCTAAAAAATCAAAAGAATAACTCAGAAAATGAAAAAAATCGTCGATATAAATTTTGAATTTTAAAATTTCACAAATGTCATTAGTGTCAATATGTCATAATTTAGTGGGGTAAACTTGCCTGCGATTAGACCAATTACAAACAAGCATTATGGCGCGGAAAATTTGAATTACTCCTCCTGGTTTAAAAACAGACCAAGACACCAAGAGAAAAGGGGAAAGGCAGAATAATAACTGACACCCCAAAAAAGCTTCTTCTGGCAGAAAAACAGATCAATAAAACAACAAAGAAAACAACTCTAATGCTGAACGTACTAAATCTACGAAAATAAAACTACTTCTTGAAAATGAGAAGAATGATAAGACATGTGATGATGAAAATGGCAAAAACTCTGATGATGAAGTATTAAAAGAACCACAGCAAAATTTTGACAGGAGTGAATCGAAAATTAAGATTTTGTGCTGGTTAAGTTTGGGGCTGTAAAAGATGTGTACTATGTTGGGAAAATCATTGGTAAATGTGATGATGGGGATGTTGAAATTTCATTTTTTAGAATATCATCTAAAGTAGATTATACATTTTTGTGCCCCATCGTACCGTATATCTCTAGTGTTTATCAGAAATTGTAGCCCTTTTGCCAACTTCTTCTGAGTAGGGTACAAAGCAACATAAATCATTATTGTCTTTTTCAGTTTCATTGGAAAACTTCAATGTGCATTAGGGGTTTGATTAAGTACCTATCATAATATAGTTTTAAAATATTGTAATAAATAATTTCTAAAACATTTATATCAGGTTGTCATTTTTCCAATTGTTTCTGAAACTGCCCCATTCCCCGTCTGAAGGTTCCCCCAAGTGCGGGCACCTTCAGACGTTTTTGAAAAAGTGGTTTTGATGTTTTTTTACAACAAGTATAGGGTTTAATATTAAAAGCATATATACAGTGAAAGTTGGATGAACAATGTATTTTATGAATATTTTCTTTCTTTATTTGGTGAGGTATTTAAAGTGATATGACAGTTCAAATTTTTATACCTGAATGAGCCCCACTCTCCCCTAATTATGAATAAGTCACCAACTATACTTCCCCGTTAAATTAATTAATGGGGAATAATGTTATGTAACGGCATATCATTCGGTAATGAACAATTTTTGTTTGTTTGTTTTTTTTTACACAAAATGCAATATATCACCAGTCATGTTAATTCGTTGATAATTTTTGCTAATTTCCAAAAAAACAATAATTGAGAGTTTAACAAACTAGTATTTTTGGTTGTCTAAACACTGGCGTGCTCAGAAAAGAAGATTCTAAATTGATTGTTACCAGATATATTGAACACTTGTTATATTGTTAAAGAGTTGTTTATAGTCCTAAACGAGTTGCTGTTAATTTCAATAAGATTTATAAAATATCACTTCTTGAACTGTTTGTTATGTCATGAATTTTTGCTCTATGAATTTGTTCAGACATAGACCACTCTCCGAACGTTGGCACATACATATTAATAATTTTCGTCACATATTCTTATATTTCCTATATAAATTCCAAGCTTCAATTTTATATTTAACGATGAATTACTATTCTGGTTGTTTTTCTTGATATAACGTTTACAAAATATCTAATTATTAGGTCGTCACTTTTTTCACCTGCTCTCATTTTCAAATATATATCATCACGTCAATAAATTTTAAAATTATATTCATAAATAAATCAAAATTTTTAAATAGATAAAGAATATTACAATACAAATTTTGCCAAACATAGTATGAAAGATATACGAAAATAAATAAAAATAACTACTTCAGCTTGATTACTCCTCCTGACGATAGATGGCGCCAAATTTAATTTAATCTTTTGTTACATTTTAAGAGATAAAACATTATTTACTTAATCATTAATTTTATCTTTAACCGCAAAGTACCACTTTAAATAAATATTAATATTGATCAAATTACCATATTATCGGGAATGATAACTATTATTTTCAACAATTTCATATTCTTTATTTATTGGTCATTTTTATACATAAATATAAACATTTTAATGTTTAATTATACATCGAAAATAAGCTCAGAGAAGTTTTGTATATTTTTAAAATGAAGAGTTAAACTAATAAGCTTTGAATACCTAATAAATAATAATTTGAATATTCCCGCTTGCCTTTGACAATTCGGTGGCTGGGTGTCGGTTGATTTGTCAGATTGTCAGTTAGTGTATGAGTGCAAAATGGCTACCAGTGATGATGAACCTATGCATCATTTATATGAAGTTTTTACAACTTGTTTTAATAAAGTAGCGAACAAAGCACCTGGTAAGTCATTAATTATTCTATTATTTACGAATATAAATCAATGTTGGTATAAATTTTGCGGTTATTAGAGTGTATAACGCCAAAATAATACCATTCAAACGCGTGCCATCTCAAAACATTGGAACAGCTTGCTTTAAAAACCCTTTTATAAAAATTTTTGACTACATTGAAAATACATTTGTCTGTTGTGTTTTATAAATTGGAATATGTCTAATTATTTTTCGTTGGTCTGTCAGCAGATTTCGCTCAAATAATTCGTTAAAAAAGCGTTTAATATTATTTGTGTCATCGTACTCTTCAAGGAAGATATTTTAGTGTTTACATCTTGAGTTCAGCGAATGTCTGAGGTCCCGTACACTCTGGAAGGTGGATATCATTATCTAGAAGAAAATATTTTTATTAGAATTAGTATTTAGCTGTTAATATAGGTAGTTCTTGGTTAAAATCTGTGTTTTAACTTCACTATTAAGAACAATACATTCACCTAGATAGTCATTTCTTGGCCGCTACCTATACGTAAATTACTTAAAACCAATCTTATTAGTAACATATGCAATTAACTGATCCACACAGTATTTACAAAAACGAATTTTTTAATTTAGTTACTTGAAAAAACCTTAGTTTTAATTTATACTCATCATAAGCAAATAAAACTTGCATGCATTTTTACAATCTTTTTGATGCACTTTTATTAAATGCAATTAAAAACTAGATCATTAAAATATCTTACCAAATTCTTACTTTGTCATCTCATCAAATGTTTGCTTTAACAGTATTGTTTATTTACTTTTTTAATTACCAATCTAGATAGTTTATTCAAATTCATTGTTTATATTTACAGTTTTGTGTACTTTAGTAATGTGTTCCATGTTTATTATTCATAACACAAAACCACTGTTTTGCAGTTTTCTGTTATAAGAACTTTTTCTTTATTTTGTAAAATATAGAAATACTTAAAATATAATACCAATACTGTTTATGAATAAAATTATTAGAAGATAAAACTTTGTTATCAGTGAAAATCTTTATCTTGCATATGTGAAATGTGTATTTTCTTTTGTGAATAAAAACTATTTATTTTTTTGCTATTGCCAACCTAAATAATTGTTAGTTTTAGTAGGCAAGTGCCAGTTTGGAACAAATGCATTTTAGCATGTAGGACAGATTTTTTTTATTTCTCATCTTCATTTTTCTTCTCCATGAAGAGATTTGAATCTTGCATTATTAAAAAGTTGTAATAAGTTGCAACCAAACCATTTCCATAGATTCTAACTAAACCAGGACTCTACATTTGATTGCTTTCTTTCTTATATCTTCCTTATGAGTCAACTCAAAGGTTGCTAGCCTCTGAGTTACTTTGTCGAGAATGCTTATTTGCTGATATAAAAGTTTAAACAACTAAATTTTTTAAGATGACAATCAAAAATGGACTATTTTTGAAACATCTACATATAAATTTAATTTTTGTTTAAAAAGTGGGATCAGTGAAATATTAAGACAGCAGGAATTAAAAAAAGGAAAATATGAAAATATATGTTATTGATAACATTAAAAAATGTGAAACATCCATTAACTTCTTATAATCACTTAAAAAATTCAGATACATCATTTTTAGTTCACCATGAAATTATAGTTTAGCATGTAGTTGCAGTTTTTTAAAAACATTTAAGATAAGTCTTATAAATTATGCATAAGGTGCTGAATCAGAATATGACATTCCTTTTTAGTTCCTGTTTTTAGTTGTTAGCTCAGTACCCCAGCAAACATTACTGATTTGGATGTATTGTAGTTTTTTTCCAAGTTAACTTAACAAAATGCCATCAAGTCACCTAATTTTGCAAGTTAGCAGCTACAAACTTTACCTTTTTTTTTTTAAACAATTAACGAAATGTTAAATAGTTGTAGCAAATCTATGACAGTATTTGAAAATAACTCTATATTCCAGAAACAAATTTCTGTAGTTTGTTTTACAACAGGCTGCATATTATGCAGCTAAAGTCCCAAATATTATATAAATTGGAAGTAAATTTTAAATTGACAGACGGAATACCTTATATTGACCAGATCTGCTATGTACAAATTTACTTCTATTAACGAAAATATACTGAAATATAAGATGAAAATGAAAAGAATGATAATTGACAGCAGTATATCTGAGAAAAGATCTAGATGAAGATATATATATATATATATATATATATATATATATATATATATATATATATATATATATATATATATATATATATAGTCCCAAGATTCCTAAGAGGAACATAGGGCTTCCACAAAGTGTCTCCAGCGAACTCTATTTCTGGCTAGTGCTTTGATTTCAAGCCAGGATTTTCCCATTGTTCTCCCTTCGTCCAGTACTGTCCTTCTCCAAGTTCCCTTAGGTCTGCCTACTTTCCGTCGGCCTTGGGGATTCCAATCCAGTGCTGTCCTGGCAATGTCATTTGGCGGTCTACGGAGTGTGTGGCCCAGCCATCTCCATTTTCTTCGCCTTATTTGCTTTATGACATTTTCTTGGTTGCTTTGGTTCCATAAATTTTCATTGGAGATTCGGTTAGGCCAAAATATATGAAGGATTTTTCGTAACGCTCTATTAATGAAAACTTGTAATTGGTGTACTATGGGTGCTGATATCTTCCACGTTTCGCAGCCATACAGTAATACAGCTTTTACATTTGTGTTGAAGATTTTTAGTTTCGTTTTAGTTGGGTAAATCCTGGATTTCCATATGTTGTTAAGCATGTTGTAGGCGTTGCGAGCCTTATTTATTCTTTCATGTACATCACGCTCTGTACCCCCATTACAGTCAATTATGCTGCCCAGATATACAAATTCCGCTACTCTCTCAATTTTCTGGTCGTTGATCATAATAGGTTGGTTGTTTCTGGTACCAAATCGCATTTCTTTGGTTTTGTTGGTGTTTATTTCTAGACCAACCTTCTTTGATTCTTCTTGTACTTTGTTTACTTGGAGTTGCATGTCCTGTTTTGTATGTGCTAGGAGGCATATATCATCAGCGTAATCTAGGTCTTCCAGTCTGTTTGTTAATCCCCAGTAAATTCCTCTATTAGAGTTTACCTTTGTTAGTACGGAGTCCAGTACAATGTTAAATAGTATAGGGGATAAAACACAGCCCTGCTTTACTCCGTTTAGCATAGCTATTGGGTCAGATGTTATGCCGTTGTGTAGGATTTTGCTTTCTGTGTCACTGTAGAGTTCTTTGATGAGATTTACTATTTTTTCTGGTATTCCTATTTCCTGCAGTGCTTTCCATATGGCCGTATGTGTGAGCGTGTCAAAAGCTCTCTTGAAGTCCACAAAGCACACAAAGAGAGGAGAGTTGAATTCCTGTGACTGTTCTACAATTATTCTTAGTGTGTTAATTTGGTCCACGCATGATCTGTTTGGTCTGAAACCGGCTTGTTCCTTCCTCAACATTGGTTCTACACTGTTTGTTAGTCGGTTGTTTATAATTATTGCTGTTAATTTATTTATAGTATTCAGAAGTGTGATTCCTCTCCAGTTTTCGCAATATCTTCTGTCACCCTTTTTTGGTATCTTTATTATTAATCCCGTTTTCCATTCTTTGGGGAACTTTTCCTCTCTCCAAGCCCTTTTCAAGAGTGGTTGGATTAGCTCTGCCACTGTACCTGGGCAAGCTTTTAACAACTCTGGTGGAATATTGTCAGGGCCGGCTGCTTTGTGTGCTTTCAGTTTTTCTATGGTCATTTCTATTTCTTGCGTTGTTGGTTCGTTGGTGTTAATTCTCAGTTGGATATTGGGTATTAGGTTTTCTGCGTCTTCTGGTGGTGTTGGGACTGCACTTAGAGATTCGCTAAAATATTCATGCCATCTTTTGACTTGTTCCTGTGGCGTTGTAATATCTTCACCTGTAGCACTTTTTACAATTGGTTGGTGGGTAGTATATCTTTTATTGGCTAGTTGTTTAGTGATATTATATAATTGTCTCATGTTTTGATGTTCATCGGCGACTCGCGCTTCTTCGGCAAGATTTTCTGCCCACTTTCTTTTGTCTTTCTTTGCTGCCTTCTTGACAGCTTTATTCGCTTGTCTATAGCTTTCTCTAAGTCGGTTCTTCTCTGCTGCTGTCTTGGAATTTAGTAATTCTAGATTAATGTGTTTGCGACGTTCTATTTTGTTCCACGTTTCTCTCGTAATCCACTCTAGATGAAGATACCCATTAACATAATTATTTTAAATAAAAAACATGAATGTTTACTGATTATCAGAATCAAAACACACAGATATTTAAATGCATCAGTGGTCACAATTAATTGAATGGTATGTCTCAAATGATCATCCTTACAAATGATATAGGACACAGGAAGAGAATATTTGAAAGTGTTCTGAAGGATTGTTTCCTCCAATGCATTTCATACGAATTGGTCCTTATCCTCATGCACTACTGAAGGACTCAGTACTTCCGTTTTTTTAAGTTTTGTTTGTCATCAATTTCCTTCAACATTGTTAATGAACAATTGTCACAGGATCTTTGAAATATTTGGTGCAGTTATATTATTTATTAACTCGCCATTTATCAGTGAATTAGTGATGCTTTTTTAACTTGTTATTTAATGATTTTTAACTAAATCTTCTTGACTACTTTTTAATTCATTCTTACATTCGTAGACTCTTGTAAATCAACATATTCACGAGCCAAAAGTATCAATCTGTAAAGTATGATTTCAGTTTGTTCCATATTTCTGGAACAGTATTTTTCTATTTTGACCTTGGTACCATGCTTCCATTCAAGTCCAGTCATTTCTACTGCAATTGCAGAAACAATTTTACTACACAAGAAAGGAGACAAGGCGCACCACCAACACGCTGAATGGACGACATTAAATGAATATTCAAGAAATGGCAACAAGACACACAGAACCGTGAAGAGTGGCGAAAAATAGGAGAGACCTATGCCCAGCAGTGGACAGACGAGGTTGCATGATGATGACCATGCTTCCAAACTAGACTATCAACTTATGCATGTCACATTGTGTGCTTAAGTATTATCCTTATTCTAGTTTCATAGACAGATATAGCCCAATTAAGCTTCATCCCCTGTTCCCTGGAAGAACCCTGTTTTCATCCCAATTGTGTTTATTTGTTTTTAGGCAATATATACAGCCGCAGTGATTTTCAGAGACCTTACTCATATGATTTGTAATAATTCTTTGCATAGACACAAACATATACTTTTGGATAAACTGTTATTTTTGTCAGCACAGTCAAAGCCTTCTTACATTAAGCAAAATAAACAATCCATGGAAAATGAACAAAAACTTTGTTAGGCGTGTTATAAAAAGAAGCGAAATTATCTTTTGAATACCAAATCACAGCAAGAGAACAATCATTCTTTCAACTCATTTTAACATAAATTGTTACAATATTGTCACAAAACAATGACAACTTTGTGTAGTAACGAGGCAGTTGCTCAATATATACACTATAATATACAAGAAGCCAATTGCTTGCAGTTTGGCCTGTACCAAACTAAGTATTATTGTAAACACATTCATTACTGTCAATTTAACTGGCCGGTAACAATTTTTGATATAGTATTTGCCGTACATTGCTGTATAAACGTATTACACAATTGAGAAAGATCCTTTGACATCGAAACCGGAGTCGTGAGTTTACTCATAATTGTGAAATTTTCGAAAACAGTAATTTTCATTGTTTTATTCGGCAAAAAATATTTTTTTTTGTCATCATTTTTCTTTTTTTTTTAATTATGAGACCGCATCATCTTTTTACCTATGCTTTTTGATTTTTTTATTCATTTCATTTAATCGTTGCTGTTTCTATATTCCACGAAAATATAGAAGAAAAATTAAACATTTTTCCAAAGTTTTTCATTCCGCCGTGTTTTAGTTCAGTTATACCTTAAATGGAATTCCCCTTCTCGATTTTTTACCTGTCTAGGTATTTCCTGACAGTGGTAAAGAGATTTAGATAGATTAGATGGCCCGTAGTCTATTATTTCTTTATATAAGACTGTAAAAGTTAATCAACAGGTAAATGCATCCATTGTAAAATGTGATATATTGCAATCAGTAAAATGATTACCAGTGTCAGGTACAGTGTAACAATGACAGTACTTATCTTTTTCTTAAAATGTTTCTATAATTTGTAATTATCTGGAGATTATACTTAAGATTTGAGATTTTATGTCTCAAATGTTTAGTGGGGTCTTCCCCAGTTCATTAAACCATTATTTCAGCATGAAATTAGAAAATTTTAACAGAAATGTTTTTATTGGTCGGTTTTTTAAGTGATTTGCACCGAACTGGAAACAACTTTCGTAAGATAAAAAAGCATTATTGAAATTATTTCTTCGAAAACGAAAATAAAACGCTTATCGGTACGATTTTTCTTCTCTTTTACATTCTTTTCCCCGAGTTCAAAACACAACAGAAACTACGCTTGAAGCGACCGGCTATTTTGTATATCATTTCTTCTTCTTCGCGTGCCATATCAGAACTATCCGACGTTGGCGATCACCATTGCGAAGGCTTCTCGATCTTCTGCAATATGGAATAATTGTCCTGCATTTGGTATCTGAGTCCATTCACGAATGTTTTTTAACCAAGAAACTTGTTTTCTTCCTACACTACTACGGCCCTCTATTTTGCCTTTAAGGATCAGTTGTAAAATTTTATATCGACTTCCCCTTACTATATGTCCCAGATAAGACATTTTTCGATATTTAACAGTCTTTAGCAGTTCTCTGTCTTTGTTGACGCTTCTTAGTACTTCTTTATTAGTTTTTCTTGCTGTCCAAGGTATCTTCAGCATTCGTCTATGAACCCACATTTCCAATGCTTAAATTTTGTTCATGATCGATACTTTTAGCGTCCACACTTCTGCACTATACAAAAGTACAGACCAAACATAACACTTAACCATTCTTTGTCGTAGTTCTAAACTGAGATGGTTATTGCAAAGAAATGACTTCATTTTCATAAAAGTAGTGGACCCGTTGGACTCCGTTCAATTGAAGCTTTGCATCGGGATGTGGGTCACGACTAAACACTAAAAATTTGGTTTTGTTTGAGTTTATTTTAATGCCCATTTCCTCTCCTACCTCGTGAATACGATTAAGCAGAATTTGAAGACCTTCAATATTATCTGATAGAATTACTGTATCGTCTGCATATCTAATCACATTAAGTAGTTCCCCGTTGATTTTTATTCCATGTGGTTGTCTCTCAAGTGCCTTTTTAAATAGCTGGTCCGAGTAAACATTGAACAATGTTGGCGACAAAATGCAACCTTGCCTGACTCCTCGTTGTATGGGGATTTCATCGGTGTAGTTATCTCCAATTTTTACGACAGCAGTTTGATTCCAGTACAAATTTTTAATGACACGAATATCCTTATCATCTATTCCGAAATTTTCAGTATTTGCATTAATTTTACATGCTTACTTTATCGAATGCTTTTTCGAAGTCCACGAAACATGCAAATCCATCTTTTCTTTGGTCACGGCATTTTTGTAATAGGATGTTTAGCGCAAAAAGTGCCTCCCTGGTTCCCATAGCATTTCTAAAACCAAATTGGGTATCTTCAAGATCTACTTCGCATTTGCGTCTAATTCTGTTGTGAAGTATTCTGAGGAAAATTTTAAGAGTGTGGCTCATTAGGCTAATTAATCGATATTCTGAGCATTTTCTCGCATTGTGTTTTTTAGGTATTGCGATAAAGATGGATTTGAGCCAATCTGCGGGAATCACTATTAAAAAGTCTTACTACTACTTTTATGTTATCATTCTCTATTAGTTTCAGCAACTCACTTTGTGTATCATCTGGACCACATATATATGTGTATCATCTGATATATACAGCTGCCATTCTTTTCTTATTTCTTGCTCATTTACAATAATTTTGTTATTAGTGTCAACAAGTACAGAGGGAACTCGTTTTTTAAATATATTACTCATTTCTTTCAATTTTTTGTGCACATTAAATAAGTCGTGTTTAGATATTACATCCTCCATTTCGTCGCACCTTTCTCTCATCCATTTTTTTTTTGGCTAATTTGATCTCCTCTTTTATTCTTCTCTGTAGGTGTCTATATTCTGTTACATTAGATTTTATCAGTCGACGTTGTTCCATTAATTTCAAGATGTCGTCTGTCATCCAGTTATTTTTCTTGATTAAGTTTTTTCTATAATCATTGTTTGTGGAGATTTCGTTAACTTGGCTTTTAAATTCACTCCATAGTTCTTCTGGATCTTCTAGTTGTTCCCCGATGTTTTTTATTCTATTGTTAAATTCTTTTTTAATGTTATGTTTTATGTTTATATCGTCAAAGTTAAGTTCATTGGTTTTTGGTTTTTGTCGCTGAATTCGTTTCAACCTTAGTTTAATATCTGCTACGAGTGGTTGATGATCAGATCCAATATCTGCCCCAGGATATGTAGTGACTTTTTTGACGGCATTTCGGAAACGCTCATTTACAAGTATATAGTCTATTTGATTTCTTGAAGACTCAGGGTTATTGCCATCATCAAATGCGGCTTTTCAAGTGTATAGTCGTCGCTTGGGTAGTTTATACCAGGTGTTTGCAATGATCATATCGTTTTCTTTACAGAATTCTTACAATCTCTGTCCTCGATCGTTAGGTTGTCCTAAACCATAAGGACCTACAGTCTGACCTCGTCGACCTTCCCCAATTTTTGCATTGAAGTCGCCTATAATATTTCGTCCTTATTAAGTTTTTATAAGATGTCTTGGATCTGATCATACAACTTCTCGACTTCATCGTCATATTTTCTATCTGCAGTCGGCGCATAGATTTGAAGTACGTTAGTTTTAAATGGTTGAGTATTTATTTGGAGTAATATTATTCTATCTATCTAAATACTTTTAGTTACTCTACTCAACGATACTGCATACGAGTTCTTTCATCGTAAAGATTAGACTATCTACTTTCATAAGCAGTTTCAAAGTTTTCACAAAATTAAATAAGTACAAACGAAAATACTGTGAGCTGATTGCTGATTTATGAATCCAAATATACAAAAATATTTGAAAAAAATATCACTTATGTTTTTTGGCGTGCACTTTGAATCTGAAATACCCTAAACCCTCTAGCTTTTCCGTTTATACAGGAAGTAGCCATTATATTGATTGATTTTAACGTTCTTCAAATGTTTTTTTTTTATTTTTCATTGAAACTATTTTTTAATTTTTATCATTTCCTGAATTCGCATTAATTTCAATACTTATAATTAAAGGGATGATATTTATATAGGTAGGTATATTGTGAATTAAAATTTTCATCGATTTTTCCCTACGTACTTTGGATGTATAGTATTGACCAGTTACTCTCAAATCTAGATTTTTTTGTCTCTGTACTCCTTGATAGTGCTTCCGTTTCTTCGTGTTATGTTCCTCTTCCTGAACCGGTGCTTCCTCTTCTATTAAATTTATCTTATCTTCAATAACGTCTCCCTCTTCGTATTCCACAGGAAGGGTTTGACATCAGTAATCAATTTGAAATCAATACCATTATTTTGAATGCTGTTGAGAAGAGCCCTGTCGCATTCTATAATGATATCGCAACAGAGAGCTGCTTCCAACATAACACCATCAATGTTGTTTTCATTAGCGCAGTTTTCAGTTTCCTTTTCTCGTGCAACTGGTTTGTCTTCCTCTAAATTACCTTAAAATAAATAAAAGTTAATTACTTTTTAACTGGGAATAAGCCACAATTAAAGATAAAAATACGTTTATTCCATTTATCCATTTCGGAAATCGTTCTCAGAAATTGAAATTGAAAAAAAAAAAGTGGAAATTGAAACGTCAATAAACGTATTTTTATCTTTAATTGTGGCTTATTCCCAGTTAAAAAGTAATTAATTTAAAATGCCACAAGAAAATAGCTTCAGTACAATATAAATAAAAGTTGTTTTCGTATGTGCTTTATAATATTTTAAAATAATACACAGTTCAAGTTTGATGATAAAGTAGTACACTAAAATGTGGCACTTGTATTATTTTAAACGAATTTATAAATAAAAAGCATACCATAAAATGGATTTACATATGTGAGATATTGAATAAACTCGATAAGAGTTTAGTTGCAAGAGTAAACTAAACAAATTAAGGCAAACAACTTACCAATCGTTTCTTCTTGTGCTGAACTTGTTTGTTTTAAACATTGGGAAACAAGAAACTGTACTCTTGATAGACCACCGTATGACATGTTGAAGCTGCAATAAGTATATTGCAGTGATTATTTTCACATAATAATATCACTATACTACTTCAAATTTTATCACTATATTACTGAATGAAACTATGTCAGGAAACATATTAAAATTTTAAATATCTCTCTCTGTTCTCTTTCAAAAAATTATTTGAGGTTAGATTTGAAATTTATGTAAGCATAAGTAACTGTTTAATAAATAGTATTCATTATACACTCCATATTGTGTCTACAACCCTGGGTGGGTGTTGACCTGTTCAAGAATTAGTCTCCATTCCCCCCTATCTTTCGCCCTGGCTTTCCAATTTCTGACCCCTAGATTCCTCAAGTCATGTTCGACTTGAGTTTTGAATCTAGATCTTGGCCTGCCTCTCTTCCTGGTTCCTACTGGCGCTTGATAGAATATCTGTCTTTGGGGGTCTCCAGTGTCCATTCTTTCAAGGTGTCCTAGCCACCTTAGTCTAATAATTTTAATAGACCTGAGGATGTTGCATTTTTTATAGCATTGATACAACTCAAAATTGTAGCGCCCGCGCCATATCCCGCTGTCTTGTACTCCTCCATATATGTGTCAGTATTCATCTTTCAAAGCGGCGTAACAGTTCTTCGTCGCTTTTTATCATAGTCCATGTCTCTGACGCGTATGTCAGGACATGTTTAATAAAAGTTTCATATATTAGTATCTTGGTGTTTCTGCTAATTATGTATGATGTTAAGAACTTCTTTAGTCCAAAGTAAGCACTGTTCGCCAGGTATATTCTTCTCTTAATTTCTACGCTTACTAGGTTGCTGTTATTTAGTTGTGTCCCAAGACATATAAACTCCGAGACCCCTTCGAATGTGTGTGCTTCTGTCACCAGATCTTGTGGTGCCGCTATTTGTGTACTGTTCGTGACCTTCATGTATTTTGTTTTGGATACGTTAACCTGCATCGTGGGTTTTTCTAATGTTTAAGTGCACACTATATAAGCAATTTTTATGTTCACAGAGCACACTTTTTGCTTTATTGTTCTTTCATTCATTTGCTTGGCATTAGTTACCAGGGCTATCCGGCCAGGATCTGTGTATTTATACTGAATGTTCAAGAGCCGTACCTAAGGTGCATCTGGGCTTAAGCTTATAGCTCCTGAACCTGCAACAATAATTAAAGGAGAAAAAAAAAAACAAATTAAAGTCAAATGTTCAAAAGTTCTTTCACATAAGTTCTAAAGTTCTGTTGTTCTAGTCCTATAATACTGCACCAAACCGCATTAAGCACATACAATCCAAGCAAGCTGATTAAATTTTATAATGTACATTAACGAACTACACTTGAGACCTTGTTGACGCTAAAAACTTTTGCTCTACAAGCAGTGTCTATAAGATTTTGAACAACACATCAGTGAATGTTGGAACACCTTGAAATTCACTTCTAAGTAACTGGGACTCCCTTTGGTATCTAGTACATTCCAACAACTTATGCTGTAAGATGTCTAAACTGCCACATGGACACAGAGTTGTATTGATCACTTTCAATCTAAATAAACGAACCGAAACGCTGCAATGTCCACTTCTCATACGACATATTTGTGCAATTATGCCCCTCTCCAGGTTAAGTAACCTTGTAAGCCAGGCCTTTTTATATGGAACCGTATTTGCTTTAGTTCTTCTTCTTCTTCAGAAGCAAATCCACAAATGGATGTTAGCGATCACATTTTCCATTAATTCTCTATTTCTTGCAATATGTATCAGAGATTGTATGGCGTTTATCCCTGTCCATTGCCTTATGTTTCGGAGCCAGGACATTTTCTTGCGTTCCATTCCTCTCTTGCCTTCAATTTTACCCTCGATTATAAGTTGGAGGAACTGGTATTTTTCATTTCGCATGATGTGACCTAGATACGCCGTTTTCCTTTTCTTGAAGGTTTCGAAAAGTTGGCGTTCTTGGTTTATTCTTTTAAGGACATCTATATTTGTGGTTTTCGCTGTCCATGGTATTTTTAGGATACGGCGATAGAGCCACATTTCGAAAGCTTCTAATCTGTTTATATCCCCGGTTTTGAGTGTCCAGCCCTCTACGCCATATAGCAGCACTGAGCACACGTAGCACTTAGTAAACCTTAGTCTCAGTTGAAGATCGAACTCCGAACAAGTCAGTCCGATGCCCAGTCTTCAAAAAGCCACGATCCCAGGTATTTAAATTTACTCACTCTTTCAATAGACTTAGTATTCAGTGTTATGGTGGAGTTTTCAAGTGCATCCAAGTTTCTGGAGATGATCATAAATTTGGTTTTTTTGGTATTAATCTCTAATCCCATTCGCTTACTGTATTCTCCGATTATAGTGACAAGTTGTTGAAGATCGACTATGTTGTCACAAATTAAGACACCATCATCAGCATATCGATACATTTTTGGCAAAATAACGTGTCACCAAAAAGGATTTGTAGAAAAAAGAATTTTTAATTCAACATGGTTAAACTTATTTAAATTATGACTGAAAAAAACTTGTCCTAAAAAAGGTTTAAAGTAATTCTAAGCTTACTACACTTTGGCAGTACCTTTTTAACAATAATAGCGTTAGTTTAATTGAAAAACATGATTTTCGCCAAAAATGTCAGTTACATTACTTTGCCAAAAATGTATCGATATCGTATGTTGTTGATCAATACTCCATTCACTTTGATTCCCATCTTTGCATCCTCCAAAGACTCTTGAAATATGGCTTCCGAATAAATGTTAAATAAAAGAGGGGAAAGCACACATCCCTGTCGACCGCCCCTTCTTATATGTATGGGTTTGGATATAGAATTGTCTATTTTTAACTATGCCTTTTGTTGCCAGTACAAGTTTTCAATGCATCTTATGTATTTTTGGTCTATATCAACTTTCTTGAGGATCTGCATTAACTTGTGGTGTTGAACACGATCAAACGCTTTTTGATCTTTTTGGTAATCTTGGTTTAGTTATATTCAACAAAACCTCATGACAGGTTTGGCAACGTTCAAGGTCGTTAATTTCTGATATGTGCATAAAGAAATCCACATAGCAGTGTATGACGGGCGCGCGTTACGTAAATATTTTTCTGCTATGTGGATAAGGAATCCACATAGCATGTTTTGCTCACATAACATATTTTTCGAACTTGGATATTACAGCAATTATATGAATTATATGAATTACCATATAACTGTATACTGTATTTATATTACGGTGACCAAGGTAAAAATCTATTAAGTGGGAACCCACTTAGCAGTTTTTGACTTGGCAACGACGATATATGTAAGGTTTATCCCACATAGAAAAAGTCGCTTGATGAAAAAGAAGAAGTATTAAACTTATAGAATATTCAAGATGCCATCGAAAAATCCCGAAACCTTTGGTGAAGTCTGGAATGTCAGAGAACGTAAAAGGAGGAAGTTGACAGTTTGATAACAGTATTTTGAAGTTTGTTGTCATTGAATTAAAGTATTGTAATGTTGTTAGTGTTTGAATAAAGTTAAATGAGTTTAAAGAAGTGTAACAACATATAGTAGGAGTCCTGAAAGAAGAAAAAACTCCTGGTTAAATACCTTGAAACGTGAACTCGAGGCTTCAAACAAATATACAGGGCTTTTCCGGGCCGCTGCCAATAAAGTAAAATTAACCATGTATTAAATATTCAGTAACAAATCAGCATCAGAAGAAGAACCATCTATGAATTTTCTCAAAGTGAATTGTCTGTACAGGGTAAATGCACAACATTGATGCCATACTTCTTTGCAAACTTGTATTAAAATGAACGTCACTTCTTACTACTTAGCCTAACCCATCTTTTGTGTTGAGCGTAGCTTAAGTACTAATTCCCACTAACGACCCTGCCAGGCTTGCTTCTGTGAGTGGTTCTCAAACATAAATAATATTTGCTACAACATACTTGGGTTAAATTAAAATAAAATGAAATTAGGAAATGCCTTTTATTTATGTCATACAAGCAGTTTGTTTTTAATTCTACAGTAGGTATGTGCTAGCGATACAAACCATTTGTTTATGTATTTAAATAAAATGGAATAAAATAAAACTGAAATATAAACATTTTATTTAGGTATTGTTCCGTTCAAAAGTTAAGGGGGGAAGGACTTTTAAAAACCGCACTGTATATAAGTCATTGTATTTAATTTCGTGTGTAAGTAATCGTAATTGTACCCATTATATTTAGTTCCTTTTTCTGTCAATCACTGTCACATTTAGTTTCTGCTTAACTATCATCATCATCATTATTATTGTCACTGTCATCACTATCTCCGTTATTTATATTTATAAAAATTGGTTCGATATCAACCAACAAATTGTCAATTTCCCACATTTTTTTTCTGTTGCTAGTACGTGGTTTACGTAGTTTTTCCATTTCTCTGGCGTAATGACCTGGTGAGCTGCTGTAATTAAATTTCGCATTTCAGCTTCTTTAAAATTCGCGTTGCGTCCAGTTATATACCGTTTCTTTTCACTCTAAACTATTTCGATGGGATTGAGTTCACAGTGATAGAGTGGGAACCTCAGAATCTTCACATTGTGCTTTTTGGCAATATCTTCTATTCTATCTTCTATCTAAAATATGTACCTGTCATATTTTGCTTTGAAGGCCTTGACTTTATCAAGTAACTCACAGTTTAGGTAGTCTTCTTCAAAAAATAGGTCCTTTGACAGAAGCCATTCTTGAATATCTTTTTTTAGTGTTAAACTGTTGGGAATTTGTTCTGACTTTCTGCTGTGATAGGAGGCATTGCATTGTCCATTACCACAACAGTTTTTTCTGGCAAATTTAGCATTAAGTTATTTTCGAACCAATCTTCGACAATCCATCCATTTCGTCGTGGTAGTCCTGAGTATTTTTCTTCGCCAAAAACGTGAGCTCTGCTCCATCAACAAATCCACTGGTAGATCCTGCGTGCAATAAAACGAACCGTGCACCACGAGCTGTTGGAGCTTTTAATCCTGTTGTCAGACCACGAACAAAAGCATCGCGATGAGATGTAATTGTTTTATCAACCCAGTCTTTTTTCACACTGTGCCCGATATTTATCCATGATTCATAAAAATACCCTATGTTGTATCCTTCTGCACGGTATTTACGAATTGCGCGTAAATAACGATGACGCCACGAGATGATTTCTGGTTTTTCAATCAAAATTGAATTTCTGCCACATTTTATTAACACAAAATCCATATCACTCAGCAAGCGATGTAGCGTGGCCCGTGAAAATTTGGGCAAAGTTTCTTCGACATTTACAACAGCTAATATGGTGTTTATTGTTGGTGGTATGTTGTCACAAAAAAATTGATGAACTATTCTACGAATTTGGCCCCTGATACTTTCATCGTACTTGTTGTTACGAGAATTAGCAAGCTTTCGCTTCTTTGGCCATCTATAATATTATAGATAAATAATTAAAGAGGCGCAGTATATTTCTAATATATTTATTGTTTTTAAAGGTCATCACAAGCAATCCAAATCCAGAAAAGAAATCATCACGACGACATTTATTCACTACTGTGAAAATCTTCTCACGTTGCCCCCGTATTAACAAATATAATGAGAATTTTCGAATTCACCGAGTGACACATTAATTTCTTTAAGATGTCCATAAAAGGGTACGAAACAACACATCAAAATTCGTTGTCACTACCCGTTACAGCGTTTCTCTTCTGGTCGAATAGATTTAAAATTTGTTTTGACTGTACAGTATCAAAATGTATGTGACGTGTTCACTGGATCCTCTGCATTATAAATTAGCGTCGTTTTACATTATTAATCGGCCCTAAAAGTCTATTAATTAGTTTGTGACAGTTAATGCGTTGTGTTGGTGGCATGACGGTCCCCGAAATTGCGCAAAATGTTATTTGTACGGGGAGGTTCGGTTTTGCTACAGATTCGGATGTTTCTCTCGAAAAAACTGAATTTTTATTCTAAACAAATCGAATTGCCTATGATGCATCTACAGAGTGTTATTTCGAAAATCTTCCAAATCCAGTTATAAGCACTAGTTATTTTTAATAGAGAAAAATTATAGAAACGAAAAAAATAAAAATTTATATCAAGAGGTAACAAATGAAAAAAAAAACGGTATATCAATGAAAACTTGTTTATTACCAAGATTAACACGAAAAGAATCTTTAGAGTGACGAGGAGAAAATGCGTGGATGGAAGGACCGTTTAAATGAATTTCTAAATGAAATATTTAAGAACAGAATATAACAACTGGAAACGAGTGATTTAAAATACATCGCTACCTTGGAAGAAGACCGTCATAGGTCAAAATGTGACAATTTTCAGAGATGGCTATTTAAAAAATCGATAAATTTTAAAAATGTTATAAAACTTTACCCATAACTGTTACAGACTAATATTTTAGCTATGGTGTGTACTAGCCTGTAAAAAGCTATAGTCAATCCCATATTTCCTTAATCCTATTTTAGACCGTACAATTTTTGAGTTGTGACGTTCTTAAAAAAATGTGTTCAATTTTTGAAGATAAGTTACTTCTTTATTAAAATTTGTTTTACTTGATTCTTTACAAATCTTTATTTGTCACATATAAATAAGAACAAAGACGCTATAGTGTAAAATATTTAATTGGGCCATTTTTTATCGAAAGAAATTTAACGTCAGATAGTCGGTGTAAATGTTCGGCGTTATTTAGATGAGATGTTTCCCGGACGATAAATTGGTAGACAAGGTAGAATTGAATGGCCTCCACGTTCACCCGATCTCAATCCTAGAGATTATTTTTATTAGAGATACTTGAAAAATTCAGTTTACAAAACTTAACCAGCAAGTCTTGCATAGCTAAGGCAATGAATTATCGATGAATCTCGAATAATTTCTAGACAATCTTGGAGAAATATGGTAGACGCATTCTACCATCGATTTGAGTGCTGTCAACTCACAAATGGAGCACATTTTGAACACTTAATAACGTAACTATTATGTTAAAAAATATTCTAAACTATCAATTGTTATGTTTTAATGTATTTGAAAATAGTTAGTATTAAAAAATGTATTGAAACAATTTAGGCGTTGCCAGACTCCTGTTTTATGTATTTAAGACCTTCCAGACTACATAAAATCATAAGTGTTACATATGGTTGAACTCGTATTTAATAGGAGATTCCAATAATGACTGACTAATGCTTCTTCTATTGCCCACAGTTCTACGCTATCAAAAGCTTTTTCATAATCTATAAAAGCCAGACATAATGGGAGATTGTATTCGTTAGTCTTTTCTGTTAGTATTTTCAAAGTATATATACTACTCTCCAAAATTAACGCACCATCTAAAATGGACCATGATTTTGAAACTATATTTCTTTTGAACCCTTAATTGGATTTCGATAATTTATTTTTCACATCATAGGTATATTTCTAATTAATTACTATAATAATGTTTTTTGAGAAATGTCAACTTTTACCTATGTATGAGGTGTAAAGATAAAGTTGTGTTTTTTTGTCTAATTTTGCTACACTCTGTAGAATGTATTAGAAACAAACGCTACATGTTATTGATATTTCAAGATTGCCTCATTCATTCTCCGCATTTTCGTAAAAAAATCATCTCAATATTTTTATTATCAAAAAAGAAAAGTAAGTTCAAAGAATTACGTGATTTTCTACTGTCCAAAATTAATGCACTACCTCAACTCTACCATAATTTTTAAGCTATTTTTCTTTTGAATCCTTATTTGGATTTCGATGATTTTTTTTCGCACTGCAGATCTATTTCTAAGTAATTACTGTATTAATGTTTTTCTGGGAAATGTCAACATTTCATCCATGTACGGGGTTTAAAAATAAATTTGATTTTTCACCTTATTTTGCAACATCTTGTGGAATTTATTTTAAGCAAACGTCTTCTGTACTTTCAAAGCATAACATGATTTTATCGAATTGTAATACTCATTAATGGAAGCAGTTAGTTGGCTATGAAAAATCAAACAATTTGACAGGACAGTTTTAAACTGTCAACATTGTTTACATTTCAAAAAATTGTTTTGCTATTTTGCATATATTATATAGTTGACATGGACCGTATTTCAAGAAATCTAAGCCGAGATGAACGTGTTCAGGCAATTACTTTAGCTGATGTAGGGTTAAGTTATCGTGAAATAGGCTTGAGATTAGGAGTATCTCATACTACAATATCACGAGTCATTCAACGTTTTCGAGAAACAAACGACCATACGAGACGGCGTGGACAAGGAAGAGGAAGACTCACAACACCACGTCAAGATCAGTTTATCAGACTTCGTGCTATAAGAGAACGTTTTCTCACAATGAGATATTTACAAATACAAGTGGCAAATGTTCATAATATTCAAATTAGTAAAAACACTATACAAAGGCGTCTCGCTGAACAAGATCTGCATATAAGAATACCAGTCAGAGCACCAGATTTAAATGAAAATCATCGTAGAAGTAGATTACAATTGGCCAGAGAGCACCTTGACTTGAATATTAATGACTGGAAGCACGTGTTGTTCACTGATGAATCAAGGTATTGCTTATATAGCTCAGATAGACGTGTGAGAGTTATTCGACGGCCAAGAGAACGCTACGCACAGTGTAATATACGACCTATTACAATCTGTAATGATTTGGGGAGGAATGTCTCTTACAGCGCGAACGGAACTTGTTGCTTTACGAAGAGGTTCCAAGTGAAAGGTATATTACAGACATTTTGTCTAACCATGTACTTCCATTTGCTCCTTATATAGGAAATAATTTTCTTTTGATGCATGATGACGCTCGACCACATGTTGCACGTGTGGTCCGTGAATATTTGGACGAGGTTGGAATACAAACCATGAACTGGCCACCCTGCAGCCCTGATCTTAATCCCATAGAAAATTTGTGGGGTATTATTGATCGCTAATTCAGGAGCCGACAACCACCACCTGTTTCTCTTGACGACATAGAAGTTATGGTAAGAGAAGTTTGGAATGCAATTGATCAAGACCAAATACGCCGCTTGATTTTAAGTATGCCTCGTCGCTGTGAAGAAGTAATTAGATGTATAGGTGAAAATATCCGTTAATAAGTGTTTTTAGGAAAGGAAATTGTTAAAGATTGTTTAGGTTATGTTTTCTTAGGCTTTATTTGTACTAAATGTCAATAAAGTTTATGTAAGTAACGTTTTCTTTGCTTTAAATGTTAATAAAAACATTTAAAATTGTGTACAATCTTTAATAACAGAGATATTAAAATATTTTTTTTACGAAAATATTAAGAAAGGACAAATCTGTTTTAAAATATTAATAAAATGTAGCGTTTCTTTCTAATACATTCCACAGGGTATTGCAAATTACGATGAAAAAACACAACTCTATTTTTACACCCCGTATACGGATAAAACGTTGATATTTTTTAGAAATCATTAAAATAGTGATTTACTAGAAATAGACCTATAACATAAAAAAAATCATTAAAATCCAATCATTCGTTCAGAAGAAAAATAGCTTCAAACTTATGGTACCGTCAAACTGAATTGTTAATCTGTTTGTAATAATCTTTGTAAACGTTTTGTAAAGTTGTGAAAGAAGTGAAATCGGTCGATAATTTTTCAGGTCTGTGGTGTCTCCCTTTTTGTGTATTAGTATTGTTTTAGCAGTATTCCATTGTTCAGGTATGTTGCCTTCGAATAGTCATTTATTAAATAGTATTTTTAGATATGTGATGGCTTCTTCTCCGCCTTCTTTCAGCATTTCTGCTAGGATTCCATCGCTTCCAGGGACTTTATTCCTTTTTAGTTCTTATTGCTCTTTCTATTCCTTCGCCGCTTATTTCGGGCATCACTTCTGGGTTGACATTTGTTATATGCCTTTTCAAGTTCTGCTATGAGGAGTTACGGGGATCGTTTCTGGAACAATACAGATCGGTGTAGAACGTGTCAATTGAGTTTGCTATATCATATTTACTTTTTTCTAGTTGGTCTTGTTCATTTTTAATGGTTATTATGTTTTTCTTTCCTAGTTTTGGTTTGGTGCATTTGAAACTTCGGTTCTATGACTTATTCTATACGGTCTTCTTGATGTTTTTTAATGTCCTCTTTTATCTGTTTTCTTATTACTCGATTAAGTTCCTTAAATTCTGTAGTGTCTCTTTTGTTTTGTCTCAAAAGATATTTTCTTTGTTTCAATGTTTTGTGATTCTACATTTATTTTGGATTTTCGTTTTCTGTTAGGTTGCCACTTCTGAGCTTGCATTTAATAGTTCTTTTGTTATGACTTTATTGATATCGTTTAAGGTAAGTTTATCTAGATTTAATACTTTCGCGGGTTTAACTTGCTTTTTTATTGTTCTATATTAGATTTTAGTTTATCTGTGTCTATATTCCAAATTTTTTTGATTTTTTTTTAGAAACTAATATTTGTTTTTTAAGTTCGAATAAAATAATTTCATAACATTTTAATTAAAAAAAAAAATTGTATTTAGCAAAAATTGGGCAACGTTTATTTATTTAACATCTTTGTAGATATTGACTTCATTTGCAGCAAAATGCAAAAATGGCATACGATAAGTCCACTTTTCAAGTTTAAAATCCATTAAAATTTTTGTCCGTAGGTCACTGTGATCAAAACATATCGAATTTTTTACCGTCTAGTTGAGACAAATTTTATTTCAAAAATTGATTTTGCACGCGTAACACATTTTTAGAATCGCCGGTTGCTTCAAGTTTTGTTTCTAGAGTAGGCTAGTCAAGAGAAGTCTAGAAGTCAAGTTTTGTAAGCTACAATTTTTGTTTGAAACATTTTTTTCTAGGGCGTTCAAATTTTTGGTAAATCGTTTTTTTTTTTTTTTTCGTTTTTCCTCCCCTACGAGGGGGATTTTAGGGGGAAGTCCGTAGGTAGAATTGGCAAACTTTTTTTGCTTTTTTTTTTGTTTAAAAATGGAAATTTTCAGCAAAATTCAGCGTGTTCGTATGATTTTTAGTGGTCAAATCTCGGACGACTGGACTATAAGTAATTAAAAATAAGCAGAGGGTTTGGTTATACAAATTTTGGGAAACAATACTTAATACTGATGAATAGAAAACCACGTCAGTATATTAAAACAAGGGTTTTTAATCAATGCGGTAAATCTATTGTGACAATGACTCCCAAACATGGACGTTTACGAGAAATAGTATGGAAAAATATGTTGTAGGTATTTTTGAGGTGTGTTTCTGGGACGAGGATAGTTTATTTGATTACATGAAATCAACTTTAATTCAACAGTCTCTATCGGACAGGTAATGATAGTCTGTGATTGATCTTTATTAATAGACACATTCGATCATATCCAATTATCACGCAAAATACGTTTTATTATCCATACATCGTATATAATTTCATTGTAAATCATGAATCAGGTATTTGGTCTAAAGGCCGGTTTTCACGATACGTTTTATTGTACGTTTTGCCGAGAATACAAATCGTACGACAAAATGTTCGTTTTGTACAGTATATACACACTACATGTTTTCTCTTTCGCTTTCCATCTCAGTTCTAATCAGAAGTTTGTTTAGGAATATTTTTGAGAGAGATATTTTTGATTATAGACGAAACACGGAACTTCTTTTATTTTTTAAATATAATGAATCAAGGTCGTAGGGGAAAAGGGATGAAAAGGGGAAAACCAGGTGGTCAAGAGAGTGACTTCTGAAAAGAAGACAGTATTCCCACGCTTCATTACTGAAAAAACTAAGAGGGTAACCTGATGATTGGCACTATTATTTGCGAATAGACACCTTAACCTATTATCAATTGCTCATGAAATACTCACAGCAGCTCTCAGATATCTTCCTCGTCATAATTTATGATGGTATATTTAGATCATTTAAAAACTACAATAATTAAATTGATGTGGAGAATGAGAGAATGTGGAGATGTGTTTTTTGGAGAAAAAGGAAGCAAATTGAAGTGGAGCTGGTCGTGAACTTAGCCAAGATCGGCCGACACAAGTTTACACGTATCGTTTTGTCCTATCAGTTCTCGCAAAATGATGCTTCTCCCAATCAGTTCTTCAGTCTTACCTTGGATTTCATTTCGATTTGACAAGACGTACGTTTTGCTGTTTGCACGCCGGATATGATTTGTCCTATCGCTCCATACAATAAGACGTAGCGTGAAAACCGTCCTTAATATTTTTTTCATTTTTCATTATTTCAGGTACAAAAATTAAATCGTTTCCTATTTTATCTAGTTAGTTTATAATACCTATATTATAGATCATATTCATACACTTCGAGAACTAATGAGTAGTGTTCTACAGTACTCATTAGTTCTCGAAGTAGAGCAGAGTAGAGCGAAGTAGAGTGGTAATAAAATCAACAAGATATATAAAGACTACAGGGGAAAAACGCTGTAAGTCAATTTTTACCGATTTTTTTATGAATACATTTTTCGATACTTGGATACACGTAGTACAATCCACAAATATCAAACAAAGTGCAATAAGTCAAACGTTACAAACGAATAAAATAATGCTGTACAATGGAAGAACGCTGCAAGTCAAGGTTAAACTAGGCAACAATGCTATAAGTCAGATTTAGGTGCTCAATGTCCGTAGGGTACAATTTACAACGGAAAATCACAGTTAGTGTTCAGCATTCATACAAGTTGTTTATTTTAGTATCATTATTATCATAATCACAGTTTGTTTTTTAACGTTTAGTAAGTTTGAACTATTGTTTATTAATATGGAAAGTGAAGACAGTGAAATTGAAGAGGCTTTACAGTCAAAAATTACAAGAAAACGAAAAAGTTTTGCCTTTAATAGCTAAAGCTAAATCGCTAAAACTGCAAACTCACGAAACAGGCGAGGACTGCAGTTGCAAACGTTATCAGTGTTTTGAAAATATAACGGTTGAACAAAGAAATACAATTATTCGTAATTTTAATTCTATGCTGAATTGGGACGAGCAAAGTTTGTATTTGGATGGTCTAATATCCATACTTCCTGTAACTCAAAGGAGACCAAGAAAAGACGAAGAGAATTGCAACGTAAGAGATGGCTCTTTTTATTACAGAGTTTGCCTTGCGGTAACTAATGATGAGGGGCATACATCACCTGCAACGGACGTTCAGGTTTGTCAAAAAGCTTTTGTTGCTCTTCATGGCATATCCACGAGAAGATTACAAACTATTCAAAAAGCCCTAAATCATGGTACACCAAGGACAATAGAGGTAAATATGGCTCAAGACCCAATAAAATGTCTGAAGAAACTATGCAATTAATTTTAAATCACATAAAATTATTCAAAGGGCGCATTAGTCACAGCCTAAAAAAATGTAGCAGGAAGTACCTTCCAGAGGAACTTAACATTAAAAAGATGTACAAAATGTTCCTTGAGAAACATCTCAATAGAGCAGTGTACTATGAAGTATATAGAAAAACATTCAACACACGCTTTAATATCTCCTTTGAATATCCCAGAACCGACACTTGCAGCATTTGTGATGCTTCCAAAATAAAAATAAGGGAATGTAAAGATGAAGAATTAATTAATAAACTTAAAACAGGGCAGAAATTTCATTTGCTGAAAGCACAGACATTTTACAAACGAAAAACAAAAGCTAAAGTGCGAGCAAGGACCTCAAGAGAATATGAAGTCATAGCCATGGACTATAATAAAAACCTTTCAATGCCCAATATTACGAGTAACGACGTGTATTATAAAAGGCAGTTGTCTTTCTACTCCTTTAATATCCATCGTGATAATGATGTTGTTATGTACTCGTACCCTGAGACAGTAGCTCGAAAGGGTGCCAATGAAGTTTGCTCATTTCAGTATGCCTATGTGACAATCCAGCTTCCTCCTGAAGTTCTTAGTGATTTTCTGTGATTCGTGTGGAGACCAAAATAAAAATTGGACCGTATTATGGTTTCTACATTATTTAGTCCATAAAATAAACAGATTTGACTCTATTTTAGTGACCTTTACTATAAGAGGTCACTCCTACAGAAGAATAGAAAGCAGTGTTACGATTGGCTCGTCAAAAACCTGCGCCTTATAAAGTAGACGTGGTTGATAACTACTTGGTGCGTAGCTGGGACACTTTTCTTGCACCTATGTATGTTACAAAAGCACCTTTTAAAACTAGATCAATAAGAGAATTAAGCATTTCAAAGCAACATCCCAGACTAATATATTTCAGACACCTACAATGGAACAATGGTTTCTGCAGTCATTAACAAAAAAGTGACTGGTAGGGAACCACCGTATACTGGAAAATAATTCGTTTTTCCTTCTCGATCCTACTGCCCATTCCAATGGCAAAATACAAAGATCTCCAAGTTTTAAAAAATTTTGTTCAGAAAAAGGAAGAATGTATTTTCAGACCTTTGGTTGTTTGTTTTTTAATTTCTCTTGTTACCTACTGTACATGACAATTTCAGTTTTATAATATCATACTCTGTATATATGAGTTGTCAAATACTCAATACAACAGTGTTTTAGCATGTTTATTTATGAATTATGAAGTTTTGAATCTAAAAATCGCGTTTTTCCCCTGTAGTCTTCATATATTAAGACATTAAGTAGTTAAACATAACTACCGATATAGAGATCGATATAAGACCGATATAAGACCTCACAAAACACTAGTTCAAGATGAATTCTCATTTTTCACGATTGACAATACAAAAATGAAGGAAGAATCTACGTCTAAACATAAACAATCTTACTTGATTAGACTTACCTATAAACTATTCACATGGTGCACACTCGATTGACTAATTCTGTATTCTAATTCGTCAAATATATCATAATTCAGTTCCTTCTGTTTATCAACTGATAAAGTTAATTATCTCGTGATACTTAGATAATATTTTATTTGAAAACGACAGTTCTTACGCTATTCGTGTTCGGGGTATGTGATAAAATTCGCAAAAAAATGTTTATGGACGATTACGATTGGTATGGTAAGTCGATTTTTATTAGGAATATTATATAGTGGTAATTTATCTTCAACGCTTTTAATTGGAATGTATACAAGTTTTAGGCTATGTTCAGAAATCTAATCGCTCCGTAGGACAAGGAGAAATGGAGCTTTTAAAATAAATTTAGGATATGAAACCTTTCCGTACATTTCGTTTTCTCCTTGTAAAAGTTTGTTTTACATTTCTGCGTAATCTGACGCCTTCCTTGAGTTTTCTATTGTAGAGCTTTTCCAGTTTTCTTGTATTTTGCGTCTTAACGTTCTATCAGATCTTTATCTGTATCTGTCTTTTAAAGGTCTCCGGTAATTTGTAGGGTACCCCAAACCACGTAACGTCTGGTCTTTAATGTGTTTTACAGTCTTCTTCCAGTTCATGTTCACTTTATCCTGATTTTTCACTACTCTATATTCCCTTTCTTCCTAATCTTAAAAGTTTTGTTTATAATTTCTTGACAACATCTTCAACTGCATTTAATTTTATTGATTCGGCACGTGGTGTTTGCTTTATTTGTTGCTATTAGATTTATTATTGGGCTTATTTAATTAAACATTTGCTTACGATTTTGACCAAGACATTTTGCTTCTAATTAAAGCAGGAATTATAATCTTTGTTCCAACTTTCACTTTCCTGATACCTCTATGAGATTCATTTGTATTAATCCTTTAAGCAGTTGGTCGACGTTTCTGCAATGAGTATGCACGTCCCTCTGTTTTATTTAGATTCTTTAGATTCCTGAACCATATCATTGATTCGTTTTTCGAGGGATACCTTTATTTATAGACGTATTGGCCATTTGTTACTCTGTAGCGAAAGTTAGTGATTTTAAGATCTTGTCGCAGATTTGTAAAAAGTGTAGAAACTCCGTATATTGATAAGTAAATTGATGGGTATAAAAATATCCTTATCGAGATCTTATCTATGATTTTGAGCCATTAAAATGACGCATTAGCTGTCGCGACGTTTACATTGTCGTACATGTTTGGGGGTGTCCGATCAAATGTGGAAATTATTATAAAACATTTCATTTTTACGCAATTTCATGTCTGCGGCAACCTAACTCATTTTTTATTTCTAATGAAGATTGGCGACGGCTTCTTCAAATTCATCTCTAGATTGGACTTTTCTTATTATGATTTGTAGGTCTAGTCCTGTCCATTCCTTGTCCTATACAACCATGTCATTTGTCGTCTGCTAGAACCGCGTTTTCTTTCATATATCTTTCATGTCTGCATTTATGTCCAAGATAAAATGTTTTCCGTTTTTTAATCATATCTACAAGTTCACGATTTACGGTACACTCGATAAATTCAAAACATCCTAATCCTGAAACTGCTTTTCAACCCCAAATCATCCTAACGGATCTACAATGACAACTTTGAAAGTAAATTACTTGTTTATTTATTTATTTCAACGGTGGAACCATTTACAATAAAATACAACAAATAGTAAAAAGTAAAGATCATGTACAATAAACATCAAAACAATAACAAAGAAACAAGTAGACAGTTAAAATTTGTACATTAAAACAGTATATTAAATCACAAAAGTTAAAAAAAACAAAGTATCACATATCTAAATTAATAATTCTTAGAGTTCTTAGAGATTCTTAAGTTGTCTTTTGAAATCATTAATGTTTGGGCAGAAAGGATCCAATAGGAGGTCATTGCAAGAGCTGAGCATTCTCGACAAGGGAAAATGACGAGCATAATCAGTCAGGAATAGAAAAGAGTTCAGTGTGTCGAGTTCTATGTATTGTGTTTAAATATACATTTAGACTAGGGTCGATAATTTTTGAAACCAAAAAAATTATAGTAGAATGAAACCTATTGGAGAAGGAAGAGAATATGCTAAAAATGGAAGAAAAAATAAATTCCACTCCCATCCGAGGTCGGAAAGTGGGAGGGGGTGAGTTTTTAAGGAATTTAAGAATTAAGAAATAGGTTTCAGGTTTTAGAAATAAATGAAAATGGAAGTGAAGATATAGATCAGCGATGGAACTCAATAAAAACAACTATTACAGAAGCAGCAGAGAAATCTATCGGAAGAACGAAAAAAACAAAAAAGAAAAAATGGTTCGACGACGAATATGAAAGAACTCTAAAAGAAGCAAACAAAATAAGAATTGATTATCTGTCTAATCCATCAGAAGAAAAACGTATACGATTCCACGGGGAGAGAGCCGCAGCTAGAAGAACGCTTAGACAGAAAAAGAGACAATATCTGCAGCAACAAATCGAAAAAGTAGAAGAACACAGACGAAATCAAAGTAAAAATTTCTACAGAGAGGTAAGACAACATAAGAGTGACTCGTATATAAGCTCACCCAACTTAGTAAGAGATAAAAATGGAGAAATGCTAGCTGCCGAAAACAAAATAATAGAAAGATGGGCTGAATATTTTGAAGAACTCCTGAATATCCAAAATTTCACTGATGAAAACAATGAAAATGGTGAAAACAACAAAGAACATGCGTATCAAACCGTTGAATGGAAGAAATTACGCATGCAATAAAAACGCTTAAAAACGATAAATCCCCTGGTCTATATTGATGCCGAGCTAATTAAAACAGGCGGTCATGAACTCATAAGTAAAATCTATCAATTAATAGAAATGGCAACAAGAAATAATGCCGAAAGAATGGTTTGGTAGTATTATTGTACCAATACACAAGAAAGGAAAAAAGGAATCATGCATGAATTACAGAGGAATCTCACTAATCAACACTACATGTAAAATATTGGCTTCGATAGTATTTAAAAGATACGCCGAAGAAATAGTTGGTGACTACCAGTGTGGGTTCAGGCCTGGCAGATCGACTATTGATCAAATATTTACAATAAGACAAATGCTTGAAAAGTATTGGGAATACAATCACTACGTGCATCAGATTTTTATAAACTTCGAACAGGCTTATGATTCAATTAATCGTGCAACATTATGGAAGGCAATGATCGAGCTCGGCATACCCAAGAAACTAGCTGCGGTAACACAAATGTAAGTAACTCTTGCACAAGTTAGAATAGGGGGAAAAATATCAAATGCTTTCTGCGTAAATTCTGGACTGAGACAGGGAGATCCGTTGTCCCCATTGTTGTGTAACGTGGCCTTAGGATATATCATGTGAAAAATGTATCCAAAAATCAAACCAGACATACCTGCTCGGGGAGCAAAAAATCATACTCGCCTTTGCCGATGACGTAGACGCAGTAGCACAATCAACATTAGAAATTAAGGATATCTTCTCGAGCTTTGAAGAAGCTGCATTAAACATCGGTCTAAAAATAAATGAAGACAAATCAAAATACATGGTCGTCTCAAAACAAGAACGACGGCGAATAAGGCAAAACATTACCATAAATGATCACAACTTCGAAGTGGTTAAAGAATTTAAATATCTAGGAGCAACAATCACAAATGACAACAAATTAGAGCGAGAAGTTGAAACGAGAATATTGGCAGGAAATAGATCTTTCTTTGCAATGCAACATCTGATGAAGTCGAAACTTCTTTCACGAGGTGCAAAGATCCGGATATATAAGACGATAATACGACCAACAGTCGCGTATGGAAGCGAAACATGGACGATAACAAAAAGAGAAGTAAATAAATTGCTGGTATGGGAACGTAAAATTCTTCGAATGATATGGCTCTTGCAGAGACAGCGTGACAAACGAACGAATGGAGGGGCAGATACAATAACGAGCTAGAGTCTCTATTCGGAAAAGAAAATCTAGTCAGATATATAAAGGCCAATAGACTCAGATGGGCAGGACATGTGATACGCAGTAACGACAATCGCCTTATAAACAATGTGTTCTGGGAAAGGCCAGATGGAAGAAGGTCTGTAGGGCGGCCTAGAAAAAGGTGGAAAAATGCAGTCAGAGAAGATCTAGAGAAGATGGGAGTGCGACAATGGGAATTACTGGCATAGGACCGACAAATATGGAAGGCAATAGTAAACGCGGCAAAGACTCACGAAGAGTTGTAGCGCCATTGATGATGATGATGTGAGTTTTTAAGGGTAAAAATCGGTTTATCGCGATTTTCGGCGAAACTACAAGTGCTATGAAAAAAATTTAAATGGAAAAGTTGTAGGTAACAAAAAGATCTACATCAAAGATGTAGATTTTGTTTTTGATTTTTTATTTTTCTTTTACAAAAAAAAAAATTTCGAAATTTTGTGAAAACTTGCCTTACTATGTACCAAACACAATGTAATTTTTTGAAATTGAAAAATTTACCTACCTTTGCTGTAGTGTAAAAAAAATATACGTTACTATGGGAAATGTTCTCAAGAAACGCAAAAAACGAAGAAAACTCAACTCGAAATTTTTTTTTTTCATTATGTACAATTTTGAGATATTTTTTATAATGAATACTGTAATTAGTCATGTAGCTTAAGATTTCATGATGCATTGATAAACAAAAAAAAATATAAATTCACAGAACATTAAGATTGCAAAAAGACATGTGAAAATAGCTGTTAAAAATATTCAGGATAGGATTTAAAGAGAATTTCATCAAAAAAAAAAAAATGTAACTGCTATTCGCTGTTTGCGTGACCGACGCGACACCTATTGCCTTCATCTGACAGTTTTGGACCTCCCAATTTGAGGTTAAACATATGTTAAATACATACGACATTGACAATTATTAATAATTAGTTTTTTAATTATATTTTTTCAGTTTATGTACAAAATAAATGTAGTATTAAAAACTGGGTTTTTAAAAAATTCATCACAATTTATCTTTTCAACCAAAACGACGAAGAAAGAAAAAAATCTAGTACTGGAAAATCAAGTTTTTCATGTGGAAGATCATGTAATTAAAAACAATAATAGTAAAAGGTATGATATAAAAACTAAAGTCATCAGGCAGGCTGCAGTTAGCTGAAAGCCTTATGAAATATCATTTAAGGTAAATTATTTAAATTTTTCCTATTTCAATTGCATAAAAATGAAATAATGTGATATTTACTTTTTCATATTAATAGCACGAATCCATCTTTTCTTTTCCCTAATTTATATGTAATCTTTGGAAACCTATAAAAACTACACTATTTTTGCTATTATTTGCACAATTAAATACGCAACATGTATTTGCACCCATTTTTGATAAAATTTATGCGTAAAAGATAGGTCCAATTTTGTCATATTTCGCCGCTACGCACGCTGCCATCGTTTTAAGGTACCCCTACCATGGTCACGCACGGAGCGAATACGATTTTTTTGTACAATTTAAAAAGCTGGTTTATTATTGTTTAATTACATTTTTGTCATGAGCAATCTTAAAATATATATATTTATGATGTATACATTTATCATAATATTTTTTAGGGCAATAATTTTTGCCTCTTTGATGGCATTCCTTCGTCGCCTTCTGATTCTAGAAGATCTTCGAAATCTTCAAGAGCATCACCGTCTTCATCTCCAATATTGTTTCCTGTCTGCGTTACATCCTCATCCAAATTGTACATAATGTTGAAAAAAAAAATTTTCGATGCGAGTTTTCTTCGTTTTTTGCGGTTTTGAGAACATATCCCATAGTAATGTATATTTTCCGCAAATCGCCAGGAAATTTTGACATTCCTGTCAAAATTTCTTGAAGAAAAAGTCAGGACTTCCTTACTGTAAGGAAATGATATTTCCGTACAGTTGTTAGTGTTCTACATAAATGATAGAAAACACATTGCTTATAAGGAATTAATTTATATTTTGAAAACATCAAGTCATTGCTGAATACATTTTTAAGATCAATTTGTTATATTTACAGTAATTTGACAGTTAGTACAATTATTGAACATTGGAGGAACACTCTTAGAACTATGAGAAACATTTTGGACAACATGCAGGGTGGAAGTGTCATTTTGTTGAATATTTTGTACTGTGAAAATTTTATTTGCCACCTCAACCTTATTGTTAAGCGATTCTTCGATATATCCTTCAGCAACTTTTGATGACTTCCATCCGCCATGCCTCTTTAAACTAGTTATGTCGGCACCAGAGTCAACCAATATTGTTGCAGAAGACCGACGAAAGCAGTGACCAGTATATTCTGTCGGATTTACCAAGTTCAAATAAGTAGCAATTATTTTGGGCATTTTTTTAAATTGATGAATTCCTACCACTTGTCTACAACCCTTTCCGCTTTGATATTTAAAGAAAAATCGGTCACTGTTCATATTTTCTGGTCTTGACGAAACATACTTTCGATAAACATTCAAGTAGATCTGATTAATTACAAATGATCTTGGTTTGTTGGTTTTCGAATCAGGTATGCTGATTAAAAGCTTAGATTCTAAGTCTTCTATATCGTGTACAGTCATTCGGACTAACTCATCCATTCTACAGGCCCCAGAAATACCAAATATTACAGCCACCTAAAAAATAAATAAAGCTATAATCTAAATAGAAATTAAAACCTTGTAAACTACCTTAATCATTAAATTTTCTTTATCTGGAGCTTCCTGGATAAATTTTTCAATTTCTTCCTACGTTAAAATCTTAGATTTCTTTGCCCTATAACCTTGAGCTTGCCGTTTCAATAAAGAACGAACGAACGAAGAAGTTTTGAGTATGTAGATATATCTACATTGTGTTTAAGTGCAAGGGTTGACTTCAGCATTGAATAATTAGCCCATAATGTTGAAGATTTCATCTTTAAACAAAGGTCTAGGATGTAGGCCATTACAACATTTTCTGAGAAAGAACTCGTATTTTTACTCATGCGATAATCCATAAAACGTCTGTATGCATTTTCGTACTTTTCTCTTGATTTCTTTGGCAATAATTCTAATGAAGCAGTATTCACTGCCTCAACCAGCTCTGGAGGAGTCCCAGGAATGGAAATTTCATCATCACTTATCATTTTACTTTCGAGAACACCAGCAATTAAATTTATAAGCGTCAAGTTTGACAATTCAACTTCAATACGTTTCCATAGTAACCCAAGTAATTTTATTAGGAATTTCAAAGCACCATTTATTTGGGAATAAAATTATCGCGTTTTTTTTTAAATCAATCAATATCTGTCGAATTTTAAACGATTTGCGGAAACATAGTATGTTTACCTCGTAGGAAAAGCCACATTCCTGGACTCTGTGTTGCTAAGTCTCGGCTTGCGCCTCGACTTAGCAATCTTCACAGTCGTCCAGGAATGTTAAGCTTTTCCTACCCGGTAAACAATGTACTATTGTTTTTACACTATCGGAAAGTAAAGATTTCAACAAACAAAAAGCGTACCGACTTTTTTAAAAAAGCTGATATTTTGACGCGTGAATTTTCGATTGAAAATTAGGATGCTTTTTTGATATTAAATCAATATCAGGTAAAAAAAAGAATTTTTCACTTCCAAAAAATTACAGTGTAGTTGGTACATACTAAGGCAAGTTTTCATCAAATTTCGTAAAAAGAAATTGTTTTTTTCTTTCTTTCTTTCATCTGTAATAGTATTTTTTCTGTCATCCACTGTTTTTTAGCCTCTGACTTACGTTGTATCAAACTTTCTTGAGCTGGTTTCAGTAATGTGTTTTTTATATTATACCACTTTTTGTTTGCATCCATAATTTGTTTGTTGTCAGTTAGTGTTTTTTGCATATGAACATTCGCATTATTTTTTAATTCGTTTTTTTATTTTTTCGTTTTTTAGCATTCTTACATTAATTCTTCGTTGTTGTTTTCTGAGTTTAATTCTTTTTAATTTTATTTTCACGTCAGCAACTAACAGATTGTGGTATGAGTTATCTGCTCCAGGATAAGTTTTAACTGAGGTTATAGAGCATATTTTTTGGGGTCCCAAAATTAATATTCTCGGCAAAATCAGCTTATTCCTTAGGATTTTAGAGGTTCAGTGGTATTTTTGTCTCTGACGATTGGAGTGTTTGTTAAGAGTCCAATTCTATTTAATCGTTGTATTGCCCATTGGCAATTCAGGTATGCTATTCATGTACTTTTCTTTGACTGAACGTTACAATAGGGAGTGTCTTTACTTTTGTACTATTATAATCGTTTATATTTCTATAAAATGGAAATAACCCCGTCAATAAATAAGTTAATAATTAAACGGAATGAGGTGATTATAAATATTTCCTTCCGTTTAAAAGTCCCATCAAATCTATATAAAAACTTAATAAAAAGGAATTGCCAATTAGATTTTATCCAACCGATTTTTTTACCGTTACTACAATACAACTACTACTACTACTTCTGAAAAGAAATATCCTACTTATTCCTTCTCGCCAACCTCCTCTCATTTTTTTGTATGTCTCGTCTGGAGATCCGTTCGCCTCTTAGGTGCGCTGACGTTGAACCCCCTATTTGCAGGTATCTTGGAAGATGCGAGAAACACTAAAAGTAACGTGAACTCCATTCTCTTCACGGTGAACTGAAATGAAATCTCCGTTAGGGTTGGACAGTGGCGCGACAACGCAAATTTTCGAAACGAAATAGGTGTGTTGTGTAAATATTTATATTGTCGACATGTATTTTTATGGTATTGTAGATTACGTGAGAGTAAATATTTATTATAAATATAATTATTGGTCTATTTTATCTGTTGTCTCATCATTATGCAGAAAAGATATATATTTTTATACATTAGATGCCGTCACAGTCATCGTCACAAGTAATCGTCACAGTAATCGATAACTACTGTTGTTTTTTCGAGTACTTCTTATAAACTATTTACTTCTGTTCATTATTTTGCATGGTCACACCAGAAACGCCATTGTTGTCTTTCCAAAACCCATGTAACTGGAATCATTGATGCCGGTCTAAAGTTTGCCCTCTAATTGAATAATACATGAGGTTTCAATAATGATGTATCACATGCCGGGCGTACGACATTTCGACACTAATCAGGTAGCGACTAAAATTTAATGGCAATTTTCGACACCAGCCCCAATTCCGGTTTTTATCTTACCGGTATATTCGACACCAAATAAATATAGCTGCAGCATAAATAAAATACCATAATTAATTTATTTATTTATTTTAATAAAAGTAATGTGCATTTTATTTCTTTATAACTGTAATAATATCTAAATATAATACAACTAGTACCTAATTTTTGTACATTTTACCGTTAATATACTTGTATACAATGATTTATTTGCTATTATAGGAATGATAAGATACAGCTTTTATAAAATCTAACCTACGTATTTGTTGGGATCGTAGTTTATCCATCATTTTCTCCAAAAATGCCAATTTAGCCTTAACAGTAGTATCTTTGATTTTTGCTGGTATATGTAAACTATTTATTTTGACATAAGTGTCTACTTGAAATTCTTTTAACTTTTCAATAAAAATAAAAATAGAAGGATGTGTTGAATAAAAAGAAGAATTAAATCTCGAATGAAAGGATTCACAGGCATTTGTGGTCCTCGCAATAGACGGATTCTGATTAGACCATATGTGTGGTGGAAATAGAGCGCTATCGAAAATGTAATTTTTCAGTAAATAATCTGCATATATATCAAGTGTTGCGTTTATAGGTTTATATGACATTAAATCATAAAGAAAGCATTCTTCAACTTCTGCTGGATTTAAATAAGTTAAACCAAACGTATGCCTTAACCATTTTCCAATTTCTGAATTTGTATCCTTATATTTTTGTACCAAACCCAATGATTGAATTTTTTTAAACCAGTTTTGGTGTAAGTGAAAACGGCATCCACTAATTTTTGCATTGGGCCACATATACAATAAAGCACAGTGAATTGCTTTTTCAAAGTCGACAAATATTTCAGTTGGCTCTAATGATAATTGAAATGTTTCAAAAATTTTAGACCTTAATAAAGAAAATAAATTTTTGTATGTCATTGACAATTTGTCCTTTAACAAACAGTATGCTAAATGAACATAATGTCCATTTTTCAAGCCATGTATAGTAAATAATTGTAGAAAATATTTGGTACTGTATGAAAATGTACCATCCATATACAAAGTTTTTAATTTACTCAACAAACGAATATTTGTCTCGCATGAAAATACAATTACATTTAATTCAGGATGATTTAAAAACAAAAAACTTTCATTGCGACAGGTTTTAGGAGAATAATTACTAACCGCGTTATGGACTTCTGATATGCTTCTTGGTAACGGACCTGGTAACAGTTTACGACGACAGTTGTAAATGTTCTTTCTTATGCTAGCTATGTCAGGAACCGTCAGCAAATTGGCATCACACTCAGCAACAGCAGTTCTTGTAATTTTGGCAGGCTTTTCCGATATGTCCTCTTCGGCTTTTCTTTTACATGCATTGGTTGATCTTTACTTCAAGCTTTTTTGGATCGGCTTCATGATTATGTACCAAATCACTTCTTGAGATGGTGAGGTCCTCACAGCCTATTGTAAACACTTTTGCGGAACACTTAGTGTTTCTTTTAATGCAGCGCCAAAATATCTCGCCGCTTTTTAACACTTTCTGTTTCGAGAACGAATGATGCTCCACCACTAATAAATCTCGACCACGGGAACTTTTTATCAAACTCATTTTTTAAATATCCGTATACGTGCACAAGTCAACGTCAAACAAGAAATAAATTACAAAATAATTTAGTCACAAGTACACAAGTGCCACGCCCCCCGCCGTGGTGTCGAAATTTCCTATAATAAAATTTGACCCTTCGATTACCCCAGGTAAAAAGACAATTTGGTGTCGAAAGTTCGCCCGCCGCACATGCCTTATACAATTGTTGTTAGTTAAGAATAATATTTATTACCTATTTTTGACAGACGTCAATAAATAAATAAATAAATTCTGTTAGTGTGTGGAAAATGGAGAAAACAAAATGAACAGTTCGACCGTTTCCTATAAAAACTGATTAAAAAAACTGAAAAAGATTACCAGATTATTCGTCTTCGTTCTTCTTCTTGATGTGCCCCATTGTGAATGTTGACGATCATCATGGCAATATTTATCTTATCTGCAGCAGCGCGAAAAAGCTGCACAGATATTGTATTGAACCAGATTTTGAGGTTCTTTAACCAAGATGTTCTTCTTCCTGGACCTCATTTTCCAAATATTTTTCCTTGCAGGATGGCTTGAAAGAAATAGATTATTAGTCTATAATTTTTTTATAGTGCGGCTATCCTTCGCGAGCTCTTCGCGGCATGACAGAGCTCGCGAGGGTTACGATGTTTGTCTTTTTAGTTTTGCATATAGCTGCTTAGAGGGCGTTACCAATAAAACCTTTCGACACAAATGTAACCTCAATCTTTTGTTGATATAAATGACGAATTTCATGGCAGAACATTTTTGAGCAATAATTTTTTACAATTTTCGGAGAGGATTATCTCAACAGCGATGTCTTACTGAAATGATTTCTGTGTTTGGGAACGAAGTCACTATTTCCCGCTGTTATTGCGAATTTCAAAGTGGTCGCTCCAGTCTCAGCGACGAATCCAGGCCAGGTCCACCCAAAACGGCAGTTACACAGCAAAACATTAATGCGATTCGTCAGCTAATTAAAAGCAAAAAGCGGTTCGCATCAAATGGTGTCGAAAAACATTGGAACAGCTCAACAAAGGAAGCTCAAAAAAGGTTTTTAGTATTTTTAGAGGCGATGAATCTTGGATTTACTCCTATGAACCGGAAAATAAACGCCAATCCGCTGTATAGGTGTTTCACGATTAGGAAAAACCAACAAAAGTGATCCATTCTCGAAGAGTGCCAAACAATTGCTTTAGAAGGTCGAAGAACGGTTACTTCTGATTTACCGTTAGGTTACCGTTTGTTTACCAGAAGTAAGTATCGCGAAACTCCGACAAAGCAACACCCAACGGCGAATCATTCTACATCAGTACAATGCAACTGCTCATACTGCCCAAAAGACAATAAAGTTTTTGGAGCTTCAAAATTTCGGAATTGTTAAACCATCCACCGTATAGCCCCGACCTAAATCCCAACGACTTGTACACGTTCCCAAAGATCAAGAATTCAATGCGTGGACAGCGATTTTGAAGGTGACAACTAAAGACTGGAATAACTGTTTACCAATTGGTTTGAACGTATGCAAAAGTGTTTTACGGTGTCAAACGCTTTTTCATAATCGAAGAATATGGTCCATGCAGGTTAATATAAGATTTTTGTCTGGAGAATGCGAAGGAATACGTAAAGCAGATGGCTCATTAAGCTGATCACCTTTAGAGATCATTTTGTAAGTTGAGTAAAGCCAATCCGTTGGAATATAACCGGTGCTATATATATGGCATTGGAAGTTGACACCAATATGTCGATTTTGTCACCTTCCAACAAATTTATATCTTCGTAATAATGCCATTTGATGCTGAAACTTTACCCTGCTTTGCTACTTTTATAGGGTACTCCACCTAGGCAAGAATAATGGAAGTGTAGCATACATTTGTCATGTTTAAGATAGTAGTAGGGAGATTCGGTATATGATCCTTAAAGATAGACGAGGCATAGTCTGTCCAGATTTTCACTAGTTCTGCTTGGGTCGCATGTAGTCTCCTTAATCATGCTTCAGTTAAGTATTATGGTGTTTCCTGTATATACCCGAAGTTTCTTTTACCTTTTTATGTAACCCAAAGCTGTCTCGCTTTTCTTGCAATGATTTTAATGATTCAGAACATACTTCTATCCAGATTTTCTTTGCGGTTTTAATTTTTGCTCCTATCTTACGTTGGGTTTTCATGTATTTTTATTGATTTTGATATATTCTGTATTGTTCTTTCGTTATCCACCATCCACTGTGACAGTCGCCGTTGAACATTAGTGAAACAAGAACTTTCAAATTAGGTATTACTTGCGATATGATTTTAATTAAAATAATTTTAGAAAACAACACCCATTAACCAAAAAAAGTTATTAATTTAATTTTTATGGTTCAGAAAATAGTTAATGGACTTTGACGCTCATTTTGCTTTAGCTTTGATACAAGGCTAAATCGAACCAAAGGCAATGTTTGACCAAATATGTTTCCACGATCTGTAAGAGCTTTTGTGTGTACGATACATCTTTGTTTGTAGCTTTTGGATATACTTGAGCGTTTGCTGTCGAATCTTTTTCTATTTGACTGGACCGCTCATGGTTGCTCGAGTCTTTTTCAGTGCTTCCTGAGTTTTATTGCTGTTTTTATGACTAGCCTTTGAGTAGTTTATCTGTATCTTCGAAATATGATCTGTAACTTGTAATACTTTTCGCATTGTTACTTTTCAATGATTTCTTTGTTACGCTTTGTGCTTCTTCCTGGTCTATTATTCTAGGTCTTGAGGAGACAGGGAATGAAAAATTGCTCCCGGCAGAGTCCTGGAAAATACCTTCCGGGACTTTACCGAGAAAAGATTTATGAAACCTGGGTGTCACTTTATACCCGTACTTAAGTCGTCTTTACCTTCCACTCGGCCGTAAAGATGAATATAATGATACATTTAATCTGAATGGTGCTTCTTTTTGTGCAATTCTGCCTGCATCATAAGCATCAAAAGTCAAGAAATGCAACTTATTTGCTACTTCCGTTCTTCTGTTTGCACGGAAGATATTCCTCATTCTTCTATTTTTATTTGCGTGTGATGTTTGCTAAAGCACTATATTCTTTTACAAAATCCAATGTCCCATCCACGTTCCACTCCATCTTATTAAGTTATACCGAATTATACCGAATCCTACGTTTTAATTTACGCGACACCGTGCTTCGGAAAGCACGTAAAGCAGTCGATACCAGCTACTAAAGTTATTAATCATAAAAACCTGAGCCAGAAGTTTACTTGACTGTAAGATTTATAATAAGCCAAATGGCTGTAGTATGACCGGTGATAAAAACGACTTACAAAAAAAAGCCAGACTTGTACAGAACTGTAACTCATATAACATCGAACACACGTCTTTGTACCTATATTCAAGAACGTCTTATGTGGGAGTGTACACTGAATTTGTAGGAGTGACCTACTTCTGGATTCTTCGACTGTTTACTTAATTATCTGGAATGTATTACTAGGCTATACAAAGACTGGTTTCTTACGAAAAAGACAGGCCATTCACGTTCTGACTTGTAGTCCGACTAGTAGTCCATCTTCTGCAGTTGGATCTGAAATCGGACCGTGAGTGGGCTAGTTGGATTAGTTGGACAACTAGTGGTACGAGTCGGAACATCTAGTGGGATGACTTGAAGGTCCGACTTCCGACTGGTGACTATGTCGGAGTCGGAGCGTGAATGGTGAAGTTGGAATGGAAGTCGGATCGAAAATTTCCTGTCAGTTGACCTTCAGCACCTGTTACGTATGAAATTTCTACGAAATACTTTACGCAAAGATCTCTAGTTCGCGAATATTTAATAGAAAACAAACTTTCAATTGCACGAAAATTATTTTTTTGTTTCATCAAAATCATTTTGTTTTGGGAAAATCATTTTCCTTTCTGTAGATCTATTTCGGATATTCCCATACAGGAACAATTTCCAACACTCCGGATTGGCTACGGAAGAATTATCAACAAACAACGAAAATTAAATCATATTTGTACTGAAATTAGACGTAACTGTTTCCTTATATTTTTCTGAAATTATTTTCTTGTTGCATCTTATGCAAATTTACTATTTTAATTGGAAATCGGACGTTGAACTGAAGTTGCACCGCTAGTTGGATAGCAAGTTGGAGAGCGAGTGGAGACGAATATCCAACTTAGTATTCCTACTAAGTGGGACCGCAAGTTGGAACACATATAGTGTTGTTGAATCACATAAAAAATTTATAAAAAATATAAATAAATAGTACATCTCTGAAATCTCCTTACAAATTAGTTTTAAACAATCCACGAAAGTAAAACAATAAAATTGACAATTAAAGCATTTGCAAATGAAAACATCCCCATTTAAATATGATGAGCACATGCAACTCCTTACATCTCACTTTGCGTCTCTTTATGGAGTGCGCAGTTTGCCTCATTCTGTCTCTAATCGCATGAGGCAAGTTGCTTAAAAAGATGTATCGTCTAAATGAGCTTTAAGTGTATTATAAACTTGATATATCAGCATTGAAAAAAATTACGCCCGAGATAGACATCACCTCGCCCATAATTTATTGTTTTTTCATAAATGAAATGTAACAACAAAATCAGACAGTAGAATGAATAAATACTTTACAAACCCCAGATAACTTTGTTCATCCACTGTAGGTAATTTAGTTTGGTTCGAATCAAGCTAACTATTTTTTATACAGAAAATGACGACATGATATCTCGCTAATATGCCATATTAACATTTTCTTCACAGAGCGATCGACGTGAGTCATCATCGTATAATCTGATAAATTTGAATTCAAAGAAACGATCCATTGTTTAGTAATTTTATGTAATTAATACTAAGTTATCGCCTAAAATTACTATTCAATATGAATGTTATGTCACACCTACTGATTCTTAAAATAGTAGATTAAACTATTCTACGAGTGTATATGTCTGAAATATATATTACCTTATTAAGACAGGTAAAGTTATGCAGCTTCTTACTCGACTTGTATGCTTAATAAATAATTTAGATCCATTTTTTCTTAAAGATATTTCCATGTTTTATCGTTGGACTGCTTAATGTAGATTATTCTTTAATAAATTATTATTTTTCCAGAAATATCATAAAAGACCAATGAAGATCTGTGATTAAGTAGGACGTATTATTAGCTGGTTAATTAATTAAAATCATAAACGAAAAATTGAAATATGTTCTTGGGAATAAAATTAGCAATTAAGGGGACTAACTCAAAAATTGTTGTCATTGCAGGAAAAACTCACTTACCTTTTGTTAAATAGTGTTAATTGTAGCGAAGACAGCATTTAAGATCGCTAGCGCCTGATGTCGCGACGGCGGGAAGGAATGGACTTAATGTCTTGTGGTGTAATTCATAATAGTAGTTGTAATGTATTCATAATAGTAATATTCTGTTCTTGGTAAAATTGAAACAGTCTTTCATTTCGCTGACCTAATCCATGTTCTCCAATGATATTCTCAGATCTACCTTTTCCCACTTTTGCATTGAGGTCTCCCATTATTATCGATATTTCATGCTTTTTTGTAAGCTGAATTAGTTCTTGTAGGTCTCCGTAGCACTCTTCAATTTCAGTGTCGGGTTTATCAGTTGTTTTAGCATATACCTGTATGATATTGATATCGATTGGACTTCCATGTAATTGTAGAAGTAGCATACAATCCGAGTGGTAGACCACCTTTTTAATGCATTTTTCTATATCTTCGCTTACGATGATACCAACTCCATTCCATTGCTGTCTTTGATTGTTACCTGAGTAGTATATTGTCTTGTTGTCAATTTTCATCGTTCCTGAATTAGGCCACCTCATCTCACTAATGCTAAGGATACTAATGTCAAGTCTATTCCTTTCTTGGATGGTGTTGTGGATTTTGCCGGCTTCATACATACTGTTGACATTCCAGGTTCCAATTTGTATGATTTGTTTATTTTTAAATCTTTTAATTTTCGGATGGGTCCTAGCCTTCTTCGTGGGGATTCTTAGGTCATATAATAGATTAAAAAATATAATAAAAGCAAAATATGTAAATAAATATCGATCTTATCGACCGACCAGAGGACCAGTTGCGTTTTTTGGACACTCCTCCACGTACGTTGTTCCTTGTTGCTACGTAGTTTTGTGTTGTTCATTGTGATTTTGTGTACTCCACATAAAAAACCTTCATGGAGTAACAAACGTCATCGAATAAATGTCGCGTATTGTGTGTGCATTATCGCCAAAGTTCGATCGAACTTTTATTGACTTTCCAAATTCGATGTGTGTGCGCCTAGTCTAATTCTATGTTCACGCTACCATAACGATTCGTTTAACAGTCACCACCATAAGTTTTAATTCACCAAATAGTTAAGATTACTGGCAACATTCGTAATAGAACGTAGCAAGCGAAATTTTGAACAATATTTCCTAGAATTGGAAACGGCGGCGGCGAAATAGGTCGGTCTAGTCATCAACGAAGGCAAAACGAAGTACATATTGGTTACTATATATTCTATACCAAATGAGGAACGGTAAACAGCATTTGGAAGTCATATCTTTAAACGTGTTGACAGCTTGACATACCTTGGCTCTCTAGTGACTATTACCAATAAAAAAGCGAAGAAATTAAAAGACGAATAAACCTTACTACTAAGGGCATACCAAGGACTCCAAAAACGATTCCACTCAAGAAATATCCAAAGTAAAACCAAAATTATTATACAGATAACGACATTGTTTGACTGTTTGACATGTTGACCACAGGAATTAAGATTTATTGAATCCCATTTTTAGAGTACATTTATTATAATGCTCTAAAACTAATTTTTTGGTTATTTTTTAGCCTTAATAGCAATAGAAATAAATAAGTAATGTATGCTTTATTGTCACTCAAAATTGTACAAATTTTATGGACAAAGCTTGTAACAATAAGACAAGAAAGAAGAAAAAAAATCAGAATAAGAATCTTTTTAGATCAGAATAAGAATACTTTGAAATAAAAAAAAACAATAAAATTCTTCCAAACTTAAACATAAAAAATACTACCTAATTAAGAACCTACAACCTTCGTAAAATGTACCTAACAAAAAATAAAAATTAGGATAGCAGATTAATTAATTAAGGGCTCAAATATTCCACTTCCTTGTGCTAAACAGTAACCAAATATGTCAACGGGAAGGCGTCGAACTGCCGGAATTATCTCATTTTGCGAAAGTTGTAAATATTTGGACCCGTTTAGGTTTCCATCGATAAAAAATAGACCGACAATATGGTCGCCTAACATCCCAGTCCAAATATTTAATTTTTGCGGATCTGCGTTCGCACTGCAAGGTATTTTTCCGAGAATACCTTGCAACGGATGGATTGTGTTTTTTATGTAATAAAAATGAAGATTCGTCAGAAAATAAAATATTTTTTAAAAAGTGTACATTTTCATTCTGTTTATCTAACATAAATTCACAAAACTCCATCCGACTAAAGTTATCTTCCAGAAACAGTTGTTGTGTTGATTTATCTGAAAACAGTGATACCCATTCCTTTTGAGAACTCGCTGGACAGTTCTAGCATTCACGTTAACTTCCCTAGCAATTTGTACACTATTGCAGGATTCACTAGCTTCCACAAATGCATAAATATCATTATCCCTGTTTTGACGCTCCTCATCGACAGGTCTAACACGTGGTTCGTTACCTTCATGACACTTTTTACAACTGTTTACACATCCCGAAGTTTGAAAATGTTTAATGGTATTTTTAACTGTTGTAACACTTGATTTGGGTCTATTTTCGAAGGCAACAATAAATAAAATCAATTACTTCGCGTATCGAATGACCCTGAAAGTACCATGTTACAAGTTGCACTTTTTCTTGGACGGTATACAACGTAATAGGCATTTTATTATTTGATTATTCTTTCAGAATTTCGTTTGAAATGTTTAATGTCAATTACGACAATTCGTACCTACTGTGAAATGAATATAGAGGTGGAAACATGTAACATGTCACAGCGATTGCCGTTGTGTTGTATGGTTAATTAAACAATGTCATGATCTGTATACAAAACACTGTCAAGGAGTGTCCTCACATACGGGGCGGAAACATTGACTCTAATGGAGAAGGATGAAAGACTTCTGGGAATATCCGAGCATAAGATACTTCGCAAAATATTTAGAGCTATAAACGATCAAGGGCAGTGGCGCAAAAGATTTAATTTTGAATTATACGAACTGTTTAATGAACTAGTTATAACGTTCAACGACAGCAACTTAGATGGCCCGAACACATAATAGGAATGCCTGACAATATGATTGCTAAAAAGCTAACGACAGGAACACCTATAGGAAGAAGAGACAGAGACCGACTGCGAATTAGGTAGTTAGATGGAGTTGAGACTTACTTAAGATACTAGAGATCAGAAGATGGCAACACGTTGTCAGAAACTGAACAGAATGGCGACTAATGTTAGAGCAAGCCAGGATCCACAGAGGATTGTCGAGGCAAAGATGATGATTATCAAAATTCAGTCAATAATAGACGCTAAAAAAGAAGAAAATGACAAACCAATTCCATTAAGTCAATTTACTGAGAGCCATGTATTTGTTGAATGTTCCAATCTAATCTAATCTTAAAAAAATTGCTTCTAATGCTTTTTAAAGTATATTATCATTAATCAAATAACTTAAGATAAATAAAAATGTTGACCTGAACAGAAGAGTTCAACCGCTCTACAACAAAAAATACTTATCTACTCTTTGGAATTTCTCTTAGAGCTTCTTATTTATGTTACGTAAAGACAAGCGATTATTTAAGGGCACAGAAACGAAATATGATGAAGTTTTACGGTAACACAGTGAGAAATAACACTGTACCTACTTAAAGCACAATCACCACTACATTGAAAGAGAGACGCTGAGGAGGACAGAACATTACAGATCTAGTCCATCCTGCAGTTCACAAAGTCGGACATTTTGCAAAGAATGGACACTAAAAATAGATTATAATGATAGAATCAGTCCAACCAAGGCGATTTATTGAGAACCACACGTCTGTTGAATGATCTAATCTAATCTTTACTTTGAAAAATTCGCTACTAATGCTTAAAACTCATATCATTTTCAAAATATTCACTTATATCCTCGATGCGATGTTATCATTGAACAAACAGCTTAAAATGTCAAATAATAATGTTAACTTAGCGGGAAAGTTCAAGCCCCTTTATAATAAACGTTCAAGAATAAAAACACAGATATATAATCTTTGGTTTAATTTTTGCTCGTATTTTAATATCAACTTTGTAATAAAGTGAAGTAAATGAATGATCTTACTAATCTCTATTTGATAACTTAAGATTTTTAAAGATTATTTAATATAAACATATTTTTCGTAAGATATGTATTCTAATATGACGACCTTCAAGCTTGGCAGAAAAATATAGGAATTTTTAGAACGAATTCAAGAGGGCATGCTGTGTATCTACGGAAAATTTTCAAGAAATTTTTTTCTTCCAAGAGATAATTCCATAACATGCGTATTAAACTCACCAACCCCCTCTCAAGCTCAACTTAGAGTACCAAATAAAATTAGAGGTTCATCAATTCTGTCTTTTGAGAAGTCAAAAAATCCTCTTGAGAATATGCTTATTCCTTACGAGATGATTCCAAAATATGCCACTCTTCCGCAGTTCTTGTTCCACTTGTTCCATGTATCTAGTTTTGGGTCTTCCCTTTGACCTTCTCGCTACTGGTGTTTACCTCATATGTTTTGGCGTTTCAATCTCCAACATCCGTTCAACATGGCCCATCCATTAATAGCGCAGACGTCCGATCTTTATAGATGTTATGATCTCGCGTTCATTGTATGCTGTGTATAGTTCAAAGTTATATCTTCTGCGCCATATGTCATTTTCCTTTACCCCCTTATATATGTGTCTAAGAATTTTTCATTCAAATGTACCTAAAAGGTTCTTATCGCTTTTCGACAATCTCCCATGTTCTGATCCATATACAAAGACCGGTTTTATCAGGGTCTTGTATATTTTGCATGCGGTTTTTCTTGTGATGTTAGATCTTAGATGTTTAATCAGTCCATCATATGTTTTATTAGTGATATGTATTCTTCTCTTAACTTCTTCACTGATATTGTTATCTGCGGTAACTAGTGAACCTAGATATATAAAACTTTTCACGCTTTAGATTTTATAGTCTCGTATTGTCAGATTCTGTAGGTTTCTTTGGCCTGTCGATTTACTGGCCTTCATGTATTTGGTTTTTATTTCGTTAATGTTTAGGCCACTGTTTTATGCCGCTCTTTCTATCGCATTAAATGCTTCTATCATCTCTCTTTCGTTTCAAACTGTGATATCATCATTTGCAAATGCCAATATTTGTACATTTTTTGTTATTATTGTTCCTCTGGTGTTGACTTGACTCCCTAATTATTTTCTCTAATGTGATGTTGAATAGAATACAGGATAGGTCACCTCCCTGTCGTAGGCCTGTTCTCACATGGATTGTATCTTTTAGTTCGTTTTGAATTCGAATTTTGCTTTGTACTTTAAGAGCGTAGGCGCAAAATTTCGGGCCAATGCTGTTTAAATTCATTCAATTTTTTCGAATCCTGATAAAACTAACAGATATTTTTGAAAAATTTAAACGCAGAATGAAAGATTACATTATTACCGAGGGCCGAAAGTCCCTTAGAATGAACAAAAAGTTTTTCTGAATGAGATATTTGAAATTAAAAATCACACTAAATTTTCTCTTTTTTTGCACCCCTGTAACTTATTAAAATAAACATTATAAAAGTTTTCAGGGACTTTCGGCTCTCGGTAATAATGTATTTTTCCATTCTGCGTTTAAATTTTTCAAAAATATTTATCAGTTTTCTCAGGATTCGAAAAAAAATGAATGCATTTAAAAAGCATTGGCCCGAAATTTTGCGCCTACACTCTTAAGTGTTTCTTTTACTATATCAATGAGTTAAGTTGGAATATTAAACTCTTTCAGTGCATGGATCAGAAATTCTCGATGGATGCTATCATAGGCACTCTCAAAATCAATGAAAAGATGATGTGTGTCTATATTAAATTCACTAGTCTTTTCCAAGATTTGCCTCAAGACGAAGATCTGATCTATTGTGGACTTCTGCCTGCGGAAACCACATTGATACCCCCAACTATTTGTTCCGCATATGGTCTCCATCGGTTATACACAATATTTGACAGTATTTTATATGCCACAGTCAGTAGCGTTATTGCCCTGTGGTTTTTACATTGAAGCTGATCTTTCTTTTTATGTAGTGGGATAATTACTCCGGTATTCCGGTCTTGTGACAGTTGTTTATTATTCCATATATTCACTATTAGTTCGTGTATCGCATTCAATATGGAGTCTCCACCTTCCTTTATTAATTCTGCGCCAATGTTGTCTAATCCAGGCGACTTGTTGTTTTTCAGTCTGGTAACTGCTTCTTGCATTTCAGCTGCTGAAGGGGGTTGTTTCTCTGGTATCCGTTTGATCCAGTATAATTCCATCATATAGTGGATCTTCGTTTTTTTCAAACTTTTCTTTGAAGAATTCTGTCCATCTTTGTAGTATTTCACTCTGTTGAGTTACTATATCTCCTTTGTCTCTACACATTGTTCTTGGTTTAAATTCTGTTCTACTTTTGTTAAGTTTTTGGTAGAATTTTCTGGTTTCTGATGATTTAGTTCTTCCATTTCTTGGAGTTTTTTTTCTATGTGTTCTCTATTCTTTCTGCGATGTATTTTCTTCTCTGCCCTCCTTAGCATTATATATTCCTCTTCTGCCTTTCGTGTTCTATGTCGTTGTTGTAGTCGTTGATATGCATTATTTTTCCTCTCTGTTATGTTACGACACTTTTCATCGAACCTCTGTCCTTCAGTTGATTTGGGCTTTTTTGTAGCCTGTAGCCAGGGTCTCTTTGGCCGCGACTTGTATGATGTTTTTACACGCTTCTCATTCTCTGTTTATATCCTCGTGCTTTTGTCTGTTTTCTAGCCTTCCTTTTATATATTCTTTGTATTTTGCCTTTTTCTGTTGTCTGCTAAGTTTTTTATTTCATATTTTTCAATTTTGTATCCCTTTTATTTTTTAATGTTTGAGTTTCTGTCTTGTATTCTACTTTCCACTAGGTGGTGATCCAAGTCTGCATTTGCCCCTCTTCTGCTGCATACGTTTATTACGTCTGAGTGATGTTTAGACTCAATAATAACATGATCGATCATGTTTACTGTGACCTCATCTGGATATCTCCATGTTCCCTTATGAATATTTTTTCGCTGGAAGCATGTGCTGACAATGACCATGTTAAGGGAAGTTGCTAGATTTATTAGTCTGATGCCATTGTCATTGGATACCTTATGAAGGCTGTGCTTACCTACAGTTGGTCGGTATTGTTGCTCTTTTCCTATTCTTGCGTTCTTTGTTTTTTGCATTCTTTGACATCGTCTTCTTTTTCCTCTGTAGGGGCATGCACATTTAAGATGCTATAATTAAAAAATGTTCCCCTTAGTCTCAGGAGTACACCCATTAATGCCAAATTCAATAGTACTCTTCATTAGATCAAGAGGAACCTATGTACCAAGTTCCAATGCTCTATGACTCTCCCTTCAAGACTTATCTCAGAGACAGTCAGGCGGACAGACAACGACACGATTTCAAGAAAGATCTGTGGTATCCTTAATCTCTCTCTTCAATCCTGACCCCCCAGGGGGAGTGTAGTGGTCGACGTGATGTCGTGTATTGTCCGTCTCCAGAGATCTCTGTCTCTGGTCATTTCTTTTAATTCATGCATAGGTCCTTGGTATATTCCTGTAATTTGGTCTATCCATCTTGTTGGGGATCTTCCTCGTGATCTGCGGTCTTCTACCTTTCCTTGTATTATGAGTCTTTCCATGTTTTCTGTGTTTGCTCTCATAACATGCCCAAAATATTTTAATTGTTGGAGATGGACTTCACTAGAGAGTCGTTGGCGAACCTTTAGCTCTTTTAAAATTGAATTATTTGTTCTACGGTCGGTCCAAGAAATTCGTAACATTCGTCTCCAACAGAACATTTCAGTGGCGTCTATCTTTTTTCTCTCCGATTGTCTCAGAGTCCAAGATTCACATCCGTAGGTCAGTATTGGGAATATTAAGCAGTTGATCAACCTCATCTTTATCGCTCTTGAAATTTGACATTCCTTCCATATTTTGGTCATTTTTGCTGTGGCAACTTTTGCTAGATCACATCTACGTTTAATCTCTTCTTGTAATGACCCTGTGTTTGTGATTAATGATCCCAGATATAAGTATGAGCTCACAACCTCGAACCGGTCAATTGTGGTTATGTGTGGATGATTGTTGTGTGGTCTATCCACTATCATGATCTTTGTCTTTGATATGTTTAATTGCAGACCAAATATTTGACTTTCGTTTTCGATCAGTCGTATAAGTTCCATCAGCTCTGCTTGACTATTTGCAAGAAGGGCTGTGTAATCTGCGAAACGTAGGTTATTTAGTTTATGACCATTTATTGAGATGCCCTTTTCCCATCCTTCAAGTGCTCTTCGCATATATCGTATACATCCTTGTCTGACACCCCGTTCTGGATGAAACTCGTTCGAAAGTGTGTCAAGTACTTTAACTGATCCAGTAGTGTGTTCATATAGTTCAGTTATAAGCGTAATTAGATGTTGTGGTACGCCTACTTCTTTTAGTATTCGCCATAAGTGTCTCCACTTGACCCTGTCGAACGCTTTACGGTAATCTATAAAACAGATGTATAGTGGGATGTTGAATATCCTAGATTTCTCGATTATCTGTCTTATATTCAGCAGGTGTTCTCGAGTGCCTCTACCTTTGGTAAATCTAGTTTGCTCTTGTGGAATTTCTCTTTGGAGGAATGTTTTCAGTCTCTCATTGATTATATGTAGCATTATCTTGCTGGCATGGGATATAAGAGTGATAGTTCTATAATTGTCGCATTTATGGAAGCTGCCTTTTTTATGTATGGTCGTTATTGTAGATTTTTTCCAGTCTTCAGGCCATTGTTTGGAATGCCATATTTGGTTACAGAGTAGATGAAGTAACTTTACGCCGGTTTCTTCTGTGCTTTTAAGCATTTCTGCTGTTATCATATCTGGACCTGGTGCTTTGTTATATTTGAGCTTTTTGATAGCCTGTTTTACTTCATTTTCGAGTATATCAGGTTCTTCTTCCACCTCGTCAGAGATTTGGCTAACAAGCTCTTGGCGTTGATCATCTTTATATAGGTCCCTGCAATACGATCTCCATGTCTCTGCTATGTCTTCTCTGTTTGTTCTCAGGGTTCCAGTGTTATCTTCAATGGCCCAAGTTCTGGCTCTGAAGTCTCTTGTCAGGTAGCGTATTTTTTTAAATAGATCTCTCGGCTGATTATTCTGACCATGTCTCTCAATTTCTTTGCATATACTTTGATAGTACTGTTTTTTGTCGGCCTTACATCTTCGTTTTATTTCTTTATTGAGGTTTCTTAAACTAGCTTTTTCCCTTTCACTGTGTACACCACTTTTACAAAGATTTCTTCTATTCTCAATTATTTTAAGAGTTTCCTCTGTTATCCAGTGTTTCCGTTTCACCGGATTTTTTTTTTTTTGAGCGATCCACTGGTGTTGTTACGCACTTATATCCTTAATAAATGGGTTTAATTTCGGAACTGCCGCTCTTCTCAGTTTAGTTTTTTTAAGTTTATTTCGAGTCTTACCTTTGATTTTGTTAAAAAAAATCGTACCATAAAAATGACAACGTATACAACGTTAACAATTTTATTATTTGCAAAAAGTGTACTTCTCTGTACTTAGTTATAGCTATATAAAGTGTTTTTTTATTGTGGTATATTTATTATATATGATTCCGGTCAAATATCTAAACGTTTAATGCATTTTTGTTACAAAACCCAATTCATAGATTTCTAATATTAACGCGGAATCTTCCACCGAGTTTATATCGTTAAACGCCCTCGTCTTTTAAGAGGGAGCACGCCGCTGTCGCCCATAAAGCCCTATAGAACAGCTGTCCGTGATAGCCAACCGCCTTTTAGCCTCTGTAATTATGATTATATGTTAAACTTTGTTTTGGTTGTTCGGAAACACCCATTTTTATTCACTCTTTATCGAATATGTGTGTAAATGATTTTTATTCTGTTTTATGGAACATAAATCGGCCACAAGTTTAATTAATTTTTGAATACGAGTCGACTAAAGAGAAAATCGATGACGTGTATCGTGGAACATTCCTATATTTTTGACAAGACAATGACGTTTTTATATCGATTTCTTCGATCTCATCAAAAATATCCCTTAAAATGTCACTTTTTTTGTGAAAAAGTGAGAAAATTAACAAAAAGATTTATATCAATAGTAAGATTAGTCGTAAGATTATCATATAATTATTACAACCTATCTTGAAAGGAAGATACGAGGAAGAATTTAATTATAAAATTACTTTTTCTTTATTTTCACTTATTTTTCTTCCGGTCTTGAACATAAGTTTTTTAGTCACTTTCACTCGTCATAATGCATTTCTTTGATTCTATCATATATTTAAGATTTATTATTCAAGTCTACCCTTTTTTTCTTTTTTATTACCATACTAGCTTTGTCTTCTTCTTCTTCTTTCGTCTTGTACGTAGGCTTTAAAGCCTGTTTTTTCTTCATTAGCCTACTAAATTGTTTAATTTATCGCACCATCTTTTTCTTGGTCTGCCAATACTTCTTCGTCCTTTTGGTGACTTATCTCGTTCTATTCGTTCTCTTCTCTGCCATTCTACTAATGTGTTCTTTTCCACTTTCCGTTTTGTCACCCATATATTTATGCCTTCTATATTACATGCTCTTCTTCCCTATTTAACAGACTTTTTCCTGATATTCGTCGGAGTATTTTCATCTCTGTTGTTTCTACTTTGTTGTCGTACTTCTTTTTCAACATCTCCGTAACTAGTTTTATCTATTCCCTAAACCTTGCTTCCTGCTTTATTATTTTCCCATCAATTTCCACATGTAGTGGGTATTTAGATGATGTCATACATTTGGTTTTTTCTGCTGATATTATTATATTGTATTTCTTGGCTGTTGTATCAAAGACGCGTGTTAATCTTTGGAGCTCGTCTTCGTCCATTCTTATATTAAAGAGAAGTGGGCTCAACGAGTCACTTATGAAAGTAGATGTTTTCCATAGTTTTCCACGAGGAAACTAAGTTCCTGTAGCTGGCTGTATACCATATATCACAAAAATTTTGTTTAAAATCCTTTATAAAAGGTATATAAAAATGCCTCAAACGGGCTATCACAAACACATTGCAAAACGTTTTCGGATTAAACAATCCATCATCAGTGCAAACGGTTGTACATGCTAGTAGCCACTAAAATATATGGGTAAAAACCCTTTAAATGTTATAAATTTGAAGTTGTTTTACATTATTAGTATTTATAATTTGTGATGGTTAAGTTACCGTTGGATAGGTAACATGGCGGCGTATGACTCTACATGAGTAAAATGTTCCTGAGACGAAGTGTCTACGAGGACCTGTTGATAACAACTGTTAACAGTTGTTATCAACAGGTCCTCGTAGACACTATACGCTATAGAAGAAGACTGTCAGAAATAAACTTGAGGGCTTTTGAGGGCTTAAGAACTTGAGTGGCTTACCGAGGAGGGTCAATAATGATTTGGTTAGGTATTTCTTACGAAGCGCGTACTGATCTTGTTGTGTTCGGTAGAGGCAGTGTGAATGCCCAAGTATACTTGAAAGAAGTTCTCCAAGACCATGTCATGCCTTTTGCACCATTCATTGGTGATAACTTCAGACTAATGCATGACAATGCACGTTGCCATACAGCAAGATCTACCCGTGAGAACCTTAATGAGCTCGGGATTCAAGTTCTACTATGGCCAGCACACAGTCCCGATCTTAACCCAATTGAGCATATCTGGAACAACCTCCAAAGACGGGTAAGAGCAAGAGTAGCAGTCCCTGCATCCTTTGAAGAGCAGAAGACAGCTGCGGTAGAGGAGTGGCACAATATCCCCCAAAGGGCTAGAGGCGGCAACACCCATTATTGATAACCAATTTTTTGTTTCAATTAGGCTTTAATTTCCAAAATATTATTAATTTCAATTTTCTTCGAAGATTTTATTCATTGGGTTTTTATTGTAACAAATGACTTTTTTTCAAAAAGATGATATCTTTCTTCCACGAGGATAAAAATTGATAAAAAACATGTACTGTTGTTTAAGCACCCAACTTTTGTATTATCCAACATAAGCAAATCAATCAAAAAACAAAATGTTGGGAAAGCATGAGGCTATAGTTACGATTTAATTTCAGTATTTTACAAATGCTAGAATATTCCACAGGGTGATGCAAACTTTAAGAAAAAAAACACAGTTTAATTCGTACACTCGGTATACAATGAAAATTTACCTGTTTAGCAACAATATTATTATAACGATATTGTCAAGGAATAAGGCTATAACATATTAAAAAATCACTTAAATCGGACAACAGGTTTAGGAGATATAAGAAATCAAAGTTACCCATTTTTAAGGTAGCCGATTAATTTTGGCCAGTGTGTATTACGATCTTAGTTGATTCGCGTGTTGGTTATGGGAAATTAGCCACCCAGTCTGTCCTGTGCAGACTACTGCAAAGTACTCGAAAACCCTAGTTGTAATTCTAAGAAGGTCACTGCTGCGTAATTGTTAGGTATACTAGTAAGATAACAAAATCTCACCTTGCTCTAATTTGTCAAATATTCTTGTCGTTTTTTAAATATCTAATCGTAGTTTTGGCTGAACGTAAAGGTATTGAAGGTAAGTAGATAATTCTAATAGGATTTAATAGTTAAAGTGCCCGCCGACAAAACTCGCGAAATTGATAAGAATTCCTTGATTGCGTATTTCGTATCAGATTGTATATCAGATTAGGTACTTCTGCCCAAATTGGGTACACGTCAACTCATAACCAATTAGCATAAATTAATGCACTTATAGTTAGTAAAAACTCATGTCGATTTGCAAGATCATCTCGTGACTAGTAAAGACCATAAAATGTTTGCAAATCGCTAAGGTTTGATAATTTGAAAGAATAATTCAAGTCTAATGCAAATAAAATAACAAAGTTGGGGACCATTTTCAATACCTTGTAGGTATAAGTTAAAATAGCAGATCTTCTTCTTCTTCTTCCTTCTTGTATGTAGGCTTTTAAGCCTGTTTCTTCTTCAATATTAGCCTCCAAATTGTTTAAACTGTCGCACCATCTTTTTCTTGGTCTGCCAATACTTCTTCGTCCATTTGGTGACTTATCTCGTGCTATTCGTATAGGTAATGGATTTTAACAAGAGGTATGACCTGGAAAATAACAGGTAAACTTGTGTACTGAATCGGCTTGACTCATAGCTCTTGTCAAAATCCATTACTTTTACTATCCCATCCTCTGCTATTCTACTAATGTGTTTGTTCCACTCCTGTTTCCGTTTTGTCACCCATCCATTTATGTCTTCTATATTGCATGCTCTTTATATGTTTTTGCTTCTCTCCCTATCCAACAGACTTTTCCCTGACATTCATCGGAGTATTTTCACCTCTGTTGTTTCTAGTAGTCATCTCGTTTTAAATGTGTCAGTTCTTGTCCCCGTCGTGTATGTTAATATAGATCTAGTTGCTGCTTTATAGATTCTTGTTTTTGTGTTTGGCATTTGTTCGTTCTTTTAGCATTTGTTTGTTCTTCCAGATCGTGTTATTAAGAGATCCCGCCACTTTACTTGCTTTTAAGCTTTGTTATCGTACTTCTTCTTCAACATCTCCGTAACTAGTTATATCTATTCCCAAATATCTAAAGCTTGCTTCCTGTTTTATTATTTTCCCATCAATTTCGATTTTACATCGTAGTGGTATGTCATACATTTGTTTTTTTCTGCTGATATTATAAACATATAAACAAACAATATATATATCATATTTTATTTCTTGGCTGTTGTATTGAAAATGTGTGTTAATCTTCGGAGCTCGTCTTCTGTCTCAGCGTTTAATGCGACGTCGTCAGCATAACATAATATTTGGATTTATTTGGTCCCCATTCTGTAACTATGACCTTTACGTACTGCTTGTATTATTTCGTCCATTATTATATTAAAGAGAAGTGGGTTTAACGAGACACCTTGTCTGACTTCGCTTTGTACCGATAATCACTGTGTTAGTTTTCCCTATATCTTTGCCTGTATTCGATTATGGAAGTAAATGGTTTCGATGGTGTGTATGATATTGATTGGTATGTTTCTTTTATACAGTAGGTGTAAGACGTCTTCGACTTGGATGCGATCGAAACCCTTTCCACGTCTATAAAACATAAATATGCTGGTTTATTGTACTCGATGGACTTTTCTGTGACTTGTCTTAGTACAAATACGGCGTCTACTCATTATCTTCCGGATCTGAATCCTTGTTATTTATCTGATAAAGTTGTTAGTTTATTTTAGTGGTAAGCTTAAGTACGGTGTTCAGAAGATTTATACCTCTATAATAATTGTTGTGGTCTTCTTTATATCCTTTCTTGAACATTGGTATCATTATGCTGTTTACCCATGCGTCTGGTATACTTCATTCGCTTAGCTCGGGTAAATTTTGACAGATTCATTGTCGCAAACCTATAACACAACAATTCCTACTTCTCAGTATTAATAATTCAAGTATACTACTATTGCAGACTTCTTTCTTTGGAAAAGGAGGAATTTTAAATAGTGGAAGTGTATACTAACACATCAAATTTTAGGTAGTATTATATTTAAAAAATATATTTTAGTTGTTATAATTTAACATAATTATTTATTATATGGTGCAGATAAATAAATATTAATTGTCGGTAATTCGCAAAGTTCTATTTTATTTACTATTTGTATTTAGTTTGTTACTATTAATATTGGCTATGAGTACGTGTGCTTGGTTGTATAGTAATTTCCAGCCACTTTTAGTCTGTCAAAAAGTAATTAACTTCGCAAAAAAATCATTACTCTGAAAACCGATTTTTATTTCGGGTCTTAATTCAGGTACGTTATTGTGTTGATTATTATTTTCCTTTCCTTTAAACAGTTCAGTCAGGTATCTTTCCCATTTGTTTGCTGGTATGTTATTGTATTCCTTTAATTCTGTCATTTCTTTCCGTTGGTTTCTTTAAATAGTCACAAATATTTTGATTAAAAAGATCACTATCAAAAACCTTGGTAGCCGCATTTTCAGATCTCAAATCTGTTTAGATTGGTGGATACGACTAAAGGCTTGGACACACCTATCATACAGCCTTTTGATCCTACTCCGATCATACATTGTTCGGCGGCTGGGTACCTTTCTATATATAAGTTGGTTAGTTGAAAGCTATTCTAACTTATGTACAATGAGATGGGGGACATGTTCATATTCAGCAAAAAAATTTACACAAGGTAGAATAGTTTTTAACTAGCCACTCTTTCATGTATACAGAAAGGTACCCAGGCGTCGAACCATGTAGGATCGGAAGGTTGTATGGTGAGTGTGCACAAGCTTTAATAGGCCGCCCACCGGGAGAAGCTCGATATAATTAATAATATATCAGTTAAATTTTAAAGCAGGTGGCTTAAAATTATTTCTGAATTTAATAGATTACGTGAAAAAGAAGTGTAACAGTTAACAGGCAATCTTCCGTATTAGAAACCAGCGTCTCAAGGCAAAAATGATGATGAGATTACCTATCTGCGGTGATGAGTTTACGGATCTCCAAAAGATGCCGGTGATCGGTTTGCTATATCTCGGAGGATCTAATAAGTTTATGAGCTATAAAGTGAGTTCGTACAGGTCCTCTAAATTTGTTCTTGTATCATCTAATATAAATAGATTGATATTTGATTGATATATTGATTGATATATTGAAATTTAGATTGATAAACCTTGATTTGGAGATGCTGTCTTTCTGTGTAGACGACAGAAGGATGAAAACACGGTGTGAAATTTGATCCTCTCATAAATTAAACAAAAAAATTTGTTGCATAGCGTATGAAAAGTTAAGTTTCTTCAGAAGTTTTTTTTACCCAACCCTATATTGTGTTAGCAGTTTTTCAACTGAAACAACATTATGCTTCAACAAGGAACAGCAGAAAGTAAAGAAAATTATTCAATTTTACGCCGACAAACAAGAAAATTAATTAGAGAAAAAAAAAGGAAAATATGAAAAAATGGAAAGGAATAGGCAACAGTCAACTAGTCGAGCATTTTACAAATCAGTGTCAAACGAAAAGAAAGGCTTCAGACCTAGATGCGTGTCAAGATGGCAAGAATATTTCAAGACTTTACTAAACATACATTAAGAGGAAGAACATGGAGGAAATATATATTTTAGGGTAGACCTACCGGTAGAAGACCCAAAAATAGATGAAACTTTGCAAGTAATTAACAAACTGAAGAGCGGAAAAGCTCCAGGCTCTGATAATATAAGGATGAGAAGTTGGGAAAGCGTACGACAGCATTAAAACGGATCAGATGTGGAATACAATGGCAGAACTTTCAATTCCTACTAGCATACGCAGATGACATTAACATTGTGGGAAACACAGTCACCAATGTGAAGGAGACTTTTAAAAAATTGGAGGTAGAAGTAAAGAAAACTAGTTTAAGGGTAAATAAAGAGAAAACGAAATACATGTGCATCAACAGACAAAAGGGACGAGATGGAATAGGGCAAAATGTTACAATATACCCATATAACTTTGAAAGAGTGGAGAGTTTTAAATATCTCGGAGCAACAATCACTGTAGATAACGATATCGCGGAAGAGATTAAAGGAAGAATTCAGGCAGCAAACAGATGTATGTACGGCCTCCACAGTACTATTAAATCTAAATGCCTTACACGAACATCAAAGATTAGAATATATAAAACAGTGATTAAACCGGTGCTCATGTATGGGTGTGATACGTGGACCCTGACCAAAGAAACTGAAAGAACACTTAGATGTTTTGAGACGAAAATCCTCAGAATAATATTTGGGCCTTATCCCGACATTAATAGCAACCAATACCGAATGACAACAAATGCTGACGTCTAGCAGATGTATAGAGCAAGCGACATAGTTCAAGAGATTAAATCTCAACGTCTAAGATGGCCTCTATGGCCATGTCCATAGACTCCCTAATAACAGCCTTGCCAAGTTATTACGGGAGGAAGTCCCCACAGGAAGAAGACCCTTAGGACGTCCACGAATGCGATGGAGAGACAATATATGGCCAGATCTAAGAACAATGGCAGAAGCAAGTTGTGCAGTCAGCCAAGACCCACCCCGGGTTGTAGTGCTACGAGAAGAAGAAGAAGAAGAATTTTTTCAACTTATTGTTCAGATTGAATGAACAGATTGTTGCTTAAAATTGGAGTATCAAAAAACTGGATGCAGTATTTTTTGCTGTGTTTATTATGTGTATATAATTTATATTATTTTTTTTTGTTTAAACATTTCGCGTCATCTTCCAATACATATTTCTAAAATATTTTTACTTTTAATTGTATATATTTATAAACGATTGTCTTGAAAATTCAGAAAATCGCATTTTTAACTGACAAATCAAACTTTGCGCTACCGGTTTCTATCAAGCCCGTACTAACACTTATTGTTGTATAATATTGTTACCTACTCATTCCCATTACACAGTCTGTTCCCATTCAAGGGTTATATGATTGTCAGAATGAAGAAGGCGCACACTAAATAATTAATACAGCGGAAATTCCGGTCACAAGTTCGAAACGTACGTGTCTCTTTAGAGCGAGTCATCTGTCTCTTTCTCTCCACTCCTATACCTCTGTCCTTCTCTCTCGTCGTACCCGCATGACCGAAAACTAGTAATTCGACGAATAACGAAACTACCGAAAGTTTTGTGGGGTCATCTTCAGCGAGAACGCTAGAGTTGGCTGTAACAAAAACGGTCCATCGGTATTTATTCCGAGGACTTTTAAGAAATTGTAATGTTTTTTCAAATGAAGTGGAAAAGAAAATATTTTTCTTGTTTATTATATAGTCTCCTATATCTTACTTCTTTTTTGGTACTAGCCTCTTATATTTTATTTTATTTAGCTTAATTTTTTCCCGACCAGCTCATATTGATATTTAAGCTTAGAGTTTGTTTCTTTGCCTACATCTCATCTTTGTTGTGCAGTGTATATTTACATGAGTTAGGTGTCGGCATTATATTGACAAAAGAAGTGGCAAAACCTTGACAACTTCGTCCCAATCTCAGCAAGAGTGATGCTCATACCACTGAAAGCAAGACCGATCGACATCAATATAATTCAAGTTTAAAGAACAGAAGAAGAGGTAGAAGAACTATACCATAGCAATAATTAAGTCGTGAGAAGGTTGAAAAAGCAAGACCTAACAATTGCCACGGGTGACTTCAACGCCAGGGTTGGGGCTAGCAAAACATCATCTGCAGTTGGACCATTTGGACTAGGAAACCGGAACGATCGTCGAGATACATTGGAGATTTTTGCAGAAGCAAATCAATTAGTAATACACCCAAACGTGGTTTAAGCTACACCCAAGGAAATTGTACACCTGGATATCTCCACAGAATACTGTGGGAATCATCGTAAGAAATCAGATTGATTACATGCTAGTAAATAAGAAGTATAGGAACAGCTGTACATCTGTCAAAACATACCCGGGATAGACATAAATTCTGATCATGTACCAGTTGTAACTAATTTCAAAGTCAGAATGAAGAAGCTTACAAGTAAGTCGATGAAGAAGTATGATGTTAGAAAACTGAAAGATCGCAATGTTCGATTGAAGGTGAGTGAAAACCTCAATACAAAGGAGCTAAAATTCAGAAATGCAGGAGCTATAGAGAAAAGTCTGACCATTGTACAAGAAACAGTGAGAGAAATAAAAGAACAACACCTGAAGAAAGATGCAGAGAAACGGAAATCGTGGATTACCGATTAAATACTTGAAGTTATGGATTAGAGACCAAGAATGTAGGAGAATACATACCATCGTCAGAAAAAAGATAAGAGAAGCCATAGAGAAACAAAAAACAGAACAATGTCAAGAAATAGAGGAGTATCAAACTCGATCTGATAACTTCAATGTCCATCGAAAAGTGAAAGAAATAGCTGGAAAGTTTCGCAAATGTAACAGCGGAAAACTAACAGATGATGAAGGCAATCTTGCCATAACCAAAGAAGATAAACAGAAAGTATGGGAAGAATACTTGGAGAAACTTGTCTACGACCTTAGAACAATACAAGAACCCACAATTGAAGAAAATTCATGTACCGAAATCCTATGAGAAGAAATAACGGCAGCCGTAAGACAAATGAACGATGGAAAGGCACCGGGACTTGGTGAAGTTTCTGCAGAACTGCTGAAGCTATTAAATGCAGAAGAAATAAAAATAATAACTGAAATATTTAATGAAACATTAAAGGCAGGAAAAATACCAGTAGAGTGGATCAAATCGGAGTTCGTACCATTGCCGAAAAAACCAGGAGCAAAAGTTTGTAAAGACAATAGGACCATAAGTCTATGAGCCGTCTGCTAAAGCTGTTTTTAAAAGTCATCCACAAAAGAATTTACCGGATATGCGAGGAACAAATTACTCCCAATCAGTTTGGATTTTTGAATGTTGTTGATACAAGGGAAGCTTTATTTAGCGTGCAGGTATTGTTTCAGAAATGTAGAGATGTCACCTGTGATGTGTTTGCATGCCTGATCGACTACGAGAAAGCTTTCGATATGAACAAATGATGGAAGTGCTGCAGAGGTCAGGAATTGACGAAAGAGACCTAAAAATAATAGCTAACCTGTATTGAAAACAATCAGTGGTGCTCCGAATAGATGGAGAATATAGATAATAGATGGGGATCAGGTCAAAATCTTAAGGGGATTGAGATAGGGGTGCATAATTAATGAACAAAATAACGGAGACAAGTGAAACATATGGACTGGATATAAACACTAGCAAAACCAAGTTAATGATCTTCAGCAAGCAAAACATAACTGAAGAATTGAACGTGTCTCATAGTAAAACTACTTAAAAACTATAATCAATCAGTCGTGGGATAATACCTAAGAGATTAAATGTCGCATCGGAAAGGCAAAAAGTGTATTCTTGATTATGAGCTCTGTGTTCAAGAGCCATGGCCTCATCCTAGAAACAAAAATAAGGCTCCTTAAATGTTACGTGTACTCAGTGCTTCCGTACGGAGTAGAAACGTGGACATTGAAGGCGGAAACTCCATCAAAACTTCAAGCTTTTGAGCTATGGTTATAAAAAGAATCCTGAAGATACCATGGACAGATAAAGTCACCAATGAAGAAGTACTACGGAGGATGAACACACCCACGGATTTGGTCAACATCGTGCCTTAAGCTGCAGTACTTGGGACATATAATAAGAAATCAAGGCAGATACGAGCTGCTTCAATGCATTTTACAAGGTAAAATTAAAGGAAAAATAGCCCCAGGATGAAGAAAAATATCCTGGCTTGCTAACCTGAGAGCATGGTATAGAAAGACCTCAGCACAGATATTTCGTATAGCAACCAACAAAGTCATCATAGCCAGAATGATCGCCAACGTTCGGAGCGGACAGGCACCCTAAAAAGAAGAAGTATGCTTACCATAGTTAAATGTTTTATCCAACATTTCTCCAATGAATTTGGAAGCGAAATCTTGCCTATAAAGAGGATGTTGTTTCTTTAGTTCCATACTTGGCTAAGATTTCCTGTAAAAATTTTTATCTGGTTGGTCAGGAAGGTGTGTGTAGTACCTTGCTTTAATAATTTGACTTATTTGCAAATAATAATTTGAAAACATGATTGTACAGGTAATCAATGATACAATCTGGATATTTTGGTGGGATTATTTCAATAAAATATGCGTAACAGGAATTATCCGCCAAGAAATATTAAGGTCGATTCTGACACATCAGTCACGTCTCGTTACAGTCCTGGCACCGAACCGAACAATCCGTCATACAAAATATTCTTTAATAGAAATATGGCGCCGGCATTCACATTCATCAGGCGACGAACGGTTTCCAAGCTGTCAGATAATTAATAGTTCTGTGACTAAACAGGACCGGTTCGGCGCCGAGACTGTGGCGGGACTGATGTGTCTGAATCGACCTTTAGAATCAATATAATGCGAAGACTGCCGAATAATTATTCTTATTTTACACACTCTAAAACCCCCCCCCCTTTTTTATTTGGATTGCTTGTTTCATTCAGCCACAATATTAGAAAACCCCCTTAAGAACCATATACTCCAGAATACACTACAAACTAAAATAATATATTAGTGATACTCAATCCGGCTTCCGTAATGATTGATCATGAGAGAAGCATAATTGCTTTTAAGGCTGTTTTAGCAGTTAAAACACACTGCGATTTGAAATGGGCATATCACTTACTTTTCCTCACTGCTTACGCCAGCCGACGACGGGTACAGCTGTTTTCGCAGTGGCGCCGGCCGGCGGGTGGTTTAATGACAACAAATGCATTATTCTCCATTCAAATTACTTTTGTCGGGAATACCTTTTTTGTTTGATTATCGTAGATGTTTTAAAAATAATTATCACATTTTTAATTTATATGTCTTAGCTAAATATAGTATTGAATATAAATTTGTGAAACGTGACTGCAAAAAATATCATGGTGTTTATTTATAATAAATTTAAAATAACATAAAAATATTATTATCAAAAAAAAATTTAATTTGTTGTCACAAACAAATAAACAATTTCGCAGTTATAGCTTGAAATTGATTTCAAATCAAACTATCTGACCCTACGTTCATGAGATTTGACGTCACGCAGCCGATAATGGTGAAACTAAATGCCAATGATGAGTAACACGTTTCACTATTAGATTTCAGTATTTTTTAGCAATTTTCTTCAAAGTTTGAACACGCTTTTCTCGATTATTACTGGGCATAAAAAGGTGAAAAAAAAAAAACCAACGATTACAGAAAAAAACTCTTTCAAGTGATGGGCGTAAAAAGTTTGGTTATAATAGAACGTTAAACTGTATAATCCGATATTTCAAAAGAACTTTCAAAAAAATTAAAAAAGTAAAACCATCAGTTTAAAGGCAACATAATTTTGAATAACGTGTCCAAATTTCGAGATATTTTGTCGGTAAATAACAGAGAAAACACTGTATCTAGGTTTTGGTGTACCGATAAAACAGCCTTAATCTTCTTATTCAAAGATGGTTAGATATTAATGAAAACCTTTACATCTGCTTCACAGACTAGATAAGTCTTGTACCTTTATTTCCTTTTTATCATGTATTTTTGCTTCCAATATTCGTTAGGAGGTGTAGTATTTGTTTCCTCTACGTATATGACCAAGTTAGGAAGTTTTTTTCCGTAATTATTTTGAAAACTTTTCGTTAACAGCCTGCAGTTCTTAAAATTATTTCTTTCTTGACATGTGAGATCATGACACTCATAAGTCTCTGTAGAGCCCACATTTCAAATGCTGTAGTTTAAGTTTCATGCTTGAAGGTAAACTCTTTTTCATAGGTCTTAAAATTATTTGTCTTCGTATGTGAGGTCATGACACTCGCAAGAGTTTCTTTAGAGTCCACATTTCAAATGCTCCAATTTAAGTTTCATGCCTCAAGTTTAAATTCTTTTCATCACAGTCCCATTTTTCATTGATGTGGCGCCCAAGACTTAAATCGTGATACTCGCTTTATACCATCGATTGTGAAAGTGCTATTGACGAGGAATTCCGTTTATTTTAAATCTTCATATTTCTCCTTCCATAGCCATTTGGGACATCCTGTCCACGTATATGTAAAACTAGTGTTCTAGAAAGGCGTCAGAAGTCGTTGAAATGTTAAGTTTTATGTTGTTCCATATGCCACCTGGACACTCGATGTTTCATGGATTGTTACTTGAACATAGTTCTGCTAGTTCTGATTCCATTTTGTCTCTAACCCACGGTCCTCTCAATTTATCAATGTTATATATCAGCGTTGTTATTGTTCTTTTTATTGCGTGTATGTGAGTCCCAACATAGGATTAAATATGATAATATCATTATGGATCATATGAAAATCAGCCAAAGAGGTACTTCTCTTAGCATGATGAGCATGTTCTTGAACATATTTTATTTGAAATACGTTCATGAACATGGCGTCGCATCTCTAGCCGTAACCATTGTAGGGGGTCATCTTCAGCGAGGATGGAACTGCACGCTTCGACGAACAAGTCTCCTACAACGATGACATTTTGAAAGGGACACTCATGATGTTGAGCGCTCGCTCGGTCGGTCGAAAGCCACTCTTGAGATATCTGTTAATGAATATTATCTTAATGCGGCCTTGTTGGAGGGCATGAAGATAGCAGGTTGATTTTCATGGTACAGAGGGTACGTCGAGGTCATTTTCAAATGTTTATCTTAAATGTGTACACGTCTAAGTATTTAATATTTTACTCCGGGTCCGTAAAATAGGGAATACCGATATTATGACCTAAACCAAAAATATTTTCAAACGAAAAAGCTCACGCTCGTCGATTTCTAATTTTAATTTTTATACATTTTCCATCCTTAAGTAACGTCAACGTGCTTTGTCTTTGTTCTTTTTAGGAACAGTTGAGGCCATACGAAAACTATCTTGTAATCGGAAGAGGCATGATTCGATTTCTCTGATATTTTGCGAAATTTATTTTGTTCATGGTGCCCTAGAAAGTTAATTCTTTGTGAAGAGATTTTCATCCAGCGGGTTTCCTAAATATTCCTTAATTTCCTAAATATAGAAAATATTTTATAACGCAATGAAAACTGTTGATTAAACAGAATACTAATAAATTTAAAAAAACGCATAGAATATGTAATATTAACAAAAAAAGTTTACCACTTACCAGTTTTCAATGACATCCACAATTCTTCGAGGCATAGTTTTTAACAAGTTTTGACAAAATTCTAATGTAAACGAATTCCATGTTTCTTGTCACGGACCTGGCAGGATGTTTTCTCAAAGCTTTTTTTTTTATTTCGCGCCTCAATGTCTCTATCGGTTACAAGTCGGGACTGCTAGAAACCCATTCCAGAAGTGGTATGACATGATCTTCAATCAATTTTAAACTCTTTTTTGAGATATGAAAACCTGCGCCATAATGGTGGAAGACAAAATCTTCCGCTGATGTTAATCGGTAAAAGAGATTCTTCTAAAATATTAAAATATTTGTCCGTGTTTACAACCCATCGATAAAATGTAACTTGCCCACGCCTTTAGACGACATGCTGTCCCAGATCTGGGAAATTTGACTTTTCTGGCAGTCGGGATGGAAAGCCTCATTTTTCGTGCGAATGACGCGACTTCTACTGTCTCCAACACACATTTTAAATCTAGACTCATCACTCCATTGTATTGAATCCCATTGCGACTGAGTCCAATCTGTATGTTATTGATCATCTTGTCTATTTTTCTTTCGTTGTAATGTTATAAATGGCTTTTCCTTAGCCTAAAATAAAATGAAATTTATTAAAAACAATTCGTACTAATTTTTTCAACTATAAAACTTATAACGTCACTCTATAAAGCGCTTAACTCCATATAATTTGTTCGTCGATTTTTCACTATAATGCGTCTTAATGCCCTTCGAGCTGCTTCGGTTATTTTACTTTTTCGTACATTTCTAGGACCGAACCTGTAGTTTTGTATCTTCTGACTATAATTTCTGATTATTTCTGATTATATATTTCTTACACTATAGCCGACAATTGCAACAGATTTGCGATTTCCGAATTGGATTTTCCAGAATTAAAAAATCTAATAATGATTGAACAAATTTTCTCATCGATAACTTTACCTCAGCCCATTGTACGGCTGAGCTTTACAATACTACAAAGTACATTTGACATTACCTGACAATATTATTGTTTTGATGTCATTTTTCTATAGCTACCTCCGGATTTAACGTAATTATGAAAAAATCTACGTATGTTGACATAAGTGAATTCTTAGCCAGAGTTTAATAAATTTTTTTATTGTTGAAAATAAATAAAAAACCATAAGGGCAATGTTTTTAATAAATATTAATAAAAATGCAATATTAATTAATATGGGAACTTATAAAAACATGCAGAGTATTATTTGTTTAGGGTAATCGACTAAATCTGCAAATTTCATAGGTGGGGCCAATTGATATGGAAAGGGGTTCGTATTAGTGATATATTACACAAAACAATTGAAAGAATCCAACATCTTATGAATATTGACAAATTTACTGACACTATCTTAAACGTTTTCGTTGACACATTTTTGAAAGTTTAGATTATATTCAAGTTTGTCCAGCGTTTTCTCTTATTCTGTGTACTCAAATCGTCAACTATAAGAACTCAGAGCAAAAAACGAAAATAGGGGACATAAAATAACTTCCTTTTTTTTTCATATCTACACTATTACGAAACATAACGAAAAAAAAAAATGAATACAGTAATACAGTAAAATGTACAAACAAATGATTCGATTTTGTTTATTGAAATTGGCGTTTTTAAGACACAGTTATTGCAGAGAAAGCACTGTACCCAAGGCAATTTGAAAATAAAGACTTAAATTTTATTTATTGTCGATCGAAAGGACCCTAAAGTGTTTTTCTTCCTCGGCTTTTCCTTTTCAGGAATCATTATTCCTTACTCTTCTTCACCACTCATTTCTGTCCATCGTGTCTTCTTCACCTAAACCTTTCTTTCTCAAGTCCTTTGCCATACAGTCTAGCAGCTCTATCCTTTGTCACATCCTTTGACACGACCAAACCATTGCATTGCGTTTGTCTTTAATCTTTTTTGAGACTGTGTTAACCCGACTCTTTTCTTAATCAAGTCGTTCCTGTTCCTGTCTCATTTAGTCTTATCAAACAGCCATCGCAACATTTCATTTTAGCTAGCTCGTAACTTCTTTTCCTGAATTCTCTTTAAAGGCCACACTTCATCATCGTACACCAACTGACAACAACAGCAAAGAGCACTGACCAAGTAGCCCCTTTTCTTACCTTTTATGCCAATACATCCATAACAAGGTTAACAAGAAATAAAAATTCACATAGAACGAGATTTAAATATGCTACAGTCTTATCATAACAAATGGATTTTTTTTAAACCCTTTTCTCTATTCGGATTGCCGAATATAGATAGGCCTTTCCTAATTCTCGCCATTCATCTCTGTTGTTTGTAAGACGTTTCCACATTGATCGTGCAGTTCTTTTAATATCGTTGCTTCAGAGTATTAGCGATCTTCCTCGTGGTCTTTTGGCTTCATATGGCTGCCAATTCCCGATTTCTTTATTCCATCGGCCATCCGTAAGACGTTCGTTATGTCCAGTCCATTTCCATTTCAGTTTAGCTGCCTCTTTAACAAATGTCTTCTAAACTTCTAAACTTCTAAACAGTGCCTTCTACACAAATAAAAAATACTTGAAGGCAAAAAATTGATTCGAAGTCCAAAGTTCCAAGTTTATAATAATAATGCCAATAGTAATGTATATTTCAAAATAAGGACCATTGTAGTAAAAGAAGAGGAAGAACTAAAAAGTTTTTCGTGAATAATAACGGGGAAAGTAGATGGATGAAGCATGAAATAAACGAATTTATGAAAAAAGAAAACTTAGTCAAGGTAATAAAATGGCAAAGAATGAGATGGCATGGGCACCTATTAAGAAACGGATCAGCTATTTCAAGATGATAACATATTAAAAAAAAACAGGTAAAATACTAAGAGGCAGACTATAAGAAATACACCAATGAAAGTATTACAAAACAAAACTCAGAAAGGGTTTTTTACACGTTTACAAACTCTTTTTATATGGAAATCTCCAGAGTACAAGGAATTTTCAAGTAGAAACAGGCTTTCACAGAAAGCTACAGCTGGTATGATGGTGATACATTAATTGTTGTGTTTTCGGTAATTTTAATACGAAGTACAAGGTAGACTTGACGTACTGACAAAATTAAAAACCCTATTTCGTGTTTTCCTTAAAACTTTAACCTCAAGTTCAAAACATGTTATATAATTTATATCCAAACTAATTATTTGTTTCTTTTTCTTACAGAAAAGGCTGGATTTCAACCTCCATATGGAGGCTTAGATAACGGAATGGTAAGTTTGATATATTTTAGAGTTTTAACAATAAAATCGTTATATTTACTAACATATGAAGAATTATGATAGTGCAAGTATAATTATTGATAGACAGAGGCCTACATTAAGTATTAACTATATCACTATGTCAACTAAGCCAAAGCTTTACATACAGAGAGTTGAATAAACTGCTTAAATAAAGGTCTTAAATAACTAACAAAGATACGTTACGTAATAAAAGAAAGATATTGGTCCAAACAAAATAATACCACAATTATATGAACACTGATCCACATTGGAGCCTGCCCAAAAATATCCTACGAATATAAATATAACACTCTAAAGAAATACCATGTACTTACTTCACATGCTTTACAAAAATTACAAAATAAAAAGATTAGTTATGTACAGTTATTTAAATGGTGCTACTTATCTTCAGAAAGCTGTTTGCTGGAACTTCCTATGAATGTGTTCTATGAATGTGAGTTCTTACATGGTTCTTACATGATATTGAATTTACTGGAATGCTTCTTGCATGATGTTGAATTTGTTCCTGGATGTTAAACGGAAATAAATATTAACCTAACATGTTTTACATTATTAATACTCTAGAAAGAACTTAAGCCCAGGAAAGAACTACATTACAAAACGAAGCAGCCAGTATCAGTTTGAGTAATGTTTGAAATCCTGGTTTGTTCTGGCGTTAAGAGCGCAACAATATTTATATAGAATAAAAATGATAAATTACTAAATCATATACATTTAAAGATCATAGATTTACATAAAAATTAAAATATAAGAACTTATTTTCAAAGAAGAATAAAAATCCTGAAAGTATTTATCAAACAAGAACAACGAATATTTATAATTGACGGATTTTGTTTCGATTATTGAAAGGCCTCTTTTATGTTCTGCTATACGTTTGTTGAAAGTTCTACCAGTTTGACCGATGTAAGTTTTTGGGCAGTCGCCACATTTAAGTTTGTGTACACCGCTGTGTAAGTGCTTTTTATTTTGGCGCTTATTGATTTTAATATATTTGCCTTAAGTGGTTGTTTATTCTAAAGGCTGGTATTATTTCTTTCTTTTTTATGTGTTAGGCTATTTTTGTTGACATCTTGCCTGTATATGCATATAAACGTATGAGAATATTTATAAAATAAAATTAAAACCATTCTCCAAGGTTGGTTTGAATTACAACAGAAAATAAAATATTTTAATCAAAAATAGTCAGTAACCTAGGAAAAAAGGCAACCCTACTTTCTAATGTTTACCAGAAGTCATACAGTGTGGAAACCACTTATGTAATAAAATTGTTTGTGTCCTTATTTTAGAAAAGAATTAAAAAAGTTGAGATACCTTAACTTTTAAATTTAAATGTACGCTTTTTAAACATAAATTTGAATTTACAGGGTGATCAAGTCTGACATAGTCCATAATCTGTATTTTAAATGAAACACCCTGTATATTTTTATGTTTTTAAAAGCTCCTTAACAACCTGATCTCAACGAACTATATCATGTAGGGTCCATTATGAATAATACAAGGTGAAAATTTGAAATGAAGTATAATTTTCTTCAAGACAATTAATTCATAGAATACCCGATGTAATTGATTGGATTACATTAAAATAAATGCTCAAAATGTTCTCTACCTTATTGTTGGCAATAACACAGTCTCCTATAAAACTCGTTCCAAACTTTGTTTAAAGTTTGAGGTGAAATATTCCGTATTTCTGTAGTTATCCTTTCTTTGAGGTCTTCAATGGTAGTTGATTGTGTTGCATATACTTTGTTCTTGAGATAACCCCACAAAAAATCCAAAGGCGTAAGATCTGGCGACATAGCTGGCCACTCAATAGTACCCCTTCATCAAATCCATTTATTGAAGAAGATTTGAAGTAATTTCTCACCATTAAAGCATCATAGGATGTTGCTCCGTCCTGCTGGAACCAGACAGTTTCATGCGGTAGGGTCGGATCTATTTATTTTAATGTAAAATGTCAACAACATGTCAACTGATTGATAACAATCTGCATTATTTACCGATTTAGTTTAGTTAGCAGACTATCTATGTATACATCTTTTACCTATTCATCACAAAAAATGTTAACACGGTTACTAAACAGAAATTTTCTCCAATATACTGACACTTAGAATAGAAGTGTATTGTCTGTATTTAGCTAATTTAAAATAATACCATAACACGTGATAATTTATTAATTTCAAAATTTCACCTTGTATTATTCATTATAGACCCTACATGATATAGTTCGTTGAAATCAGGTTGTTAAGAGTCTTTTAAAAACATAAAAATATGCTTCATTGTTTCATGTTTTCATATGTTTCATTAAAAATAAGGGTTATGGACTATGCCAGATTTGCGTGGATCACCCTGTACAGTTAAATTACTGTTTAAAAAGTGCACATTTTAATTTAAAAGTTAACGTGTTCCAGAGTTTTTTATTATTTTCTATAATAAGGACGCAAACAATTTTATTCCATAAGTGGTTTCCACATTGTATATTTTATACTGTGCTTTTCAGATAAAATTATCCACCCTTAATAACTTTTGTACTTCTAATTTAAAAAAAAAGCACAAAAACACGTCAATTAATATTTGATGAGGTGGACATGTCATTTTTAAGCTAGCTGGGAAAGGCACACTCTCACCCCCTATCATCGTGATACGGGACAAGGACTGGATAAGAAATAGAAGAGTAGAATTGAATGATTATGTAAGCTGAATGACAACAAATAGCTTAGTAAAGACGGCAAGAGACGGTGCCACAATAAGAAGACGATCAGTAGGAAGGCCAATTAAAGTCGATATTAAAGGCGATATTAAAGTCATGGCTACGTAAAAATAAGAAAAATATTTGTAGTGCCTTTAAAAACTAAAAAACAATGGTGAAAAACGTAAAAAACACTGAAAACGCAAAAAACAATAAAAAACGCTAAAAACAAGAAAAATTCTGAAAATGCGAAAAAGCACCGAAAAAGGCTAAAAACACGAAAAATGTCGAAAAACGCGGAAAAACACTAAAACCGAGAAAAATACTGAAAATGGCGAAAAATGTCGAAGAACGCAGAAAAACACAAAAAATGGCGAAAAAACGTTAAAAACACGAAAAATGCTAAAGGCACAAAAATTGCCGAAAAGGGCGAAAAAACGCTAAAAACGCGAAAAAAATGCCGAAAGACACAGTATTTTGATATATGTGCAATTTGATCGCTGAAATATATACATTTTGCAAAAAATAATCGAAATTGTAGGTTTAGACTACAAAAATAATAATTATTATGCAATAGCTGCTACTAGAATTTTTAATAAAACACATCGGCAGGGACTCTTAAATAAAGAAGCAATCCAAGTAGCCGTTTTTAGGCTGAGCAATCATAGTCACTGTCAACAATAAGCAGAGCAATCGGTATTTCACCGTCTACAACAGCCTTCCGAATTCTCCATAAATTTAAGTTCCATCCATACAAAATAAAATTAGTACAAGACTTAAATGAAGATTCTGATCGTCGTCTCGAATTTTGCGAATTAATGACAATACATTATTAACAATCCACTATGCTATGCTATGTTCATTAAATGGCTTGGTGAACAGACATAATTTACGATACTGGGCTGAGAGTGATCCACATATTGTGCGTGAATTTCACACACAGCATCCTCAAAAGTTAAACTTATGGTGTGCTATCCTAGGCAATTACATTATCGGACCCTTCTTTATCACTACAAACTTATATGATGTATCGTATCGTAAGTTACTTAGGCAAGTGGTTGATCGTATTAGAACAATAGTAGAAATGATGATAACCTTTCTGAAGATTTGGTTGTATTTCAACATGATGGAGCTGCTCCACACTTTGTCTACCTGTGCGACATTTTTTAAATGAAACTTTTTCCGCTCGTTGGATAGCTAGAAGAGGACATACGATGGATTGGTAACCCAGATCACGTCTATACTTCATCTTGTTATGGGGGTTTTTAAAAACAAAAATTTATGCTATTGAACGAGAATCTCTGGATGATTTACGACCAAGGAATAGAGGATTAATGTTGACAATTAAATGCAGACGTGTTAAGCAATGTCAGAGAAGAATTTCAAAATTGATTGTACTATTGTATGGAATTGTAACATTGTACTATTGAATGGAAGTAATATTAACATCAGTACAAAGTGAATAATCCAAATATCAGATTGAAGTAGTTTAAAAAAAATTAAGGGATACACGGGGGTGGAAGGGTACCTTTTCCAGCAAGCTTAAATATGATGTGATGTTTCTCCCATCAAATATTAATATTGACGTGTTTTTGTGCCTTTCCTAAAAATTAAAAGTTCACAAGTTATTTAATTTTGATAGTTTTATCTGAAAAGCACTGTATAAAATAGACTGAGCAAGTCGGCAGTTTCCATTGTACAAGATCTCTCAACTAATTTCCTTTATCTCTCTTTAGCCCGTTATTTTATTTTACCCTCTCTTTAACCTCCGTACAAAAGGACAGAGACAGAGGAAAAACGTTTAAAAGAAAAAAAGAAGGAAACAGAAAGATGGGCCCTTCACTTTACCTGATTTGCACTTGATTTTCGTGTTGTTCTTTCTCTGATTGGTTTATTTTTTTGTGCGTTTCTCTTTGTCCTGCTTTGTATCTTTATCTCTTCGGGACGTGGCTTGTTTTGTTGGGTGTTTGCATCGGTGGATGTTGTTCCTGCGGAGGAGGTAGATGTATAGGGTAGTCGGAGGTGAAAGGGTTTGAACTAAAACGGTCCTTTTCAGAAATTGTTACTATATTAATTTGTGATACGAATGAGTGAGTTTACATACAAAATGAGATATAAAATGTAATGAGTCGCGGTGAGGACAGCTATGGCCGTTATCTCTCTATAATAGAGACGCTTTGCCTTATGAACCGCACAGTCTATTTATATTTAAGTCTATGTCAGACGTGGAGAAGGCATCCTTGCTGACAAGGTGTCAACAGTTTAACCAATCAGCTGCTTAAATATTTCAATTGGTTCCGTACAAGGATCTGTAGGTTTTATTCTTGTTCCAATGTGTAAAACTTGTTTGACCGGAAAATCAGACAATACCCCTATGTAAATTGGTTCTTTGTAATTATGCTATGTATTAGTTTTTAAAACAGTTATTTAGAAATTAGTATATTTAGAGTTATTAGATAAAAACATTAAAAATTAAATTATATATTTTTATCTAATATTAAATATTTAGATATTAGATAAAAAAAATAAGATAAGATACAGGAAAACCAAACGATTTATATATCTTTTATTTTACAATAATATTTTCTAAAAACATTTTGGATAAAATAAACACACTGCTGCCACACCAAAAATATTCAAATTAAATTTTTCGTTATTTTTTGGTCACATTATGCTGTGTTTGATGTTATAGAAATCTCATTTATTTGTTTGTATCGTTTTGTGGCAAAATATTAACATATCATGTAACAATACAACACTGAAAACTTTGTTTTCAAACTTCCACAAAATTTATTTTAACTTCTTATCACTACAGCTGTTTCGGCTGATTGCCTTTCTCAAGTGATCTATTTTTGGCATGCGTTTACACTTTATAGTCTCTAATACAATAGGTCGAGGAGGGGAGAACTGTTTGTCTCAAGTTGGTCATTCAGAATTATATCTGTCTCTTTTAATTTGTTGATTTCCATAGATTCTAACAAGGATAGCTTAAGGCCTTTATTTTGAATGTGAAGAATTTTAAATTCGTCATTAAAAGAATGATTGTGATCTAGAAGGTGAAGTGCGTACGCAGAATCTGTTTTTCTATTATTGAAAGCCCTTTTATGTTCTGCTATTCGTTTATTAAAGTTTCTACCAGTTTTACCGATGTAAGTTTTTGGGCAGTCGCCACATTTAAGTTTGTACACACCAGTGTGTACGTTTTTTTTATTGTGGCTCTTGTTATTTTTAATATATTTGCCTAGGTTGTTATTTGTTCGGAAAGCTGGTGTTATTCCTTTTTTTATGTGTTTGGCTATTTTTGTTAATATTTTGCCTGTATATGTAATCGAGCAGAAGGTACTGGGTTTTTTCTCTGGTGATGGAAATACTAATTTAAGGGCTTTCTTGTGTAGTTTTTGATTTAACATTTTATTAATTGTTTGTTCTTTGTATCCGTTGTTTACTGCTATTTGCTTGTTGATATTTCATTCTGTCTCAAAGTTGTATGTTGACATCGGAATTTCTGTTAATCTATGTAACATACTATGTTAGGCTGCCAGTTTATGTTGTGTTGGATGGGATGATGAATTGTGTATAGTCGTGTCAGTATGGGTAGGTTTATGAAATATGGAGAAGTCATGTTTGTTTTTAAGTCTGATAATTTTTAAATCTAAAAAATTTATGGATTGATTTTGTTCTGTTTCTATTGTAAATTCAATATGACTATGAAGTGAATTAATATACGATAAAAATTGATCTAGTTGCCTGTTAGTACGTCGTCTATCTCCACCAATATAAACACTGTTTAAATACAGGATGTTTTGAAATATTTGTCTCTAGATGGCCCATAAAAATATGATAGCAATGGGCTTAGAGGATTGCCCATTATAAGTCCTGCACTGTTATTTGTATATATTTGATTATTAAATTCAAAGTAGTCCTGGTTTATGCAAACTTCAAGAAGATGTAAATTTTCAGATGTAATTATTGGATTTGTACTGTTTTGATCTAAAAGGTTTGTTACTAGGAAAAAAGTTTCTGTAGGAGGGATACTAGGAAAAATATTGTTTACGTCAAATGAAATTAATCTGGAATTGTTAGGTAATTGAATATGTTGTATTTTATTAACTAGTTCTACTGTATTTTTTGTGGTAAATTGAGGTGAAAATTTAGTGTGTTCTAAAATAATGTCTAACAGTTTTAATAATAGAAAAACATATTCTACATACGCACTTCACCTTCTAGATCACAATCATTCTTTTAATGACCAATTTAAAATTCTTCACATTCAAAATAAAGGCCTTAGGCTATCTTTGTTAGAATCTATGGAATTCAACAAATTAAAAAACACAGATATAATTCTGAATGACCAACTTGAGACAAACAGTTCTCCCCTCCTCAACCTATTTCATTAGAGACTATAAAATGTAAACGCATGGCAAAAATAGATCACTTGAGAAAGGCAATCAGTCGAAACAGCTGTAGTGATAAGAAGTTAAAATAAATTTTGTGGAAGTTTGAAAACAAAGTTTTCAGTGTTTTATTGTTACGTAAAATGAATTTCCTTCAAGTTACGGTCGAATCCATCAATTAACATATCACTTTATATCAATTAATTTACATATTTTAGTTATGAGAGTAAGGTGAAAAGTCATCTATGTAGAGCTTAGATGGCACTGCTACACCTAAAATAAATTACTGTCGGTACACTTAGTTGAAAAGTAAATACCAAATGTGAATTTCATTAGATAAATAGTTTGATATGTACAGCTGTTTAAAGGCAGTTGGTGTATTTTTTTGGCCAAAAGGATACCAGAAATATTGTTCCGTCAGAAAAAGGCCATATTGAATGCTTTATCGACAATAGGGGATGTATGGAACCTGGTAGAAGGGCCTCATGGCGTAAGAATCTTCGGCATGCCATCTAACACTCTATTTAGATCAACCGCCAACAGGTTTATCTGGAGGTTGTAAAAATCCATAGAGAATAGGCACTGGAAGATCACAAAGATGTGAGACATCTACTTTTTTAACAATGTTTTTGTTGGTTTACGAAAAAGTTTGTGTTTTCTGCAGCACCTTGTTACTTACTATGAACGAAATGTGGTTCTATCACTTTTTAAACGGTTTAGAATGCAATAGCCAGCCAAAACAATGAAGAAATTTAAAAAAAATTGCACTCACTGGATATCGTCGTTCTGTGATAATAACGTATAAATATACAGGGAGTATACATACAGAGTATTACTAAAAAAAAATAATAACTTATTTTTCGTGTCCTTATCACTTAAATTTGATCCTGTCAATGTTTTGCCACTTGAATGGCCCTATCCTTAGATGCCAAGGTGAGTGCTTTAGTCGGCTACCCTCACTCTAGTTTTACTCTAGTTGGAATGCAAAGTACTCTTTGTTTACAACACTCCTGTTTAATAAATTTTCAATATTTGTGTTTGCTAAAAATGTTTGCTTAAAAACTTTCACTTTTCTTATAAAGATTGGTTATTTTCAGCCCCTAATGTCGTTAATTAACGTACCAGTGATTAAAACAGGGGTTATCTTGGAAAATAAACGCCATTCCGCTGTGTGGGTGTTTTACGATGAGGAAAAACCAACAAAAGTGATCCGTTCTTAAAGAAAATGGTTGCAACTTTTGTCTCAAAATCCGGTAATGTGGCAACAATTGCTTTAGAAGATTGATGGATGGTTACTTTTGATTGGTATGTAACCATGTGTTTACCAGAAGTTATCGCAAAACTCCGAAAAAAGCAACACACAACGGCGGATCATCCTACATCAGGACAATGCAAGTGCTTTCACTGCTCAAAAGACAATAAAGTTTTTGGAGCTTCAAAACATCGAATTGTTAAACCATAACATAAACCAACTAAGTCCTAACGGCTTAAACTGTCCTCAAGCGCGACTAGTATGCGCTCGAGACGCATCGCCCCGCCCCTCATTTTTTTCTTATTGGTTCCTGACCTGGAAATCCCTATTTATCGCTACATCAGCGTGTATAAAAATAGGCGATTTTTAGGTCAACGAAGTCAGTCCCTCATGGGCTCTCCGAGAGCTTAGTGCTCTCGGGGCTCTGCTCTTGTTTTTTAGCTTTATCCATACTCTGTGGCTGAGATGTTATTCTACTGCAACCTGGTATTTTTATTTCGACTTAACCTTTGTCATGTAAGAAATATCTTGCCTTTTTCAAGGCAAGATACCAGAAGAAAACATTTGCGAGTCCATACCCTGAAAATGGACTTAAGTAGAGGAGCTATCGTTGATGTTTTCGAAGCCCTCTACAGAGCACCCGGAGGCATTAGAAGGCGTTTAGACCCTTTTCATTTCCCCCGAGGTGACAAAGCCAACTAAGTCCCAACGACTTCTTCTCGTTCCCAAAGATCAAGAATTCTATGCGTGGGTAGCGATTTCAGTGGCCAGAAGACGCCATCGATGCCTTTAAAACAGCGATTTTGCAGCTGACAACTGAAGACTGGAATAATTGTTTTACCAATTGATTTAAAGGTATGCAAAAGTGTATAGATCTTTGTGGGACATATTTTGAAAAGCAATAAAGTACTTCAAGTGTATATAGTTTGTGTCTTTATGGATATATGCAAAACTAAAAAGACAAACCTCGTACCCGGGGTTTGCGGCTTGTACTCAATTCACATCCCATCCTTATTGGTCCCTATAAGTGTACGATTAAAAAGAAACACAATATAAATATAAACGTTTTTACTAACAATCGTTATAGTAAACTCACGATTATCCGAGATAATTGGGACCGCACATACCTCGGATACCGAAAAACTTGCCTAAAATAAACGAAAAATTCAAAAGGTATGACCTATGTAATTAGTTTATTATGTACAATTGAAGTATGTAAACCTGTATACAGAATACATAGTTAAAATACATAGATAGGAAAACATTTACGTACTGGATCATCCTCATGTTTTAAAAAAGTCTTTGATACATTTCTGTGTTACCTTCTGGCCTCGTTTTTACTCTGCGATGTTGCGCCAACGCTGAAGATAAAGGATATCGATAGGGGTACAGTCTTACTGTTATTCAATGTAAGCGTGGGCAGCCCCAATCGGCTTTTATCCTTCGGAGTGAGATATTTTCTTGATTGTATTATCTGTGTCAATCTCAGTGACATTGTGTGGATTGATAACCATGTCGGCGATGGCATCATCAGTCAGTTCTATTTGCTGATATTGCATAATCCACTCGTCGCTATTTTCATCATTTATCGGCAGTCACGTTGGTAACTGATTAGCGAGGTTTGCTATTTCAGCAATAGAGTTAATATTATCTTTTCCATCACTTTTCGATTTGAAATGAATTTGAAAAGGCTTTCGCCATGACTTTTGTAAGTTGTTACTCTCACATCATCCCACGCTGAAGCTATGCAGTAAGACACATCCTTACCGGTGATCTTTTTAAGGGCAGCAGTCACAGTCATTCCCTCATCCAACTAGGTCAACAACCTTCAAGAAGCCTTCGACGATAGGTTCGTTTCATAGCCTCAAAAACAGCTTTTTAATGTCACCGCTATCCAACGAACTTGCATCTGGATGAGATGGCGCGTTTTCCAAAAGAAGAATAGGTTTTCTTGGAACGAACTCATAGTGGATAGGCAGTTTACGTGAATATTTTTAAAAGCTCTTGGATTCTTCGATTTTCCAATAAGTAGAGCTCTTAATTTTAAGGATCTAAAACAGTTGCTACACATCAAAAGAGTTACTCGTTCTTTGCTTTTTTTATCCAGACGCAGTTTTTTCGCTTTGGGCTGCCAGTGTTTTGGTTGGAACCATTCTGAAATTGAGACCCGTTTCGTCACAATTGAAGATTTGGTCGGAGGTGAGACCATGCTCTAAAATGAAATCTCTCAATTTTAAATTAAACCGCCCAATTTCAGATGAATAGGCCGAAGTGAACGACTTATTTCATTGGTATCTCGTACAATTAGTGTAACTATGTTAAACTTATGAGTCCCCTTTCGCAAGTTCTTGTCAGAGTGTAGGTTTCCATTTTGTCTGTTTCATTGTTTATCATTGTTCCTTTTCTGTTTCGCTTATCAGGTATCTTATGATTTTTGGAACCTTGTAGAGACGTGAGTTCTAAAAAATATTTCTGTAAACTCTTTTGAGAAATTTTTTTTCGTCGACAGTTTTTTTCTGCAATAATTCTACAAATCGTTAAGATTCTATTGAAAGGCCTACTATGAACCTACATACATCTTTTACATCTCTTTTCAAATAACATTAAGGAAAAAAAGATAAATACAGAAAATTGTGTCTTTACAAGCTGTACAGGCTTAAGGTACAACTGAAAACGAAAAAGTTTTATGTTTTCGTTGTAGAATAATATTTCTTGAAACAATTCGGTTAAAATAAATAAACTCCACAGTTTACACATAAGAAAATATTCAGATTAAATTTGGTCGTCATTTTTTAGTCACATTATACTCTCAGTTTGATTTTATAGCGATATCGTTTATTTGTTTAGATCGTTTTGTGGCAAAATATTTAATCACTTTAATACCAATTTATCACATACTTTAGTTACGAGGACAAGGTGAAAAGTTATCTGTGTGCAGCTTAGATGGCAGTGTTACAAATGAATTATGTTGGTACACTTGTTTTAAAAGTAAATACCAAATGTCAATTTGTTTAGATAAATAGTTTGATATGGATAACTGGTTAAAGACAGCTATTTGAATTTTTTGGCAAAATTAATAACTCAATTATTTTACCGGCAGAAAAATCGTCAAATTGGATGACTTATCGACAAAAAAATTGATTGAACATTGGTTAAAATTTAGTTTTTGTTAAAATGTATTAGTTAACCGTGCCTAATTCCCATCATTTTGCTTATTACAAGTTTCTTCCACAGTAAAAATGTTTTATCTGTAAGGAGAATTTCTTTGTAACGCTTTTTAACAAAAAATAACCGGCGTCTATTTATTATTTTGTTTTAATGCAACGGTAAGACATATTTCTATGGAGGTTTCTATCTTTATACATGGAAAAATGTCGAAACTGGATATACAGTGAAATTTATTTGACACTTCGAAGATGAGTAAGGCTTTGTGCACTTGGCTTATTTATATTCGATTCGCCCCCGTAGTGTTGTTGGTATTTAGAGGAATAAATTAACTTGTTAATTCTTTGATCTATAGCGATAAAAATTGCGGTATAATTACCACATTTACATTTAATTAGCTGGAGGATATATGAGAATGTAATTAAGTAAATTCTTGTAGCATTAGTTTCAATAGGGGTGTTTAAAGTTTTTACAATTTCAGCTGTTTTCGCCTACTTACGTATATATTGCCACAAATAATTTTATAATTAAGGAATTATGAGTTACATAATACTTTATCTTTATATTATATAATTGAATGATAAAAAATTTATACTGTTCTGGTATTACTACCGTACAATCCATGTCTAAGCGTGTCGTTTTAAATCAAAAACGTCCAACAAATAAATGTAAATACAGTAAAACCTCCGTTAACCGAAATAATTGGGGGAGGCCATTTCGGATAACAAGAATTTCGATTAAAAATAACATTGTTTTTTATAGTATACTTGGTCAGAGTATTATTATTAAAAAATACTATGAGGTGATTTCGTAATGTAATAAGTAAATACAGAATAAAATAATAAAATAAAGGAAAATGAACAAGTTTAACATGCTTTTTTTAAAGAAATCTTCTTTTTTTCTTTTGCTTTTTTGTTTGACAACGATGTTTTGCAGCTATATCTCTTCATCATTCATTTGCAGAACGCCATGAGTTTTGCCTCATTTTATTCGACGAAACGTAAATCAATCTGAAAAGGACAGAACTTTATGAAATGAAAACAAAAATGAAGAACCTAGTCGTGTCACTAACTAATTAGGCCTACTATATAAAATATATCTAAGGCCTTGAAAATCTCGTCGGCGGTCTCGTGCTGCCTGTTGTCTGGTAGTTGGGTCGTCATCTTCGTCGTCTGATAAGCTCAGGCTGTCAGGATGAAGAACGATATAAATCCTGGTTGATGAACACTTTCTGAGTCATCGGCTGCTAATCACTCAGGTATGTCTTCTTGGTTAATTTTGTCACATCCCGGCAAATGTTTTATTTAAAGTTTAATTTCTTCTGTTGTTTCTTTACCATTTTCTTCTTCAAAATCGTCAATCAAAATCCCATCAAAAAGTTTGTTTCAGTATTTTTCCCAAGTTGAAGATTTGATCTTGGTCCACGACTCAACACACCAATAAACAACATGTTTCATTGTTAAAGATTTGAGATTTTCTGGAACAATTTTGGATTCATTCGTCTCCTGTAATAACAGATGCCTTAAGAATGCTCCTCTATAATATCTATTCAATGTCTATTATTACGGCTACGGCTGAATTAAGCTCGTGACATTCAGTGGCAAAATCTGACAATTGTCACCATTTTGTAGATTTTGAGGGTTGTTGATTTTAAAAAGAATTTTGCACTTGGGACGAATTCATTTTCAACAATTCTAAAAATAAAGTAGTCGACATCCATGAGCCAAAAAGGCTTCTACAAAAAACTGGAAGTGCTTTTTCGGAAATATCTTTTAGAGCTCTTGGTTTTTTTGATTCCCCAACACACATAGGCATTAATCGGAGAGTGAAATTAATGAAATTGTTTACGTTTTACGATAAAAATTTACTTTGTATTAACGGAGGTTTTACTGTAATTCGGTAAACTACTTGAAGTTTACTTTAAGTCAGGTAGTGACTTGCTATTGTCAAGTCACTACCTGACTTGACAATGGCATGTGTCACTTTGCCGAAACTTCGTCAAAATAATTATTTTTCTTAAAACCAAAATTATTCGTTCATAATTCATCAAACGAAACAAATTCATTTTTTAAATTTCAATAATTTTTTAATAAAAAACGATATTTAGTAGGGTGTATTACCTTCACAAGCCCTAATTCGCCTCTTATTTGGTCAGGCATACTTCGGGTTAGTTCAGCAAATTCATCTTTGGGGATTTTCTCCACTTCGTCACGAACTGCTTGCTCCATGATATTATTGATTTGAAACTCAACATGTCTACATCAAATACGTTGTGTCAGAATATCCCAATCATGCCATTAGATTTAAGTTTGGAGTCCTTGGGGGGCCATCTAATGTGCGGACGAGCATCATCTTGCATCAGAGACAAGTTTTTTTTTAATAAATAGGACAAATGGCACTACCTACACCTACATGATCTTCCAAATATTGTTCAAGATACCTTTCAGCGTTTAAATTTCCCCGTGCTCACAACATTATACTGCCTCCACCAAATTGAACTCTGGGAGTAAAATAATATTGCTGATAACGTTCACCAGTTCTCCTCCAAATTCGAGGCCGCCCATCTGATGAGTATCCTGGTGGATGATAAAGAGCACCCCACCCCTTTTTAACACCCCAATTAAGATGAATGCGAGAAAAGTGTACGAATGAATGAATGCGAGAAACGTTGGCTCCGATAATCTGCTGTTCATTGTGATTCAGTTGTTCATAGAGGGCCTTTAACAAGTATTTTGGGCCTTAATTCATATTCATTTAAGCATCTTCGAACGGTATAAAGGGAAACTGGGTTTTTATGGACATAATTTAATCGTTGAACAAGTACTGGTGCTGATAATGTACGATCGTGCGAACGCTTGCAATCTAATAAAGCGATCTTCAACTTGACTTGTGGTTGTTTGTGTACTTTGATCTGCCCTTCCAGTGTATTGTTCTGTTATCCGAAAACTTTGTTTTGCATCAAATACTGTAATTCGAGAAATTCATCAATCACTCGCGATGTAACGAATGCTCGCCCAGCATCCTGTAAAGCAGCAGCTTGTTCTATGTTTTCTGGTGTCATCATTTTGTTATTGCAATTTAAAAAAAAGGGGGGTGAAATAAAAAAACACTTAAGCCAAACTTTTGAATACTTCAATACCAAAATAAACTTAAAATAATGCTGTGTAATTTAAGACACTATTACACATTAACCCATTCGCTGCCAAACTTTTTTTTTTTAATTTTATAGCTTCTATAGGTCAATTTTATGTTATGAACTTATAGAAAAATATTTAAAAAATTCCCAATCTTTTCACAATAGTCTAAAAAATTTTTTGTTCCAATTTTGGAACATGGCCATAAATAGGTAATAAAAAATCAACAACGTCAATTTAAACTTAAACATTTATTGATAAAAAAATGATAACATTTTTAGAGGATCTATTAATTTTTTTCATGAAAAGATTTGAAGCAAATAATAGGATGTACATTAATTTTACAAATTTTGCATCTGTTTTATTTTAAAGAAATTGGGTAATGCAGAACCGACATATTTTGTGAAACAGATCCTGGAAATTTTCGAAATATTGTTTCTAATTTTGTCTTATCAGGTTTTGGTTGTCGAGGGTTGAGTAGTAGATATGTTGCCACAATGCTTCTTGTAAACCCTAATAAATCCAATGGACGCATACTTTCAACGAATTCGTCAGCGTTAGATTGAATGTTATTGTGGTGTTGAATTCTATATAAAATCCATGCGTTAGAGATTGAAGCAGACAAAAGGCGAACAAAAATTTGCCACCACCATTTATTGTTACGCAGTTTTGGTCTATAGTTAGCGATATTTCTATCCATTAAATCAGTACCTCCCATATGAGTATTATACTGCTGAATTGCATAGGCAACGTCTACCATTATATATTTTTTTTCTGCTGCAGAATAACGACGTACCGATTTTGTATGTTGAACACCATAACAATTTGAAGCCACGTGAACGATGGCATTATCCTTCCACTGGATAATTATTATATCTTCATCAGAATTTGTGTATGAATCAGCGGATCCTCTAACTGATTTTTTCATTGCATTTTTATTCAACGCGCATTTCCCAATTCGATTATGTCTAATGGTGCCCGTGCGACCACATCCCAATTCACTCATGGCCTTTATCAGTGGAAGTCCGGTAAAAAAGTTGTCAATAAAAAAGTAAAATTTTTGATCTGGAAAATTATGCTTCACCCTCTCGGCAAAAGTTGTAATTACAGATCCACCTAGCTCCAAGTTACTGTCTCCTAGTAAGGTTCCTTTCCCTTGGTAAGGTTCGGTACCCACAAGATTACCCACACCATTTGATACATTCTCAGACCAAAATTTAAATCCATATCTAATAGGTTTCCCTTGAAGACGCTGTTTACAGCTATGGTGGCTGCAGTACGGATATAGTTTCACCAACCGGCACATATTTTATAAATGAACTGTGTAAATGTTCTATGAGTGGTCTTATTTTAGCAAACTTATCATTTTTTTGTAGCTTAGTGTTATCTGAAAAATGTAAATTTTGCAAAATTTCTCTAAACCTATTTCTCGGCATTGCGTTGGCGATTGCTTCGTTTCTGAGATCCAAATCCAAACTCCAGTACATATCTTTCCGAGGCCTTTGGGAATAACCAGAAATCAGTAGGATTGCAAAGAATACTTTGAGTTCTTCAATCGTAGCCTCAAATGATGTGTTTGCATTTTTGTGTCGGACATACTTTATAGTCTCGTATTTTATGTATTCAAAGAAATTATCACACCAAAAAAGTGTAAAGAAATCGACTGCACTTTCACAGTGAACATTATTTCGATTTGAAAGTGAGATATTTTCTTGATGATTATCTGGGAACAAGTCACCTCTTTTCTAGTCGTTTTGTCTATTGGATTTATTCGCTCTTTTATTAGATTGACCCACATTTATTGGAAGTTCATCATCGCTCGTCGAGAACATATCTTCAGCGTGTTGTGTCTCACATTGTGAAATAAGAGTTGCCTCAGCTGTGGCGTTCAGTATCTTTGATGAAAACTTATCAGAAAAATTATTGAAATTCACATCATCCGATGATTCAGAATCTCCATCAGAATCTTCCTCTGGAGGATAAATGTATATGTTTGCAGAATTAAACTCCTTCTGCTTCTTATTTAGATCATCGATTAGATTGTTCAGAGTATCAGCTGAACAACTCGTTTTCTTTCCATAGAATGTTTTCAGATCCATAATACCAAACTAAAAAGAAAAACCTCAATTAGCAACATATACCGCCAAGTTCCATTTTTGGAACATGCAAAAACTAGAGGTTACTCGGTATATTTAATTTGAGGTTAAGCATTTAAACGGTACAGATACATTGTATAGGCATATAATATTTCTTAAACTTACCCCGATCGTAATATTTCACAACAGAAAATAACTGCACCTTCCTTGAAATTTTGATATGAATCACAAAACAAATTCCACTTACACGAAACCAGTGAGTAAATTCAGTATGGACGTGTTGTTTTGACACTACCGAACAAAATAGTTTATCAGATTTAAGACCAACAGTGACATCTTGTAATCAGCAGCGAACTAACAATCGTTCCAAATTTGGAACAAGGCAGCGAATGGGTTAATAACAAAAAATTTGTGTAGAACTGTTGTTGTTTGCAAAAAATTATCTAAATAGGTTTGTACATGCAAAAACTATTCAAAATAAGGAGCTAAATAGCCAGAAAACTACAGAGGTATAAACTAGTTAAATACTACGCTAAAACTTAATAGAGATGTTTTATTAAATATTATAAAAAGTATCGAAAACATCTACCAAAACAACAAAATGGAAGTCAGAATAGATGGACAACTTACAGAAGCTATAGAAATAGGCAGCGAAATAAAATAAGGAGATTCATTGAGTCCCATGCTCTTTAATTTGATCATGAATGAAATCATCAAAAGCGTTAACAAAGGAAGAGGATACAGAATGGGAAACACAGAAATTAAAATACTCTGTTACGCAGATGACGCAATATTGATAGCCCAAGATAAAGATAGTCTGCAAAGGCTGGTCCACAGATTTAGCATAGGAGCAAAAGAATTTATTATGACCATCTCATCTCAGAAAACTAAAACAATAGTCGTCAGCAAAACCCAAACAGATGTATTGGACAAGTAATGGAAATAAAATATCTGGGAATTACACTGTCTAGCTATGGAGACCTGGACAAAGAAGTGAGAGATGCACTACATGGCGAAACAGACACATTATCACTGAGATGATGACGAGAATTTATGAAGCTAGTGTAAGACCAATAATGACATATGCCTCAGAAACAAGACCCAACACAACCACAACGCAATGGCTACTGGAAACTGCAGACATGTGAGTACTGAGAAGAATTACAGTAAATACACTGAGGGATCGAAAGAGAAGTGAAGACATTAGAAGAAAATGTAAGGTACAATGTATAAGTAAATGGACACAAAATAGAAAAAAGAATGGAATAACCACATAGGCAGAATGGAGAAGACTCGTGTCGTCAAAATAGCAAGAGATAAGTCCGCAATCGGCGGAAGAAGTATCGGACGACCGCGCAAAAGATGGAGTGACAATCTTCCATAGAGGTATTAATCCGTCAATGAACAAGCAAAAAGAGGATGAAGAAGAAGCAGTAGCATTGATTAAATTTTTTACGAATAGAAAGTGTTTCGTTTCAAAATTGGGGGAAAACCTTTTGAGATTGTTTTTTAGGGGGGATTATAAGGCAGCATGCAGATGTTATTGTTGGGTGTGTATCGACAATAAAATATTAATTGATGAATTTCGTAGAACATGAGAATTCTCTGTGTTTGTTTGAAATACTACAAAATCATTGGTTGAAAATGGAGAGGGGAGAAGTTGTATGTTTGATGGGATTTTAAAAACAAAGGAAAAGGCAGAATGTTCCTTGGCACAAAAAGGTAAGAAAAGAAAAAGAGATTGAATGCCGGTGAATGTGAACGGTAGAATAAAATTAAGTTGTGTGAATAAAAAAGAAATTTTGTTTTCGAAAGCGTTTGAAAAATTGGTAGCAGGCTCATTTTGGTTAGGGCGTGAGATCGAGATTCGTTTTGGGAGCAGATCCAAAGAAGGAGCTTAGCTTTGGAATTAAGGGAATTGATATGAGAGTATCCGGGTAAATTAAAAGTTAGCGGTTTATTAAAATTTGAGAACATAGTACAGAGATATAAAGTTTTGAAACGAAACAGTAACTAATTACATTTATAAAGTTGTTTTTGTTTATAAGTTTTGTAAAGTAGTTTGGGTTATTTAGTAAAGCGTGTCAATATTGACTGTGCAGCTTTTAATTGTCAGGTTAGGGATAGAGCGATATTTATATTTGGTTTGTTTAATATATGTGTAATAATATTTTTTAAGGCGTTTTTAGTGTAATTAAGATCAGTGAAATATATTTTGAATAGAATACTCATTAAAAGAATTAATTGTATGATTCTGTTTAAATCTGTATAGGTCTGATGGTTGTTCCTAGTTACCTATGTCGTGAATTATATCATTTCATGTTTTTTACTCTCCACCACCGCTATTTTTTTTGGCTTACTTTCACATTTATTGACCTTTTTTTTTTTCATTTCAGGCTTACGCGTTAAACCCCGCCGGGCCAGTGTACACAGGGCCGGGTGCCAGCCCGACGCAAGCACCCGCCGAACCCTTTACGGCCGACAGTCCGTATTTTCCTTTTAACACGCGACCCGGTAGCCGGTTATCGCCGGCCAAAGCGAAAATCGTATCCGTCACAGGCCTGAGGACAGCCAAGGAGGAACCGACTGGTACGGCGACTACCTTGGACAGTCAATGGGGAGTGGTAAGTACCATACTAATATAACATACATAAAAAATAATCAAGAATTAGCAATAGATCTAAGTCAAATCAAAATTCATACGTAAAAACTCAAAAAAGTTCACTAAAGGAACAAGATCACATTCCGGTGATCAACGTGAGGTTACTAGTGTTAAGTAAAACAAATTTGATGGCTAAAGTTCTTAAGTTCTTACACCCACCTACATAATTAAATATGTTTGATCCCATTGATATTTTCCAAAATGCTTTTTTAATTATTGCATCAGTTAATGTCATAAAAAACAATAAAAGAATACTAGTTCTTTTGTAAAAAAAAAACTGTTAGCACAAATTTTGTTGTTCAGAATATAAGATGGCTAGTTATATCATAGAAATGAATCTAGAAGATTTTGGTGATCAAACTGATAACTGTGTATATATAATTGAGCCGATTTTTCAATAAAGGTATTACTTCCCAATGATCCCATTTAAAATAATTTTGAAAAATGGCGCCGGGCTTTCATTGAAGCGTTATAAAAACTACAAACAGTGCCTTATTACCCAAAAAATTATGAATTAAAGTTTTGTGGTTTATAAAATTTTGTGGGATGGGGAAGCTTTAAACTCGGTCTGTATATTAATTTAGACAAGTCGAAATGCTCGTGTTCGTTAGGAAAAATATTCCCATGAGATTTTTTTGCATAATCACTTTCATGATATATTCCAAAATAAGGTTCAAGAAGTAGCTCAGACGAAAAGTTGTTCAAATTTTTTTAAATAAATTGTAACAAGCAATTTTTTTGACCCGGGCAATTTTTTTTACTTTTATGGATCATTTTGAACAAAATAGATCTCCTGTATTTTTTTTTTGTTAACTTGGTCGTTTTCGAGTTACAAACAATTAAAAACTGAAAAAAAAAACAAAAAAATACCGTATTTCAAGGCTCAAAAATGCAAGTAAAAAATATTGAATTCTTGAATTCATGCAGGACCTAAATTTAAGTTCAAACCTTGTTCTCTAATTTCCGATAAGTATTTTAGCATATTTCATTTTTAAAAACATTGGTTTTTAATCTTAATGAATCGCTTATGATAGGTTTGAATTCTCATTCAAAAGGGTAGCCCTACGGAGAGTGAAAGATATATTATTCTACTGCCCTCAGGCTCACATGGCGCCCCATCCTCATTCTATGGTAGCTCCTATGACAGAGGACAACTTCAGACAGATGTGTAACTTAGGTGGTCGTACGAAAGGATCCTTAAGGAGAGAGAGACTCGTAGAATTCCTAGACTTCACCATTCGAAACTATCAATTCGGATTCATTGAACGTTCCGCTCAAAATGCATTGTTTGAAACAGCGACCTTTATATCATAATCAACGAAAAGAGATACGGCATAGGCATCTTCTTAGACGTCCAGAAAGCCTTCGATCAGGTCTGGCACACAGCTCTGATTGGAAAACTCTACCTTGCTGGACTGCTCACAAGATTTGTTAAATTAATAAATTCTTATCTCTCTAATCGGACTATCCGGATCAAAGTTGGCAACATGCTATCCACACCATTCACTGCACAAATTCACTGGGAGAATCCCACGGCTCAATTCTAACTCCAATATTGCACACAGTCTACAACAGTGACATTCCCCGCCCTCAAGCTAGGAGTCCCTATTGCTATTTGCCGACGACACTGCGCTCCTCACTGCGGGCCAATACAGAGAGACGTTGGGACAACTGTCTGTATTCGATAGAGTTCAAAATTATTTAAATAGAATTGTTGAGTGGAGCAATAAATAAAGAGTTACTATTAAAGCCTCCAAAACTCAACTAATCTTAATCAAATCTCCCCACATCCGTGATATTCGATACCAGATAATCATTCTAGAAGAAAACCTTGATTTCAGAAAATCGGTGTCCTGTTTGGGAGTTCATTTTCGTAGGACTTTCAACTGGAAGACCGACATACAAAACACGCTAGACAGAGTAAGAAAATGGGCAAAGCTTTTGCTAGCGTTGTCTGATAAACTTGGAAACATGTCAAATAAAACACTATTGCACATCTACAAGACTTACTAAGACCAATAATCGAATATAAGCCATGCGTTTATGTTTCGCTAAATGCCCGTGAAATTAACTACATTATGGCCACCGAAAGGGAAATCCTCAGATTTGGCACGAGCGAGGGTCAGGACTATTCCACCAGCAAACATAATACCGATTAAGGACATATCCCGATCCCTCAGCAAGAGATATGTCCTCCGCACTATAGCTGGCTCAAACAACAGAGCCAAGCAAACACTCAAAACTCCTTGCCATCGCCGTGGGCAAATACTCACCAGGATTCCTCAAAGAAAAGTTTCATATCTTCCATCAAAGCTTCTACAGAACACTGGAAACGAACTTCCTGATGAGTATTTCGACGTCCTAGAAGCAATCCCCTAAAATACCGCAGTTAACAACTTCAAGTCAAAACTGCTAATCTATAACCCTTAGTATGGCTGGTAGCACCTTGTAGTACATCTCCTTGGCTTATCTGGCTGACCAAAAAATTTCTCTAGTGTGCTCCTTAACACATTGTGGAGTTGTTTATCACAACCCTAATCTCCGCAAAAAAAGGAGCAGCCCTCCTTGAGGAGGCACAAGGTTAAAACATGAGAGAAGAGTGAATTGTCATTGTACAAATGAGCGCCCACCCTGCCATACCCGCTGCATTAACAATAATTAATAACAATGTTTTAAAATAAAATAAGACCAGAATTGTCACCGGGGCTGATAGAAGGATGCTTGAACTTGAGTTTAGACATTCGATGATTTCAAAAATAATATTTTTTAGTTATGTTTTTGAGTTTAAAAATCGTAATTTGGCTTTTTTTAAGTTTTAAATTCTTTATACTCAACTCGAAAACGATCAACTTTAGAGAACTTAAAAAAGATCTTTTCTGTTCTTAAAAAAAAATCAATTTATCCGAGCCGAAAATTGTTACAATTTGTTTAAAAAAAATGTTTAAAAAAGTTTGAACCTGAGCCTGAGCGACTTATGGATCCTTATTTTGGGGCATCTCAGGAAAGTGATTATGCAAAAAAAATCTAATGAGAATATTTCTACGAACGAACCCGAGTTTTTCGCCTTGTCTTATTATGAGTTAAACCAATACAGAATCGAATCAACTTCCGCTTTATGCAAAAAGAACAAACGGGAACTATTATAAAGTAATTATGAAACTATGAATATTTTACAAAAATAATAGCGTCAATTACGGAAATCGGAAAGAAAAACTTCCTTAGCAACTTTGTGAACGGTCGGCTAATTATTTCATTAGCGAAATTATTAATAGTTGATAGATCCGACCGATATTGATGAACATTTATTGCATGAATAAAACAATGAAAACGTATAAACTGTGTAGTGTATAAACCAATGCGAAACGAATTGCAGTTTCAAATATTAACGCACCACTTATATTTTTCTTAATAATCTTTATTTATTGATAATTTACTGTATGACAAGTTGTCTATGGACCTTGTTTGACAGTGACAGTTGTTATGTAAGCTAATAATAGTCTTGTTTTAACAATAATTTGTATTAAACTTTGTTTTAGACTAAAAGTGAGTTAAACTTTTCATAAAAAGTGCCAATTAAAGCAAAGTGCTTGTGAGAAACAAGCTATTTATTGTGATATTTTTCATCACATGCATGTTTGGAAGTTAATTTGCATAAAAATCAAATTAAAAAATGAACCACCAAAGAAATTTGTCAATGGAGGAGGCAGTGCGAGCATTGATTCCTAGATGAAGGATATTCAATGCGGTACGTTGCAGGTTTGTTAGGAAGACATCATTCCAGCATCAGTCGCAAGGTGAGGCGATATAATGAAACAGGGTCGTACTATCGAAGACCAGGGCAAGGGCGAGAACGTTGCACTAATCAAATTGATGATCGTTCTTTGAGACAACGTGCTCTCAGAGATAGGAGAGTCACCAGCAATTTGATAAAAAATGAACAAGCAGATGTTCGAAATGTCGTGATATTCTTCTTCTCTCAAACAGTTAGAAGACGTTTACACGAAGCAGATTTGAGCAAGGCCAAAAAAACCCTTGCTTACCAGAGAAGACAGGGTACAGGGATTGAACTTTGCAAGATTGCATCAAAATTGGACCATCGATGATTGGAAACGAGTTCTTTTCTCCTATGAGACTAGAGTAGGCCTAAAAGCTCCAGAGAATTTGTTTTAAAGCTCGTACGGAGTTGGTCCCCATACGTACGAGGTCTATGAATGCCCATTATTACTTAGACAACATATTGTCGAACGTGTAATGCCTTTTGCTCCGTTTCTTGGACCTAATTTTTTATTCATGCAAGACAACGCTCGTCCTCATGTGGCTTGACAGGTTATTGGCTACCTAAATGATGTTGATATTCCATTATTAGAGTGGCCACCTAACAGTCCGGATATGAATCCTATAGAGCATCTATGGGACTATCTCAAAAAAAGATTCGAAGTCATAGACCTCCTATATTAAGGCAACCATAATAAGATGGGCAGGTCACGTGATACGATCAGAGGATGACATGAGTGTTAAAGAGATCAGACAAGGCAAGTCTCTGCCCAAAAAACAATATAGTTTTTGGAGCTTCAAAACATCGAACTGTTACAACCATTCACCGTATAGCCCAACGACTTGTTCACGTTCCCAAAGATCACGAATACAATGCGTGGGCACCGATTCCAGTCGCTAGAAGAAGCCATCGATGTCTTTAAAACAGCGATTTTGCAGGTGTCAACTGAAGACTTATGACCCCGAGTGTCAGTGATCGGCGAGCCCCATTTCGCAGATTTTGCGTTGGAAGTCACCGAGGCCATGGCCCCGAGTGTCAGTGATCGGCGAGCCCCATTTCGCAGATTTTGCGTTGGAAGTCACCGAGGCAAGAGCACTCGTTACCCAGTCGCCCCACCTCTTCCATAATTGCATTTAACCTGCTCTCATACTCACCTACCACTATATTCAGACAGCATTCAGTGAAATATAGCAACAGACCAGATTCAGTCTCTCCATTCTCACCGATATATAGCCCATATAAGCGTCAATCCCATACACTCTTAGTTTACGATTACAGGTATGCATACCGACGACACCAGACCAGCTTCATCCACAAACCAGTCCTGATTCCTGACCAACGTGGGGTTCGGTTCCGCCGGCACGATCATATCTCCCCACAGCGACGGAAGCCAGGGCGAGATCGTGTGATAGTCTTGCCCTGCCCACATTGGTTCGGAGAATCCTCTCCTCAGCTCAGTACCGCAATTCGTTGCCAAGTTGAAAGGAAGATACGCGCTTCTTAAGTGAGAGCGCCCACCAAATTGGCGTGGCAAGTGGCAAGTAGCACGCGTCTAGCATGTTTCTTAAAATGTAACCAATGGAAACGAATGATTAGAATGAATGACGTCACTGTCATTTTGGTGTGCGCTGAATTATTCGTTTTCATTGGTTACATTTTAAGTAACATGTTAGACGCGCGCTACTTGAGAGCGCCCACCAAATAATAAAATAATAAAAAAAAATAATAAAAGCGCGTATAATATTATAAAATATATTTAATACTAGGTAAATAAGTGTGAAATCGGCAACACCGCGCTGTCTTCTTGAATTCTGAATCCAGGTAAGGATATTTTTAATAATTAGGATTTACGTATTCTAATATCTTTCTATTTCTATGTATTCTTGTTCTTCTCTTGATGTCATTTGGAAATTATAATAATAGTACCACAAAAAATGATCGTAACGTAATTAAAGAAATGTCACAATTTAAAAAGCTTCATAAAAGTCGTTAAAACTGACAAACTATATTACAGAGATCACTGACTTCTGTTTTAACTAGTTACTTAAAATTTTATTATAAACAGTTTATACGCCGAAAATAGTAGCCTAAACAAGAGAATACGGACGACTTGTGTTTACATAACTAGTATGTCGTTTGATAAATGGTTGTATGTACGTGAATTGTATAAGAAACGTTAATTTGCTGTAGAAATACAAATCGTTTTGTTGTCTATATTCGGCTCTACATATTTGTCTCGTGGGTTTTATAAAATATTGCCTCTTTGTTTGTTTTTTCAAAAAAGTACTAAAAGGAATATATGTGGATCAATTACAATTAAATAAATTCTACTATTACGTGGAAATACAAATTAGTTTGTCAAAAAATTGCATTGGAAAAACAGCGAGAATCTTTAAAAAACGCGTAGTAGGATACAAAAGATATTTTGTTTATTAATACAGTACGACAAGCGAGAAGTGGCTGGTCTATCTGCGCATAAATAAGAAATAAGAGTTTGTAACAATATAGCAACCAATATGGTTTCATAAAAAAGGTTATTCCTGAAGTAAAGTCTTATTTAAAGAAGGAAAAGTTTCCAGAAAAGGCGCTTCTTCTGGATAATTCTTCTTCTACGGCACTACAGCCCAAATTGAGCCTTGGCCTCCTTTATTTTTTGCCTCGGCTCTTGCCTCCAACCTAGTGTTCTCCTCAGTACTTTCCTTTCGAATGTGTCGAGCTTGCTTTTGGATGTTTCTTTCAGGACCCATGCTTCACTGCCAAAGCATGCTATTGGTCGAATTAAGGTTTTATAGATTCTCATCTTTGTATTTCGGTGGATATTTTTAGACCGAAATATATGGGAAAGGGCAAAATAAGCTCTGTTTACCTGTGTTATTCTCTTCCGCATTTATACATCGTCTGTATCATTATTTTTGTTTTTTCTGTGTTAATTTCCAGACCTAGTTTCTTTGTTTGCGTTTGTAACTCTGCGTATGTTTCCTGTGCTCCTGTTGATGTTCGACTCATAATATTAATATCTTCAGCATAAGCGGCCAGTTAAACCGTTCGGTTGGTCAGTAGGTTTCCTCGTTCAGTTTGCGTTTGCCTAACCGCATATTCCAGGTCAGCCTATCTCTCTACTTTAGTCCCTGCGAAATTTTTAAAAAGTCTGTCCGGTGGTTTTGTATTCGTACGCATGTCTGAGTTTCATCCATTGTGGCTTTAATGAGTCCAATTAGCTTGTGTGGTCGTACCAATTCAGCCAATATATTGTAGAGTTTACTCCTTTTGACTGAGTCGTATGCCTGTTTCAAGTCTACAAACACGTTGTGAACATCAATATCATTTTTCCATGATTTACTCAAGATCTGTTCTACTGTAAATATTTGATCCAGTGTCGATCTTCCCCGTCGGAAGCCCGTCTGATACCCTCCAATAATATTTTATGATAGTGGTTGGAGCCGCTGGTTTTTAATATATAAAGAAACTGCCATAGTCGAACCAACTGCATTAGTTAGTAACGCCGATGATTTTAAAGAAATTGATGAAATCGAAGTTGAAACGTGGACACAGTGTAACAAAGATCAGCCAAATTTTCAACTTCACATGCTACTAGGTAAACATGTTTCTGCCTCCAAATACCATAGATGAAAACCCTTTAAATGTAATTAAATTGGTTTTATATAACATTATTGCTGAACATTTTATAGGATGTTAAAGTTTTAAAAAGATCCACACCATTGCAACGTAAAATTCCCAACTGGTGTGACTGGTCTGGAGACGTGTCTCTATACGGACCTTAAGTGGCATTGGTATATATGAATATTTCGGAATATAGTCATAAACCGATAAAGCACAGAATATCTAGGTAGGAATTACACTTAGCAGTATGGCAAGAGATAAGGGCTTGCGGCTCGGTGATACTCCTCCATAGATCCCTACCGGACGGGCGTAACGCCTAAAAAACCGGATATATATATATATATATATATATATATATATATATATATATATATATATATATATAAAATTTAATAAAATAACCGAAAATTGGACAAGATATTGGAACCAGCTGTTGGACGCATTACATTAAGGAGGCCTGTTCTGCATGATCCTGACTCTCGATAAGCGCGTGCATGTCAGTCTAATAATATTTTGCCATCTACTTGACCGGGCGTACGTTCCCAATGAGTGTTCTCTTTATGCTTTTTTCCAGTCCTGGACGGTGCTTTTTAGCACTCCTAAAGCCGGCTCTGGGCCGAAGTATTTTCTTCTCTTCTGGCAAGTTTTTCTTCAGTTTGAGTTTACTCGCTTTACTATCTCTACATATATTGATTCGCTAAGTTCGAACGCTCTTGTTATTTCTTGTGCACAATTCAAGATTGCATAAATCTCTGCCCTTGGAGTACATTTACATACATAACTACTGTACATTCCTACAGCAGAAACTTTTGCAGTTTTAGACCTTTCTGTGTACTATATGGTGATCCATACGGTATCCCTAATTATGATGTTACTGTCTCCTGATCTAACCGAAATGTTATTCAGGCTGTCTGCAGTCTATAATATCTCATTTCTCGCCTCCCTATTTTATCGAATATGTAGAGCTGAAAGGTCCAGTAGGGCCTCCATAGCTGCTGTTGATGTGCCCCTCAGAAAACCTGAAATTTTGAAGCAAGTCTTTGCGGATGGCACTTTTTTGCTGCACCTTTGAGCACTATAATACCAGTGATGCATATGTTATTGTTGATTTTAGTACCTTTTTGTAAATCCAACATAAATGTCTGATTTTAAACACCAATTTTTCCATGAATGCGCTTGGTTTGATTCAATTCTTAGATTTTCTCGTCTCTTGCTTTTTATATACTATCAACACACTAATCTGCCTTTATATAACAAGAACTATATTAAGGGCCTAAACTTTTCCCCATATTAAAACCTCTTTAAAAATTGGTAAATGGAACATTTAACCCCCCAGGGGGAGTGTAGTGGTCGACGTGATGTCGTGTATTGTCCGTCTCCAGAGATCTCTGTCTCTGGTCATTTCTTTTAATTCATGCATAGGTCTTTGGTATATTCCTGTAATTTGATCTATCCATCTTGTTGGGGATCTTCCTCGTGATCTTCGGCCTTCTACCTTTCCTTGTATTATGAGTCTTTCCATGTTTTCTGTGTTTGCTCTCATAACATGCCCAAAATATTTTAATTGTTGGAGATGGACTTTACTAGAGAGTCGTTGGCTAACTTTTAGCTCTCTTAAAATTGAATTATTTGTTCTACGGTCGGTCCAAGGAATTCGTAACATTCGTCTCCAACAGAACATTTCAGTGGCGTCTATCTTTTTTCTCTCCGATTGTCTCAAAGTCCAAGATTCACATCCGTAGGTCAGTATTGGGAATATTAAGCAGTTGATCAACCTCATCTTTATCGCTCTTGAAATTTGACATTCCTTCCATATTTTGGTCATTTTTGCTGTGGCAACTTTTGCTAGATCACATCTACGTTTAATCTCTTCTTGTAATGATCCTGTGTTTGTGATTAATGATTCCAGATATAAGTATGAGCTCACAACCTCGAACCGGTCAATTGAGGTTATGTGTGGATGATTGTTGTGTAGTCTATCCACTATTATAATCTTTGTCTTTGATATGTTTAATTGCAGACCAAATATTTGACGTTCGTTTTCGATCAGTCGTATAAGTTCCATCAGCTCTGCTTGACTATTTGCAAGAAGGGCTGTGTCATCTGCGAAACGTAGATTGTTTAGTTTATGACCATTTATTGAGATGCCCTTTTCCCATCCTTCAAGTGCTCTTCGCATAATATACTCTCCATATATGTTGAATAATTGTGGAGATAGTATACATCCTTGTCTGACACCCCGTTCTGGATGAAACTCGTTCGAAAGTGTGTCAAGTACTTTAACTGATCCAGTAGTGTGTTCATATAGTTCAGTTATAAGCGTAATTAGATGTTGTGGTACGCCTACTTCTTTTAGTATTCGCCATAAGTGTCTCCACTTGACCCTGTCGAACGCTTTAACTAAATCTATAAAACAGATGTATAGTGGGATGTTGAATTCCCTAGATTTCTCGATTATCTGTCTTATATTCAGCAGGTGTTCTCGAGTGCCTCTACCTTTGGTAAATCCAGTTTGCTCTTGTGGAATTTCTCTTTGAAGGAATGTTAAAATAATTAAATATCGGAATCTTAAAATATCGGCTGATAAATGCATATAAAGAAAAAGTACTCACTCAAAAGTACTGGAAAGCAGATTAACTGGAGGTTGGCCTGCTGTGTAGTTAACTCCTGAATACACGAGGGGTTCTATACTCAGCTGGTAAGAACTGAACTCCCAATCAGGATAAAAATGCATTTCCAATGTAATAACTTGATACTTATAACGAGATAAAAATGGATTCCCAATGAGAGCATAATCTGGAATTAACCGTGGGTTTACTTAGGATTACGTCTGATCAACATTGGATTGACATTGGAATTGCGTTTCGTCATTGGACCCTAATTAAATAGAAAATAACGAAGTCAAATAGGCGAAATAACAGAAGATAAAAATATAAAGAATTACGAAAAAAAATCTTACCCTTTGAAAGCGGTCTCCCAACACACAATAGCGAACTTCACTACATACTGGCTCAGTGGAATATGAATTTAGATAAAAAAATATTCCTTTTTATAGTGAGAATATTCAAAATTACCGGTATTTTGGTGTGGTTTAAAATAGACGGAAAGGTTTTGGTAGTCCATAACGGGATATTTTCATTCGGACCGTCTAAGGGACAATAAAAGATTCAAACAGACCGTTGGCTTGGACAATTGTCATTCAGCCAGTCTCAATCAAGATAAGTTTATTAATGTAGTATGTGTGTGTGTAGAGTAATTGTCTTGATACTTAGCAAAGTCGACGTCATTGTCTTTGCTAAGAGACGCTAAGTGTATCCGAACGTCTGCGGTCCCTCCGGTGAGTACCGATCGCACAAGGATAGAAATTATCTTCATTCGTTAATTTTTTTAATAAACGAAAATTTCTCTACCCAGATGGGATTCGAACCTTTAGGTTTAAAGGTAGGCGCTTTTCCCACTGAGCCACAGAGGGGGTTTGTTGGTCTGTTTGAATCGCAAATTTGGAAACAAAAAAGTACCGACAACCTTTGTCAAAACAGCTACGATTGTTCTAACGTGGAATTATATAATGGCAGCCCAGCGGTAACTTTTAAAAAGGTTTATTACGATATTACAGTCAGTACTGACGGACCTAACTGTAAGTTAGAATAGATAAGTGGATGTTCTTACGAAATGATCTTATGATAAAATGTTTTACTGACAGTAAAAATGATGTATGAGGTGATTTAAAATTTAATAAAATAGCTCAATTTGGACAAGATACGTATCGAAATTTTGACACATTTATAAACAAGTAATTTTTGGCATTTTTGACAACCCTACCTAAAAGAGTTCGCATTGACGTGATGGAGAATGATCTATTCAGATTCGATGGTTACTGATCTTTCGAATGAACACATCTGCTTCGAAGTCCTTCGTTCGGAAATAAATTTGGTTGGATTTGACTCGTTTTGAAAGGGTTCTTAAAAGAATGATTCTTTTTATCTGGAAGATAGTTTAGAATGCCCAATATAAGCTCATGCACTAAAAAATAATTCCTACAAAATTATTTAACTACATTTTTGATTTGACCGTTAGCATAATATTAAAACGTAAAATTTTAAGATGCTGCGAAGATTTGACACAGGTATTACTATAACCTAAAACTTATTTAGCTGCCTGAGTAATAGTCTGTTTTTAATATTAATTTTGTAACAAAAATTTACCACTTTCAGTTTCTTTTAATAGCCAGGAGATAAAAGCTTTACGTTCGAAAATAACTACACGACGTAGTGTTATCCAATAAAGTTAATTCGGGAATTAAATATACTTACTACATTGTTTATCAAAGCAATTAAAATATTATCGCTTTTGAAACGGAGATAACAACTGTTCGGTCAAATTTTTTTGTATTGATGCTAGTATAATAATCAGAAAATAATTTAATTGGTCCAATTTTCGATTGGGGTCGAAGTGATCATAAGCTCCGTTTTTATCTACAGGAAACAAGTTGTACAACTACTAATATTACAGGTTGACCGACGACCTTTTGTTGATATGTACAGTGTGTATACTTATATTACATGTACTATTTATACTTAAATATAAACATTTTATATGTTTATAAGTATAAATAAATACCTTTTTAATGATAAGCAAAATAAAAAAAGATAAAAATTTTGCATTTTAGTTTTTTTAAATTAATTTGTTGCTTTTTTGTACACTTTTTTGATTTCTCTCAAAGGGAGTCTTGGAGCACTTTACTAGTCCAATAATAATTACTATTTATAACTGGGAATAAGCCACAATTAAAGATAAAAATACGTTTATTGACGTTTCAATTTCCAATTCGGAAATCGTTCTCAAAATACAAACAGTAAATTAAACAAATTTTGTTTTTTGTTACATAGTGAAAAAATTCTTCTAATAATTTAATTTTATCTGACTCATTTATATTGACAATTCAGACATACATTATGCATTTTAAAGTAGACGACTTTAAAATGATATTGCCAATATTGTTGAGTTGCGCTCCTGGGACGACTTTACTTATAAGATAGTTCATTCGATTACATGAAATCAACTTTAACTTGAGAATATCCGTCAGAAAAAATCACAGCATGTAATTCGTCGTTAAAAAGACAAACACATGACATGATGACAGTAAAATTCTCCTGTTAGTGATTCCATAGTAAATTATGAGGGAAAAACCAGGAAAAAAACCTAATAATACTATCCCGACATTGTAAGTATTTGTTCGTGAATTTAGTTTACCTTCAACAAACATCAAAAATTCTGATTTTATATGTTACGTTATTTAAAAAACATAAATGATGTATCCTTTATATGTTACTGACTTACTAATACTGGTATTTTCTTATTAATAACTTCCTCTTTCAATATTGGTAACCAGATCCTACTACATTCTGCCGAGGAATTTGCGACACAATTGGCCTCATTTAGCATAATTAGAGCCGCTTCTTTGATTTTTCTTTTTTTACCATCCGTTTCTTTTAGGACTATATTTGAATTATTCCATTGAACCCTATGTTCATTATCCCATGCGTGTTTACATATTTGAGATCTATCAAATTCTCTTTTTTTAATATAAGATTAATGTTCACTTATTCTAACATTTAATGGCCTTGATGATTCACCTAAAATGTCCAAAACCAAACCTAACAATGAACAAGAAAGGACAAAGAATTGCATTTATAAAATACCTTGTGAATGCGATCAGTTTTATTTAGGTGAATCATCAAGGCCATTAAATGTTAGAATAAGTGAACATCAATCTTATATTAAAAAAAAAAAAAGAGAATTTGATAGATCTCAAATATGTAAACACGCATGGGATAATGAACATAGGGTTCAATGGAATAATTCAAATATAGTCCTAAAAGAAACGGATGGTAAAAAAAGAAAAATCAAAGAAACGGCTCTAATTATGCTAAATGAGGCCAATTGTGTCGCAAATTCCTCGGCAGAATGTAGTAGGATCTGGTTACCAATATTGAAAGAGGAACTTATTAATAAGAAAATACCAGTATTAGTAAGTCAATAACATATAAAGGATACATCATTTATGTTTTTTAAATAACGTAAGATATAAAATCAGTATTTTTGATGTTTGTTGAAGGTAAACTAAATTCACGAACAAATACTTACAATGTCGGGATAGTATTATGAGGTTTTTTTTCCTGGTTTTTCCCTCATAATTTACTATGGAATCACTAACAGGAGAATTTTACTGTCATCATGTCATGTGTTTGTTTTTTTAACGACGAATTACATGCTGTGATTTTTTCTGACGGATATTCTCAAGTTAAAGTTGATTTCATGTAATCGAATGAACTATCTTATAAGTAAAGTCGTCCCAGGAGCGCAACTCAACAATATTGGCAATATCATTTTAAAGTCGTCTACTTTAAAATGCATAATGTATGTCTGAATTGTCAATATAAATGAGTCAGATAAAATTAAATTATTAGAAGAATTTTTTCACTATGTAACAAAAAACAAAATTTGTTTAATTTACTGTTTGTATTTTGAGAACGATTTCCGAATTGGAAATTAAAACGTCAATAAACGTATTTTTATCTTTAATTGTGGCTTATTCCCAGTTATAAATAGTAATTAATATACAATGCCACAAGAAAATAGCTTTAGTCCAATAATCATAAAAATTCGATTTTTTCGTCTGGGACATCAACAGATTGATTGCTAAAAAGCAGTACATTTTATTTATATTAACTGATTTCCACCGTTGTAGACGTGAATTCGCATCAACCTGTTGTCTACTTTCCTGTTCATAATATCGGTTTGTCTCATAAAAAAGCTTTCAAAAAAATATACAGTATGTGGCGTATCCGATAAACTATCAATTTTACATCCAGAATTAGTAGATATTGTCAAAAAGTGTATGACCGGTAAAAACGTTTCATCTTTCCAAACAAATGCCGCAGCTTCCATAGTTGTTGTTAACTGTTCGGCTGGTGTGTTGTTCAATTCATCTCCAGTTTCATTTTCTGCATCATCCTCATCCTCGTTTTCAGCAACATTTTGTGATTTTTCGACGAGCGTTGATGCTAGAATGAAAGAAATGCTTATATTAAATCAACACAAACACGAAAGTATACAACACACGTTTTGAGATCAACGTGCCGTACAAAAAGCCTAATAAATATAGATTTAGTATACCTTCTGCATCTTCTTCATCGCTTTTTGGCCATCCATCGTCACTCTCATAATCGTTCATAAAATCAGCTTTCAAAATCACATCACAAGCAAACATTTTGTATAATACCTTATGCGAGTTAACTCCTCTAGAGCAGTCTGAGCGTATGTACTGTCGGTGTGCGCGGACAGACGCGGAACGCAAGATTTGACTTGCCTATGAGCAGGTGACGTCATATATCGAATAACAAACCTCTACTGCATATTGAAACATTTCTTATGATTTATGCGAGTATACTCATCAAGAGCAGTGAAAGGGTTAAGAGCTTAAAATTAAACATATTGTAACTGAACATCTAGATTTTATGATCCAATTTATAAAAGGCATACACAAAGAAGGTGTAAAAAGTTATATTAGTTATTATATGGAACTTCAAATTAAAGCGCGCTGGAAAATTTGCAATATCTCGCCATATATGGCACGTAAAACTTTAATTTCTTTTAAACTGAGGTAGCTCGAGAAAACAATACGAACTGTTCTACTTTCACCATCCTAAAAATCCCGGAAAATAAATAAATAAATTTTTTCATAAAAAGATATTGAATATTACTATTATTTCGTAAGCAATATTTAAATTTTAATAATTAGTGTATATTATTTATATAAACATATAACATTTAATAACATTATTTATATAATACTCCAAATGTCTTTATTTAAATTAAAATATCAAACATCTTTATTTTTTAAAAAGTTTTTACATTTTCGGAATAAACGTTTTACTAGTAAAATAAATTTTGACAACAATCTTTTTGTACTTTACAAGAAGAATTAATAGTTATTATTATATTTATTTAAATAATATACATTAATCAATAAATTTAAATTTTTTTCCCAAAATAATTCCGTTCTAAAAAAACGGAGTTCGGACAGGCTGTATTTTACGAGTACCATCACTTTGAGTTATATATTTTTACTCCTTCTCGGTAGGTATATGCCATTTATAAAATGAATCATAAATTTAGATCTTCGTTTATAATTCGTTCAATTATTATCACCTCTTAATGTTAATAAACAATGGAAATATGATTTTTAGAAAAAAACTTGCCATCTTGTTTCCTATTGATCATGAAAAGTTCCTTTTTTTAAGTGTTTTTTCAACATATTTTTAGTGAGCCTACTTGCAAGCACTTGACAAAAAATATCGAAGGTATTGAACTATACCTATAACCTGTATAAGATTTTTTAGCTTTTTTTCTTTGCTGGCCTTTTATGGCGATTAACATAAACTCAGTTTTATCAAAAAAATTATCTTTATAAAATTTGTACGTTTTTTGTCATCTTTTCAGAAAATTCTATTCTGTAATTAAAATCAACCTCAGAATTATTATCTCATAAGACTGAAACTAATGGTACTATTAAAAAATTAATGGCGATTGCCTCATTATCATCTCGGTCTAATGTATTATTCCGAATGGACACATAAGGATTTTCTACAAATCCTTAGATAGCATCCCAGTATTTTTCATCACCAGTTGCGATCTAGCGACCAAGGAAAGTAAATGCTAACATAAAAAGAAGTATCTATTTCTGTAACTTTTTTTAGATGTAAAAATGTTCTAATTAATATTTTGTTTGTAATCAGATTCTGGGAATATTGTAAAAATTTTTATACATATTACCAATAAAGAAATCCTGATATTGCGTTTTGTATCAACAAAACGTAAAATTTGCCTTCACTTACCACCTTACAGAAATTTATTAAATAATAAATAGAATGTATATAAATAGAAAAAGTGGACAAATATTCGCGTAGGTATGAGCGTAAATAGACTGTAAACATTTTAATTGAACTCATTTTGATTAGATAAAATCAGCAATGTTATTATATTAAACGCAGTCATCATATTCCAACATCATTAAGTTAATAAATTAAATTATATATTTCCGTTTTGTGCAATTTTTTGTGATCAAAATTAGTTTTTAGAGAAATCACGACGTGAAGCTTAACTAGAAATTATAATTGTTGTAACAGTTCGAAATGTTAATAATTTGGTAACATTTTCAATTCATTAACAAATCTTTCTGATACGTAAGAATGACGGTAATGAAAAGTTTCAAGACGGATTTACACTACTTCTTGATCATCGACGGATGAAAGATAACTGCGTGGCCTACTAAAGGTCGATTCAAACACATCAGTCCCGTCACAGTCCCGGCGCCGAACCGGTCCTATTTGGTCACAGAACTATTAATTATCTGACAGCTGGAAAACTGTCCGTCAACTGATGAATGTGAATGCCGGCGGCATATTTCTATTAAAGAATATTTTGTATGACGGATTTTTCGGTTCGGCGCCGGGACTGTGACAAGATGTGACTGATGTGTTTGAATCGACCTTAAAGAAACTGCACAGGTCCTCGGATCTGGACAAGTAAATGTTGAACTGAGTAAAACTGACCTCATTTTTAACTGCTTGTGTTTTTTTTTGGAAGCCGTCTGTTCTACACCAATTGTATTTCAGCCAAATGGCTTATTGCATGTATTATGTCATTTTATTTAATAATTTTATATACAGAAAAAACTTAAAAAGTTGAAACTTCTGGTGTATGATGGTATATTATTTTATTAAAAATAATTAAAATTTATCCAAAAGGAATACAATCTTTCTAAAACGTTTTCGGTCCAGTCGGGCATCGAGAATAGATCTTTCCATGCGCCTTTGTGCCACTCGCATTTTTCGTGCTGTTTTTGCGAGAGTGAGAGTTTCTCCTCTGTATGTCATAATAGGAAGAACGCATTGGTCAAATGTCCGTTTCATAGATATCGAAATGTTTCTCCTTAAGCTGTCTTTTAGTGAACCATACGCCGGCCAAGCAAGTGTTATTCGTCGTTGAAATTCACAGGTCTGAATATCCTTGCTCATTCTGATTTCATGACCGAGATATATGTAGAATGTAGGTTAAATCTTATTAGAATTTCACGTAATAATACAAAAAAAAAATCACTTAAAACTATACTGTATTGAAGTAAAAAATAACACATTTAAAATATTTGTAAGGTACGGTAAGTTGTACGGTAAGGTGTTCGCTGGGAACCAAATTTGTTATAATTTTGGTCTTACTGATGTTCATGTTTAGACCTGTTCTTGAAGATACGTTTTATAATTCTTGTAGTATTTGTTGTACTTCATGCAGATCTTCGATAATAAGTACTATATCGTCGGCAAAACGCAGATGATTGAGCATTTCCCCGTCTATTTATATTCCTCTATTTTCCCACTTTAGCATTTTAAAGGCGTATTCGAGGACCGTTATAAATAATTTAGGCGAGAGAGTGTCGCCCTGATTCACACCTCGCTTTATATGAATTTCGCTGGCAGGCAGTATCATGTAGTTTTACACGCATTGTGGTGTTTTGGTACAATGTTTGTACTAACTTTGTAAACCGGTAGTCTATTCTACTATTGTTCAGAGCAGATAAAATGCTGTCTAATTCCACTGTATCGAAGACTTTGTGAAAGTCTACGAAGATAAGTACCAGTAATCTGTTATATTCTATCGATTTTTCTATTAGGGTTTTTAGTGTTTGTAGGAATATATCCATCGTCAGGGATCACCATCGTCAGGGATATATTTTAAAGCGTAGTTGAAACTAGCTACTGAAATAAGTTTAAAAAACCTTTAAGTTAGATGACAATCATGGTTATATTTAATAAGGTGAGAACACAAGTTTGATGTTATGAGATTACACCTAAACGGAACATAATTTTTCGTACCTACATTTGCAATCAGATCATACTCTTCTTGTAGCTAAAGTAAATCTCAGACTTAAAACTCGCAACAAACGGTGAGACACAAAGATAATTACCAAACAACCAAACAAAGAGGGACGATCTTCTCCAAGAAGTGCAAAAATGTCTTGCATTTTGTAGGATACATATTTTTTCTGCCGATTTCATCTTTGCTACCCCTGTTAACTACCACAAACGCAAATTGTTGTAAGGGCAAAAGTTGGGCGTTTTATCAAACTGAACTCACGAAAAATAAGCTTGTTAGTAATAAAAAGCGAAAATGGGGCCGGGATCCCGGACTATACAAGGGGTCAAGAAACTCTCCTGACTAACGAAGACCAGGGATTCCTCAGATTTAAGACAATTTAACCAAATTCACCTAGTCCGAACATGCTTTCTAAGGGAGCTAGAACTATTTGAAGATGGCGCTTTGTAATAAGTTTTTTTTTAAATACTTTAGAAAAATTTAGAATTTAGAAAAACTAAAACTACTACGATTATTTATCCTCCAGAGTTGAATCGATTTCATTAGTTGCGAATTCTATACCACTCATAGACGTTTTGGGTAGGTCAACGGTTATTTTAACGCATCATTAACTTTTTTGTCTTTACCTTTTTATCATTCGCAATGTTAGATTATTAAATTTTAGGCAACTTTAGTTGGCCGTGAACCTGTATTATAAGGAATACGCTGATATGCTTTAGTTTATGTCAACATTTACAGCTCTTCATCAACGATTAAGAAAAACAGGTTCAGTGGTCCCAAAAAATAATGAAAGAGAGCGACATGATGATGTATCAGTACATGAAGGTGTTGGTTTAATGAAAGTTGAAGAAAATCCAGAAATTAGCATTCGAAGACCATGTGTTATGTATCCCACAATTTCACAATCTTCCGTAGGAAATACCTTACCCAACGAAAATTTATATCCTTTTCATTTTACAAAGATACAAGCACTGCTACAAGGGAATTTTTCTGCTCGTAAAAGTTCGCTAGATAGTTACAAAATCAGAAAAATCAAAATGAAGATTTTTTCAGGTACATTTGTTTTTCGACAAAGCTATATTCACAAAAAATGGAATTTTTAGTGTGCCTAATGCACCATATTATTCGTACATTGGTGATAATCCCCAAGTTGTTCAAGAATTTAAGCTTCAGTATAGGTTTAGCATAAACGTCTGGATAGGAGTAGTTAACGATTATATACTTTAGCCTCTGGAATTTCCTGCTCGTTTAAATGGTGCTAGTTACTTACATGTCTTGCAAAACTTGATTCGTTAAATGATGTGCCTTTAAGTATTCGGCAAAATTTATGGTTTCTAAATAACGGCTGTCCGGCCCACTTTAGCAGGAATGTATGAGACTTTCTTGATAATAACTACGAAGACCACTGGATTGGAAGAGGCGGTCCAGTTGCTTGGACAGCAATGTCGCAGGATTTTAATTATTGCAATTATTGTGTTTGGGGATACATAAAAGCATTTGTTTATTGGCGACGTGCAAGTACTTGGAGGGGATACGAGAAACGATCGTGCGCTAGTAGCGGAGAAATTTTGCATTTTTTACTGCACATTTCATAGATTTCATAAATTCATATTGTCAATTGTCATATTTCATGTTCGTTTTGTTTATTTACATTTACACCTTCTGTCTCTGAAGAAAATGGGATTTAGGAAATGCTGTGTTATAAATTGTAAAAATACAACAAAAAATTGTCAATTAAGTTTTATTCGTTTCCAACTTCGAAGCACAAATTACTACAAAGAGAAAAGTGGATTTATATAATAAAAAAGCATAAGTAATATAACCTAAATTATGCATTATTCTTGCGCTCGATTTGAAAGTCAGTTTGAAATAAATAATAAATAAAAGTTCACTTTTAAGTGAAAATTTTAGTTTCATAACACTCACTTAGAGTTCATTTTAACCCAAAAATCAAGTTTAATGTTTAAATTTTATTTTTTTGAAGTTTACAAGAATGCATCAAGTTCAAGTTTTTCTGAAGATTCATTAAGGTATATTCGCTGTCCAAAAGTTTACAGGGAAAGAATTAATTGTTCAAACCAATATGATGATATCATGGGCTTAACCTGCTAATTTATGCATTAGCATTATTTATGGTAATTTATTTTTCTTAATTCTTCCATTATTATTTGACATTTTCCACTACTAAAGCTTTTCCCTTTGACTCAGTGCTTGGTTGAAAAGTTATTTGGTGATTTACTTTCTCAACTCCAGTTTTTATTATTGAATCCATATTAACAGTAATGCTGTAATTCAATAATATATTTATTTGTATTTACGCTACATCAACGTTTACCTTTTAATAACATACCGACATAACCTCAATCTTACTTTTTCTTCTTATTCTTTTTTGGGGCCACGTCCTTGACAGTTATCCGGTAACCTCGATCTAACATAAAAGCGCAGTAAATTTTGCTGATTTACGACACCAGGTGTCGCTGTTCCAAACTTGCACGGTCCCAATACCGTTTCGATTTGATGACCATAGAGACTAATGGTCATCACATCGAGATTGTTTTGTACCTATCCACTTTTGACACTTGTTCTTTCGTGTTAGTTTTCTTTTCATCGTAATAAATACTTTGTTTTTAAAACATTTAAATAAAATTTTGTTTCAGTTTGATTTTTTGCTTCTTTTCTCAAACTTTTTTTACTAATTGTGTGCTGCAGTTATTGAAACAAAAGATAATTTATCAAATTAATTAAGGTACCTAATAATTTAACTTTCATGACGAAAAACGAAAAATTTTCAACTTAATTGTTCCAGAAAACGGTGTATCCTACCGACTAAGTAAGAATATCTGAAAATTTAATAATTGGGTATAACAAACGCTTAAGATGAAAAAAGTTATGCGTTAAAATAACCGTTGACCTACCCAAAACAGAAGCCTATGACCGGTACTAGACATTCGCAATGAATGGAATCGATTCAACTCTGTTGATAGTCATTATTATCCAGCCTTCATTCATCACGTCCAATGCTGGACATAGACGTCCCTTAAACTCCATTCCATTCTATATGATTTTGTGCTTTTTGTTGCCAATTTTTGGTAATATGCCTGATGTCGTCAGCCCAACGTGTAGGTGGTCTTCTTCTACTGCGTTCGCGCTAGGTGAATTGGGTTAATTTGTCATAAAATTATCTGAGGAATCTCTGGTTTTCGTTTGTCAGGAGAGTTCCTAGATATCCTGTATACATAATCTGCACGTCAAATCTACGCATACATCGCCACACTGTATCTGAATGCCACATTTTACGCTAAATACACGCATACATGCCAGAGGGAAAAAGGAAATCATTTTTCTATCAAAATACCTGGTTTCTTAGCTCCATCAATTAATATCGATAATTTTAAAAGGTAACCGGCTTTGTTATTTAAATTGCATCCGGAGGCTGCATATAATTGCAGCAAATTACCAGTGAACTGTGTCCTATCTAGTTCTACCACTACTATTTCATTATTACACAAATCCGTCGTATAGCGAAGTGCCTACTAATCGTTTTTCTTGTTGCATTTTTCTTTCATATCTCGTTACGCCGATCTCTGGAATTCTTCCAATAATACTCCGTAACTCGGACTCTCTTATCTGTATAAAACGAGTTATTTATATTCCTTAACTAAATCGCTTCGACTTTCTACAAAATGATTTATTTTTGAATTCGGTTCGAAATGTTTGTATGTGTTCGAGTTTCCGTCTACGAACTCTAGTTGGAGTCGTGCTGTTTAAAATTTTATTGTGATGTTAAGAAAATTTTATTGCCATAAAATCTTTCATATAAAATATTAAACGTAGGAGCTGTGGATACACAATTTCGACGCTAATGCTATAAAATGATTTTATTTCAAATTTATACATATCAAAGTACACTTGCTTTTATGGATAAATTACTGCTTACGTATTTTTTATTATTATGAACAGTTCTGGAGTAACTTCCTTCATGGTACGGCTGGTTCCTAAAAAATCTGAACGACTCTTGAAGCGTATTTTATAGAAAATTGAGCAGTGTATTTTGAAGGATAAATACTGATTACTTACATACTGTCACTGCCAATTCTTAAAATTTGTCAGATAACTTATTCTGTTCAACCTCAAAAAATGGCTCCACATACTAGCAACGAACTAAAAGCAAGAATTGTAACGAAATTAGAAGATAGTTGGTCACTATCTGTCGTAGCGAACCATTTTAAAGCAGAACAACAGTTTTGATATTAATAAAAGATTGAGAGAACAAGAAACAAGAAAGCAAGGTTCTGGAGGTACAAAAATATCTACCGCACATGAAGATCGTACGCTTTTGGAGAGATCAGATGAGAATCCTTTTGAAGATGCGAAAACTGCAAGAATTATGTCACAGTTTCCGGGAAAAAAGACACCAACTATAGTGTATTTTTATGTATGAGAGAGTAAATAAAACAATAAATTATGTATGCAAATCTCTAAACTGTTGATACGGGTGACTCAATGAAAAACAGATATTTGTCAACAAGTTTACAGAAGTATATAGGAAAACAATTTTAAATTGAGTTTGACCACCAGGTATAAAGATTGGAGCAGAATAGAATATAATAGTTGTGAGGGTTACTAATCCCTAAATAAGGTTGCCAGTGTCGGAGTGATGGAGGTTAACAGGCACTAATGAATTTGCAAGAAATGTAAGATGTTTATTTTATTGGTTATATATAACCAATAAAAGTTTAATAAGTACCTACCTATTTGCAAAATAAAGTTTAATTCTTTAGATAAAATAAAACGTTTTATTTTATCTGAAATGAGTGCATTCCACGAAGTAAGGGTTTCAAGAATCAAACATTTAATTCTTTAATTCCAGGAATCTACGACAGTAATCGACTAGATAATTACCTTCCAAACTTATTCCACAGAAAATGTGATAGTGGGTTTTTCCATTTTGTAGGAAGGTCCAAGTGGCGTATTCAAAATTCTTAACAGTTCACTAAAAGTAGGTACTTCAGTTGCAAGGTGCAGTTTATTGTGTATACTAGTGTTATGGAAAATTTGGAAGTGCCGTGTAAACGCCGAAAAATTGGTCCTTTAACAGTTAATGAAGAAACATTAATATTTAATTGTTTTAAATCATTTACAGACAAACGTTTATGTGAAAGTGTTGATGAGACCGTTGAGTTAGTTAGCAGTACACTTGGTGTTGGGAAATCTACGATTTACAGAGTTATTAAAGAAGAGAAATGTGGTAGTTTTCAAATGCCACGTAATGCTCCAGGGAAACCAAAATTTCAAATAGAATATCATTTTAAAGAAGGACTTCGACGGAAAGTGCATGAATTCTTCTTTAGACAAGAATTTCCAACATTGGATAAAGTTCTTGTCTCAGTTCGAGATGATAAGGATTACCCAGAAATGAGTCGAAGTACGTTATGGAAACTTTTAAAAGAAATAGGCTTCCGCTGGAAAAAGAATCCCAGAAAGTTTATTTTATTAGAAAGAAGCGATATTGTCATATGGAGAAGACATTTTCTAAGAACCATAAAGGAAATGAGAAACCAAAAAAGAAAAATATTTGATCTTGATGAAACATGGATCAACGAGGGTCATACACCAAATAAATTTTGGCAGGATGAAACTGTTACAAGTCAAAGGCACGCTTTTGTAAATAACTTATCTACTGGTTTAAACCCACCATCAGGAAAGGGACGCAGGCTGATAATAGTACACATTGGCAGTTCAGACGGTTTTGTTGAAGGTGGTTTATTAACTTTTGAATCAACTCGTACCGGTGACTACCATGAAGACATGAACGCTGATGTCTTTCAAGAATGGTTCGAACAAATGATAGATCTTCTTCCTAAGAACTGTGTAATAGTAATGGATAATGCAAGTTATCACTCCAGACTTATAGAAGGACTGCCCACAACCAAGTGGTTAAAAAAAGACTTGCAGAATTGGCTGAGTTCAAAAAATATTACGTACCATCCCGGATCTATAAGAAAGGAACTTTATTCGTTGTGTGCCCTTCATAAAGAAAAATTTAAAAAATACGAAATTGATGAAATTGTTAAAAATCGTGGAATGACAGTACTTAGATCCCCACCATATCATTGTGAATTAAACCCGATTGAACTGGTATGTGCACAGATAAAGAGAGAAGTTTCAAGAAAAAATACCACTTTTAAAATTCATGATGTTAAGCAGTTGTTTTTGGAGGCCGTAAATAATGTAAAACCTGAAAACTGGGAAAAGGCAGTAAATCACACTATTAAAGAAGAGGAAAAAATGTGGAAGCTGGACAATATTACTGATAAAATGATCGAGCCAGTTATTATAAATCTTGGTTCTGAAAGTTCATCTTCTGAATCTGATTTGGATTTGTAACAAGTAGCTGTAAGTTTTATATTAATATTTTTATTCATCTATTTAACATACCTCAGACGGTTTTAAAAACTCTTTTTCTCTTTTATATTTTTTAAAAATTAAAAAAAAAGGGGATTTTTTTAAAACCCTTTTTAATGTAGGCCAGTCAGTTCTAATATAGTGTGTGATAAAAGAGGTCACTTTTGTTTACATACCCATAACACTTTATAATACTGAAATAATTCATTTATTTTTTACAATTATTCAAAGTAATTTTTTAATTAATCTTGAGCACGCCCATGGAGTGATCGGAGGTACCAGTTAAAATTATGCTAATTACTCTCTCGTTCATAAAAATAAACTATAGGCGCAGAATAAAAGCATCACGTCTTAGGTACGGAAGTGCAGCAAAATAACAAGCACTTACACCACAACAGAAGCAATAAGATTTGCTTTAAATCATCACCTACAAAATCAATATTTTTGTGACAGGGTAATATTTACAGATGAGAAAATTTTTCCATCTTCTAAAAAGGGCAAAATTGGGGTATATAGACCAGATAATAATAGATTTAATCCTCTATATGTTGATATATATCGAGGGATTTCATCTAGAATAGTTGTATTCAGAAAATAATTTTATCTTCCAAGATAATTGTCCTCTTCACACTGCAAATATAATAAACCAGTGGCTCCAGAATAATAACATCGAAACCTTACCATGGCCCAGCTACAGTCCAGATTTAAACACAATCGAGAATGTGGGGGGGGGGTTATTATAAAACGGTTGTGTCGGCGTAATTTTATACCTCAAAATGCTGAAGAGCTGTGGCACGGTATACAACAGGTTTGGGAAGAGGTGTCTGAAGAAGACAATTTCATGGTTCCTTTCACGCAGATGGGCCGAAGACTACAAGCTGTTAACAATGCTGATGGAGATATTAAATATTAATTTTATTTTTACATGCCCAAATTTAGTATAGTTTTTGTGTTCCAGGCCCTCGCTTTCTTTTTAATAACTAGTTCACATCTTTTGGACATAGAATTTATTAAATTTTGCAGTTCCTCCGTGGAAATACAGTGACGCCAAGCGTGGAATAGAGATTCGATTAATTTCGTTTGATTGGTGGGTTTGATTGTGGAAATGATGTTTGATATCCTTTGCCACAAATGCTCGATGGGATTGAGGTCCGGGGATTCCGCTGGCCAGTCCATCCTATCAATTTCATTACTCTCCATCCAAGCTTTAACCAATTTTGCTCTAGACAAGGAGTATTATAATCCTGAAAAATAAATTTTTCTTCGCAAATAGGTCTTTTCCACTACGCAGTATCTTATTTTGTAGTACCTCATTGTATTTGGTAGCATTCATTATCCCAGAGACAACGTGTAGGCGACCAACTCCTCGAGCGGTCATGCAATCACATATCATAACGGAGGTTGGATGTTTAATTGTGGGAAGAACACGTTTTGGAGAAAGTTCTTCACCAGGAAATCTTTTGACGTAATCATTTCTAGCATGATTATTAATATTGAAAGTGGATTCATCACTAAACAGCACATTATGCCACTGTTCTGCTGTCCAGATTCGATGTTCCTTGGCCCATTTCAAACGGTGCAATCTTTGCTTTTCTGAGAGCAGTGGTTTCTACCGTGCCTTACCTCCTCTAAGTCCAAAACTAAGCAGTCTTTTTTTTCACAGTGGAAGTGCACACGCTTACACCTGTAGATTCAGACCACAGCTTCGTCAATTGGGTGGAATTCATGCTACTGTCTGCCAGACTTGTTCTTCTTAACGCAACGTCATCCCGAACAGAAGTTTTCTTTGGTCGGCCACTACGCGGTCTGTCGTCGATTTTTCCCTTGTTCATCATAATTCTTAATGACTCTAATTACTGTAGATTGATTACAGTTTACTGCGGATTCTATTTCGAGACTAGATTTGTCGTTTTTATGGTGAACAATAATTTCAAAACGCTTTTCGTCCAATAATTTAGTTTGTTTGATCTGGGATGACATTTTGACCTTTTTATCAAAAATCAATGAGCGAATAAATGTGTTACGGCAACTACAGTGTTTATATAGTCAAAATATATGGCAAATTTGTCATTAAGATTCAATTTAATAGTACTTTAACGACTTAATCACCTCATAATTTTCTCGGATTATGGGAAATCCCTTCATTCAGATTATTTTAATCTTTTCTGTAGAATTTTGAGCTAGTAATTAAAAAAACATTAGTAATAGTCAAACAGATATCTCGTGAAATAAAAAAGTCACCGCGCAGAAACAAATTTGAAAGTGGGGGTCTAGCAAAGCCATTCGTGCAGTAAACGTTATGCAGTGAGGAGCTGAATATTTTTACACTGTTGCATTATTTCTTTTACTCGCGGTATTTAAATTTAATTTTGTTGTGATTTTAGGTTTTGTATGTGTATGTTTTGTTTTCCCGATTTTCGTAGAAAACACCCGTAGAAAAAATGTTTGGAATAAAAAGTGTAGCTAAGATCATTTTGAATAAAAATGTGTATTAGCACTTTTTCTGTAGAATAAACCAGAAATTTTAGGGGAAAGTCCGAGGTTAAAAGTGGTGAACGTTTAACATCTTTTTTGGGGTCCAAAAATTGACATTCTCAGCAAAATTCAACTTGTTCGTATGATTTTTAGAGGTTCAGTGGCATTTTCGTCTCTGAAGACTGGAGAAAATACCTATTTTCTAGAATAATGATAGAAAATGCTCCTCGTTCTCCCTTCCAAGAAAACATATTATAAAAGAAAAAAGAAGGAAACTATTGATTACTTTGACAAAGGGGTGTTAAGGCATATTATTCATAAAATGTATATAAGCGAGACAGAAGTACCTTAGCTAAAAAATATTCTGCCTAAATTCAGAGATGTTGTAGGCTATCAAGGTAGTCGAGAATCTTTAAGATTAATTATAAGAGACATTGGCTTCCACTGGAGAAAAACAAATCGAATACTTCTAATGGAAGGACATGACATTCGGAAGCTTCGTATACACTGCTTAAGAGCTGTTAATAAGTATCGAGAAGAAGGTCGTCCTATAGTGTATATGGATGAAACATACATTCAGTCAACACATACCACACGCACAAGTTGGAGTGATGATTCGAATGAAGGTATTAAATTATTTGAAACTCATTTTTTCAGATATCAACCTAAAAATACCCAATATTACTGAGATCATCCACATATTGACAACATTGTAACATTTTTAATATCTACCGAGAGATTATCAAGCCGTACAATGATTGTAATGTTCGGGTAAATTCCATTCTTTTCTGGCCGAATACTTTCTCTCTCTGCGCACTAGAAGCTCCGCCCGTTTCATGAGATTCCTGTTCACCTGTAAGTGTACCGATAATGCTAATTACAAGCACAAACTTAAAATGAATTAGCGAAAATATACAAGAAACTTGTGTTAAACCTCAAAAAGTATAAGGCGCTTAGGTGATGCAGGACTTTTTAACACCACTGTACATTTTAAATGCTCTTTTTCCTTGTTAATATTTCTGGTACTTGATCTTCTCTGCTATTTGCTTTGTGTTGGCTTGTGTACAGCAATTTGTAGAAGTCTTCAACTATTTTAAGGGTTTCCTGTCTGTTGGTTGAAAGATGACCATTTCTAGCTTCAATCTTTATTATCTGCCTTATCCCCGTTCTTAGTCCTTTTCTCAATACTTTCATACTTCTATTGTTCTCAATGGTATGTTCGTTTTGTTTTTGGTTGTATTTTCGAGTGTCTTATTTGCTTAGTTTTTTCATTTGATCTTTTTTTGGGCTCTGTTTTATGTTTCTTCTACCTAAATTTGAACTACGACTTTCTTATCCATTTTTTTTTCTTTTTGTATTAACGTACTGGAGTCCACACTAAAATCATACATCTGTAAGCGTCTCCTAAAGAACATAACTTACGTAGTAGCAGATTCTCTATTATACACTACATCTCAAGTTACATCTAGATGTATTGTGTTCTAAAATCCGAGGCGCTGTTTCTCGTCGTTCTGGTATATCCCGAGTTCCAAGACCGAATGATTTGCCATAAGAGACAACTCAATTATCCCTAGATGGAATCAATTTTAAGGGGACGACGGTGGTAAGTAGATTTTACTGCCTGGTTCAGGGTTGGACCCGCTGTGTCGATAGACAAATACATATTGACCTTTTAAACTTTCTAATAATACAGTTTTACGTTTGGTTTGAATATTATCCTGTTGAAAAAGTTGTGGAAAGTGGGGAAACAATTTTAGAGTGAAAAACCAACGTTTAATACCCTTATTTCTCAACATTTTATCCTGAACTTGTAACACAACAAACAATGGACAGTGTTTGAGGTACACAAAATACGCGAGGAGAAATATTGAATAAACAATTCAAAGAAAAATCATAAATTATTTGCCATAAAGGGCTTCACTTAGTCTTTTCTTAGATTGACAAAGAAAACCCAATACTTACATAAACAAATATCAGCAAAAATCACACCTACCTTGTATGCGTACTAAGCAAACATGTTAGCAGTTACTCATAAGTGGTCCAAGAAAAAAGAAGATTGCTAATGAAATCAAAAATACAATGTTAAATAATAATATCTCCCAATGACCTGGTAAAAACATTTAAAAATAATCTTAATATTGAACTTTACTTAAAAAAAAATATATAAAATTTATATCGATCATAATTATATCATTATATGTAGTTTTATTTTTCAAATCTACATACAAATTCAGTGCTTTATATAAAAACAATGATGATAAAATCTGTAAATACAATTACGGGATGTATCTCTTCAAAAAATCACTAACACTGCACTGGCTACATGTAGAAGAAAAATAAAAATAATGAGATATGTTTCCTTTTTTTTATTGGCCAGCAAACGGAAATATTCAGCTTAATAATTATCTGCTGAAGCAGGGTAGTAAAGGTAAACATTTACAGTGACTGGGGGGCGTGTTGAACTGATGAAAATATTAAATTCAATTGGTCTAGACAGCAGAGATCGCCGTATAATAAACAATATCTATTATGAACAAACTGCAGCTGTTAGAGTTGTGGATCAGTTAACAGACGATATAAAGATAAAAAGAGGTGTATGACAGGGATGTATACTGTCCCCATTATTGTTCAATACATATTCAGAGCACATTATGAACCTAGCGCTAACGGACATAGGCGAGGGAATATTTTTAAACGGAGAACGATTGAACAACATAAGATAAGCTGATGATACTGTCATTTTTGCAGACAGTCTTGAAGGTCTGCAGATACTTGTCTCCAGGGTGGCAGAAGTAAGTAGCAGGTTTGGGCTTGATTTTAACATAAAAAAACCAAATTAATGGTTATAAGCAAAAATAGGATACCACCTGGTCAATTACTAGTTAACCAACAACCTATAACACAACTCGTCAACTTTTGTTATCTGGGTGCAAACTTAAATGAACAGTGGGACCAATCGACGGAAATTAAGCTGAGGATCGAGAAGGCATGATCAGCTTTCGTCAAAATGAAAAAAATCTTTAATAGCCACGACATAAAATTGGAAATAAAAGTTCGTTTACTAAAATGCTACGTATTTTCCGTTCTTTTATATGGCGTGGAGTCATGGACCTTAACTGAAGCGACTCGAAGCATTTGAGATGTGGTGTTATAGACGCATGTTGAGGATTTCCTGGATACACAGAGTAACCAACGAAGAAGTATTACATAGAATGGGTAAAGAGCGCGAACTAGTAACCATAAAACGTCGCAAACTAGAATACCTGGGCCATATAATGCGCAATGAACAACGATATGAACTACTTCGGACCATACTTCAAGGTAAAGTGTATGGGAAAAGAGGTCCAGGACGAAGAAGAATATCCTGGTTGCATAACCTGCGAAAGTGGTTTAACTTAACCACTACCGGACTTTTCAGGGCAGCAGTCTACAAAGTCAGAATAGCCATGTTAGTGTCCAACATCCGTAACGGATAGGCACCATAAGAAGAAGGTGGGCGTGTATATACCACTACAATTAAAGATGACCCGTTCTACACTAAATTAATCTACTTTTGATTTACTTCGTACTATTTCGTTGACTGCATATTGTCGCTAAAACTACTGCCCAAAAATACAATTGATCTCTAAAGATAATGATGTTTTCAAACTCTTAAACAAAACAATCGCCCTTACGTCAAAAAGCACGGGTACCGATTAACCTTGCAGTACGTGATCCCCAAGAACTTAAGCGGGAATGATTAAAAAAAAATTGTCTCTGCAATCTATGTAGTTGGCACAATCTTGGATTTTAAACTACAACAGTTTTTTCGATGTAAATATTGTCGCATTTGATGATCTATTACATGATGCAGTTATTACAGAGCTTTATTCAGTAGGTACACTTAATTAAGGCTGTATAAAAAAACACTGATAGTATATCGTTAGTTTAAAATTTAAGTGTTGTATCATCGAATATTTTTAATACGTAGGTTAAAACCATACACATAATGGAATTTGAAATGCGCGAATTAAAACTTTATACAAAACGGAATTTGAAAATGCTACAAACTTCATTTGAAAATGAATACTGCTAAAACTGGTCGCAATTACAATAGCTAATAAAATGAAACTTGCCGAACCAAATTGTAAAAATAACATTCCACAAATTGGACAACTCTAATAGTATATTACATAACGAGAGTTGTAAGAAGTTTATTACATGCGAGTAAAAAAGTTGCGCGCGAGCCACGTAGCGGCGAGCGCAGTAATTTTACAAGCATGTAATAAGCTTACAACTTAAGTTGTGTACTATACTTTTTCTACGATTATTTTCGTTTATAAAAATAAAAATTAAATTACCACTATATTTACACTGACAGATTAATAATTTTTAATCTGTCAAAATAACGTCTGTTAATTCGTTTCCATGGTAACTCGACCAACTGACTTACGAGGCTTATGTGATATTACACATTTTTATAAAACTGAAGCGTAATTTTTTTTATTACGTGCTAGTCATTACGTGTCAGTATCTGTTATGATGCATTTACTTAGCATCCAAATAGTAGGTAATATACAATTTACTAGTAAGAGAGTAGAAAAAGTTTATTACAATTTACTACACAACTTCAAAGTTATCTTCACAAACCAATGAAAAAAAAACTTTTTTATATAATAATTTTGTAATCCTGTGGAAAATTGTTCGTGATATAAATCGATGACATTTTTTTCGCCTATGAAAGATCCAAAACGCTTTCGAATTAAATCGCTTAAACTTTTGTTTTCAACACTTCCACAAAATTTATTTTAAATTATTATCACTACAGCTGTTTCAGCAGAGTGTGTTTCTGAAGTGATCTATTTTTGCTATGTATCTACACTTTATAGTCTTTAACTGAATAAGTTGAGAAGGGGAGAACTATGTGTCTCAAGTTGGTGATTCGAAATTATATTAATTAATTAATTTCCATAGGTTTAAATATTATTTAATTTACAATAGAATTGTACACATTGAATTCACAATAGAAAAAGAACAGAATCAATCCTTTAATTTTTTAAAGTTAAAAATGAGAGGCTTTTCCAGAAAAACCCTGTTTCGTCACTGTTGATGACTTGCTGGGGATGTATCATTTGATTTCTATCAATTCTTAAAATGTTTGGGTGTAAACATCAGCTGCCTTCACATCCAAACTTACCATACTAACGACGAAGTGAATGTCGGTCCTTTTCCTGAAGTTGTCAAACCAGCCAGGACTGGCTTTAAACGAGACTTCCGATACCTACTTCGTTTGTGGAAGTGTGTGATCTGCTTCAGCATATCACCGTAAATCATTCGAGCCTTCTCACGTATGATGCTTCGTGTTAAGTTTGCTCCTTGAGGCTGCTTCTCTGTTACCCACGCCATCAGTAGTTTCTCCATATTTTCATGGAGAGAGGGCCGGAGCCTCTCCATTTGCATGGTGAAATTATTGTAAGGTCCTTTGCTGGCGTTATACTCTGTATTAACTGCTTCTTTTTAAGCACAGTACATATAATTGATGTGCTGCGTCCGTGCATCCTCGCCAGTTCAGTTACTCGCACACCTTGCTTATGTTTTTCTGTAATTTCACGTTTTAACTTTATAGGCATCTTCTTCAAAAAGCAAAAAAAACGAACCCAACATATTAAAAATGATTCGAAAAGGATAGAAATAAGCACACAAACGGAGGTCTAGTCTGAGGTGGGGGGAACTGTTGGATGCTGCACAAGACCCCAACATGCGGGGCCCATATTGAAGTCGTGTGCAGCGGTGTAGTATGCTTTTCCTCGTATCTCAAATCTTGCTCTTATCTCAAAACAAAATATCGCCCTCTCATCGGCTCGTATCTCAAAACACTCGTTTATAGTGACTATACATCCCATCATCATCCCATCCTACACAACATAAATTGACAGCCTACCATAGCGTGTTACATAGATTAATAGAAATTCCCGTATTAAAAAAAAAACTTCGTGGTAGAATTGAATATCATTAAGCAAATAGCAGTAAACAATGGGTACAACGAACACAAAATAAATATAATCTTAAATCAAAAACTACATAAGAAGGCCCTGAAATTGGTATTATCACCACCAGATAAAATACTCAGTACCTTCTGCTTGATTACATATACAGACAAGATATCAACAAAAATACCCAAGCACATAAAAAAGGAAGAACACCAGCTTTTAGATCAAACAACAACTTGGCAAAAATATTAAGAACAACGAGAACCAACAGAAAAAGCACTTACCTGGTCGTGTATACAAACATAAATGTGGAGACTGCCCAAAAACTTACATCGGTCAAACTGGTAGAGCTTTTATCAAACGTCTAGCAGAGCATAAAACGGTTTTCAATAATAGGAAAACAGATTATACGTACGCACTTTACTTTCTAGACCATAATAATTATTTTGATGACAAATTTCAAATTCTTCATATTCAAAATAAAGGCCTTCAGCTTTCTTTATTAAAATTTATGGAAATCAACAAATTAAAAAATACCGACATAATTCTGAATGACCAACTTAAGACAAACAGTTCTCCCCTCTTCAACTTATTCAGTTAAAGACTAAAAAATGTAATAGTCTTCCGATACATTGGATTGGATATCATTATGGCGATTCTAATTTTATTAACTGTTTTGAATAATTCGTTAGTGGTACAGCCAAACCACTCTCTTAAATTTCTCATCCTGGACATTCTTCTACGGCCTAAATTTCTGCGTCCTTGGATCTTTCCTTGCATTATATTTTGTAGGAACGTGTACTTTTGTCCTCTCATCAAGGGGCCTAAGTATTCAAGTTTTCTCTTTTTTATATCCATTCAACTCTCACTATAACCAACCCAACACGTTAACAGACGGTTGCTTTTCACGGAAAAGACTAAAAAATGGCGTCAAATGGAACGGTTACGGTTAGTTTCAAAAGAGATTCTTATGTGTCTCACTGCCGGAGAGCAAACTATGGAGAATATTACACAAATTTTCTTGGTCAGTGAAAAGAAAAAATATAGAGAAAAGGCTTAAGAGTATAGGCTCAAAATTTCGCTTGTCAAAATGTTCATTGTGTTTTAAATGTTATCATTTTTTTCGAAAAAACTAATAAGTCTATTTGAAAAATTTAAACGCAGATTGAAAGATTACTTTATTACCGAGAGCCGAAATTTTTCAAAAATACTTATTAGTTTTCTCAGGATTCAAAAATTAATTAATACATTTAAAATGCATTGAACATTTTGACAGGCGACAGTTTGCTTATGGCCTTGATTGAAAAAGAAAACTAATATTTTTCAAGTATAAGCTTCTTATATATTATCATTTAGTTTTCAACGAGTACGGCTCTGTGACATCTACTCGGTTTTGGCTTTCTTCTTGTCCCGAATGAGCGAGAACGATGGTCCACTTGGTCGAAAACGACTTTAGTAAAGACAATGGCCGAGTTTATTGCATCTAAGAATAGAGGGATAACGGCAACGCGAAGACAACGGAAAATTCAAGGAATTTACAACATAAGTTGAAAATCGATGTGTGGGTGGTTTATTTTAAACCCCTTTTCCAAAGTAAAGCAATGAAAACTTCTGTTTTGTAAATTTTTACAAAAAAGTTAAAGTTAAGTCTTTATTAACTGAAGTGTTTCAATGTGTGTTTCATCTTTGAACTAAAATCTTTCATCACAACCTTGAACTAAAATCTTAAACTTTTTCCCCTTTACTCGTTTGGTTGGGAATATGCTACAATTTTACTTGAAAATGAGTTTATTTTGACGGTTCGATTTCCACTTTAAAATCGTTTTGACTTCTAGGCGAAGTACTATTTTCTGAATAAATACGATAGGTTAGGTTAGGTTTTGACCTCTAGGCGAAGTACTATTTTATTAATAAATACGATAGGTTGTGCAATACATTATCATCCTGGTGCCTTAATCGTGGACTAATAGGCACCCTGATGCGCACCCCCCCTTTAAACATCGTTCTATTTTTCTATTATTCGAGAGGTCCGAAAATGCTATATAAATATTAAAATACTTATAAATATGCGACATTTTTCGGCTCTCGGTCAGTCTGGTCTCGACTCCCAAATAGCACACGCATGGGGAAGTGAACATAGGGTTCAATGGAATGATTCAGGTGGTCTAATTCTAATTATGCCGGATGAGACCAATTGCGACGCAAATTCCTCGGCAGAATGCAGTAGGATCTGGTTACCCATACTAAAAGAGGAAGCCAGTAAAAAGAAAATACCACTATTAGTAAGTCAGTAACTTATCGAGTATGTTTAAATAACATACATATAAAATCAGAGTTTGGTGTTCATTGAGAGTAAACTATATGTACTTAAGGCCAAATACTTACCATGGAGTAGTATTATGAGGATTTTTTTCTGGTTTTTTTTTCATCTGATTTACTATGGAATTACTAACAGAAGAATTTTACTGTCATCATTCTTCTTCTTACGGTGCCTTATCCTTAAGGACGTTGGCCATTACATTTGCCCATTTAATCTTATTTGTAGCAGCCCTGAATAGTTCTATGGAGGTCATGTTCGTCCATTGCCGTAGGTTTTTAAGCCAAGAGTTGCGTCTTCTTCCTGGTTTGCCTTCGATTATAAGTTGGAGCAGTTTATACTTTTGATTTCTTATGATGTGACCAACTTATTGTGTTTTCCGTTATTTTATTATAGGCATAAGCTCTCTTTCCTTATTCATCCTCCGCAAGACTTCCGCATTTGTCGTATGGCTCATGTAGGATATTCTGAGCATTTTACGCCAGAGTTCGAATGCTTGAATTCTTTTTTTGTCATTGTCCAGGCTTCAACACCATAGAGCAAGGTGGAGAAAACATAGCACTTAAGTATTCTAGTTCTCAATGAGATGCCCAGCTGGCGGTTGCATAGAACTTTTTGCATTTTGTAAAACATTGTACGTGCCTTTTCCAGGCGTATTCTTATCTCTAGTGAGTGGTCCGAAGTTTCATCAAGATTACTTCCAAGGTATGTTGTTCTTGTTACTCTTTCCAGATCTGTTCCGTCGACATTGACCTTCACCCTTCTGTTTTGGTGTTTGCTGATGACCATCGTTTTTGTCTTCTTTGTATTCAATTTCATTCCAAATTCTCTACAGGCTGTCGTTACTCGGTCCATTAAGCGTTGCAGGGCTTCAGCATTATCTGCCAGTATGACAGTGTCATCAGCATATCGCAGGTTATTTATACATTGCCCGTTTATAATTATACCATCCGAGGTGCCTTCCAAAGCTTTCTGAAATATCTTCTCAGAGTAAACATTGAACAGCAAAGGTGATAGGACACATCCCTGTCTTACTCCCTTCTCGATATTGATTTTTCCAGATGTTTCGCTTTTTATTCTGATGTTAGCCTTTTGTTCTTGGTAGAGGTTTGAAATGATCCTGTCTTTATCGTCGATATTACATGACCTTAAAATATCTATTAGTTTATCATGTTTCACCAGGTCAAACGCCTTCTGAAAGTCTATAAAACACAAGTATACATCAGAATCGACATCTCTACATCTTTCAACTAGCACACGTATTGAAAAAAGTGCTTCTCTTGTTCCGAACCCATTTTTAAAACCAAACTGAGTTTGACCAGTGTGTTCGTCTAGTTTATTGTATACTCTACTGTCTTCATTGCATGTGGTTTTCTTTGTAAAGGCGAATAACATGCTGATTTTTCTGACGGATATTCTCAAGTTAAGTTGATGTCATGTAATCGAATAAACTATCTTACAAGTAAAGTCGTCCTCATTTTAAAGTCGTCTACTTTAAAATGTATAATGTATTCTCTATAATGTAGTCTGAATTGTCAATATGAATGACTCAGATAAAAATTAAATTATTGGAAGAATTTTTTATCAAGTAACAAAAAAAAATTTGTTCGATTTATTAATGTTTTGTATTTTGAGATCGATTTCCGAGAAGTGGAAATTGAAATATCAAAAATTAAATTTTTTGACATTTTAAAATTAAATTGTAGCATATTCACAATATAAATAAAAATTTCGTTATAAATGTCACCCAATCAATAACAATCTTGAATCATCTGTTTAAATTTTTATTCTTCTTCTCGTTATAAAATTTCATATAAATGTAATGTCGGATTTTCACAATTATCGTTCGATCATTTTATTAAAGTGCGAAAAACTTAGTAAAACATTTAAGTTGCATTTTCATATGCAGGAGTTAGTGTTGCTAAATAGAAAATTCCATTTTTTATTACAGACTCAGATTGTACAGGAATAGGTAAACAAGTTTTATCTGAATTTTTTTAGATTCACTATAGATAACGCTGTAATCACAGAATAACAAATACAGATCAAAAGTCTGCAAACTAATTTTTGTGGTATGTACTTAGTACAGTTTTTTACGTGGAATCTGAATCTGCAATTAAAAAAGGGAGTCTTTATTCAGATTTTAAAGTTACCCCCGCCCCACCGGCCTTTAATGTTTAATTAAAAGTATTTATGTTGGTGTATATATCGAACACATCATTTGTTGTGTAATTGCTGTTTAAAAACTATAATGTCCCAAGAAAATAGCTTCAGAACAAACGTTTATTTATATTTAGTTCTCTTAGCGAAACATTAAAATTAAAAAAAAATCTTGTAATTAAATATCAGAAAGTATTGAGTTAAAACAAAGACGTTCATGACTCAATTTTGTGAATGTTGGGCTGTGGTATAGCTAATTCACCCAATCCATTAAAACCATTAGAAACTTTGCCTGTTATAAAAGCTGTTTAAGTTCATCTAAAACGTACAACTATACTTTTTACTATCAACGGTACTTTTGATTTAGAATAACTGTGTTCACTCTAGTCCTAACCATTATCATCTTCATCGATGCTACAGTCCAACATTCAGTTCAAACTTCCTCTCGTTATTCCTCCTATACATTGCACTGTTATGCCAGTTGGAAAAAATATCTTCCTGGCATCTTCAGCTACACCAATTCTCTACCTCTTCGTCTAGTGCTCTAGAATTTCACCAATAGAATACGGCATGTACGAGTCCCCTTTCATATCAGTTGGTCCAACCAAAGTCCAACGTTAGATTGATAAGAAAATTAAATTTTAGAGAACAAAAATAAAAGCGCAGCGTAAGTTTTAGAAGTTTTAATGCATCGAACAACATTTTTGAATTTCCTAATTATACAAAATATTTTATAACGCAATGAAAACTATTGATTAAACAGAATAATACTAAATTTAAAAAACTCAGACTATGTAATATTAACAAAAAAAATTGAAGTTATATCCCCTTTGTTTTGAATGACACCACAATTCTTCGAGGCATAGTTTTTACCAAGTTTTGACAACATTCTCATGTAAACGAGTCCCATATTTCTTACAATTTTTCCTTCAATTCGTTGAGGGACCTGGTAGGGTGTTTTCTCAAAGCTTTTTTCATTTCGCGCCACAAAGTCATGAAGAGGTATGCCATGGTCTTCAATTCATTTTAAACTCTTCTTTTTTGGGTATGACAATCTGCGCGTCTTGTTATATGACAAAATCTTCCGCCGATGTTAAACGCTGTTTCATTATCGGTAAAAGAGATTCTCCAAAATATTCAAATATTTGTCCATGTTTACAACCCCATCGATAAAATGTAACTTTCCGACACCGTTAGACGACATGCTGCCCCAGATCATGACAGATCAGGAAATTTGACTTTTCTCTTCAGACAGTCGCGAATGACGCGACTCCTACTGTCTCCAACACACCCTAGGATTCATCACTCCATTGTATTGACTCTGAAGTTGCAAACAGGAAGTCTTCAGGGCTACCATTGTAGGATCTTGATGGACACTCTTCAATAATGTGGTCGATCGTTTGGTTCTTCCCATAGTCACATTGAGGAGACGGATTCTTTCCCCATTTATGTAGCATGTATGCACATCTGCCATGTCTGGTTCGGATCCTGTTTAGAGAGGACCATGTTTTACGTGGAAGATCAAAACCTGGTGGCTTGTGGGTAATGCAGGGCATGTTATTTTGCCATACATTCCATTCTTGGGACCATGCATTCGTGATGTTGAACTCCTCATGTATCATTCTTGCCGTTTTCATTGGTGGTTTTCTAGAACGTAGACGGGTATTTTGTGCATCGTCGGTATCTTGGTGGATCGGCAGGTTTATATTGTTCATGATTTTTTTTTGTATTCACGTGTAAGTGCGTCAACTCGTCGTAAATGTGGAGGTGGAATGTGACTTAATACTGGAAGCCATTGGGTGGGAGTTGATTTAATTGTTTAATGGGAGTTTAATACAATACTACAAAATACATTTGACAATAACTGACAATATTATTGTTTTGATCTCATTTTTCCATAGCTACCTCTGGATTTAACGTAATTATGAAAAAATCAACGGACGTTGACATAAGTGAATGCATAGCCAGGGTTTAGTGATTTTTTTTTTATTTTTGAAAATAAATAAAAAACCATAAGGGTTTATAAAAACATGCAGAGTATAATTTGTTTATGGTAATCGACTTAAACTCCAAATTCCATAGGTGGGCAACTGATATGGGAAGGGGGTCGTAAAGGGTATCTTTTATTTGCTCTGGCTAGAGGTCGTGCCCATTGCAGTCATCTAATTTTTATTGTAGTGATTATATTCCGAGCTGCAGTTCTTTGTTACTACTTATTGTATGGCTCAAAGTTATGTCAACAACGCAAGGTTCCATTCTCATTTATTGAGCGTAGTGTTTTTCAGAGGACTTGATTCTCGAATATTAATAATCTGTTTTTATCTCTATAGTAAACTATAAACGAAATATGATAAACGTACTTTTCTTAAGCAATTTCTCAAAACTGTTTCGGTGATCTTTTTTTTTTTGTTAATGCTATACTAAACAAGTAGACCTAATTATTTATTTATCTACATTCCTTTTTTGTGTGGCCCTATCATTGTAGTTAAGTGTCTTACATAATAGGGAGTCATTGTTATAGCTTCCCCTACGCCTACGTCCTTGAAAACGAAGTTAAAGGACGGATCCTCGCATCCCTATTTTGTCGTTCATTCATTCAAAATCGCAATGTCTATGTTTCGAGGATCCAACAAAGGAACTTGTCGATTAGGGTCCAGAATGACATCAGTAGCGCTACCAGAGGGAAGGTCGTACTCTTTAGTTCGAATAATAATAGTAATAATCACGACGAATAATAAGTTTACAAAGGAACGTGAGATGTTGTTTGATTGAGAGACGGTATTGGAGAAACAAATTTATTTTCCAATATAGCATCCCAGATGCCCAGTGATTTCTTACTAGCCAGATTCCGCCCTTAAAGCTCGATTCTGTCGTCATATGACTAAAATATTTCTTATAACCACGGTTCGTTTTCATCATTTTGGCTTTACAACCCTGTGTAGGTCCTAGCCTCCCCAAGAATTTTTTTCCAGTCGTCCCTATCCATCGCCTTCCTCTGCCAAGCACGTATTTCCATATTTCTGTCTATGTTATCTAGGAATCTTGTTCTGGGTCTTCCTCTTCTTCTTTGACTAATAGCTCTATCAAGGAGCATTTTTCTAGCTGGGTCGGTTTGCCCCATCCGCATTACATGGCCCACCCACCTCAGACGTCCTATCTTAATGTATTTAACGATATCCTGGTATATTCTATAGAGTTCGAAGTTGTATCGTCTTCTATCTTCTCATAGATTCGCCTTGATATTTTTCTTTCGAAACATCCTAACATGTTTTCATTGCTTTTTGTCAAAGTCCAGGTTTCTGAACCATATGTTAGGACTGGGCGTATTATTGTTTTGTAGAGTTTTACTTTTATATTTCTTGATATAACTGTAGATTTGCCCAAAATTGTAGCCCAAAATAGCATCTATTAGCCTGCAGGGTTACTTCTGCCAAATTTAAATTCTTCTTTCAACCGAAACATAATTGTTCTTAGTGGAGCCTCATTACCAAATGCAGTTTGACCAGATCTGTCCAACTTCAAGTAATTTGGGAGCCACCATTTAAGAAAATAAAAATGTGAGAGCCGCATCATATGTGACTTGGTAAATCTTTTATAATGAATAAAACTGGTATATATTTGAATATCCATTTTTATTTATTCAAGAAGCTAAGTTATATTACAAAGTTAATTGTACATAAAACACATGCACATATTATATGCATATTCCTAAATTTACTGAGAAGTTTGTGGATGCTTGATTTTCACCAACAAGAGTATCAAAATGAATTTCAATATTTGTTGTTGACAAACGAAACAACTGAGAAAGTGGTTTATCAGAGAGCGAACATCTGTATTTGGATTTTATAAATTTCATGTTTGAAAAGCTGCTTTCACAAAGGTACATGCTTCCAAGCATGGAATCCATTCTAAGACCAATTTTTTTAAATTGGAATAACGTTCCTCCGCTAATAATTCGAAAACGTCCAATCCTATTTCAGGTCTTCCCTGGTAAAAAGGATCTGACTGTAAATTACACAGTTTCAGTTGAAGGTCAGGTCTTACATTTTCAACACATATAGTGAGCGGCTGACTAAACAGTGAAATATCTTCTTCAATTTTCCTGAAGTCACCAAATCGATTAACAAATTCATAAGTGCTTCAATCCAATGTAAATGGGTTGAAAATTAAATTCCATCAAAGTCCTTAAAATGCTCTTTACAGTTTAGGAAGAATGTGAAATCTTGCTTATCTAATGTAGCTTAAAAAACTTAATTTTTAATATCCTTGTATATAACTATACAAGTTGACAATATTCTGTTGTTTTCCTTGAAGCTTCAAGTTTAATTCGTTCAGATAAGAGGTCATGTCAGTTAAAAATGCAAGGTTTGCCAAATGACAAGAAATTTGCTTCTTCCACTTAATTTTCGAATTTTGTAGTGTTTGACTTCATTTCTTAGGAAAAGAACAATTTTCTTGTGTAGATCAAAGAAACGTTGCAAACAGTTTTCGGCGCTTAACCAACGAATCTCTGTGTGTAATAATATGCCCCCATATACAACATCTACTTTAGCCAAAAAAATCACAAATTTGTGAGTGAGTGCTCGATTGTCATCTCTGATAATGTTTATTATTTTAACAGTAACTTTATTGCATTTGTTTGACGTAAAGATTTTCCACATAAGGACTCTTGGTGAACAATGCAGTGTGTAACAGAACAGTTGATATTATTTTGTTTTATTTGTCCAACAAACCCCATTTTACTTCGTAACATTGCTTTGGCTCCATCGGCTACAATGCAGGAACATTTATCGAATCCTCCATAGTCAGAAATGTCAGTTTCCGTGGTTGTTCCAAGTAATGGAGCATCTTCTCTTCTACAATAAAGCCGTCTTGAATCGTTTGAACAAAAATTACAAGTTGACTAATATCAAATTGCTCAGTACTTTCGTACAGAAACAAAGAAAAATGTGCATTTTTAAATTGTGTCATATACCTTTTTAGAACCCATATTCATCAACATGTTGTACACGTCTCGCAATTGTTTGATGAGATACTGCAACTGTTTTGAACTTTTCGTTGATTTTTGGTTCATTAAATTGTTATGCCATTTTGATTGCACAATTTTATAAGGAGTCCATCACTAAATGGTTGTTTTTTTGCTTTAGCAATTTCCATAGCTACTCCATAAAAAGCTGCAAACTACGGTTTTGCTCAGTATTTGCCTTTTTGAAAAAAATTGTTGTTTTAGTTTCTTCTTATATTCCGCAATTATGGTAGTTCTAAACTCGATAGTATATTGTTGAACTTCTTTGAGAACTAATAGCATCTGCATACACATAAATCACTGCAGTTTATGATTATTATACGTATGGTGTTCGGCCGCTCTTCTTCTTCACGTGCCATGTCAGAATTATCCAACGTTGGCGATCACCATTGCGAAGGCTTCTTGATTTTCTGCAATATGGAATAAGAATAATGGACTCTTATAATATTAAGAGTCCATTCACGAATGTTCTTCAACCAAGAAACCCGTTTCCTTTCTACACCTCTACGGTCCTCTTATTTTGCCTTTAAGGCTCAGTTGTAATAGTTCGTCCGCTATTTTTCTTTTTTGATAAGATATATTTGGTTCCATACAACTATCTATTTTAAAATAATTACAATAAGCAGTTTGACCTTATTAGTGGTCACTTACCTTTCATAAAAACTAATCACATCTACAAATATCAATAGATTAAATAGATATTAAGTACCTGACCGCTCCAATACCATTCACATTGATGGCGACAGCGACAAGTTGTTCCGACGGACAAGCGATGCCTCAGAGTGAAGGGACGGTTTACATACAGCGTTGCTCGCTAAAGTAAAAATTCTTTAACCAGTGATCTTTGTCTGCCTACTGTGTTTATTTTTTTTATAACATAGATTTACATATATTTCGAATTCATGCGTTCATATTTTTTAAACGCAGAGTATCCAATATGCGGGCCGCAAAATATATTTATATATATTTTATAATATTTTATATATTTATATATTTTTTAACAATAATTTCTCGAAATTGTTAACCATCTATGTTTTTTCACTATTGTTAACTGTGAAACGATATTGGAATTACTATTACACTGCCATATTCTTAGGTATATTTTCTCACTTTTCAAGGTCAGCACAAATGTCAAACTTTACGAGTTTTTATACGTCAATCATCTGATATTATAGTACTAGCATACCTTGAAGTTAGAGCTGTAAATATCGTAATTCACAAAAAAAGACTACTATTATTTTTTCTAATTCTATCAAGTGATAGTAGTGATACATTATATTTGTAACTATATTTACTATTTATTTTTTAATGTATTTGCTATATATATTATTAATATTGTCTTTTGTTTCAGGTAAGTAAATTTTACACTATCAATTACAATGTATTGGTAAGTTTTGAATCTGTATTTAGAATTACATGATACTTGGATTGCCGGGATATTTGATGGGATTGACTTGATAAAGGCTATTTGATAAATAGGGTTCACGACACTGGTGGATAGGTTAGTGATTGAACGTGAAAAATTTAATGGCACTTAATTGAAATAAGTGTTCAGAGTTCGATCTTTAACTGAGACTAAGGTTTACTAAGTGCTACGTGTGGTCAGTGCTGCTATATGGCGTAGAGGGCTGGACACTCAAAACGAGTGACATAAACAGATTAGAAGCTTTCGAAATGTGGTTCTATCGCCGTATCCTAAAAATACCATGGACAGCGAAAATCACAAATATAGATGTCCTTAAAAGAATAAACCAAGAACGCCAACTTTTCGAAACCATCAAGAAAAGGAAAACGGCGTATCTAGGTCACATCAGGCGAAATGAAAAATACCAGTTCCTCCAACTTATAATCGAGGGTAAAATTTAAGGCAAGAGAGGAATGGGACGCAAGAAAATGTCCTGGCTCCGAAACATAAGGCAATGGACAGGGATTAACGACATACAATCTCTGATACATATTGCAAGAAATAGAGAATTAATGCAAAATGTGATCGCTAACATCCATTAGTGGATTTGCATCTGAAGAAGAAGAAGAATTGAAATTAAAATCAGTTACCTGGAACATGGTCTATAGTAGAAGGTTCTCGAACTACATTTAAGCAAGATACGGTTCTTTAAAGTCTTCTACTTCACGGTTTTTACTAAGTTTTATGCCTATTTTTTAAGTATCTTATTATAACTTTTTTCTTGTACATTCTTGTACATTGTACATTCTTACAACGATTTGTATATGTATACCTAAATTGAGACCCCAAAAAGATGCCAAAAAGATTGCCATTCCTACTAATGTAGTTAATATAAATTTGAACAAAAATGTTAGTACTTTTTCTGTAAAATGAACTACTATTGTCTCTGTGTTCCGTAGAAGTCGTGTTCTATCTGTTTTGAGAAGTTCTGTCAGTATTACCTTTTTATTTGTCTAACTAAAGTATTCGTTTCATTTCTGATTCGTTTATAGTAGTTTATAGTAAATACTATATGTCTATACTATACTATACTATAGTCTATGATACATAATTTCTGCTGACTCTACAAGGTCTTGCAAGGAGTTTTTCGACTGTTAACTCACGTATTGTTCACATACTGAGTTACGCAATGTTTTTGGGTATTATGATGTTATTCTAAACTTCATCATCATCATCTTTGGCTCGACAATCCTCTGTGGATCTTGGCCTGCTCTAAGATTCGTCGCCATTCTGTTCGGTTTTTGGCAACATGTTGCCATCTTCTGATTTTTAATATTCGTAAGTCGGTTTCTACTCCATCTAACCACCTAATTCGCGGTCGGCCTTTACTTCTTTTTCCTACAGGTGTTCCTGTGGTTAGCTTTTTAGCAATGGTATTTTCTGGCATTCGTATTATGTGTCCAGCCCATCTAAGTCGCTGTGTTTTAATGAACGTTATGACATCTGGCTCATCAAAGAGCTGATACAATTCAAAATTATATCTTCTGCGCCACCGCCCTTGGTCGGTTACAGCTCCAAATATTTTGCGGAGTATTTTACGCTCAATCGCTATTCTAAACTTATAGAGCTTATATTTTAATAATTAAATAATCTACAAATTAAAAAACTCGTGTGGGATATTCTACACAATTGTCGAAGCATTTATGTCAGTTCGAAGTAGTTATCTCAAAAATGAGGTTTTTCTTTACTTCGATCACCTCATCTGGTTTATTAGTTTACTGTTTAGTTTGTTTTTGATTCTTGGGAACGTAAAAAAATCACATGGTGATAAGTTGGGACTGTACGCAAGACCTCATCTGGCTTATTAGTTTACTGCTTAGTTTGTTTTTTATTCTTGGGAACGTAAAAAAATCACATGGTGCCAAGTCAGGACTGTACGCAAGGTGGCTCACCGAATTGATGGTTTTTTACTTTCACATACTCGTATGTTATATATCCGTATAAGAGATGACGTTGCTCTGATGCAAGGGAATGCACCGATACCGTTTATTTTTGTGGAGTTAATCATTACTATTGGCAAACAATTGAAAGATATAGAGAAATTTATTGTTTCTAAAATGAGTTACATTTATAAAACACAACATGACACAGTAAAAACAAAGTACAAGATACAATAAAATACATATTAACTATAAAATTTTCATAATAACGAAGCTATCAATTAGTGCAACTGCCCTCAAAAAATTCCTGGATACTATAGTAAAACTTCTATAAAACTACTGTAGTAAAACTATAGATAATACAAACTTCTAGATTGCTCTATGGAATACAACGATATTGCTTGAGGATTTTAGTTCGAGTGGTAGGTGATTAAACATTTTCTCTCCAATATAAATAAATTATTTTTTAATTAATGTAGTAGAGGAAATTTAAAGAGGAATAACATAAGTTAGACGAGTGTTCGACGAGTGAAACCAGCTTGTTCTATCGGTGGCTTTAACCAAGAAACTCCAGTTTTTTGGTTAAACCATTTACGATCACTTTCATGAATAGCTTATAAAGGTGTGCTAAAAGGGGGTATTGGTCTAAAGTTGGATTTTTGCATTTTCAGGTTTCGACCTATATAAAATGGAGCCATCGTCAATGGCCTAACCTCTAACGTATACCTTTTCTTTCATTTATCAATATGTATTGGTTCTTTTTTATTTTTATTACTTTTGTTGTGCCTGCGTTCGAAGTACCTTTATTTGACGATGGTTTTTATACAATTCAGCATGGACGGCACTACCATTCTCTAACGAAACCGTGACAATATGTCCACGTCATTTTCCAAAAAAAAAAACAACTCACGATTATTTGTTTGCAAACTTTGCGAGCACATTGCCTTTTATCATCTTGACACGCCAATATCCTTGATTGTTTTTTCGTTTTGGTGTCATATTCTTCCAAATTCCATACCAAATTTAAGCACCTGCGTTGAATAGTTTCATTGTAACGCGGCACCAATCAACACATTGCTTCTTGTGAGCAACAGTCAAATTATGAGGAATACAACGACTGCACATCTTTCACACTCGCGAATGGTCATCCAAAATTATATTTGACTTATGTCTATACCCAATGGATAAGTAACATGTACCAGTAAAACGTCACTGAGGCTAGTGCTTGTAGGCTTGTGTTCAATTTTTCACATGCGAAAAATCATGTCATTTTTTCGCTGTATTAATTACTATCATTCTACCACAATTTTACAATAATTACCTTACTCCAACCCTTTCTAAAGATCGACCTGAAGGTGCCAGAGTCAATGGAATCATCATTAACAATGTAAGATATACCGATGACACCGTAGTATTAGCAGAAACAGAAGACCAACTAAAAATATTGATGAACATACTATCAGAAGAAAGTCACAGACTAGGTTTGGATATTAATCTTTCCAAAACCAAAATCATGGTATTCCACAAGAACCCCCATGAACAAATTACACCCAACATACAAATCAATGGTATCACCCTTCAGAGCTCCTAAAGCTTCATATATCTGGGTAGAGAGCTAAACAGTCAGCTAGACCACTCAAAAGAAATTAGAATACGTATTGAAATAGCAAGATCTGGCTTCATGAACATGCGTAAAATGCTCTGTAACCCCAAGCTATCAACCACAATAAGGTTAAGAACACTAAAATGTTACGTGTGGTCTCTACTACTATATGGCTGTGAGACCTGGACATTAAAACAGTATGACGTCAACAAACTGAATTCATTCGAAATGTGGATGTACCGCCGAATGCTAAGAATAAGCTGGACCAGCAAAACTACAAATGAAGAGGTACTGGAAATAATGAACACATGACCTCATCTGGTTAATACAATCAAAATTAGAAAGACGTCATATCTAGGACACATAATGCGCCATAAGGAATTTGAGCAGCTCCAGGTAATATTAGAAGGCAAAATCGAGGGTAAAAGGGGTATAGGAAGAAAGAAGAAATCCTGGCTCCGAAACATCAGAGATTGGACTCACACAACAGGAAATGACTTAATCCATCAAGCCCAGAACAGAGAGAAATTTGCCATATTGATCGCCAACCTCAATAGAGAAGGCACTTAGGAGGAGGAGGAACCCTTTCTACTCCCACTCCAATAGCAATACAGACAGTTGTAAGATAGTAAACGAAACAGACTCTTTCTTGCCTGTTGACTATCGCTAGCAACAGACATTCTTTCTCTCTTTCTCTCGCTTATAGTTATGTGAAAAATACCACGAATACTCTTTTGAATCGTATACAGACGCAAATGTGCTCTATCTCGTGGTCTCAGTGTTATTACCGCGAGACACGTGTTAGAGAAACCGGTAAAGACAGCTCCCTCGTACGAAGAACAACCGCAAATCAAAACATGTAAATACCTCGAATGTGTGTGTAGCAGCAGTATTGATAAGACTTTTTATAAACTTGATTTATTATTATCTGAATAACCCTGTACTACATATCCTAATTTATTTTGAACCCCCTATGTAATAAACTCCTCATATACTCCATTCCACGAATATACGACTGTTTTAAATTCGGTTTAAGGTCTCTATTTGAATGGTCCAATGTACTGAATTGTACAATAGTAAATTCTCCCTATTTTTAAAATACTGTTATGACTTAAAATTTAAATATGAAGTCATGATAAAAATATGGAGTTGATAGTTTATAGAATAGTTATAATTTAGATTTTGAAGTATATAATTACTATCATTGATTTTAGTATTGTGAACAAGTTGGTTTTTAAATTAAGTGATTTAACGAAATTTAACAATACTTAGGTGATTAAATAGTGTAATTGATTTAGTCGAATATTCAATTAGTATTAAGAAACCAAAAAAACTTACTTATTCTCTTATTCTCCTAATCTCCTAAAACTATCATCAACCATCGGATTCACAGAACTTCACCATAGGAAAGTACATTAAATATAAAGTTAATACAAATATACTACACTAAACTCTCTCTTAACGGCACCTCTCTTTACCAGACACCTCTATACAGACAGTTTTTAAAATTAAAATCAGTCGGCGATATATAAAACTGTATATAAATGTTCGTTACTTTTTAATATCTGTAACGACTCGGTACTTTAACTATCAATAGCCGGTATGTTGTACCCGTTACTTTCGGAACTTTTAAGAGTACATCCACTCAAAGCAAACAAATATTTAAAACTAACAAAGTGAAATTATAGATTCTTTTTCTAGTTTCCAAACCATCGTTCTGACAATTTCTTTTCATTTATATTAAAAGTATATTTCTTTTTATTACAGTTATAGTACCTAATAAAGTAATAAAAAGTGTAATATCAAAGAAACCCGGCACGCCTCTTTGGTGTTTACATTTCACGGAAACCCAACCCAAATGTCTTATGAACACATTTTGGCTTCATAGAACTCATTGTATTTATTTGTAGGACCGTTTGCGTAAAAATTTTTGTTATTTTCGGATTAAATTTCACAATAAATTTTGCGTCTATCTGAACATATATTAACTGAAATAATTTTAGTGTAAGTGTCAAACTAACAGTAAATCCATTTTATTGGAATACTGTTTAGACCAATTTACTTTCATACTTCTACTCTCACAGTATAATATTCGTTATCGTAATAATCCAAAACAGTCGTATATTCGTGGAATAACCTATACATAGAAATTATATTCATAATTTCACATGTACACCTTTTTTTGTACAGCTTGAATTCTTTAACTTTAAACCATCTGTGAACAATTGGTTCGTTTGGTACTTTACGACGAATTATCTAGATGAAAGCGTTGTTGTTCAGTTAGGCCCACTTTAAAACCGTATAAATCATAGCACGAAAATGTTCACAAATTTTTTCACTAAATTAATTGTCTTGAAAATTTGTTGCTGCTAAATCACGCGATGAATGTTTAAATATGTCAATTTTGTTTATCGTAACAAATGTCGAAACTTTAGTTTGCTCCTCGTATTACCATCTATTCGTGTAGTTTTAATTTTCGTGTTTAAATTTGCTTGTATTGATTAGTCAATAAATACTATGTAACGAAAGTTACAAACTTATAAGGATTATGACAATACCACACTCCGCCACTGGAGTCAGGTTCTTGGAAGACCCCTCCGTTGCTTTGGAATCACAAGAAAAGAGGAAAGATGAGAACGGAGAAAGTGTAGTGTAACTGGATGAATAAATTATTATCAAACGATTAAGTTACTGTTGAAAAGAATATTGGGCTGAAAAGATATCGTTTTTATTACAGAGAGGCAAAGTGTCCGTCGTTACGGACTAAAATAGGTTATATATTTTTAAGTAGGGGTAAGTCTAAGCGCTTAACGAAGAGACTTATAATGGGCGAAGGGATGTTTGTAAAAATGGATTTGCAGTGGAGTGGAGTTTGTCAAAATAGTTTGTCGATAAATTTGCTTTAGCCATATACTGTTGCTGGGCTAAAATATTCTTACACCGTTAATTACACTAATCAACAAAAATCAACTTTTTTTGTGACATGAATAGAACATGGTTTTTATTATGTACAATATCATCATAAAGCCGAAAATAAACTGGAATTTTTACCATCAACGACACTTTATTTATTAAGAAGAAACGTGCATTAGTACGGAGTATATCAAGTACGGGAGTATATCAATTTTAGTATGTTCATTGCGTTACGCTTGCCTTTAAACATTGTGGCAGGTGTTTTACAGCGATACTAATTCGCTGGAGCATCACTGATTAATGTCCAGCAATAATCTGCTAAAAAATAGAAGTCTAGGACTTTATTTACCTTGGTAACGCTTTTCCATGTCTATAACGTTTTGGTGGAAACGTTCTCAATGTTCATCACTAAGCACCTAAATTGTCTGGAAAGAAATTCAACATTCTATTACATCCTATTTGTCTGTAGGCAGTAAGTAATGACAAAATCTTTGTAATTGTCAGCTTTGACATGGCGGAGAAAATTGGACACAACTATTTTAAATGTTCTGTCTTAAATCAATAAGTACAACCTGTGAGATTAGATGAGATTATATTCACACGGAAACTTAAAAGTTCTCAAGTTCTTCGTCTATACTCAAAGTAGTCTTTGGTGATTTTGGGATAGAAAGAGTTTTGCTATCTTAGATGAGACGTGGTAGCTGTTCGTAAATAGGAATACTGCACAGTATTCTTAGACACAAAAGTAACAATCTATAACATGCGCTGCCGATTCTCTCCATATAATTGGTACTGCAAAGCGCTTCGACTTTTTGTAGCATACAGGTCTTACAAAATATATAAGGGGCCATGACATCTGGATATGCTACTTTAACTCCGAAATAAAGTCTGTTAACTTACGAGAGAAGTTTTTGCGATTTGAAAGTTAGTTCCTCACACACATAACAAAAGAGTTATCCTGATGTATACACTGTCAAGGAATTTTACTTTGTTGGTAATTTACAACCAATTACATTAGACTTATATAAATTAACAAATATAAATCACAGTTAACTACGTTTCAAACCACGACAATAGGAAATGTACTAACTTCATACACCGATAAATCAGATGAACTATGTACATGTTGCATATAATAGAAATAAACAGATGCTACACCATAATCGCTAGAATACGCTGAGAGTGATGATGATGATGAATATAACAAACATCATCACCGAAATGGAGTAGCTTTCATAGTCTCCAAGCAGGTTGAGAGTTATAAGAGTTGTCAAATGTTACATGTTGAAGTTGTTGAGTTGAAGGCTGGACGCTCACTGAATCTCTATTAAATAAGCTTCAAGGTTTCGAAGTGTGAGTGTATCGAAGGCTGCTATGCATAAGCTGGACTGACAGAATGACAAATGAAGAGGTAATACAACGTTTAAAAATAAGTGATTAAGCACACACTACGACCCTCAGTATTATATCGTTTTTACTATAGTCCTTTTCCATCATATTGATAGCACATTATGTATGCAAATCCTCAACAGGTCAAAAAACCATAGGCGTCACACTATACTTGTTTTGAAATAAATAAAAAAAATTAATATTTTAATATGCCGTCAACAATTCATTAGATATCTTTTAAAAAATCTTCTGTAAAATAAGTGTCCACTAATCTTACTATACCTTTTTTGTGCGTAAAAAACTTCGGTATATATGCCACACGATTATTGTTAATTATACACAGGTGATTAACGAGAGAATTCAATGTTTCACGAAATAAATTTATGTAAACAGTAATTTAAAGGTGATTATTGTTTTCTATACAAGTTATCGCCTGACACAAAAAGAATACCTTCTTTGAACGATTACCTGGAATTACTGATAAGGCTTCACTCATGATAGTTTAAGTAGTTTGCTTCACTCATGATAGTTTCAGTAGTTTTTATGCCACATTACAGCTTATGTCAATAATATAAATTAGAAATTGTTTGCATCTTCCATTTAGTTTGTAGATGTACATTGTTTATGTCTTACCTACCTACGTTTTTGGTGTCGATATTTTGTTATTTGCATTTAAAAATGACGTCGACAACAGGTTTTATCCCGGTTAAGTGTAGTTTTAAAGGTGCCTTTAGACTGAGAGAGAAAAATATAATATTAAATGTAATGTTCGTGAAATCGTTAACATGTGTTCAAATATGACAGGGGTTGGAGAAGCAACAATTTATAGGTTCCTAGAAGAAAAAAAGGAGGAACTGTTTCATCTCCCAAGAAGAGTGGAGGGAATAAACGCTTGAAAATTGAAGAAATACATGAAAACATGATAAGACACTCAGGCAGCGTCCACTCATTTTTTTTTAACACAGAATTTCCAACATTGGACAAAATCCAAATATTAATTCGAGAAAACGAAGAGTTACCAATCATAAGCAACAAGAAATTATGGGGACTATTGCAAGAGATGGGATTTCGTTGGCAAAAGAATAGAAGAAAATCCGTTTTAATTGAAAAAGATTACATTGTATGTGGGGGACAAAATTATCTAAGAACTATTAAAAAGTACCGAGAAGAAGGGAAAACAATTTTTTATTTGGAGGAGACTTGGTTAAATGAAGGTCATACTGTACCATATCTATGGGTTGATACAAATGTGAAAAGTTCCCGTCAGGCATTCATCGAAGGTGTATCTATTGGAATAAACAATATTTCCGTTAGAAAAGGACGCAGACTCATAATAACCCATATTAGAAACGAATACGGTTTTGTCAATGGTGGATTATTAAGTTTTGCCTCAAAATCAACCAAAGATTACAACGAGGAAATGACTGCTGACGTTTTTGAAGAATATTTTAAGCAAATGTTGGATTTAATTCCAAGAAATTCTGTCATAGTCATGGATAATGCTAGTTACCATTCAAGACTAGCAGAAAAATTGCCAACAACGGCATGGAAAAAAGGAGAGATACTCGAATGGTTGGATAAACACGCAATTGAGTACAAGGAGAATTCGACAAAAAAGGAATTATTACCTATTGTAAGGCAACATAAAGCAGCTTACAAAAAATATATAATTGATGAAATGGCATTAAACCGTGATGTAATTATTTTACGTTTATCCCCATATCACTGTTATCTGAATCCGATAGAAAATATATGGTCTCAAGTAAAGGGTGAAGTCGGACGCAACAACAAAACTTTTAAATTAGAAGACTTACAACAATTATCAGAACATTCCTTATCAAAAGTAACTCCAGAAAATTGGAAAATGCTATTAGTCATGCTCGCAAGAGTGGCAACGCAGATTCAAAAACTAGCTAGAGCGAGACAAGCCAAGATTGTGTTATAGGTAGTGGATTTTGACAAGTGCTATGACCTTGTAAATAACAGGTAAACTTGTGTACTGCATCTGCATGATTCATAGCTCTTGTCAAAATCCATTACCTCTACCATTTTGTGATCAAATTCTTAAAAATGTTAACAAATTGCTCATAAATTGACAATAAAGTGAGTTACTTTCAAGCAACTTTTCGCAGTTACAGTTGACTTATACTTGTGAAGTAGATATTTTTCTTTTTGTGTGATAAAACGATTCCTTCTGCTCTACTATACATTTTTAAATGTATTTAAAGAGTATAAAAAATTCCGTAAATCATTCAGTATAATAAGTTCCTATCATCTATAATAACGAAAAAAGTAGTGATTACTATCTCATTTGCGGCCTAATAGACCTTCTTAATGAGCCTATTAAATCAGACGCACAGCGTTCCTCAAAACGCCGGTGCAATTTCCACTTTATTATTATCCATCCGGCCAAATATGTTCCGTTAATTAGCCATTCATTATTCGTTCGGTGGTATCGATAAAACTGTAATATTTTCGACACATGCAACGAGAAACCTAATTTTTCAAATTACTAATATGGGAATTAACACATGAGATTTGGAGATATCTTTACAAGTGTACCAACATGCAAAAAATTATTAAACTGACAATTTCGCCGGGAGCTGAGCCTGGCATTTCATGCGATCAAAGAACAAATTAAAATTGAACTTTCTCAATTGTGTAGTATCTACGTGGTATTATTGTGGGTTTACTGCCGGCAATTACCAGCAATAAAAATACGACACTCCCAGATCTAAGGGAACATATATAAATAATACAGTAATAGAAAAATTATTTTCGATGTACGTCATAGATGCAATGACGTCAGAAACTTTTAATTCCAATACGCTGTTTCAAGTCAGACCGAATTTTTCGACTGCGATATAAAATTTGAAAATTTTGTATTTTATCATGTAGTTTTCTGTTAAACTCTAAAATTTCTGATTAATAAATTAAGGTACTGTTGACAAGAAATTCATTTATGTTATATTTTCTTTTTTATTTTCATTTCATCCGCTCTACTGAGCTGCAAGTATCTTAACCTGTAACTAGTGAGATCCATTTTTTGTTACGTGTATGGTGAGTTGGGGTCACACTGACCCCAATTTGTTTTGCAAAATTAGACACTGATATTTGTTTATATTATAAAAAATGACTTCAATAGCTTAAAGACGTTTATTTTGTTATAACATAAATTTAACAAGTATTCGAAATACCTATCACGCATAAAAGATTAATCTAAAAAAAAACAGCCTCAAAAACTGAATTATTTTGTAACTAGACCAGCGATACTTAACCTTTTTCTTTCCTGGGCTGCATAGTAGCTATTGCCACAGCTTGCGGGCCGCAATCTAGATCATTTTCAAAAATACTCATTAGTTTTCTCATGATTCGAAAAAAATTAATGCATTTAAAAAGCATTTGACCAAAATTTTGCCTAAGTATGATACATTGTTGTAACCAGTTTTTGAAAAGCGTTTAAATGAAGTGTCACATGATGCCTGTACTTTCTCATTTAAAAAAATCATAGTTTTGTCAAAAGTATGCGCAAGTTTTGAGAGTTTTATAATTATCCGGTACTAATTTCCAGAATTCTTCATAATGATTTGTGTCCCTTTTTTCATTAAAAATTGCCTCAAGGATTGTATCATTTTTAAAGTCTATCAGCTCATCTGACAACTTTATGCTAGTAAATCCCAATGCCCCAAGTTGTGTAGTAGGGCCTACTTCTAAGTGCCAGGGATTTTCCACTAATAGCAAATATTTCCTGATTTTTGGCAAATCAGTAAATCTTTCCTGGAATTCATTCCTCAACGAAACTAAGTAATTGGAAATGGTAGTATAATTTTCTGGAGAAACATTAATTCCCTCTTGTTGAGCTCCTAGTAATGTCGGAAAGTTCTGTAGATTTTTTATATTAATTTCGTAGATGTACATATTTAGCTTGTCCTTGAAAGCAAATACATGATTTGCCAACTGCGAAATAATTTTGTACTTACCTTGTAAACGACAATTAAGTTCGGCAAGTTTTTCTCTTATGTCGCAAATAAATGCTAACAGCCAACACCAGCTATTTTTTATCTTGTTCAAGATCACTGTAAGTTTTATTATTTTGTTGTAGAAACAATATTATTTCGTACTATAAAGAGTAAAACCGTTCTAAAACTTTTGCTCTGCTCAGCTATCGTACCCCGGTATGTAAAAGTACATCGCCAGGCTCACTTTTTAATTCTTCTAATAAACTTTTAAATTTTCTATGGTTAAGTTCTCGTGCTCTAATAAAATTAACGATGTTAATAACAGTTTTCATCAGGGCGTCAACTTCCGGTATGGTGGGTACGTGCTGCGAGATTTTCTTGATGTATGATGCAGTGAAATATTAACAAATTATTTATATCATATGCTCTTTTCAAAAGAGAAATAAATCCAATATTATTTCCTGTCATAGACGGACATCCATCTGTGCATACCAACTTTTTAACGTCAATGATATTTTTTTCCAAAAACGTACAAATAACAACAATGTAATCACTTCCTTTGGTATGACCTTTCAATGGATGACATTTGAGAAAATCTTCACGAATTCCATAATCTTCAGTACAGTATCGTACAAAAAGAGAACATTGTGAAGTTAATGAAACATCAGTGCTTGAATCAAATGCTAAACTCCAATATTTACAATTCTTCAAGTAGTCGATGATATGATTAAAAATATGTTTCGAAATATCTTCAATTCGCCTGACGCACGTGGTATCTGAGAGTTTTAGTTGTCTGATTTGTGATATTATCTGAGTTTTATAGCTGAACTTCTCAAATAAAATATTTGAAGCATTTATAAAACATTCCTTTTCAATCTCAGCGTCACGAAATGGCTTCATATGTTTTCCTAATAAATAGCAAATTTCATAGGACGCTCTCGTCACTGATACATCTGGTGACATTGAAACTGCCATTATATTTTGCTGCTACTGTAACGACCTTTTCAAGACGCATGGTTTTTCTCTTCGCAATGCAGAGCCAATACATATGTAAATAAAGTCAAAAATTCTTAGTTAGCCTTCGGGCCGCATAAAAAACGCCCGAGAGCCGCGTGTGGCCCGCGGGCCGTAGGTTGAGTATCACTGAACTAGACTAAACATTATCATGTAACAAAAAAATTAAGAACAAAAAAAATTTTTCTTCTTAAAACATAAACTTATACATTCAATCTAGCCTACCAACACAAAAAATAACCATCATAAAAACTACAATCTATTCTTATAGGCAATCTTTACAAATGTGTATTTCACACATGTGGCATATTGGCGCTTTGCAATTAACGCAAACTATCTTCGTTTTTCTATCCAATGATTGTGGACATTTTGAGCACCTTACTCTTTTTTCTAAAATACCAATTTTATGTTCAAGAATGTCTGTTTTTAAAATGGAAGCGATATTATGTCTCAGTTGACTTGGAATTTAAAAAATTGTTAGTCTTCTTTCCATATGCACAAGCTGCCGAGCCAGAAATTTGATGAATTCATAATTTCGGGTTTGTTTGTTTCATCGTTTACTGCACTACTGTAGTGTATTGAATACATCAAAAGTGCCGCTTTTCGTGGTTTAGGTGCATATGAAACTAATGTAACTCTATCGCCAAATCCAAATAGAGATGATCCCGTGAGCCTCGTTTTAGTTGCCAAAAAAGAAATAGGTATCTCCGTTTTATTATTTTAATAGTACCCACGTAAGTTAGGCCTCGGTTCCTCAACTCAGTTATCACTTCTAAGGATGTAAACCAGTTGTCTGCTGTTACGTTACGGTTAGAACACTCAATAGACGAAGAACTGATTGCGTTGGTTTTTTAAATTTTCTTTTCTCTTCTGACAATGTTTGGCCATCACTTCCAGCACCTGTATATACATACCCATCCAAAAAGCAATGGGTTCGGGCGTCAGTTAGTGCCATTATCTTTAAGCCATACTTTCGGGGTTTTTGAGGTATGTACATGCGAAATAAACATCTTCCCCGAAAATCAAGGAGCATTTCATCAATGCAAGCATATTCAGACTAAGCTGCAGATTCAGTTGGAATTTTAAACTGCTGCGTTAGCCTTTTTTTTCTGTACACCAAGCTGGGGATCGAACTCACTTCCACTAAACCACTCGCAGTGAAGCGAGTGAGAAACCGGCCGCCCAGCCCGCTTGGCTTTCTGAGCGACAAACATACCAACATACTTCCCTATGTAATAATTTTTTTTGCTGTTTTCTACAAACTTTTTTTTTCGGTTTTTTTTACTTTCTTCTCTCGTACTTTTGTCATCAAACCTAAGCGCTGTCAAAAGTACTACGAATCGTTTTACTGACATGTTGCATCTAAAAATTTCTCTACCGTCCGTAGCGAATATCGAACTCAAGTCTTCCGTATTGGATTGAAATATGGCTGAGTAACATAAACCGATAAACGCTCTCAGTTCAATAATGTCTAAATCTTTTAGATCCGTTCTAATACTATCGGTATATTTCGTTCTAAGACTGGCAAGTTTTTCATTTGTTCTAAGATCAATCTCTTCTAAAATATCGTTTGTTATTATACATTCCGAAGCACTTTTCTGGAAACACTATTTCCCAAAAGACTTGGCTGGTCCAATAACCCCAGGAAGATGAGAGATAATGTTGAAACTTCTTGTTCTTAAATTTGAAGGTGGAGCTTCTGGAATCCACTTGTATCGATTTTTGCCATATTACGTACTCGAAGGGCCTGGAGTTTGTTGCTGCTCATGTGGATCCGAGTCCGAATTAACCTCCGAAGGTGCTGAATTTTGCGGGATATTATCTTCAACATCCAATAGAGGTTTCACTGTTTCCGGCTCCCATTCAATTTCTGAATCAGTTTCGTATTCGCTGAGATAGTAGGGATAATTGTATGAGTCATCGTTACCGCCGAAATCACTCTCATCCGCGTCTAGAATACTTTGAGCCCATTGTTCAAACCTAGGATCATCGGATTCCATTTTATTATATCGTCACAGCCAAAAATTAAAAAAATCAATTATTAAAAAAAAACGTAACCGGTGAGCTGTGGTCACAGTGTCCCCACGGCGCAGTTATTTCCGATTAATTTGTAAATATTTACCTATTTGCTCACGACTATCCCGGTCTATATCACACAACACACTGACGGAAAGGTACTGAGGCGGTCAAATAGTCTCGCAAAATAAATTAGGACGTATGTCACTTTAAAAATCTGTTGGGGATCGTATGACCCCGCATCACCAGTTACGGGTTAATCTATTTCCCCATTACTCTGTAATACCGATCCTAGACATTTAAAATTTAAAACTATCACTTTTCATAATAATTTCACCATCCAAAGTTATTATCTTATTCGTAGTAACTTCATCTCTAAATGAACATTTTAGATACTCCCGTTTTGTCCTCTTTAAACTTTTTTGTCAAGTGCTTGTCTCCGCTATTCCAGTTTTTGCTCTATTTTCCTTTAGTATTTCTTACACTAACTACACATCACCACGACGGAATGTTACTTTGATCTTTCCCTATTATCTGACCAACGCTAATGAAGATTAATAAGGACTAAGCTCTGAAGCAATCCTACTATCACATGAAATGAATCTATCTCTCTTACATCTACCTTATCGTATTTTTATCACACATATCTACAAAAATCTTCACATACTTTACTTTTACGCAAACTAGCGTCTGTTGTTGATCTGCCATGAATAAATCAAAACGGATTTTTGGATATTTTGATTTTTGCACGTATCTGTCTACCAGTTACTATCATCTATATACATCTAATCTGATAAATATCTCACTTTATTTGCTTTATGAATGGTTATTTTATTATTGATAACATCAGCATAATATTGATAACTACGTTATAATCTCCTAAAACGATTAAAAAATGTATCAATGTATATTTGTGCTAAATAAAAATACAATAAAAGAGAATAAAATATAAACATCACAAACTTAATCACGTAATTTAGTTTTACATATCAAAATGATGACTACCTATTTTACATCATCATCCAGCCTCAAGAGTCAACTGCTGAACATAGGCATCTTCCTCATGTTTCCAACCCCGTCTATCTTCCGCCGCTCTTATCCATTTTTTATTGAGTCTTCTTTAATCGTCAGTCCATCTTGTAGGTGGTCGACCGACGCTTCTCTTGTCTTCCCTTGGCCTCCATTCCAATAACCTCTATGTCCATCGCCCATCTGTCATTCTGGCTATGTGTCCTCACCATCTTCATTTTAGTCTGGCTATGTTCTCGATGATGTCAGTCACTCCGGTTCTTCTCCTAATGTCTTCGTTGGTTATTCTGTCTGACAGAGTTCTATTTCTTTCCCACCAATACTAATGTTCTGGTTGCGTACCAAATTGGTCATGATTTTTGTTTTCGAGATATTTATATTTAAACCTACATTTTATGTAGCCACAACGAGTTCCTGTACCATCTCACTTGCCATACCTAGATCTTCAGCTATTATAAGTATATCATCGGCGAAACGTAAGTTGTTTAGATATTCTCCATCTATTTTTGTTCTAGCACCGTATTAAAAAGTTTAGGTGGCATTGGGTCTCCTTGTCTAACCCCCCGTTCTATTTTTATGCGATTACTGTTAGTATGTAATCTGACAGTGATTGTTGCCTGCAGGTATATTTTGCATAATAATTTAGTATATCTATAATCTAGCCTGCATTCTTTAAGCGCCTGTAATATTTTGCTTAGCTCAACTGTGTCAAAGGCTTTGTGAAAATCGATAAATATTAGAACTAGAGGTTTATTATATTCTATATTCCACATACAGTCAAATAATCACGTGTATGAGACCAGAAATAAATTTGGCCTTCGGTGCAAAAAAATCTAGATCTGGATGAATATTTGCCCATTTTGGTGCTCGAGATAAAAAATATATGCATTGTTGGTTCCTTGAAGAGGAACATAAAAAGTTTGGTTTAATCTAATCTACGGAGAGCTACCTGCTCAAGTAGCTGAGGACACAAGACTGTAGAATTAATTATTATGCCATAAAGCATATTTGCATCTTTAATTAATCGTCGGTCATATAATGACAGAATACCAAGTTGGGTTTCAATTTGATCATAATTTACTTGATTTAATCCAAAAGGTATACCTTGTTTATATGCTACATGTTTCAAAAACTTGTATTGAACTGTTTCGATTTTTGATATGTAAATATTACAAGATAGAGACCATACACAAGAACAATACTCTAGATGGTGTCTAACTAAAGAGCAATTTAGTAATTTAATCACTTTAGTATTTTGAAAGATGGAGTGAGAAGGAGAGGCAGACCCAGAGCACGATTTAAGGATCAGGTGGAGAAAGACTTAAGAATGTTGGGAGTACGAAACTGGAAAATCAAGGCAAAGAATAGGAGAGAATGGAGACTTATCCTTGAACAGGCCAAGACCCACCATGGGTTGTTGAGCCAATGATGATGATGATGTTGAAAGTCTCTAGTGCATCTTTTTATAAAGCCAAGCATTTGTAAAAACTTGAAATTATTGACATAACGCGATTCAAATAACAGTTTAGAGTCTAAATTAATTCCCAGATCACGAATTTCGGTAACCCAGTCAACAAGAATGTTCTGTATATTATAATTATTATATTCCATATTGTCTCTCGATCGTAAAAAAGAAACAGCGTGACACTTGAATTCGTTCAGGGCCATGGCATTTATCACACACTACTCACTAAACCGATCAACATCGTGTTGAAGATTAACACAATCTTCTGCATTATTGATAATTGTGTAGAACTTTAGATCACAGGTGAACTATGCTGGAAGCAGTGGTGTATATCATTGATAAATATGGTAAATAATAGGGGCCCCAAATGAGAACCCTGAATGAAACTGCAAACAAAATCCCTGATACGGACCATCTGAAGTCGGTCAATCAAGTATGTTCTCAGCCATCTAAGATGTGGACCATCAACACCCATTTTTTTTAAGTTTAAATATTAAAATATGGTTGGCCCTATCAGTGAATAAAATGTTTATGTATCGCACCATAACTCGTTATAATGATACTGGTAGCATTGCTAAACGCTATGGTGGTGGAAGAAAAAAACAGCAACATGACCTGAAATGGTTCGGAAAGTAAAGGCTCGACTTGAGCGAAATCCACGTCGTAGTGGTAATCAAATGGCCAAAGAACAGAAAGTATCCCGCAACGAATATTGAAAAAGGAGCTCAAGGTAAAGCCTTACAAGTTCCAAAAAGCACACAATCTTACACCAAAGCAAAAAAAGTTCGGCTTGAAAGAGCAAAGGAGTTGTTACGCCTGCACGAACGTGGCGAATTTCCGAACATAGTGTTCTCTGATGAGAATAATTTTCCTATTGAATACTCTCAAAATGATCGTGTTTACTTGACCGAACGCACCTATGAAACTTTGAACTTACGAACGGCCACCCGACGTAATTTCTAATCTCAAGTAATGGTATGGGTAGCTGTAACCGCCGATGGACGCTCTCCAATCGTTTTTATTGAATCTGGTGTCAAAGTCAATGCAACTTATTATCGGGAAAATGTTTATACGCTGCTGTAGAGCCGTGGACACGTAAACATTTCGGTTGTACCATGGACGTTCCAACAAGACTCGGCACCGTCTTATAAAGCTAGTGTGAACCAAGAATGGTTAAAAAACCATGTTCCACACTTTATTTTATCCACACAATGGCTTTTGAATTCACCAGACGCAAATCCGATGGACTATTCCATCCGGTTCCTTTTGGAGAGGAAGGTGAGGACTAAAAAATATGCCAGTATGGGTGCGGTGAAGAAAACAATTATACGTGAATGGACCAAAATACCGGAAGATCACATTCGTGCAGCATGCACTCGTTTTTTGATCGTTTGAAGGCCATAGTCAAGGCAAAAGATGATCACATCGAGCTAAAGTGAGTGGATTCTGAAATTTTGATTATTTTCACACATTTTGTCATTTGAATCAATAAAAAATAATTTCACACAAAAAAATTATGATCGTTTAAATGGTTAACAGTTCAATTGCGTAACCCTGTAGATTCGGTTGATCTGCTATTTCGAAATCCAAATTGTTACTACTAGCCATTTTTCAAGTGAAGCTTTGAGATAGTCACATACAAAACATTCAAATGTCTTTGGTATTACACTAATTATACTAATGGTCCTGTAATTATTCAACAAAAAATGATCTCTTTCTTTAAAAATAGGTGTTAAAAATCTTTCCAGCATTCTGGAATAGATTAAAAAATCTGGGAGGCAATCCATCAGGATCTGGACCCTTCTTCGCATCCAGTTCTGATAATTTTAAATACATATCAGATATAGTTATATTGAGACCAATCAAGTTAGTAAGACCAAATGAAGATAAGTCACTGGCGTGATACATATTTTAGTGGAACAGATCGTAGAAACATATTCTGCAAAAAGATTTAAAATATTTGGTCCGTAGCTGGATTCAACATCCTCATACCTCAACACAGCGGGCAATGAGGGCTTTCTCTCAAAATCCTTTACCTACAAACGACCAAAATCCCTTCAAATTATTTTCTAGTGATAATTCTGCTAAATAAATATGATTTATTTATCCTTCAGCTTTTAACAATTTACAGTTGGCCCTCAGCTGACAAAAAGTCCGATAATCCGGAAGTGATTTAGATAAAAGATATTTTTTGTAAGCTTTCTTTTTTTCAACTATCAGGGCCTTTAAATCAAGAAGGGAATCTGTTTTGAATACCTTTTTAGGGGGATGAATAATTCTATAACTAAGTAAACTGTATCATAAAAAATATCTACAAGTTGATTCAGTAGTTTTTCTAAAAATAAATTGACCCAACAGAACTGTGACCAAAAATCAGTTATTTTCACATAGCCAGCCTACTTAAAGTTCCTATAGAAACCATCACTAACCAAACCACTATTATTGGGACACCTTTTGGTCATCTTTATTTTAAAGTTCACAGGTGGGTGGTGCATATCCCCCTTCAAAAGAGCTTTATCTGCCCTGGACACTGTTACATAAGCATTATCAACCAGATTTAAGTCGAGTATATTACCAGTTGCAAATACCCGCCCATACTATAAATGGCGTTCTGGGTGAAATACAACAAGGTGCAAATCGTTCTCCAGGTCTCCTCCATACATGTTCGCGTGTTCACGAATTCTGTTAAAATCGTGTATCGCGCTGATATATTCTACCTTTTTCTGTTTGATCCTGGTCTTCTAGTGTATTCTCCAGTCTGATGATACTTCTTAAGAGCATCAGGACGATATGAATTGAAATGATTTGCAATATAACTTATACTCCGACCATCTTATTGTAATGGCCCAACTTTTGCAATATTTTCGGGAGTCATACTAGTACGATTTGAAAACACTAAACATTCATGAACAGTCATGAAAAAATGCAAAAAAATCTGTTGCAAAAAGTATAATTTTTTGCCAAATGTCAAAATTTTGTTTCTATAGTGACGCGATCATTTAAAAACATTAAAAGAACCGTTTTAATGATTATGAATGGATATTTCATCCACGTTAAAATCACCATATTGACAAAATCCGCATTTTTTTACCAGAAGTGTATAATATGTTTATTTTATGTACACAAAATATGGAGAACGACAAACATTGTAGAACCTGAGAACTCAGTTTTTGCCGTAAAATATGAAATATATGAACTTCCGTCAATACATTTTTTTGTTAAATGATTCAGATAACTATTTATTAGGTTGTAACTTCAGAAAATATATAGTTATTTTAATTAGGTACTTGAACGCATTTAACAACCGTCGAAGGCGAGATTCCAGGCTGATTCGTTTCCTTGTAGATCTTCCTTTTTCAGCAGCCAACGTTGGAATGCCGAGAATATCTATTATACATTTTTTTTTCGAAGCAAATCATGCAATATTTCTACGCCAATGTCAATTAGCAATTGCGTTCAGTAGACTGCTAGGCACCTGCAAGGAACATACTGCTGTAATACTATAAACTTTTTTTGTATATTTTACATAGTAATACATACGTTAAAGTTGGGTACAAGAATAAAGTTGGCTTGTGCAATCTAAAAAGTTTTCTCTGTTTTTTAAATAAATGTAATATTTTGTCCCAAAAGTTTTATTAATTGATTTATGTAATACTTTTTGCACTGAATCCAAAAATTATAATTTTTTTTCTGTCATGTATGGATTTCTTATGATAGTTAAATTCAGGTAACACATTTTTTTTACCTATTTGCAAACTATAAGGAAGGAAATGTGTTTACAATATTAAAAGGGTGTTGTAAGGGATTTTCTTGAGAATTTTGCTTTTGGCGCATCTCTTTTAAGTGTCCAGCAGTAGTCTGGCAGCATTCTTGGATCCCATTTTCCTTAGTATTGTTTTTCCATACTTGAATTATCCTTGATGGAACGTTTTCTCCATATTTATGATCACTAACATCTCCAAGATTTGGTGGAAAAAAGTCCAAGTGGGAATCAAGAACATGGATTTAAAGAGACATGTTGCAGTTCAAATCACTATAGACTTTCAGTAGATTGTTGACATATTCCTTGCAGTTGTCGTTTCTCTATCTATCTATACAGCCCTTAAAATCCATCCTTGGATATAGGCCTCCTCCTCCTTCTTCCATGCCTCTCTATCTTGGGCAATTTGCATCCATTTTGACCCGGCGTGTTTCTTCAGGTCATCTGACCATCGCATTTGTGGCCTTCCCCTTTTACGTTTGTGATTCCATGGTCTCCAATGTATAATTGTTTTAGTCCATCTTTCATCTTTCTGCCTTAGGGTGTGTCCGGCGAACTTCCATTTAAGCTTTGCTACTTGGGTTGAGACATCTTTCACTTTTGTTTTATTACGGATCCATTCGTTTCTTTTTTTGTCTGATAGTTTAATGTTCAGCATTTGTCTTTCCATGGATCTTTCTGTTTTTGCTATTTTATCCATATTTTCCTTTGTAAACGTCCATGTCTGAGAGCCATATGTGAGGACAGGGAGTATACATTGATTGAAGACTCTCGTTTTTAAGTATTGGGGGTATTTTGAATTCTTTAGAATATAAGACAGTTTTCCGAATGATGCCCAGGCCAATCTTATTCTTCTCTTTATTTCTTCGGTCTGATTTTCTTTATTTAATTTAGTGATTTGGCCTAGATATATATACTCTTTTACTTGTTCTATTTTTGTTTGTGCCACTGTAATCATAAGTTCTTCTGGTTGATTAGTCATGGTTTTTGTTTTACTATAATTCATCTTGAGTCCAATTTTTGTCGATTCTCTATCTAGTTCTTCCATCATTCTTTGCAATTCTTCACTTTTTTCTGTTATTAATACAATATCATCAGCATATCGTAAATGATTCAGATTTTGCCCGTTTATATTAATTCCCAAGTCATCCCAGTGTAGTCGTTTAAAAACATCTTCTAGCGCTTGGTTAAATAACTTGGGCGATATGGTATCTCCTTGTCTTACTCCTCGGTTTATTTTAATAGGCTCCGTTTGTTTCATTAGCTTAATAGTTGTTGTTGCCTTGTTGTATATATTTGTAATTAAGTCGGTATATCGGTAGTCTATTCTGCTGTTTTGTAGGGAATTCTGTACTGCCCAGTGTTCCACACTATCAAATGCCTTCTCAAAGTCAATAAATGCCATGTACAGCGGGATATGATATTCGTTAGTTTTTTCGATTAAAATCTTCATCGTTAAAAGGTGGTCACTTGTACTGAAGCTCTTTCTAAATCCGGCTTGTTCTCTTGCCTGGTATCCATCTAATTTAGTTGTTAATCTATTTGTTAATATTTTGGTTAATAGTTTGTACATCACATTTAATAAAGTTATGGGTCTGTAATTCTTTAGATCCTTTTTATCTCCTTTCTTAAATAGTAACAGTGTTATTGCTTCGTTCCAACTGTTGGGTATTTGTTTTGTCATTAAAATTTTATTCATAAGTATGTACAAAACTTCTCTAGTTGTTTTCCCACCATGTTTTAGCATTTCTACAGTCACCCCGTCTTTTCCTGGCGATTTATTGTTCTTCATCTCTTTGAGTGCTCTTCTTATCTCGTTCTTACTGATCTCTGGTTGTAAGTCGGAATTAACATTTTTTATTTTTATTTGTAGTTGCTTAAGGATTTCTTGGGTTGGTTTCTGTTTTGTATTGTAGAGGTTTTTATAATATTCTTGTGTTATCTGTATAATTTCTTCTACATTATTGGTCTCTGTACCTTCTTTGTTCTTTATACTATTAATTTGTATGGTTCCAAGCTGTGGTTTTAAGCACTTCATGTTTTTATTTTGTTCAATTGCTTTTTCTATTTTTTCTTCCTGTACTCTCCTTTTATAATCCTTGATATTCCTTCTGATAGCTTTGTTTACCTCTTTGTAATCTACTGTGTTTCTCTTATCTTGTTCCAGTAATGTTTTTCTTTTACTCATAAGATTTTTTGTTTCCTGGGATACATAGTTTTCCTTTTTTATTCTTGTTTGTGCTACCTCTTTTCCCGCCTTTGCTAATGTATCGGTTAATATCTGATTTATTTCATCGATATTTTTGTTTTCCAAATCTCTAGTGACCGGTATACCTTTCTTTATTTTTTGTTTATATTCGTCTTTTGATTGCTTAAGTTTTTCCATATCTAGTTTCGATACATTTTCTATTTTCTTTTTTGTTTCGAATTGGCTATTAATCCTGAGTTTGGCTCTGACAAGTCTATGATCGCTACCGGTTGAGAAGCGGTTCAGTACTGTAACATCTTTGATGATGGTTTTTTCTGTTGTAAGGATGTAATCTATTTCGTTTTTTGTATTACCGTTGGGACTTATCCATGTCCATTTTCTTTGTGGTTTTTTGTTAAAAAACGAGTTCATAGCAAAAAGTTGTCTCTCCTCCAAGTAGTTCATTAATGTGTGTCCTCTATTATTTCTTTCGCCATATCCATATTTTCCAATTCTATGTTCTTCTCCATCTATTCTTCCCCCTAATTTGGCATTGAAGTCTCCAATTATTAGCGTCAATTTAGTTTTGTTTTCTTCCATAGCGAGTGTTAGTTCTTCGTAGAAGTTTTCAATATCTTCATCTGTATATGAACTTGTTGGCGCGTATACCTGTATAATTTTCAAAGACGTTCTTTTTAATTTAAGCATAATGTAGGCTACTCTGTCTGATATACCCTTGGTGGATTGTATGTATCTGACGACTTTCTTGTTTATTATAAAACCAACTCCGTTGTTAGAGTTATCTTCATTGCCTTTATAGTACAACATGTTTTTTGAGTTTAATAGTATTTTTTGTTCACCTTTTCTTCTTATCTCTGACAGACCAATGACATCCCATTGTATATTATTTAGTTCTTCTTCTAATTCGTGAAGTTTAGTATCATCATTCATGGATCTGATGTTATATGTTCCTATGTTTAGTTTAGTCGAATGTTTGCCTCCCCCAGAATCCTTGAGGCAGACCGGTTTGTCGGTGTGGGACTTCGAGATGTTATCTCTACCCACCTGGGGTAATTTTCCGTTTGTTTTGTGATTCGACATGTTTGTTGAAGAGGGTTTTTTGACATTTAAACGCCACGCTTGTCAGGCGGGTTGGCGAGTGAGGAAACTTAGGAGTGTGTGAATGGGGAAAGGCGCAAGTTACGCAGTTTGTGTGTAGGGTGCGCGGCATGTATATGCCACACACACCCCCCGCGTAAAATGGGCCTCTTCCACTCAAACACGGTTAAGAGGACTCATCCAACACTCGGGGTGTGGGTGAGATAGGTTCTAGGTAAATAGATGGGTAAAGAACGAGATGGATTGTTGGGTTTCTATACCCAATAAATTTTTAACCGCAGTTTTGAAACAGGTCCATGCTTTTATTTCCAAGTCGTTAAGTCTGCTGCGAAATTGTTATCTTTTATCAAATCTCGTATGTGTGGACCTACAAAGATGCTTTTTCTTTTATTTTACTTACAAAATATCTTGTTCATAGCTTTGACAAAGTATTTCATCAATCCTAACTTAATACGCAGTGGTTGCAGGAATACTTTTTTCGGATCAACCAAAGGCGTGTTTTTAACATTTTTCTTATTTCTTTGTATAATGACTTTTGCTATCTCGGCTATCCCATTGATGAAGGAAGCAGCAAAACTTAGCCGGCAAACCAAGTAACAGGACAATTATTACTTTAAGATCTCCACATGAGTTCCATCTGTATCTTATCATATATTTGCTACAATCAGTTTCATGTTGCCATATGTCTCTTTCACGTTTTCATAATGGACCAAACGCTACTCTTTTGGTGTATGTTCATGTTCATTACTGCTGAAATATCATTCTTATTCTTTCAGTACCCTGTTCTATTATCTAACGTTGGCTATCGTATTGGCAATAATAATTATAATTTATTGATTCTCTTGAGTACAATATTTACAGAAAGCCCACCTAAACAGATCATGTTATACATGAGACATTTAACCATCCAACCCAACATAAAATGGCTGCTTTCAATAGTTATATTCACAGGTTACTCAAATTTCCACTTTTGAATGATAACTTTAATTTAGAACTTAACACTCTCAAGCAAACTGCTTTCAATAATGGTTATATGATCCCAACATTATCCTTAGGCTTCTAAATAGAGCTAAACTCAAAATTGCAGAAAAGCTTGCATATTCATCACAATGTCTTCTTCAACCTACTGCTTCTAACAACATCAGATATTTCTCTTTCACTTATATTAGCAACATTTCCAATAAAATAGCTAAACTTTTTACTTTTGCAGTTTAAAACATCAAAATTTCCTTCAAGTCACACAACACTGTAGGTTCCTAATGAAATCGTAGGCTTCCACGGCCAGAGTCAGAATTATAGTTTATTCGTCTTTCGGGTTTGGCCCGTGTCATTTGTGAGTGACCCAAAAGTGGGTTCATCTCGACGTTTCGCTACAATTGTATGTAGCTTCTTCAGGAGAACAAAGAAAAAGAAAACAAAAGACAGGAAGATGGGTAGTTAGCAACGGTAACTCAGTTACTCAACGCAACCAGAGGCGAATACTAACTACCAAGATGGGCATTTGGTCACAGTAACTCAACTACTTAACGCAGCCAGAGGTGAAAACCAAATGCCAGGACAGGGATTCACGTCCAACAGCTCTGAACACTAACGCGTCGAGAGGCGGGGAGTGAATCCGACGATGTATATATCCGACGAGTTTGCTGATACGTCCCGACACGACAGGTAACCGCGACTATAAATAGAGCGGTAGCGGAGTAATCGTCGGATTCACTCCCCGCCTCTCGACGCGTTAGTGTTCTGAGCTGTTGGACGTGAATCCCTGTCCTGGCATTTGGTTTTCACCTCTGGCTGCGTTAAGTAGTTGAGTTACTGTGACCAAATGCCCATCTTGGTAGTTAGTATTCGCCTCTGGTTGCGTTGAGTAACTGAGTTACCGTTGCTAACTACCCATCTTCATGTCTTTTGTTTTCTTTTTCTTTTTCTTTGTTCTCCTGAAGAAGCTACATACAATTGTAGCGAAACGTCGAGATGAACCCACTTTTGGGTCACTCACAAATGACACGGTCCAAACCCGGAAGACGAATAAACTTTAAAACTGTAGGTTCCTTTTTAATCAACACCAAAGATAGATTGAACACACTTGACAAAAGTGGTATTTACAAATTAAAGTGTGATGGTTGTGATGCCTCTTATGTAGGTAGAACCATTAGAAAGCTATCTACCAGAATTTCAGAATATTTGAAAAGACCAAACTCTTCAAGTTTTGGTCAACATTTAATATCTAGCAAACAGAATTTTAACATCAATACTGGTTCGTCTATTTTGCATGACATCAGAAGAAAGAAAAACTATTTGGAGTTGGATTAGAGTAAACAGCTCGGCTGTTTAGACTTCCTGCACTGAGTATATCCATTAAGAATTTATTAATTTCATGCTTTGATCAACATTACTACTGTATTCTTTAACAATTTACACAACTAGCTTGCTCAGTTGATTGCTTCAATTTATCTATAGTTGGCGTTAATTTCACTCTTCATTCTTCTTCTTCTTAGGGTACCTGTCCGTTCCCAACGTTGGCGATCATTCTGGCTATGGTGATTTTGTTGGTTGCTATACGATCACTCTTTATACCCCTCTGTAATCTAGATATACCAATTCCACAGTTGTATATTTCAACATCTGCCACTGCTGGTCAGTTGGTCTTTAGTAACGCTATTACATATTAGTTTTGCAGTTCTCCCATTGGCTGGAGGTTTAACTGAACTACTTGAATTATACCCCATTTATACACTGCTTTCAATTTTGTTTTAATTTTTAGTATTTCAATTTCATAGTCAGATTTCTTCTCTTTTTTACAGTATTGATAGTGCCTGGTAGACCATTTTATTGTAGTCAACCACCCACTGTCCAATATATTGTTTAGTCAATTTCTTTCATTCACACTTTATGTCCACTTCATTTGCTCTCAAACTTACCACCTTATTATTACAGACTGTCGTGAGATCTGGATTATGCCATCTAGTTAAATCAAAATATTCTATATGTCATATTTCATAAGCTGATTTTCTATAGTAGTGTCAGTTGGACCTTTGGTCAATGCCAGATTACTTACACTGAATTTTAATATGTTCATATCACATATCCATGATTGTGACAGCCCATCAAAGCTGTCATATGTCACATGTCACCTTAGCATTTCCGTTAAATACCATTCTCTCTCCGATTGCCGACAATAATGTAGAGCTTTAGAATAATTTTAATAATTTTAAACTGTTTGTCCTTGTGTTAATGTAGTGTTATGTACAATTTATGTCCAATCTCATGTGTATTACATTCTACGAAGACTGAGGTTTCCAGAGTTAGTTAGTTAGTTGTTAGTTGTTGCTCTAGAAACCTCAGAGTCTTCTAACATTATTGCCACAAATTGGTCGCATTGCTCCTGTATGATCCTTTCTTAAGTTAACATGCTCCTTTTTTAACTTAGCTGCTCCGTACTAAAGATGACCAATAGTCAGAAATACGTATATACGGTTGCCTTCCATTTTATACACATATTATAGAGTACTAGTCAAAAGTCCGTTCCCCCCTCGTATCTTTTGAACAGCTATTGTTATATTAGTGAACTTTAGAGGGAGGTAATAAACAGATGTAGTCTTCTCAACTAGTCATCACAGATGACGTAATAGTGACAAATGACGTTACAGCGCCAGTGTGACAGATAATTTTAAATGGGACCTTGTGATATCTAATTTGAAAGGTATTGAAAATATCTATTTATTCATAATAATTTTGTTTGAGTTTAAGCTCATTTTGATGAATAAATTAAATAAATCCTAAACTTGTAGCTTCTCATTTAATTAATAAATTTTTAACAACCAGTTCTTATAGTAAATGTTTAAAATTTGCTCCATCTACTTCCTAACAGTAATGCATCCTATTTCTAAACTCCTGCCTTACTCGTTCAAATGTGTCGGAGGAAATTGCCCTAAATTCTTCAACAAATTGGTTGTTTCAAAATATCAATATTGTCGGGTGCTGTAGCGTAAACTTTAAATTTCAAGTATCCTCACGCAAAATAATCTGATGGTGTGAGGTCTGATGACCGAGCTGGCCATTCTACCACACCTCGTCGACCAATCCATCTACCACGATATTCCTCATCTAGGTCCCGTCTTACTGTACCATAATGGTGGGCTGGAGCACCATCTTGTTGAAACATTATTTCCGAGTTGTCGAATTCATCTGGATTAACCTCCAGAATTTCAAGTATTAACGGTTCAATTGCATTTTGTAACATCTCCAGATACACTTGACCAGTTAAGTTAGTAATGAGAAAAATAGGCCCCACTATGTGGTTTCCCAAAATACCTGCCCAAACATTAATTTTTTTTTTGGAAATTAAGTATGTGTTTCACGAATGATGTTAGGATTTGTGTCACTCCAATTCCGTCACACATTGTGCGTGTTAACATATCCATTGAGAGAAAAAGTACTTTCGTCACTAAAACAAATTGTTTTTATGTAATCAGGCTATTGGCTAATTTTATTGGACATATTTTCACAGAATTCTAGTCTTCGGTTGGGCTCATCATCTGAAAGTTGATGCACAATTTTTGATTTGTATGGATGAAATGCCTCCTAGATACTCCGTGATCCCCCACTAGATTAGATACATTCTTAGAAAATGAGTTAAATGAAAAAGTACTTGGTTTTTAAATTATTATCTGTTTTAGATTGCAGATTTTCATTGTTTCTAAAAGTTCGTTTAAGCTATTTATTTTGGTTGTATAAAAGTTATCATCAATTAATTACTCGTTTTATAGACTGTGATCTTAATCTGCATTGTGGAGTCTGTGTTTTTATGTGTAAATGATCTTTTCTAGTGGCAAGTAGTTTTCATTGTTTGTTTTGTATATAAAATGCATTTTCACTAAATATCGTCTGAGTCAATTAAGCTTTGTATACAATATTAAACAGCGTTAAGGGGTTTTGTATTCTAGTCTAGTTACTTAAATATATAATACATGCTGATTCACATTGACGGTCACACGTATTTGAGGTAAATAATAGTCTTTGAACAAAGACAAATATCTACATTCTCAACAAATGATTTGTGCATTTTTTTGTGTTTCACTTTGTGTAACAAGAATTTAAAATATTTTCTTGTTAGGTATTTTTATACGATGTTACCTTTACGACAGAGAATTGAAATAGGCATCATATATCGTGTATCATATTTTGCACACCTTATTTGTCACTATTATAAAACGACATCTGTAGAGTTGGAACGTACCGTTTATTTGGTAACGTTTTATAAGAGATGCTTTTATTATCAGAACTATTTGAAGATTTCTTCATGTAGGAATGAGTGAATTATAAATCAATTTTTTAAACCAATATATTTTATTAGTATTTATAGATATCAAAATTTATATTCGTGTTTTTATTATTTTTCTGCTTTATTCCAATTTTAAAATTACGATTCCAATAAATCACAAGCGTTACATTTCTTACGTATCATAATAATATATCTATAAAAATGTCAACGATGATTTTTTAAACTGTATTTTTTAAATTGTTATTTTGATATTTACTATGAAGTCAATAAACAGAGTGCTAAAGACAGTATTTTTTTGAACATCAGACGGTAGAAGGTCAGTAGGCCGTCTAAGAAAAAGATGGAAGGATGATGTTGAAGCTCATTTATCTATGATTGGGGTACAATACTGGGAAATAGAAGCTCGATATCGTAGAAGATGAAGGGCAATGGTGGATATGGCGAAGACTCACCCCCGAGTTATAAATCCAGCCAAGAAAATAAAGAACCTCTGAAGAAGAACAAACTGTGACATTTAATGTACACGATTTATAGATGTCATTTCTTTACCTTTTAAAAGGCAAAAAAAAAACAAATTTAGATGTTTCTTGTAGTTTTTGGCATTGGCAATGTCAGTTGACCAGACTATAATTGAAATGATTGCGATACAAAACTATTTCGAAGAGTTATACAAAACTGCACAATGTACATGAAAAACAGCACAGTAACAGAAAAAAATTGTCTTCCGGATCTAGAGAAGTGAAAAATCTAATTCTTTTGTTATGTGAGTTTGTTAATACGGTGAATGTATTTCAAACAGTTTTAAAATCGTTATCAATTTTTTGTTTTATTGTTAATATTCTACTAGGAAAGCAATCAGAAACCTATCAAAAACTAAATATGCTTCGATATTAATTTTTTCAGTTATTATTGCATTTTTATTTAGTGAATAGTTTGTTTTTTTTATTTAGAAATAAGCATTCATCAGTTACTATTTTTCGTACCAATTCATCTTTTAGTACCAGGCAATTTCATTGGCTCCAGTAGGACTTGATTACTGGACTTACATGCACTAATGTCTTACCAAGAAGGTCTCTCTCGTCGACGCATCCGATTAAATACTCTTTTTATACATGGATCGTCTGCTTGGGCGTCTTGTAGCTGTTGAGGCTGCCATTGATCATTATCATTAATGACATTGGTTCGTCTCACGGGACAAAGTCGTTCCTCTAATTTAAGACAGTGATTACAATTTGAACTTTGTACATCAGCATTTAAGTAAACTCTTCCAGCTCTGTGTTCAATCTCGTAATCATATTCTTGTAATCGTTCTAACCATATTGCCATATGGCCCTCTGGATTATGGAATTGTAGGAGCTATTTTAGAGCGGCGTGACCTCTTCGAAGAAGGAACTTTCTACCATAAAAGTATTTATGGAACTACTCGCAAGTCTTCACTACGCCTAACAGTTCACTCGTGGTAACGCAATAGTTTCTTTCTGGTTCCGACAAGACTTTGCTAAAATAAACGATGACTTTTTTCTGTCCATCTTGGATTTGGGAGAGAACAGCTCCCATTAAACTGTTGTTGGCATGGTTATCCAAAACAAATCTTCCTGCCGATTTCGGGTAGCTTAAAATCGGTGCACTGATCAAAGCCATTTGTAGTTATTCGAAAGCTTTTTGTCACTTTTTACTTCATATATATTCTTTGCTTTCTTCTGTCAACTTTGTTACTGGCTAAGAGAAGCCAATGGCTTAGAAGGTTGGCAAATCCTTTGACAAAACGTCGGTAATATGTACATAGTCCAATGATACTACTAATTTCGTGTTTATCTCTTGGTACTTGCGAATTCCTAATTGCTGCAAGTTTTTCAGGATCAGCTATTATACCATTACTCGCTACAATATGTCCGAAGTACTTCACTTCTCGTCGAAACATGTGACAACATTTCTTCGGGCTTAACTTAAAATTCGCTACCCGCAATCGTTGAAAAACTTCTGTCAGATTGTTTACATGTTCATCGAAAGATGTTGCAACCAAAATTACATCATCCAAATAAAGCAGGCATGTTTTTCATGTTAGGCCTCTTAAAACTGTCTCCATTAATTTTTGAAATGTGACAGGGTCATTACGGTTAAAAGATATAACCGTGAACTGCCAAAGCCACGATCCTATCGAAAATGCAGTTTTCTCCCGATCAACTGGCTCCATGTCTACTTGCCAATATCCACATTTTAGATCGAGTGTGGAGAACCAGAGAGAGTATCCAATGTATCGTCTATTCTCTGCAAAGGAGATTGCAAATTCCAACATCTGGGCTTGCCTTTCTTCGGCATCGTGTTATGAATTACTTTTCGTACCGTTTCCTCCAGACGTCCATTGTTTGGTTCGTAGCCTTCGATGGCTCCGTGAAGTTTGACTAGCTGCTTGGTATTTAATCAAATGCAATAGCGAGCACCTCAACTAAAACTTTCGGTCTTGCTAGTCGTAACGCCTTCTGTAGCTAACTGTCTTTGAACCTATTGATGAAGGTATCTACAGCAATTTCGTCGAAAATGTTTGGTGCCTCGGGATAAGCCAACTACACTACGCGAGCAACATCTGCTTCAAAATTTTGCAAATTTTCACTTGCTCCTTTAATTCTACTTCTTAGTTGTGCTTTGTAGACTTGTTATAGATTGGCATCTCCGTAACCTTAGGAATCATTCATAGAATATCCGTAGCATCACCTCGTAAAGAAGCAGTCAAGAAAACGGCTTTTTTTGTTCTATCCAATGATTAGCTATCGCAATAGCTTCAAACTGTCTAAGGTATATGGACCAAGAAGACTTCACATCAAATGGTGGCAATTTAAATTTCATATGATGTGTCGTTTCGTCTCTCGGTGATTCTTCTTTTACTACAGGATCTAAAACTACTGCGTTAACTGGTGGTAGCACTTTCGTATTGGTTTGATCTTCTTTCTACCCTATCGAATGTTCTAGAAACTTCTTCAAATTTCTCATTGTTCTGTATACATACATCTTAAATTATATGAGAAGTTTTATCAAATATTTTCGAAAAATTTTCAGAAGTTTTCTAAAAACTCCACCTAATTTACTGCTGCTAGCTTATTTTGAAGTGTTCTTCATTAATGTTCTTGTTATGTTGTTCACTATTTTCTTTAATGCATGTATGTGGCGTTAATAGAGCTCATGATATACAAGGTCTGGCAAGAGTAAACATCTGATGTTCTTTTGCAGTTTTTTTAATAAAAAACTGTTGTTCTTGTGAAATTTGATAATGATAATGACCATACGGACCCGTTTTATGACATTTTCTATCACTTTTACCAGAACTTCGGGTGACAGGTGCATTCCTGGCGAATATTCTCCGTAAGAGCTTCAAGAGTCTGAGTCTCTTTGACGTAAACCGACGACTTCAAAAAACCTCATAGACAGAAGTCTGGAATGGCCGCTGCAAATCACCAAAACGAGAGTTTAAGCAACGTGGAAATGCTTCCTTCAGAATATCGGTTGTGGCTCGAGCAATGTGACCAATTTATTCAATTGAGGAAGACAAAAATCGGTAGTCTCAGCTCTGTAGTGCGCACCGTCCACAGTAGTTTGGTCTGCGATGTTCTCAAAGAAAAATGCTCCCCCAAACGATAATTTTAATTATTAAGATGCAAATGAGTCTCACTTTTCGATGAAAAATCGTCCTCTTCGTTGAGATTCTGGATGGCTCGTACGTAGGCTAGACGAGTTTGTCGGTCAAGAGCTAATAGTTGATGCACTGTCTGCACTTTGTAAGTGAACATCTTTAAATTTGTCACTTAAATTCTGTGTAGGGACTGCCGGCTAATGCTCTATTGCGTGGCACTTCATCTTGTCGATGTTCCTAGCTCCTCTTCGACTTCTTGGGCAACAGCACGGTATTCTCAGCAGAACGGCTTGCTCCAAGGCCGGCCAGGTTTGGGAGCATCTTGTGATGTCCCAGTCTATTCAAGGCGACGGATCAAACGCCGCAGTGTTTTTATACTTGATGTAGGATGTCCAGGAAATCTGCTTCGCCAACACAACCGTCGAATTGTGTCAAAAAAATGTAAAAACCGAATTTTCCAGAGTGATTACCTTTGTCTCACCTAGTAATTGTTTTCCATACGCTTTGTAGACATTAAAAATATCGCAACCATCTCTACATCCTTTTTACTCGATTGATAAATAAAATCGGTCTTAAATCATGAGAAAAATATGTCACCGCTCTTCAAGGATAAATTCCAAAATATTTTTTTCATTATTGCGGTGGTAATTAGTACGTTTTTTCATGTTCGAATGTATAGTACCAGATAAGAGTGTTTTCTATGAAGTTGCGATTTTTTTTCCAAGATCTATAAATAAAAGATAAGACTTAAAATTGACTTATCTTATTTAAGCTTAACGGGATGGTATTATTTACTTCAATTATATTGATTTGTTTTATCAAATCCAATATACTTTAAGACTCAATTTAGCTTTACATCGTAGAGGTAATGAAGAGATATTTTTCCTACATGATTTTCCTCCTCTAACCTGGATACAGTCCAGGCAATATATCGTCGTTCAGATGTCAAATACTTGTATCCCAAAATTAGTGTATTTTGGGAAATCACTTAAAACTTTTGTTAGTAGAAAATACAACTTTAAATTTTTTTTCTGCAATGCGGGTAGTTTCACGAATTGAATTATTTGTGACAATGATTAAACTTTAAAAAACATTTGTTAAAAAATTTTTTTTTCGAAAAAACGTGAGGTACACTTCCCGTCATATAAAACTGGTACACTTTTTTTCCCAATGTAAACCTGTGTTCAGAAATCAATTTGTTGTTGCCATTATAGATAACTGAATTGCACTAAATCTAAATAAAAAAATAACGTCCAAAAATGTATAAAATTTTTAGATAGGTATTATTTATATCATTAACAACAAAAAATCGTATCTAAGAAATTAAATAAGCAGAGATACGATTGAGTATCCAAAATGTTTGAAGGATCTTTAAATCTAGGATATTGGCACAGGGAACATTGGAATGTATCTACTGTAATTTTATACTTTAATTACCTACCGAACTCGAACTGTATTCTGTGTCAATAAGTTTTGTAACAGACAAACTACCAAAATTAATTTATTATTTATTACAAGAACGATAAAAAATGAAAAACTAACATTATACTTTATCCTACGTATTATAAACTATAAAATATTCGGGGCGAAAAAACGCTGTCCAAAACGTAACAGTTACAATCCAATATCTCACTGTAATGTTTTTTTATAACAATTTGAAGTTTGTCTAGATTGATTATCTGTCAATATTTTTGAATTGAAATATTTTCATAAATTGTTATAAAACACAAATCAATGTATGGGTACTTAATTGCGATGATGGAAAATTACAAAATTAATATGAGGATTTTTTAGAATGCATGTTTAAACAAATTTAATGTGACTGAGTGATCAAGAATGCTCGATAATGTTTTAGTTTTTAGTATACTCAAAACTGGCGGTCTGTCACACAGTCCTGCTTTTAGCTGGTTTGATATATTTTCGTTGAACTGGTAACGGTGCCCTAGAAATTAGAATGACACATATGACAAAATCAACGTACACAACTTAAAAAACACGATTTTTGATTATAAGAGTTGTACCAGATTTTTATGACGGGAACGGTACGAATGTTTGAAATTCACATATTATTTAATTGAACTTTGATGGTATACAAGGCAAATATAGAACACAGTAATTAATTAAATCTTGCCCAAGTACTTTCGATCAATAGATCATCCTCAGGGGCATTTCGTCAGTTGTGGCCTATCCGACATGAGCAGAATGTCATACATGTAAATTTGGACATAACAATACAATACACAAAGACAAACAATCACTTTAAAATTTTTAAAAATGGAAAAGCTACCTGTTATATAGAAGCCGGAGACAGAATGTTACAAAATATAACATGTAGCTTCTCCATTTTTAAAAATTTTAAAGTGATTGTTTGTCTTTGTGTATTGTATTGTTATGTCCAAATTTACATGTATGACATTCTGCTCATGTCGGATAGGCCACAACTGACGAAATACCCCTGAGGATGATCTATTTATCGAAAGTACTTGGACAAGATTTAATTAATTACTGTGTTCGATATTTGCCTTGTATACCATCAAAGTTCAATTATTCGAACATTCAACCTTATATTGTTGTATTATTTAATTTCAGGACTTTGAATATGACGAGGTTTTGGTACCTCGACATATTTTCATTTCTTTTATGCCTTCTTTTCACACAAAAAACAATATGACAGAAGAAAAATAAATTATTTATTCTTAAAAGAAATGAAACAAACATGTAACAGAAACATTCTTATATAAAATAAAATAAACACAAGTATTTTCCATATTTTGAAAACAAAAAAATAGTGCTTCAACGAGTTATAAAAATCATGATAGTCGCGTGAATAACGATCTTGAGAGACTGCAGGTGATTAAAACTTGTCTAACTGTAATGTGCATTAATGCATTTTTTTGCGATTCCTGCATTATTAGTATTTTTGCGAACTGGGAAAAACTGTCACTCCTCGTCAAAATTTTGTTTGAATTGGACAGCCAAATCTCTATTTTTTTGGATGAATAATACTTAATTTATATGGATTATTGTAATTATTATGGCCCACTTTAATTATTTTCACATAATTGGATGAGGAGTAAATGCATTTATTTTTTTTTCTTTCTATCAATGGTGAAGTGCACACTATCGCACTCCATTTGCGAGTGACGCTTAACTAAATATTTTTGTATACTTACTGTATCAGATGCAGAAATGTATTTGATGCAGAAATGTGGAAGTGGATTGGCCAATGTCACTTTGTAATTTTGCGCAGAACATTTTGGTTTGTCCTTTTCTTGGGTATCTAATGGTAAAGCGATGGTAAAGCTATGGTATGCTAGTTTCTGTTGTATCCATCATAAATACGCTCACTTTTCCTTCCAGCGTATCTTCTTTATCTTTCTTTTTCCTTTCTAGCGTGATCTTTTTATTTAATGTTTGATTCATAATCTTCTTGGTCTACATTGCCTAGTTTATACGAAAAACATCAATCGCACTGGTCCTTCCTTGGATGGTACACATCAATGTTTGTGTTTTTCATTTCTTTTAAGGAAACATCATATCCGACTGCAAATTGTGGTTCAAATTTTTTATATACGTCATACTCTTCCTTATATGATTGAAAAGTTGTTTCCAAATAAAGTTTACTCGTTGTTGAACGGCAATAATGGGAGGGCATATTTGTCAGTTTTTCAGGGAACGCTTTAACTTTATTTCTGCGTTCAACATGACAGGTTTAATCTTGGCAGGAAAAGTAGTAGCAGATACTTTTGAGATACCCGAGTCACAACTAGTTTTCACCCAGTTTTGAACACTCCATTCACTCAATCCTAATGTGTAGAGAAACATTTTCTTGCATACCGGAATTACGGTATTACCTATTTCCAAATGATAAAATAAACTAAATTACGCCGAGATTTATTTTGTGTTCTTTTTGCGTTGTTGGATGTTTATTAATTAGCGTAGCGTAACACAAATAACTTTCTTTGATGTCAATCCACCTCAGTCCAAAATCCATCAAAAATCTTTCTTCATTGCTCATCGGTTATCATTGAACATTTCCTTTTTTCATTTGCTGCTATACACGTTGCTGAAATACATCTTGGTTTTATTTCCTGGGAGTTTTTCTTGATGGTAATTATAGATCCATCTTTCTGCTTTCTTTGTTGCTCTATATTCTTTACTGCGCATTCTTAAACAGTTTTGTTAATTCCTTTCCCAAGTAGAAGAATCTGCTTTGCATTTTTTGCAACGCTTTTTCTTCTCATTTTTTTCTTCTCGAACAGCGTTTACTTGTTTAGGTGTTGCTTTAAATTTTCTAATTCTGGCGACATTGACTGCTTCGTCTTCAGAATTCGACGAACAAAAGGTTCTTCAAATTTAATGTCGGCTAAAAAAAATTTACAAGATGTCTCCCAAGTTAAAATGCATCTTTTGGAAGATGCCCTCTGCAGTGATAAAAAACAACAAAAAGTGCCAAAAATTTTTTTTGTGTACCTACCTCAAAACCTTCGTAACAATAAATAGAAAAAATTATACCCAATAATGTATCAGTATTTTTATTTTTATTATTTAAAAATTTTCCTTTTTTTTGGATTTAGAAAGTAAAACTCCCCTCGAAGATCGGAATGCATCGGTCGGCAACTCTGTGGAGCTATGATGTCGAAGATGTCATCTGAATATCCGAGAACTTCACCTTAGCTTTAACAATTTAAAATTTGTAATCGATCTCATGCATTACTTATTTCTTCGTCTAAAAATGTGTAAATAAAAAACGTTAAGGGTAAAATAAATCAGCGGCAAATGGCTATTTTGAAGCCTTTGCGAATCACACCTTACGGTCTGAACTCTTTGATACAGAAAAATCAAACAAAGTATATTGATTACTTATTATAACTGGGAATAAGCCACATTAAAGATAAAAATACATTTATTGACGTTTCAATTTCCACTTCGGATATCGTTCTCAAAATACAAACAGTAAATTAAACAAATTTTGTTTTTTGTTACATAGTGAAAAAATTCTTCTGATAATTTAATTTTATCTGACTCATTTATATTGACAATTCAGACATACATTATGCATTTTAAAGTAGACGACTTTAAAATGATATTGCCAATATTGTTGAGTTGCGCTCCTGGGACGACTTTACTTATAAGATAGTTCATTCGATTACATGAAATCAACTTTAACTTGAGAATATCCGTCAGAAAAAATCATAGCATGTAATTCGTCTTTAAAAAGACAAACACATGACATGATGACAGTAAAATTCTCCTGTTAGTGATTCCATAGTAAATTATGAGGGAAAAACCAGGAAAAAAACCTCATAATACTATCCCGACATTGTAAGTATTTGTTCGTGAATTTAGTTTACCTTCAACAAACATCAAAATTCTGATTTTATGTTACGTTATTTAAAAAACATAAATGATGTATCCTCTATATGTTACTGACTTACTAATACTGGTATTTTCTTATTAATAACTTCCTCTTTCAATATTGGTAACCAGATCCTACTACATTCTGCCGAGGAATTTGCTACACAATTGGCCTCATTTAGCATAATTAGAGCCGCTTCTTTGATTTTTCTTTTTTTACCATCCGTTTCTTTTAGGACTATATTTGAATTATTCCATTGAACTCTATGTTCATTATCCCATGCGTGTTTACATATTTGAGATCTATCAAATTCTCTATTTTTAATATAAGATTGATGTTCACTTATTCTAACATTTAATGGCCTTGATGATTCACCTAAATAAAACTGATCGCATTCACAAGGTATTTTATAAATGCAATTCTTTGTCCTTTCTTGTTCATTGTTAGGTTTGGTTTTGGACAAAATAGATCTCAACGTGTTTGTTGTTTTGAATGTTGTTGAAATGTTGAATTTATTTCCTATCCTTTTAAGTTTTTCTGATAATCCTTTTATGTACGGTATTGTTATTTTCCTCATATTATTCCTTGTGTATGCTGTAGGATCTCGTTCTAAGTTGTTCTGTTCTATTCGATCGATTGTTGAAAATTCCTTATTTATAAACGATAAAGGATAATCATTTTTTAATAAAACAGATGTTAACAAATGTTTCTCCTCCAAGAACGAATTTTCGTTAGAACAAGTAATTTTGGCTCTATCGTATAAGGATTTAATTATTCCCTTTTTTACATTAATATTGTGATTTGATTTGAAATTTAAATATCTATTGGTGTGTGTTGGTTTTCTATACACCTGAGTCTCATATCCGGTATCGTTCTTAGAGATCAAAACATCCAGGAAAGGTAGCGTGTTATTATATTCATTTTCCATGGTAAATGTTATTGTCTCTTCTTTATCGTTTATATTGTTTAGGAATGTGTCCAACAACTCTGATCCATGAGGCCATATTGAGAATACATCATCTACATACCTCCAACATACTGTGGGTTTGAAATTTTGTTTAGAAATGATAATTGTTTCAAAATCTTCCATAAATATATCGGCTAAGAATGGAGATAAACTAGAGCCCATTGCTAGACCAAAATTTTGTTTATAGAATTCATTATTTAGTTGAAAATATGTATTATCAGTACATAATGTTAATAACTCCATTATAGCCGATATGTTTAGTCTTGTTCTAGTTGCCAATGAATCATCACTCTCTAATTTTGTCTTGACTATACTTAAAGTCTTATTTAATGGCACATTCGTAAATAAACTATTTATGTCAAAACTTACCAAAGTATTATTTGAATTAAATTCAATATTTGATAATTTATTTAAAAAATGTGTATTTTTTATGAATGTGTCATTTTTATTTGTATAAGGTTTTAAAATATTTAATAAAAATTTTGATAGTTCACTACAAGGAGAATTTATGGTACTATAAATGGGTCTAAGTGGTATATTCGTTTTATGAATTTTCGGTACTCCATAAAAGGATTATCAGAAAAACTTAAAAGGATAGGAAATAAATTCAACATTTCAACAACATTCAAAACAACAAACACGTTGAGATCTATTTTGTCCAAAACCAAACCTAACAATGAACAAGAAAGGACAAAGAATTGCATTTATAAAATACCTTGTGAATGCGATCAGTTTTATTTAGGTGAATCATCAAGGCCATTAAATGTTAGAATAAGTGAACATCAATCTTATATTAAAAATAGAGAATTTGATAGATCTCAAATATGTAAACACGCATGGGATAATGAACATAGAGTTCAATGGAATAATTCAAATATAGTCCTAAAAGAAACGGATGGTAAAAAAAGAAAAATCAAAGAAGCGGCTCTAATTATGCTAAATGAGGCCAATTGTGTAGCAAATTCCTCGGCAGAATGTAGTAGGATCTGGTTACCAATATTGAAAGAGGAAGTTATTAATAAGAAAATACCAGTATTAGTAAGTCAGTAACATATAGAGGATACATCATTTATGTTTTTTAAATAACGTAACATAAAATCAGAATTTTGATGTTTGTTGAAGGTAAACTAAATTCACGAACAAATACTTACAATGTCGGGATAGTATTATGAGGTTTTTTTTCCTGGTTTTTCCCTCATAATTTACTATGGAATCACTAACAGGAGAATTTTACTGTCATCATGTCATGTGTTTGTCTTTTTAAAGACGAATTACATGCTATGATTTTTTCTGACGGATATTCTCAAGTTAAAGTTGATTTCATGTAATCGAATGAACTATCTTATAAGTAAAGTCGTCCCAGGAGCGCAACTCAACAATATTGGCAATATCATTTTAAAGTCGTCTACTTTAAAATGCATAATGTATGTCTGAATTGTCAATATAAATGAGTCAGATAAAATTAAATTATCAGAAGAATTTTTTCACTATGTAACAAAAAACAAAATTTGTTTAATTTACTATTTGTATTTTGAGAACGATTTCCGAATTGGAAATTGAAACGTCAATAAATGTATTTTTATCTTTAATGTGGCTTATTCCCAGTTATAATAAGTAATTAATTTACAATGCCACAAGAAAATAGCTTCAGAACAATATAAAGTATATTGAACTAAATGAAGACTCAGAATTTATTGTTACCTCCATATCTTCTCTTATTGTCGTGATTTTTTATAGTCGTGGATTTCCGTGAAATATAAACTCTTAGTAATATTTCGAAAGAGAACGGAATCTCCATAAGAGGTCAAGTAGTAGCAACTAGTTGTTCCGATCAATAATTATAATATTTTGTAACATTAAATCTCCCATTTACATAGATATATGCAGAATACTCGTGGGTGTCGCCGCTCAACTTTCTAATAATTTTTTTATATCCAATAAGGTACAATAAAATGTATAGTTGTGCTAATAGTTTATTGCAAATTACTAGAGATGGGCTAAGCGGGGATTTGTCTATAACGGTTACATAGCACATTTCATCTATCGCGTCGTTGTCTCTCCAAAGATAATCGATATCTGCAATTATTCTTATTTATGGTTCATTTAATAATAAAAGTTGCTTCATCAAAGAAGCTACATATTCAGCGCCAATCCGGTAGGGATTTATGCAGCCAGTAACACCAGGTTACAAGCCCCCATCTCTTGGGGTTCTGCTCATCCATAGGTCGATCCTATACACCAAGGTATTCTAGTCTAAGTAGCAGATCTATTTTAGATTTTAACCACTACGTTAGCCTTTTTGTTTGCTGTCCAGGGTTTGAAGGATCGTTCCGATAGATCATGCTTTCTGATCCACTTATCAGAGAAGATAACATTATTTAATAAAACATTTGGAATTTCGAGGGTAACATTTCGACCCCTGCAAAGAATAACGTTGTAACCAGCATTTATGATATTCTTCAGAAAGGATAAAAAAATACCAACTTCTTTGATTTCTTTTTTTATATGTATGTGACATTTTTTCAGTGAACTCCTCTTTTAGAATAAGGTCTAGTTTTTTCTATTAGAGAAGAGGTTTTTGAACTGTTTGGCAGTTACAGTTTTTGATATAAATATAAAGTTTCATCGAATAATCTTGTAACTGCACTTACGATGTTCTCATCGGAAAAGTTAATATGAATTTCGCATTATTGCTCGTTGTCGGTTAAGGAATACTAACAGTAGATAGTTTTTAGAATGCAAATTTTATTACAAACTAAATATAAATTTGAATTAAATTCAAAATGAACATATTTATTGTATGTCTAGTCTTCCATATCGCTGTTTTGATTAATATTTTTGCAATCAACTAGAAGATTTTTAAAATAATCGTGGTAAGCAACAGGAATGCACTGACTTCGACATAAGCTCTGCAGATTATCATATTTTGCTTTTGTTATCCCTAGATAGATGAATATACTAGATGTAGATTCTTAGAAAGACCTTTACTAGAAGTTGCTAACCTTTTTTGTTTCCTGGAGATAGGTTTCTGTAGTAAATTTAGTTTAATTTTTTTATCGGATATGAAATCATATTGAATATTCACCGCGCCAGGATTTGTTTCAGAAATATTTATGTGTTTCACCATGTTCCAGACCATTTTTTCATTTTCTTCATTTATATACCAATTTGGAAATGTTGTGATAAGTTTTTTAAAATCAAATATATTGTCTTTGTGCAGTTCAGTTACCAAATACGGTTTACCTGTTGTTTTTGCACATCTTACTAAGCTTATCCATTGCTCGGGAATAAAAACTGTTTGGTTCTTTTTACGTCGCTTTATGAAGGCGTGCACAGAATCTCTCTCTTTTTGGAAATGACCTACTTTAAATTAATTATGCGATATGTTTTAAAAAATAACACGTGCACTGTTCAACTGCAAACTAAACACCGGGACCGGGAAACAATCAAGATCTGTCTATTTCCCTCTACTATTCTCACAATAATGCCGTGAAATATTGACACACGACATGTAGTATCTACCTGCATAATTATCGGAACTTAGCAGCCAATGCGGCGAATAAAATTGTAACAACAGTTACGGTGTAGTTTTTGAAATATGAGAATTATTTTGATACACTATGATACGATACAGTATTTTTCGACGAAAATTTGATTTGGTTCAACGTCGTATCTGTAATTACTCTGTTATTCTACAAATAATTAAATTTTTTTATATTTACGTTATTATTCCATTCGGAATCTTTCTTATTAATGCAGTTACAGCCACACCGACCATGTTGGCAGATAGAGCGTAAAAAGTTATTCAAAAAGAACACTGTAACTCAAAATCGCCAAAAATGTTAGTTACAACGTTATTCTATGCAGGGGTCGGTCCTATAATTGGTTGAACCATTGAACCACTTTGACTTACTCTTCTTACACTGCGCGTCACGAAAAAGAGGCCACCTAGAATTTTGTAAAAAATTTTCAATAACTTTATATATAGTTATTTTCAATAACTTCAATAAGTTTATACAATTTATTCTATTGTAAATAAATTCCCACAATGCAGAAACACTTTTAGCGTCTTTTAGGCACCGAAAACGGTGCCGACAGGTCAATTAAGGGTAATAAGTTTGCAGAATTGACACCGGTTTTACGACTTTGGATAATGCACGTGTTGTTTCTACCTTATTTTTTTTGGAATATGGCTATTCTGTTTTTTTTTTAAACGTTTCACCAGTCTACAGTTGTTCTAAGAGTAAACTTGTGCAATTTCTAAATTAAAAACTATGACTGAGAAATTTGCTAGATTTGTTCAAATTGTTACTTTGATTTGTAATGGAATGAGTCAACAATAAGTGGCCAGATAGCTTGGAGTAAGTCTTTGTATGGTCCAAAAAATTTACCAACAATTCGTAGAGACTAGATCTCACGAACGACGACCGGAATCAGGCCCGAGAAGAATCACGACGGTCAGAGAAGACCGTTCTTTACAAAGCACTTCTTTGCAAAATCGGCTATATGAATCCAAAACCGTTTTCAAAATGCTCATGGGTGGGCTTTAGGCACTTATACCGTAAGAAGAAGGTTGAGGGAATTTGGTCTAATGCAGGCCATTCACGTTCCGACTTGTGGTACGACTAGTGGTCCAACTTCTGCAGTTGGATCTGAAATCGGACCGTGAGTGGGCTAGTTGGATTAGTTGGACAACTAGTGGTACGACTAGTGGGACGACTTGAAGATCCGACTTCCGACTGGCGACGAAGTCGGAGCGTGAATGGTGAAGTTGGAAGTCGGATCACAGGTTGGATCGAAAATTTCCTCAGTCAGTTGACTTTCGGCACCTGTTACGTATGGGATTTCTATGAAATACTTTACGCAAAGATCTCTAGTTCGCGAATATTTAATAGAAAATAAACTTTCAATTGCACGAAAATTACCTTTTTGTTAGGGCAAATCATTTTCCTTTCTGTAGATCTATTTCGGACATTCCTATACAGGTAAATTTCCGATACTCCGGATTGGCTACGGAAGAATTAGAGAAGAAGAAGAATAGAGAAACGAAACCTAATTTTTAAACATACATATCATATTATTATATTTTGCGTAGTGTATATTCGATACATTTTTTGGTTAAGCGATGTACACCATCGTGAAAACAACCTAGACTGAAGTTGGACCGCTAGTTGGATAGAAAGTCGGAGCGTGAGTGGAGACGAACATCCAACTAGTAGTCCTACTAAGTGGGACCACAAGTCGGAACGTGAATGGCCTGTCTTAGGGCTCGCTGTCCAGCAACAGGACCTTTTTAACAGCAGCATATCGACCACGAGCATTGGACGATAGAAGATTGGATAAATGTTTTGTTTAGCGATGAGTCCAGGATAATTCTTTATGGCTTAGGTGGTCGCATCAAAATATACAGAAGACGTGGAGAATGATATGCTGCTTGTGTTCGACGAGTACGTGTTGCTTTTGGAGGAGGTTCAGTAATGTTTTGGGCAGGAATTTCATTCGAGAGCCGTACTGATCTCGTATTTATTGATAGAGGAGAGTTGAATGTACATCGATACATTACCGAAATTCTAGACGAGCATGTAATGCCTTTTGCTGGGTTTGTCGGTAAACGCAATATCTAGAAACTGTCGGTGTGCCAAAAATGAACTGGCTGGCTCAAAGTTCAGATTTGAACTGTTTAGGACCAACTCAAACGAAGGGTAAGAAACAGAATACTTGCTCCAATAAATCGTGAGCAGCTTCGGTTAACGCTCATGGAAGAATGGGAAGCTTTTCCTCAAAACGACATCCAGAATTTGATAAATTCAATGCTAAGTCGAATGAGGAGTGTAATTCACAATAGATGTGGTAATACACAGTATTAATAATTACGACTTAATTGTAATGTTATAAAGAAAACAGAAAAAATGTACAATGTTTTTTTTTATTTTTCAATAAAATAATTATTTTGGAAGAAGTTATTTTTTGACATTTGTTATTTAAAAAATAATTGCATATTGCTTTAGAACATATTCTTAGACATTACACAAATATCTAATGACAGTCAGTTTGTGGTATGATTTGTAAAAATTAAAAAATGGCAAAACTTTTAGGTGGCCTCATATCATATATTGTCTATTGTAATTTCACTTATATATCAAAAAGTACTGGTAACAGTATGCATTCCTTAAATTATTACATTTTTCCATGGGTTCAGAGATTAAGTGAATCAAACGTGGTTTAACTAACTTTATCCAACTCCAAAAAACTCATTTAATTACAATTTACATAAATTCTAATTACTTTAATAAAATTATCGCTTACAATTCACACACACATCGCTTACAAAACAATTCTCTAATACTAATAATCAAAGACTGCCTCAGCTTGCTTACGTAAGCAGAACAAATGTTCTCACAAGTAGATAGCGAAAGAACGGCAGCTAAATTCATGCAATAGTACCAAATTCTAGAAGGTTACCGACGACGAGACCATTTCCTCATCGATAGAAAGGTGCTTGGAATATTCGTGGTGAAAAGACTATTCTCAGCTTCGCTACACCACAGCTACAGAGTAATAATTAGGGGCATGAAGCACAACAATACATTGAAGCTCTGGATAAATCTCTGTTGATTTTTTTTCCGCTGTTTCGTTTCAATACAATAATTCTTGTGTGATTTTGATATCTTTGGCTTCGATTCACATATCAAATAGTCCATTCAGTAGGGTGTCGTGTTTAAAGTTATCGAATGCTTTCTGATAATCTACGAATATACAAAAGCATTTTAAGGTGGACATAACATTTTTGAATCAATAGTTTAAATGAAAAAAGTGTCCTTCGTATTTAACCTGTTCGTAATGCCAAATCGTGTAGTATCTCCTCTATTTTTTTGCATTTTAAGTATATCCCACCATGTATCATTCGAAAAAAAAATCGAGCATAGCTCATAAGTTTTATAAATAATATATGAAAAGTATAATAAAATTTTAAGTTTTATCTTTAAAATGAGACGAATTACACTTTTAATTATAAAGAAATTAATTGCCAATTAAAAAAAAATCCCTATTTTTCACCTAATCGTTCTATCACCTTTTTTTCAATTCGTGTAAAATTGTCCGTTTTTTCAATTTGAAAAACATTTCGTTTACAAGTAATAGTTTAAAAGTTATTCTAATTGTTTATAAGTTAAAAATATCAGTAACTTTGCAAAACGATTTTTGGTTATAAAAATTATTTTTTAATTTTTTTTTGGTGCATATTAAAAGCAAAAGTCTTCACCTCTCACACGCTACCAGTATATTTACCATATTTTCATCATTCTGTCTTATGTTACTACAAAAAAACGACTTCTGGGATAAACACTTTAAATAACTTTCACACTCATTGATGGATCGAGCTGAAATTTTCAGAGGTTGTTAGGCGCTACACGTTTCCCCTTGTAGAGCAATCACAAACGTGTAAGTTTTCTTTTTGCTACAAATTATTTTTTGTACGCCATTTTGAAGGGGTTTCAATCTCTTAACAGTAAAAGTGTTTATATTTGGGTGTAGGTGTATGTACCTTTTTAATGGTAAGTTAAAGATTCGAAAATGTGGCATTTTTCTCACTAAATTGTTAATAAATAAAAAAACACGCCATTTCTGCCAATACTTACAGGTTTTCGTGAATAATAATAATTATTATTCGCGAAAACCTGATATGTAATGCAATGCAATTATTGCAAACATGTGATATTATGGTCTATCTGTTCTCGGACGCGACTAGTTCACGTTCGAGACGCATCGCCCCGCCCCTTATTTTTCCCGTTGGCCCCTCCCTGACCTGGAAATCCCTAATCGCTACTGCGGAAAGTATAAAAATAGGCGATTTTCAGGTCAATCAAGTTAGTCCTTCACGGGCTCTCCGAGAGCTTAGTGCTCTCGGGGCTCTGCTTTTCTTTTAGCCCTACCTTTACTCTGTGGCTGAGTTATTCTACAATACTTTTGTGTTTTATTTCGACCCTCATTTGGTCATGTAAGAAATAACTTGCCTTTATCAAGGCAAGTCAACGAGAGAAGTTTCCACAAGTCTATACCAGAAAATAGACTTGGGTAGAGGTGCCTTCGTAGATGTTCGCGAGGCCCTCTACAGAGCACCCAGAGGCAGATGATTGACGATAGACCAAATTATCACGTCCCCTGCGGTGACATATCAAAGTGTATAGAACGGATGTATAGAACACTGATAGTCCCCGTTATCACATATGGATCAGAGGCATGGACTCTAACTAAAACTATCTAGTTTTAGTTAGAGTCCATGCCTCTAGAATTAGCTCTATCGATTTTTGAAACAAAGGTGCTACGCAAGATATTCGGAGCGGTCTATGAGAACGGAATATGGAGGCGTAGATATAACTTTGAACTGCAGAATATCTACAAGCATACGTTTAGTGGTAAAGATATTACCACTACAATTAAGCGAAACCGCCTGCAGCGGGCAGGACATGTAGCCCGGGCCCCTGAATCGAACATGATAAAAAAGATTCTAACAGCGCAACCCGTGGGAATGAGAAGACGGGGTAGAGCAAAACTGAGGTGGATGGATGGGGTAACACAAGATGCGGAGAAGATTGGAGTCAGCAACTGGAAAATGCAAGCAAGAGACAGAACAGAATGGTACAGAAAGCTTGAGGAGGACGAGGCCCTCTAAGGGCTGTAGCACCAAGATAATGACTTACAGGTTTTCTTAATATATGCGAAATACTTTTGAGATGTCCCGAGAAAAACTCATAATACAACTGAGGGCAAAACTCATAGGGACATCTAAATTATACGATAACTTAAGAGATCACGCGTATGACTCATTTCGTTATTTCTTTGCTACAGTATAGTAACGTGTAGCATTTGATGAAATCGTAGTGCATCTCTACAAATAGCTATGTAAATAAAGACATGAATACCTATTCAGCGACTATTAATTATATCAATATAAATATTATATCTGATTAAATACATGAATTTTTTTTTTAATTTTTTTTACTCTTTATTAAGTCTCAGCTGTTCGATATAAATCAAATGATCTATTCCAGAGACCGGTTTCTTTGTAGTGCAGCACAATTAATTAATTTAATACTTTTTATAGGCTTAAATAGACGTAGTTGATATGATTATTACAATATAGATCACATACTTGTATTATGAGTAAAAGCTTGGAAACATGTAATATATATACGAGGCTGGATTGATATAAAACTAGGCTTTGATAGAAAAAACAAGTTTTTTGGAACTAAATCGATTTATTTCTCAACATAGTCCCCTTTTAGCTCGATACACTTAGTAAGACGATGGTCCAATTTTTTTATTCCATCCGAATAGTACTTTTGCTCATCCTCTTCAAAATAGGCCGAAGTTTCAGCGACGACTTCATCATTTGTTGCGAACGGCGTCCTCCGAGCCATTTTTTTGGGTTTGGAAACAGGAAAAAATCGCTAGCGGCAAGATCTGGGGAATACGGTGGGTGTTCAACCAATTCATCGCCCAGTTCGTGTAATTTTGCCATGACGACGGCCGATCGGTGAGCCGGTGCATTGTCTTGGTGAAAGAGCACTTTTTTGCGTTCCAAACCAGGTCCTTTTCGACGCAATTCTGCATCGAATCGATCCAATAATGCTGCGTAGCACTCACCATTAATTGTTTTTCCTTTTCCAAGTAGTCGATGTGGATGATGCCCTTCGCAAACAGTCGCCATCACTTTGCCGGCCGAATGTGCACTCTTTGCCTTCTTCGCTTTTGCGCCACTGTTTCGACTGTTCTTTGGTTTCCGGTATGTAATAATGCACCCAGGTTTCATCAAAGGTGATAAATTGGCGAAAAAAATCCTTCGGATCGCGCCGTATATTTATTCATGCTGAAATGCCAAACCAAACTTAACATTAACTTAACCAACAAGTCACTTGACAGCTGTCAAAATGGCCGACAGTTAAAAAAGTGTTACCTAGCTCTAAAAAAACACCCTTTATAAGAAATTGGTGCTAGTACGATAATAATAAGAGCCGAAGAACGGCTGAAGAAGAGCTCCGCTACTGATAAAAAACTATTGTATTTAATGCTTTTCAAGCAAGCAACAAGCAATTTAATTAAACCCAGCCTGTGAGAAATGTTAACCCCTAAGAATTACGTTCGGGTGTAACAATTAATTGGAGCGAGGTGTATTAACTCGAGTAAAAACAGGAGTCACCCCACCGCGCTCCAATGCTCCAGATCATCCCTTTCCTCCCTATAGCATTCTGATGCGCGATAGGGGCACATCTATCAGCCAAATGCTTTTCATGTGAAGGTCCTGCGTAATAGAACCCCAACATGGTTTCCTAACCGAATTCAAAACTCAAGACAGCGCATTGTCGCTATATTCCTGTTATCTTAATGTGGCTTATCCGCGAACTAAAATTGCTTACTTGTTCGGCGACTTGGTGCTCAAGTAAGCAATTTTAGTTCGCTACGTGCCCGGGTTTTTGGGGTTTTTTGTTTATTTTTTTTTTGTTGGCTTGCGCCGGTTTTTTTAAATATTTTTTTGGTGGCCGAGGCAGTTTTTTGTGTTTTTAAATTTTTTTGTAAGTAGCCCTTAAACAAAAATCAAAATTAGTATAATATCTATATCATAATGTTGAAAAATATATACAAATATGAGACAATATAACAATATACAGTTTGTCCCTTTTAAGGCCACTGGGCCCGCATTGTATTTTGCGATTGTCCACGAGTGTTATGAGCTACGAACTTTCTTCATTGTGCTTTGTTGTTATTTTTTTAAGTGTTTTATCTCTGGTGTTTTGTTTTTTCTCTGGTGTGTCTAATGCTTTTCAAATGTTTTAACACTGTAAATAGCAGCATCGAACTGAGTCTCCCCTCTTCAATTTACCGCGCAAGTGACCTTGTTAGTGTCATATACTTGGGACAAAATGTAAACGGCAACTGCGGTTGTTGCTCAGTTTTTCAAAAGACTGAGGAATTGTAGCCGCCTTTTGTTATTCTTGAATTAAGCTAAGCTTTTACACAGCACACTTTTTCTTTTCAATAATTGATGGATTCGACCGTTACTTGATGGAAATTCATTTTATGTAACAATAAAACACGGAAAACTTTGTTTTCAAACTTCCACAAAATTGATTTTAAATCTTATCACTACAGCTGTTTCGGCTGATAGCCTTTCTCAAGTGATCTATTTTTGGCTTGGGGTTACAAATTTATAGTCTCTAATGAAATAGGTTGAGGAGGGGAGAACTGTTTGTCTCAATTTGGTCATTCAGAATTATATCTGTGTTTTTTAATTTGTTGATTTCCATAGATTCTAACAAAGATAGCTTAAGGCCATTATTTTGTATGTGAAGAATTTTAAATTTGTCATTAAAAGAATGATTATGATCTAGAAGGTGAAGTGCGTATGTCGAATCTGTTTTTCTATTCTTGAAAGCCCTTTTATGTTCTGCTATTCGTTCATCAAAGTTTCTACCAGTTTGACCGATGTAAGTTTTTGGGCAGTCGCCACATTGAAGTTTGTACACACCACTATTTAAGTGTTTTTTATTTTGGCTCTTGTTATTTTTAATATATTTACCTAGGTTGTTATTTGTTCGGAAAGCTGGTGTTATTCCTTTCTTTTTTATGTGTTTGGCAATTTTTGTTGTTATTTTGCCTATATATGTAATTGAGCAGAAGGTACTGGGTTTTTTCTCTGGTGGTGAAAATACTAATTTCAGGGCTTTCTTGTGTAGTTTTTGATTTAACATTTTATTAATTGTTTGTTCGTTGTATCCTTTTTCTTTTCGTTACTTAAACCGAAAGTTTTCGAAAACTCGAAAACTTGTAAGTTTTTATGTTTTGTGAAAACTTAAACTGTTACAAAAACAGTGAGTGATCAAAATCAACTAATGATGTTCAATTTGGGCGTCAAATTAAAAAAAAAATGACGAAATTCTTATTTTCTAGTTTTTTTAAATCTTGGATCTTTCGTCCACCCTATACATTCTTTAGCAAATATTGGTTTCTATTTTTAGACAACCAAAGAATAGGTTGGTATGGGTATTAGTTCTATGTTGGTAAAGCTTTGTTTGCAAACATTATCGTTATAAATGTGTATATATAGCTAATGGTCAGTGATTTCACTGCTTTTGCCATATACATCTAATTAATGTGGTACTTATATGGTCAACTTTGCATGTGAGGCAAGTCAGAGAATTTTTTTCAGATATTTGTATTGTTAATGTAATCATTGTTGATTATCTGATCGAAGGTAACATAAATCTCATACTAATTTTGTTACTTTTACTTTAAGTGCATTAGTCCTTTTATAAGTGGTTTTTATTTGTTACATTTTACATTGTACTTCCTGGAGGCAAAGGGAATTGGGCATATCATTCTCAAGAAGGTATATTATAGATCAAGACTGTGGGAAATAATAGCCAAACAACTGAATTACCAAATTAAAGAGGAATGTATAAATTAATAAAAAAGAGAATATTGTCTTTGGACAATAGTCTGATGCATATGAAAAGCAAATAACAGACGAATATGATAGTAAATTTATAGTTTTATTCCAGGATATGACGGGAAAAATAGTAGAAATATCTGATTTTTTTATATGTATCGATTTTCTTGAAATCTCGACAGTAGTTACAAAATATCTCAAAAAAATCTACCCCATGTCAACATGTGCTTTTCCTCTGGGGGTGGTTACCACCATTACCAAGAAACAAATATGGTAGTCGCTAGAATAGTGAATTTTAAGACAAAAATGTTGTTTACAGTTTTTTCAAAGTCATTATTTTTTGAGTTATTCGTGACTGAAAGTTCACAAATTACACGGTAAAAAAATCATGTTTTTAAACAGTGTTTCGCAAACTCCAAAAATTTAGATTTTATCGGAAAAACTGTTTTAATATAAATAAAGCTTATAAGACATTATTATAAGATTCTTTTTTTATTTTTTCGTAAACTTTATTACTATTTTTTATTCTATCGTAAAACCCAAAGCATAGTAAATTCATGCAAATATAACAGTAATATATTTAAACAGTAATATCTCATTTAATTGTTGGTCTATAGAAATAAAAAAAAATTAAAATCTTGTTTTCTTTTGTATTGTAACATCTTTTCTATATCTGTTTGTTGGGTTATTTTAAAAAAACGGGATTTTTTAAAAAATTCCGAAAATAGTGCCTTTACTTTAAGCTCTGATTTTTAAAAGTAAACCTTCTAAATAAACTTCCAAAATGTAATGTTTGTGTATAAATGAAGTAAATTGTAACTGAAGAACGAATGGTTTCAACCAGGTTGGTTTTTGCGAGGGTGAGTTAATTTATTACTTTTTGTAACAAATTGTAACTTTGTATAACAAAAGTACAGTTAAACAGTAATTATATCTTTTCAAGGCTTCCCAACTTTGAGATGGCATTACTTTGCTTGATGAGCACCTCCTCTAACTCCATTCTGAAGTGTAATAAGTAGTTTTTTGGTTGGGAAACCAAGTAATTTTTTCTGTACTCTAATCAAGAACTTCTCAGAATCAGTGCCATTTCTCTTTGAGTTTTAGCATCATCGATACAATTAGTTTTAAGTCCTTATATATCAGAAAGGTCCTTTTAGCTTCTCAAGTAGTTCTTTTTCCTTTAAAAATGTCCTCGTAAAAATATATGACGAACATTTTTATATACCTCTAATAATATAATAGTTGTATTACAGTAACCAACGTGTAAACAACTGTTATAAGTTGATGCTTCTCTATGTTATAAGTCATTGTAAACAAGGCAATACTTATTACAGAATGTCTGTTGATGTATTACGATATCACACAATGATAATGACAGTTTCTTTATTTCTTAATACTTTGGAAATACCGGCGAAAATTCATACTTATTTTTTTTTCTGCGTTTAACTATCCACTACTAATTGCGTGGAAGTTCCCATTTATTAACCATTTGGTAGTTAATCAATTAGAAAAATACAGTTATATTCCGAAAAAACTTCCCATAAGCTTTTCAATGGTTTTTGCTTTCTTTAATACAGATTTGTCTACTTCTAACACTCATTAACTTTGATTAGTTTTAATTCACACATGTTCCATCTATCATCGTAACAAATTGGCTTAAAAAATTAATTGATTTTATTTTAAAAATGTCTAGAAAATGCTTAAAATGGAGTGTATATTTGTTCTCAATCGCTATTTAACAATTTGGCACCCGTCTTGTACAGCACAATTCAGTATCTACCCTTTTTTCTGCGGAGAATCACACACCTTTAAACATCGATTACATAGAACCATATTTTGTTTTCCCAAAAGTTCTCGATATCTTCTCGATGTTCATTTGCTGTTTTTAGTCATTTTTTCAGTCTATACTCTTTATTATAGGCATGTATAAATATCACGTTTAAATTCTGCTGCAAATTGTTTTTATTGTTGATAAAACAGGTACATGGCAATTATAAATATGGCGAAAGAAAATAGTGAGTTTTTTCGATAAAAAGCCCCAGCGTGGGCCCCAGGACATGGATCAGCCCAGAACAGTGTCAAAAATGGGACCTAACACAAAAGAAATAATAAAAGACATCGAAGTGCTCAACAATTTTTTGATACGAAGATAGCATAGATTAATCCGAGCAAACGTACACATTAAATGTGAAATTAGAAGGAACCAAGATGATCCTTAAAACGCGAAAGGAAAAATCGATGAAGGAGACGTCGCTATATTATCTGACCACTGATGCTATTGTCACGTGGAGGTCAAAACAAGAAGAACCAACTAGATGGACTGGCGACCTGAAACGTGTTAGCAGTAACTTGATGCAAGCCGCACAATGCAGAAGCAGATGGAAAGAGCTGAGGAAGACCTATGTCCAGCAGTGTACGCCAACAAGTTAATGATGAACCAAGATACAGACTTATACCCTTGCACCAACCTGGTATGCATTTATGTTCGAGATAAAGCATTCAAAACGAAATAGTATGCCCAAAATGGTACTCCAGTTAATTCATTTTAGTCTTGACAGACTTAAAGGAAGCAAATATTTCATTTCAATAAGAGTTTGTATTAATTTATTAGATTTTTCTAAATATCTGTTGCAGCCAAAGAAAATATGGTTAGATCTCCGTAAGAACTTATATCCCAACTGCAGTATGGTGCGGGTAATATGCCAAGCTTAAATAAATGTGAATGGAATCGACCATGATTCATTTTTAGGCGAAATACACTTGCCGAGAAGAATTTGGTAGTCGAGTAGTTAAACATGTATTGGGGTGGGAGTGGTAAAGTGGGGTGTATCTGGAAATAAGTATTTTGCGACTTTTCAACAATATTCTCTCATTGCTGTTCCCATTTCAGCCTTATTTTATTTTTTATTGAGTTAAATATATCACTTACTGTATAAATATTGAAAAATACGCCATTTTGCACTGCTTCCTTAGCTAGAGTATCAGCTTTTTTATTCCATGGTATACTTACATGGCCTCTCGCCCAAATAAGTGTTGTATTTAAATTTGCAATCATGTTTTTTAGACAACATAACATAGGGCACTTCATTCCTTCAAATTTTGTATTTATTATAGAGTCTAATGCAGAATTACTCCTTTGAGTATGTTGTTGGACGTTAACCAGGAAAAACTACTTTGCAAAAAGCTCGGCATTATAAATCCTACAAACAGGTGGTTATTTATATATCAATAATAGGTTTGGTTTTGTAGACAAATACACCACAACCACCACCTTCCTTCGTCTTATATCTATATGTAAATATAAGAGTTTTGTTATAGAAGTCACCTTGTATGAATTTTAGGACGATGTAATTTATTTGATGAGATTCCGTATACTTGAGAATTATAAATCTGTATTTTTATTAAATATTTCAGAAGTATGGTGTACATGTATTGTAATTTGTTAGTACCAAACAAATTTTAGACTCCATTGGTCTCAGTAAATGCTTCTGTGAGTGTGGAAGAATTATTTTAGTTCCCAATAAAGGTTTGTTAAGTCTTCTTTCAGAATATCACTTAATGTATTGTCATGTTGAACTTACAGGCTTTTAGTTTTAACAAATATGTTGCGATAATGACTGGCGGCGTAAATCCAAAAGAAATTCATTACATTCTGCCAGTATCGCATTCACTGGTGAGGATATGATTCCACCGATGCACGTTCTCAAGACATTTATATTGAACTCTATTAATTTTTTTAAGGTGCATCTGATTTAGTACTAATGAAGAATAAAAAAAGAAAAATAATGAAATGATTTACAGTTCTAGTAGGCCAAGAAATAAAGCACTAAATTAACAATTCTTCACAGCAAAATGATTCTCTGTGCAACTTTTTGCATACGATTAGGGAAAGTGTCTGGATAGTTTGTGAACTAAATTCATGGTAAAATAAAAATTGCATTTGGTACATACAAAAAAGGAATTTCCAAAGTACATACAAAATGAAAAATTTGCAACTTCGAAAATATCGACTAGAATGAATTCAATTTTGGTTCTCGGGGGTTTTCGAGGTAGCTGAATACGAATATGATAACGAAGATGGTCATCGAGCTTCCTGGTGCTCAGGGTGGACCTCGTCTACTGGAGTTTTATATTATATTCACTCGAAATCAATCGAAAGTCATTACACGGGGACTTTAGAGGTCGTTAAATATGAATATTATGACGGCGATGGTTCCCGAGCTACCTGGTGGATGGTGGACCTCGTCTCCTAGAGTTTTAATTTATTTTCATATCAAAAAAATTATTTTATAAATTTGGCGCTTTTAATTAGTTACTTATTCTCTCACGCGTACTTGTACACAGATATCCTCTAAGTTACATAACTAAACTACATTTTTTTTTTCTCATCTATTTCAAATTATTATGAAAATCTCTGTTTTATATAAAAATGTAGATGTAGAATGGCTAGGTTTGCAATTGGGCACGTAAACATCGTGCTGGGTGAAAATTGCGTGAGGAAGATGAGGAAGAAATAAATTTGAATGATACGAGTATTTGTTAGTCATCTTATTTTACTTAGTGAACATTTTTTTTATTTATATGCAAGAAATAATACATAAAAATCTTAAATAACAAATTAAGAAGAAACTTCAAGAGACGAGGTCCACATTGGGTACCATATAGCATAGCCGTCGTAATATTCGTGTTCAGCATCCCCCAAAACCCTCGAGTAATAAATTTCTCGAAAGGAGGACCTCGAAAACCCGCCGGATAACAAAATTAAACTCATTCCTGTCGATATTTTTCAAATAGTTTCACAGCGATTTATCTTGCTGCGGTAAATTAGTAGGTTTAGTGCTTCGTTTCCTCGCCTATAATAATGAAACCATAAAACTAGACCATTGACAACCTTCAAAAAACGTAGATAAAAAAAAAACAGAACTTTTAATACTCGTAAGAATCGACTCAACACTATAAATTTATTTTACCCATTTTTAGTAATTTTATTCTTATAACAGTAACTGTAACAGCCTATTTTTATACTTTTTTTATTGACAAAATAAAGTGACACACCCTTTATAAACCCACTCCATTTATATACCACAGCTTTTATTAATCGACTATTTACGACAACAACACAATCTATTTGTTACTGATAGCCATCTATTTCTGATAGATGCCCTAATTTTGCACCGATACAAATTGGCCAATTATATAATGGCAGGGATAATGGATATGGTATACGAGGTGAGACGATAAAATTATAAGACTGGACTTAACAACTTCCGAATTGGAGGAGTTGTGAGATATAAAGTATTTGTCGAATAAATGTAATAGAAAACATTCAATCTTTCTTTCGTCGTCAATCTATTCATAAAGAAATGGACACAAATATTGTGAATTGCTGCCGCTACAAACAGTGTTGCCAACATAAAATTTTATACCTTAATATGTTAAAAAAAAAAAGAGTGTGTATATATAAAATTTAAAATTACAAAGATTTAACCTCTTTTTTTTAATGTGATACGTGGTATCCAGCCAGCTGCAGGAATTATTTTCCTTGTGGATTTTTTAATATGTTAATTGTCGCTATCTAAACCGTAATGTGATTTTTTCACATTTTGTTAACAGTGTAAATTAGCGGATTTTTAGCCACTTTGGTGTTATCATTGTTTATTTTCATGTCAAATTCTCTTGTACTAAGATTAAGTCTGTCGATAAATAAGCCTTTAAAGCCCTATGCCTGAGTCCGCCATCAAAATTGTATCATCTGCAAATCTAATGCTGGATATTTAATTCCATTCATTTTTACACCGTCTTGTATGTTTCCAAACGCTTTGCTGAAGATTGCTTCAGTATACAAATTGAAAAATTTGTACCGACTCATTTTAAAACACCTAGTGCCAGGTGGAGTGTTTTTTTTGTACTTATATGTATAGAAAAAATGTTGTTAACATTATATAAAAGCGGTATAGCCCAGGATATAGAGAAAAAAAATAGGATTTTCGCGTAATTTAAACAAGTCTTCTTGCCCAAAAAATAGTCCTAGAACATATCTAAGTGGAATGAATTCTTGAAGGTCTCAACTTAAAGATTTATCAAAAAAATTAAATTATATAATTAAATTATCAATTTTAACAATTATCCAGTCGTCAGGTATTTGACCCCTAAAAATCATACGAACAAGCTGAATTTTGCAGAGAATATCAATTTTGGAACCCCAAAAAAGATGCTAAAAAAGTTTAACAATTTAACCTCTGGGCTTCCCCTAAAACTTCCCTCGTAGTAGGGTAAAAACGTAAAAAATCGATTTACCAAGAATTTGTACGCCGTAGAAAGAAATATTTCAGATAAAAAATGAAGCTGATATAAGTTTGAACAAAAATCTTTATGCAGTTTTTGCGTAGAATGAACCGTTCTCCCAGAAACAACGCTTGAAGCCACCGTCGATTTTGAATGTCAGTTACTCGCTCGAAATCAATTTTAAATAAAATTTGTATCAACTCGACGGTAAAAAAATCGATATCTTTTGATCAGGGTGTCCTATCAACAAAAATTAAAATGCGCTTTAAAGGTGAAGAGTGCAGCTTTCGTGTGCAATTTTTTTGATATGCCTCAAATGAAGTCAGCTTGTATAAAGCTGTTCAGTATGAAGGCTGCACTCTTTACCTTTAAAACTCATCTTGTTTTTTGTCGATAGGACACTCAGATCAAAAGATATTGACTTTTTACCATTGAGCTGATACAAATTTTATTAACCCTTTCGCTCATGATTTTTTTAAACTCAGCCTAAAAATTTGAAATTTTGAATATTGGTTACTTGAATTTATTTAAGATTTATGGAGTTTATTCCAAGTCAAAAAGTATTTCCATTTTTGAAAAATAGCATGTCCACACATGAGGACATTGTGAGATAACGGGGTAAAAAGACTGTGGGTTAGAGAAAAAATAAATAATGAGAACAATGATAATATTTATTCAATGCACATTATACATGATTTATATACTGTGGTACTCCACAAAACAATTGTTAATATTAGTCAAACATAAATGAACTTTGCATTTAAGGCAAGATGCACGAGATTTTCCCTTGCATCCGGGTTTCTTGCAACGCGAAGCATTTTTCAATTTATCAATAGAAGGTAAATGTCCTACATTGTCAAATCTTACTTCCTTCACTGGACGTACTTCAATGTTTTTTCTTTTGGGTGTTTTTGGTTCAGGCCTTATCGAAAGCGGTCGTCCTCTTTTTTTATTGACTGTTTTTTCTATAGCTAAAAGAACTTCAGCAATTTCTGCGCGAAAGTGCACCAAATCTAAGATTCTTTGCTTTGGTATTTGCAAATTTGTTGCTTGCCTACTATATTCTAGCCATGCATTTGTACAAGCTAAATCTATACCATGTGTGAACATTCGCCATGTTCATTTACGTGACCTAATAAAGGTCCTGTACAATGTTAGTAAGAAATTGAATTTGTCAACACCTCCCATTGACAAATTGTAATCCTTTATTACCTGTGGTCTATTTATTTCTATATAGGTCTTGTTTGTTTTGTTCCATCGTTTACACTTGTCGATCGTCCCAATTCCTATATAATTAGATGCCATTATTACAGGTTTGTTATCATACCACTTTGTCATGATTACCTCCCCATCGTTGCTGATTATTTCTTCTGCACTACCACGTCCATGGTTTTTCATTACTTTACCAGCAGAGAAGCTAGGGCTACTGAATCTATTTTGCCGTGCAGTACAAACGGCAAAGATATTTTTTTGGCGCAGAATAGACTATGCCATTATCCTCTGTGATGCGATCACACAGCTTCAAAACGACAGCTGCGCCTTGTCCGAAAACTATCATTTGTGTTTGATCCAATTCCGTTTTAGCTCCCTGATAAATTATAAAATCGAACATCTGCCCACTTTCACCGCAAATTGCAAATATTTTTGTTCCCCATGGATTTGGTTTGTTTTTTATATATTGCTTCACATTGAGTGATCCTTTGAACGGCACTATTTGTTCATCAATTGACAGATTTGTTTCCAATGGAAGTGACGGCAAACGGGCGCGTATTGTTTCGTACAAAGGACGAACTTTCCAAAACCTATCCTGATGCTCAACGTTATCTATTGTATCCACAAAATGTAAAGTTTGCCTCAAGGAGTAAAATCTATTTAGAGCCATACTCTCAGCAATTTTGGGCACTCGTAATTTTGCATCCCAATAAAATTGGATTCTAGGATAATGTAAATTTCCCATAAGTATATGTATACCAACGAAAATTTGCATTTCCTCTACATTCGTTGGGGAAAATCGTATTTGGTTGTGTACAGCATACAGGTTTGTAAACTCTGCCATACGTTCAAATATATCTCTTGTAAAGTACTTGCAGAAGATAGCATAAGGGCTCTCCAATTCTACAACTGGCGTTACATCTTCTACAAACCACTGGATGGTTGACTTTGGTACGCCATTTGATATCATCCTTAGGGGTAAGATGATTATTTATAAGGTAACCATGAACTCTGATCTTACCTTCAGAAAATGCCTGAGAAGTGCTTGGTCCTGCAGCGGCCACAGGGCCCACAGGCTCCACTTCTACTGCGAGAGGTTCATCTTCAATATTAAGTTCATCTGGACCACTATTTCCTGTTTGTAAGTTTACTTCTTCAGTTTCTCATGAAAATAAATAATTATTAGTTGTTTATATTACTTCAAAATAAATATTTTTACCTTCCAAATCTTCAAATATCTGCTCCAAAGCATCAATGTCATCACCGTCGTCTGACATATAGTCAATATCTGACAGATTTTCTATTATATTAAGCAGCTGCTCATGGGTCAAAGGTCGTTTTAAGTCCATGCTGGCTACTGAAATATTACAAATATATTTATTCCAACAAGTACTATGAATGGACTAGGTTATATTTACCTACTCAGAAGAACCCGTTTACTCACAGAGTCCACAAGTGAGGACGTCACTTTTCAGTAAGAATACAAAGCCAAAAATCAATTTATTCCATTTACAACTACGTATTCCACAAAAATGCACCTTTTCGAGCATATAATAATTTTTAAAACATGTGGGTGAGTCACCTAGTCTAAAAATAAATTACTGTTCTTTGCGCGGTATAGATATCTGCACAGTGGCCAGAATCTTCCTATAACTTTTCCGATCGTTTCTTCTACTTGCCAACAGATGGGGTCTAGTGCATGAATAAGGAATATTTAGAGGTGGACAACATGAGCAAACAGTCATACTCTTATAATTTCGTACAACTGAGCGCGTAGAAATGTATGTCCACATTTGTGGACGCCGTGAGTGAAAGGGCATTGATTTCGCGTGCGTAACTGATTTTCAAAATCGCCGATCGTTTCAATCGTTGTTTCTGAGAGATCGGTTCAATCTACACAAAAAATGCTAATAACGTTTTTGTTCAAAATTATCTTATTTATATTTTTTATTTGAAACATTTTTTTCTGTGGCGTACAGATTCTTGGTAAATCGATTTTTTCCGTATTTCCCCTGCTACGTTGGGGATTTTAGGGAAAAGCTCGGGGGTGAAAGTGGTAAACTTTTTTGCATCTTTGTTAAGGTCGATTCAGACACATCAGTCACGTCTCGTCACAGTCCTGGCGCCGAACCGAACAATCCGTCATACAAAATATTCTTTAATAGAAATATGGCGCCGGCATTCACATTCATCAGGCGACGAACAGTTTCCCAGCTGTCAGATAGTTGATAGTTCTGTGACCAAACAGGACCGGTTCGGCGCCGAGACTAGGACGGGACTGATGTGTCTGAATCGACCTTTAGCGTCCTAAAATTGACATTCTCGGCAAAATTCAAGTTGATTTTATGACTTGTACAGGTTCTGTGGCGTTTTCAACGACGACTGGAGTACAAGTTGATCTGGATTACGATTTATGGATTATGATAAGAATATTAAAGGAAGACCCTTTAATATTCTTATCATACTTTACTAACTTCTCTGGCGGTGAGACCCAGAACTATACAGGTGTTGCCATTTTGGTCTCACCAAAATTACAAAAGTCAGTTGTCGAATTTAAAGCTGTGAACGATAGGATAGTACTCATTAAACTGGATGGCAAACCACATAAACTTAATATCATACAAGTTTACGCGCCAACCAGCACATCAGATGACATAAAGATCGAGGAGTTCTACGAAAAACTGGATACCACAATCGCTAACGTACCAAATAAAGAACTTACTATAATATGTGGCGACTTTAATGCAAAAGTTGGCAACACTACACAAAATGACGACTTAAAGAATGTACTGGGAAAGTTTGGCATAGGGCAGAGAAACGAAAGAGGAGACCGTTTAATCGAATTTGCTATCACAAACAACTACTCCATCATGAATACTCGATTTAAACACCATGTACGTCGACTTTATACCTGGAAAAGTCCTGGAGATAGATTTAGAAATGAAATAGATTACGTCCTCACCAATATTCGCTAGAGATCGTCCATTTAAACAGTCAGATCATATCCAGGGGCGATATGCGGATCCGATCATACTCTCCTCGTAGCTAAAGTAATGCTTAAACTTAAAGCACCCAACACACAAAGAGAGATAAAGAGAATAGAACTAAGAAAGAAAGAAAACCTTCTACAGGAAGTACAGAAAAGTATGCCCTCTATTCGTAACGGAACATCACAAGAAATATGGGAGACTGTTAAACATTGCGTAACAACACCAGTGGATCGCTTAAAGAAAAATAATCCGGTGAAACGGAAACACTGGATAACAGATGAAACTCTTAAAATAATTGAGAATAGAAGAAATCTTTGTAAAAGTGGTGTACATAGTGAAAGGGAAAAAGCTAGTTTAGGAAACCTCAATAAAGAAATAAAACGAAGATGTAAGGCCGACAAAAAACAGTACTATCAAAGTATATGCAAAGAAATTGAGAGACATGGTCAGAATAATCAGCCGAGAGATCTATTTAGAAAAATACGCTACCTGACAAGAGACTTCAGAGCCAGAATTTGGGCCATTGAAGATAACACTGGAACCCTGAGAACAAACAGAGAAGACATAGCAGAGACATGGAGATCGTATTGCAGGGACCTATATAAAGATGATCAACGCCAAGAGCTTGTTAGCCAAATCTCTGAGGAGGTGGAAGAAGAACCTGATATACTCGAAAATGAAGTAAGACAGGCTATCAACAAGCTCAAATATAACAAAGCACCAGGTCCAGATATGATAACAGCAGAAATGCTTAAAGCCACAGAAGAAACCGGCGTAAAGTTACTTCATCTACTCTGTAACCAAATATGGCATTCCAAACAATGACCTGAAGACTGGACAAAATCTGCAATAACGACCATACATAAAAAAAAGGCAGCTTCCATAAATGCGACAATTATAGAACTATCTCTCTTATATCCCATGCCAGCAAGATAATGCTACATATAATCAATGAGACACTAAAAACATTCCTTCAAAGAGAAATTCCACAAGAGCAAACTGGATTTACCAAAGGTAGAGGCACTCGAGAACACCTGCTGAATATAAGACAGATAATCGAGAAATCTAGGGAATTCAACATCCCACTATACATCTGTTTTATAGATTACCGTAAAGCGTTCGACAGGGTCAAGTGGAGACACTTATGGCGAATACTAAAAGAAGTAGGCGTACCACAACATCTAATTACGCATATAACCGAACTATATGAACACACTACTGGATCAGTTAAAGTACTTGACACACTTTCGAACGAATTTCATCCAGAACGGGGTGTCAGACAAGGATGTATACTATCTCCACAATTATTCAACATATATGGGGAGTATATTATGCGAAGAGCATTTGAAGGATGGGAAAAGGGCATCTCAATAAATGGTCATAAACTAAACAACCTACGTTTCGCAGATGACACAGCCCTTCTTGCAAATAGTCAAGCAGAGCTGATAAAACTTATACGACTGATCGAAAACAAAAGTCAAATATTTGGTCTGCAATTAAACATATCAAAGACAAATATCATGATAGTGGATATACTACACGACAATCATCCACACATAACCACAATTGACCGGTTCGAGGTTGTGAGCTCATACTTATATCTGGGATCATTAATCACAAACACAGGGTCATTACAAGAAGAGATTAAACGTAGCCAAAAGTTGCCACAGCTAAAATGACCAAAATATGGAAGGACTGTCAAATTTCAAGAGCGATAAAGATGAGGTTGATCAACTGCTTAATATTCCCAATACTGACCTACGGATGTGAATCTTGGACTCTGAGACAATCGGAGAGAAGAAAGATAGACGCCACTGAAATGTTATGTTGGAGACGAATGTTATGAATTCCTTGGACCGACCGCAGAACAAATAATTCAATTTTAAGAGAGCTAAAAGTTAGCCAACGACTCTCTAGTAAAGTTCATCTCCAACAATTAAAATATTTTGGGCATGTTATGAGAGCAAACACAGAAAACATGGAAAGGCTCATAATACAAGGAAAGGTAGAAGGCCGAAGATCACGAGGAAGATCCCCAACAAGATGGATAGATCAAATTACAGGAATATGCCAAAGACCTATGCATGAATTAAAAGAAATGACCAGAGACAGAGATCTCTGGAGACGGACCATACACGACATCACGTCGACCACTACACTCCCCCTGGGGGGTCAGGATTGAAGAGAGAGAGATTAAAGGAAGAATTTGACCAATTGGGACTCAAGATAAATATGTGTAAGACCAAATACGTATTGGATCCGAGGTTGCAGATTTGAACTTAAGTTTAAAAGAAGAGACTATTAAGAATTGTAAGACTTTTAAGTATTTAATCAATGATATGCTGAGATGGTATGAAAAATATAAAAATGAAAATAGCACGGAGAAAACAAGCACGAAAGCATTCCATAGAGTGATATGGAACAACACTCTAAACAAAGAAAACAAAAAAAAAGATCGTTCAGAGCATAGTGATGAATATTACCCCATATGCAACGGAAGTATGGCCAATGATAACATCAATACGAAATAAAATAAGAACAGTTGAACTGAATTTTATGAGAAAATGTCTATAAATCGCCAGAGAGGGTAGACTAAGAAGGGGAAAATAGAAGTAAAATCATCAATTAAAAAAAGTTGGAAAACAGAGCCCTGTAGTGGTACGGTCATGTATAGAGAATGCCAGAGCACGGGTTGCTCAAAAGAATATTGGACTGGGACCTGCCGGGAAGAAGACGGAGAGGAAGCCCTGTTATAAGATGGAAAACGTACATAGGAAATGCAATGATAGATAGAGACCTCAGAGGAAGTGATTGGGAGAATAGAAGGATTTGGAGGATGAAAACGGCAAACTCCTAATGGAAAAAGCCAAAGAAAAAGAAGAAGCTGTTATAATTTAGCATATTTTTATGCACAACAAGCAAAATGTTGCACAAATTTAACAGACATCTTTTGATCTTTTATTAGGAAAATGCTCACACGAAGAATCACTATGACAATTACGCTTAGAATAATTAATAGAAAGGCTTAACTAAGTATTGTTCTGAAGCTATTTTCTTGTGACATTTTAAATTAATTACTATTTAATTGGGAATAAGCCACAATTAAAGATAAAAATACGTTTATTGACGTTTCAATTTCCACTTCGAGAAAAAAAAATTATCTTTAATTGTGGCTTATTCGCAGTTAAATAGTAAATAACTTAACTAAGTACATTATCAAAAACTCTAAATCTAACTAAAAAAAGTTAGGTTGGGATAGAAATCAGTGGTAGACAGCATTGCTATTTATTGTGTGACCGTTTTCTTCAAAAATATATGCAATGTGCTCATATAGCGGAAAACACCATATTAAGAAAACACACTAATTATGTACATTCTTAAAGTAATCATAATTTATTCTCATAATATATATACTAAGTTATTTTCTATGTGAAACCAACACAAAAGCTAACTAAAAATATGAAACCATTTCTCTCTTTATTTTATTACTGAACCTTGTATATACACATTGTTTTTTAGAGACATCTATTGTAAGTAATTTAAAATACGTCAGTTCGGATTCCTTGTAAATTTACTCATCGGGTCACTAAAAATAAACCATTAGATCGCTGTGTTTATTTTTTTACACAGAGAAAATAAATTTGACCCCGAAATCAGATGATTGTGAACTTTACATAAAGGAGTTTTCTGTATACATGTGACTTTGAATCATGTGGACAATGGGTTTGACATACATGTGGTCTATAATACAACCGTACAGAAGTCTGTATTCTGATAATACCAAACGAGATGAAATAAAACGGATAAAAAATAAATATGATTTAAAATTTTTTTAAAAACATAAATTCACTTTTAAAAATGTTTTGTAAGTTTTAATCAAAGAGAGCGTAGTTTGCTGACTTATTTTTTCAATGTTTAATTTTTACTGATTTATTTCTTCAAATTCATTTCAAATCTATACTCCTTCAAGTATTGTACATAAATTTTCAATTTATTCGAATTCTCTGTAGAAAAAAAGTTTCAAGCAAATATTAACTGCAAAATAAGTCAACTAGCCCCGGGTGCGAGTTTAGTTGACTAACGATCTGGGGTTAGTTGATTAAATATTTTCATAGTGATATTATAAGGGTAATAATAATAGTGATACAATCCAAAAACAAATGCATATGAAAAAAGTGATATTACTTTTGTTCGTGTATTTGATCTGCACTGTGTGCAATGCACCCAGTCATCAGCGCTAGTACTATTTCGATAGGGTTCTTCACATACTAAGCAATCAGTTTCACTCACACAAGATTAAAGGGATATCAAGGATATAGGGTCATGATGAACTGCAGACGTAGATGGAATTGGGCTTTCTTCCCGGAAAATAAATTTTCGAGCGTCTTTAATTTTCGCGTTCTTGTTGTCTTTCTTTTGGTTGCATGTTTTTCTTTTATGTGAACATCTATTCTTTTTTTTTCGCATCCTCTCTTAAAATAGCAGTTTGTCTTTTCTTCTGTTATTTCCTCGAATTTTGTCGAATACTTGCTTTTGGAAACGGCCGTACTTAAGGGGAAAGCAATATCGAACTTGCAGGTTCTATTTTTGTCGATGCGACTGTGTTTGCAGACAAATTTTCGTTGACATCTGGGAAATGTTCCAGAATTCTTTAGCTGGCTCCACTGTTGAAATATTTCTGTTGTTTTCGGTAGCATTTCCTTCTCCATTTCATTCAGAGGACATATCCCTGTTTTACTGAACCCAGCCATTATATTGGTTGGCGTAGCAGCTAGAGGCAGACTCAATTTTACAATGCCTTCATCTTCTTTGAGTGCCTCTCCTATCGGAGTTTGGATATCATTATGGCGATCCTAATTTTATTTACTGCTGTTTTGAATAATTCGTTAGTGGTAAAGCCAAACCACTCTGTTAAATTTCTCATCCAGGACATTCTTCTACGGCCTGGATTCTGCGTCCTTGGATTTTTCCTTGCATTATATTTTGTAGGAATGTGTACTTTTGTCCTCATCATGTAGCCTAAGTATTCAAGTTTTCTCTTTTTTATATTCAGTATAACTTCTGGATCGTTATTTATTCTGCGTATTACCTCTTCATTATTAATTTTATCCACATAACTTAGTTTTAGTATACGGCGGTGGCACCACATCTCAAAGCTTTCAAGATTTTTAATATTCCTCTGTTTAAGAGTCCATGCCTCAACACCAAAAAGCAAAGTACTGAATAAATAGCATTTTAACATTCTAGTTCGTAGATGAATACTAATATGATAACAAAATAATTTTTTCATTTTTATAAATGTAGACCTGGCACTTTCAATACGTCTTTTTATCTCGTGATTTTGGTCACCTGTTTCATTAATGAGGGTTCCCAAGTATTTGTATTCGCTTACTTTTTCGAGTTGGGTACCATTTATTGCGATTCTAGTGTCATGTATTGGATTCTTATTGAAGGTCATATATTTGTTTTTTTTTTCGATGTTCATCTTTATGCTACAATGCTAGGAACATAATAATCTGGATCGACAGAGTTAGAAATGAAGAGGTCCTTAGATGCCTGAACCAAACAACACAACTGGTCAGTATAATAAAGAGACGTAAGCTAGAATAGTTCGGTCGCATTATAAGACCCTAAAAAATATGAACTTTTACATCTGATCATTTAGGGAAAGATCCAAGTTAAACGTGGTCCTGGTAGGAGAAGAACATCGCGGCTGAAAAATATAAGACAATTTAGGACAAATCGACTATATGACCATTTAAAGCTACTGTCAATAAAGTCACAATAGCGAATATGGTAGCGAACATAGCTGAATCCATAGCTGGTTTCTCTGCTTTTATGTTATTTAACCATCATTATTAATATCCATTTTGATTATTTTTTGGCAAAAAGTGTTTCATAAAAATGGTACCCAACAATCTCTATGATATTGACTATTCTTAACTGCACACTTACACATAATTTGTCTATTTATTTTGAATTAGCAAAATATTTCAATTACATTTTCTTCTAATGTCTTCAACGTTGTGTATAAATGAATTGACACAAAATAGAAATAAAGAATGGAATAACCACATAAGCAGAATGGGGGAGACCCGTGCCGTCAAAATCGCAAGAAATGTCACCAGTCGGCAAAAGAATTATCGGACGACCGCGCAAAAGATGAAGTGACATTTCATAGATGTATTAATCTGCCAGTGAACAAGCAAAATTGCTTATCAAGATGGAGAAGAAAGAAGAAGAAACTATTTCAATATCTTATCCACACCGTTTTTCACGAAAATTTTGCGTTCTGGAAATTAATACTCGACTCACTAATTACTTTTACATCTGTATCTAAACAATTTTCGATCATTTTTACTTTTCCCAATTAATATTTTTTATATTTTATTTTCAACGGCGACCTGAAGCGTGTTACAGTAGCCGGGCAAGTCTCACAAGACAGGAGTAGATGGGACAAGCTGAGGGAGACTATGTCCAGAAGTGGAAGCGTACAGGTTGATGATGATGATATTTTCTTTTAAATCAAAGCTTTCTCTTTTCTTTACTCCTTTTTTTAAATTTCTTTAAGTAGTATATTACATTGGTAATTAACTTTATTCCTTACTTATTTTTTAATATGTTATAATTATATGTATATAATATACTACTACTATTGTCTTTTGTTTCAGGTAAGTCAATTTCGCAGTTACGACTGTAGTGCTAACGTATTTGTAAGTTCTGGATCTGTATTTTGGTGTCCTTTGGAAAACAATAGATACATGATATTTGGAATATCAATTACTTACAGTAAGTACCAGATTTTTATGTAAATTCCTAAGGAAACTGAATAAATAAATAGGGCTACTGGAAAAATAAGGTTTAGGAAAATAACGAATGAACTTATATATGAGCTTTTTTTAGAAACAGCAAAATTATTGATAAAGGAAACTATATTAGTAATCATCAAAGAAATCATATATGTTAAAATCTGTACTAAACGAGATCATAAAAAATTTAAACATTATCAATCTGTAACAATAAGATCGCAGGGTATTTTATGATTGCCACAATTAGGATATGTAGTGGATTTATTTAAATCTGTATATGTATTTTATAAAAAGTTGTTATTCCGTGAATAAGTTAATATACAGTCTGTCCCAAACCCTTTTTTCAGTGCGTCACTAATTTTGACGTCATATAGGATTTTAAGAATGTCGAGAATTATTGCATGACATTTTAGTTAAATCTGACAGTTGCAGGATCGGCTAAATGTGAAAAGGTTATTTTTTTTTTAAATGCATAGCAGTTTGTCATAATTCTGTTCTATTTTATACATTCCAAGCAAAGTGCTTAATTAGCTAAGATTTGTTTATGGATTTATTATTATTTATTACAAACACACAGGCATATTGCAATGACAATTGCAATTGCAAGGCATCAAAGTAAACATTCCTGTGATAAAATAACATCGATTTAAATCAGTCATATTTGGATAAGTAATTTTCTGATAAGTTTCTGTGGCAGCCAATAGTTTAATTTTGTGAAGATTTGTCATTAAATAGTGGAAATAGTTTAAATAGTGAAGCAGTTGATTTTTGAGTTATTCTACCAGATTTGGTGTGCAAATGAAAGAAGGTTATAAAGTTTAGTTAAAAAAACAATATAAATAGTTTAAATAGTGAAGCCGTTGATTTTTGAGTTAATCTACCAGTTCCGGTATCCAGATGAAATCGTGTTAATGGAGTTTAGTTAAAAAACAAGATACCGAATGTAAGTTTACCTTCTTTTTTATGAATAACAAAAATGAATATTATATTTCAAACAATCCATAATCCCATTCAGAATCTGATTCTTTAAAATCAATGATTACACTAGATATATGGCTGGTATCAATTATATCTTACATTTCAAGAAAATGTCGTGGTTCTAAAAAGAACCGTTTTAATACATATAAATATACATGACGGTATTAGTTTAAGATATTTTCTCAATATCATTCCGGAATTCACAATCTGATTCGCGAATGACAGAAACTGATAATAAAGATAACTCAGCCTCTTTTTCTAATTGAAACTAATTTAATAATTTTAATATTAGTCTTTGTTCATTCTCGGTATATCTCGGAATATTTAAAATATTTTTATGACTATAAATACAAAATTTAATTTTCACTGTAGGTAAAATGTCTGAAAATACTAACCTGGAACGGCAATTATCATTTTATCAGTTGACATTGTGAAAGTACTGTCACTGTCATTATCAAGATCATCTGTGTCAAATTATATTTATATGCACAATTGATTGGATATCTATTTAGCGTATTCTAAACTCCAACCAATTACACGTTCGTAAGTAGAATTCGCTTTAATATGCGAATACCCGTGACCGATACCTAATTTTCTAAGTTCTATGTATAATAATCAGAGACTCACGTTTTTTTCTGTCACTTCTAGCTTAATGCGTTAGAGAGAATTCGAACAACTATAACGCACTGAAAAAAGGATTTGGGACGGACTGTATTTATCTTCTTTGAGTATTGTCATTTAGTACAGGTTTGTAACAATAGTGACACGATCAGTGGCCTAATCACTGATGTTTTTCGACAAACTGGTTTTTGTATTCCTTTTATTTTTTCTTCTATTATTAATTTTAGTCAGTAGTTAGTAGTTATACATGTACCAGGGGGGTCCTTTTTATCATCATCATCTTTGGCACGACAATCCCTTGTGGATCCTGGTCTGTTCTAAGATTCGTTGCCATTTTATTCAGTTTCTAGGGACGTGTTGCCATCTGCTGATTTTTAGTATTCCTAAGTTGATCTCAGCTCCAACTCCATCTAACCACCTAATTCCCGGTCGGCCTATGCCTCTTGTTCTTACATATGATCCTGTGTTTAACATTATAGCAATCGTGTTGCCTTTGTATTATATGTATGCTTCATCCAAGTCGCTGTGTTTTAATGAAAGTTACGACGTCTGGTTGTTATAGTACTGTTCTTTTGCCATCGTGGTAAGCGGCGTTGAAGTCAACGAATAGATGAGTTTCAATGTTAAATTCTAATGTTTTCTCGATGATCTGTCTGTCTTATTGAATGAATCTGGTCAAATATTGTTTAATCCGGCTTGGTATTTTGAGACCATTCACAGTGCATATCATTTTGCCAGACAAGAAAGAAAAGTTTATGTGGTGTTCGTAACAGGGCGTCACCACCAGTCTTATAAAATCAGTTCCGAGTAATTAATTATGCTTAAGCTTTTTATTCTGATTCAATTCTGATTCTGATTTCAATTCTGAAATCTGAAATCATAAATTCAATTAATCATCTCAAAACAAATAAAAGCCCAGGTCCAGACGGAATATACCCAGAAACGTTCAAATTAATCAGCGAAGAAAATATCGAATTATTTGTCCTTTTATTCAATCGCATTTATGATACAGGTAAAATACCCCAAGATTGGCTGGAGTCAATATTCATCCCACTACCAAAAAATCCAAACCCACAACACTGCAATGAGTTCCGTCTGATAAGCCTTATGAGTCATGCAGTAAAAGTCTTACTAAAAATCGTACATAATCGTATCTATAGAAAGTGGAAACAATCATCGGAGACGATCAGTTTGGATTCAGAGCCGGCATGGGAACGAGAGAAGCCCTGTTCAGTTTACTAGTTCTCGCCCAAAAATGCTACGACCAACAGAAAGATATATTTATATGCTTTATAGACTTCGAATAAGCATTTGATAGAGTAAGACACGACCTATTATTAGAACGTTTGCAATAAGTCGGTTTAGATGGAAAAGACATCAAATTCTTAAAAAACTTGTACTAGAACCAAAACGCCAGAGTTAGGATCGAAGGTTCCACATCCGCAGAAGTAGAAATTAGGAGGGGTGTTAGACAAGGATGTGTTCTGTCGCCTCTGCTGTTTAATCTTTACTCCGAGCTTCTATTTAAAGAAGCATTGGAGGATTCCAAGGATGGAGTCAAGGTGAATGGCGTAAATATCAACAGTATCAGATACGCCGATGATACCGTGTTAATTGCGGATTCCGACTCAGGTCTACAACGACTCATCGACAAGACCAACTCGACCTGTGAGCAATTTGGTATGAAAATAAACATTAAAAAAACCAAAGTGATGTCAATCCGAAAAAACCAAAACGTACCTCAACCTTGCACAATAAATGGGCACATCTTAGAACAGGTCAATAGATTTAAGTACCTGGGATGTTCGATCGATAGTAGCCTAAATCCTGATCAAGTCTTTGTTTATCAAAATGCTACGTCTGGTCAACTCTTCTATATGCAGTTGAAACGTGGACCCTTAAAACATCAACCGTAAATAAATTGGAGGCCTTTGAAATGTGGATCTACCGGAGAATACTCAAAATTTCATGGACATCGCATACCTCAAACGAAGAAGTGCTGCATAGAATAGGCAAGGAAAGAGAACTTTTTAACACAGTAAAAGTTAGAAAAACATCATACCTAGGCCACATACTGAGAAATAATAAGTACCAATATGCCCAACTTATAGTGAAAGGAAAATTAGGGAAAGAGAGGCCTAGGAAGGAAAAGACTATCGTGGCTCAGAAACATCCGACAATGGACAGGGCTAAATTTTGAACAGCTAATAAGAACAGCTGAAAATAGAGAAGAGTTTAAAATTGTAGTAGCCAACCTCAATTGACGAGAGGGCACTTTAAGAAGAAGAAGCTTTTTAATGGCTTGGTCAACCTCCTCGATGGTAAACAGATTCCAATAATTTCGATGTGCTAGTGTGTTACCTGCTTCTTCGATATGGTCTCCATTCTAACAGCTCCCTATTCTTTGCTTATTTTGTTTAGATATCTGTTGCTCTTTAGTGCTTTCTACCTAACTTTTCCTCAAATTGCCTCTTTTGTTCTATGTAATCTTTTTTCTTGTCTTCTTAGGGTGTGGTATTTCTTCTTTGTTTTCCTTGTGGTTCCTGCTTGATTTGTCTTTAGGTATGTTCTATTTTTTTTGGCGTTCCTTGTCAAACCATTCGTTTTTAATTGGTTTCGTTTTTCCCAATATATCCGTTTTTTTTAGTTCTTATGTTTCTGCATTTTATCCACAATTCCTCCACATTTTTCCACTTTTCCAAACTCTCCATTTTATCCATTTGTTTCCTACACTCTCTCGCAACGGTTTCAATGTGCAGATTATCTACATAGGCCGTTTTTATCGTTAATATTAGTCTTAATATATCGTTCACGTTTTTCCCCTTATAATAGAACTGGGTGTATATTAGATTGCTGTTCCGGAATTATATTGACACAATTGTAAAATTTTGAAAAATTACTTTATTGTATTGGAGGGATCAAAACTGAATTTTCTACATATTTGTAAATTATCCTAATTGTACTTACGGATCTCGCCATGACAGAGGATTTCGTAAGTACAATTATGACGATTTACAAAATATATAGAAAATGTTGTTTTAATCCCTCCAATACAATAAAGTCATTTTTCAAAACCTTATAATTGTGTCACTATATTTTCGGGAGAGCGATATGATTTAAGAAATCGGTAGTTATTGTTTAAATTGAAAGATAAATCACATAGTAAATTCCGCATTTTTGAACGTTCTTGGATTGTTCAATTCTTGTTAATATTTTTCGTAATCCAAAAGTAGTATATAGTTTTAATATATATATATATAGTCGCTTGTGTGTTGATTTTTTAGGGCTATGACTTTTTTGTCACGTTAATTTTAATGCCCAATTGACCTCATGTGTCTACAAGTTTATTCAGTACATATTACAGAACTTCTAACTTGTCGTGACATAATAACCGTATCATCCACCTAGCATGCTATTTAGTACCCTACCGTTGATTTTGAATCCACCCTTAATATGGATTAACGCTGCCAAGAACATGTAAACAATGTCGGTGCTAAAATACAACTTTGTCTCATTCCTTTTCAATGGGCACTATTTACATTTCCACTAAACATTTTGTTAATACATTATACATCTTGCCTATTTAATGCAGTTGTAATAACGAGAGTAGTACAGTGTAAAAAACAGTCGAAAGATTTGATTTCACGTTTAGAGCTTCTACATTGTCGCTCTGAGGAGTCCTGATAGGACGAAATAGGTGTGAGCGAAATAGTGGAAGCACTATACTGAAATAAAATCTTAACTGTCTTTTCTCTAATGTGGTTTGGTTCACTCTGTAAATGTAATGACTGATGTCAGCATATTTCTGAACTAGAATTGATACACTAGATAATGCTTCTGTTGTTCTTACGATATAACTATTTGGGCCTGCCTCATTCTCATTTTTAATGATGAATTCTGGACTCTAATACAGGGTGTTTCAAAAAGGTATGTCATAAATTAAATCACGCATTCCGGGGACAAAAATATATTGATTGAATCAACTTATCTTAGTACAAAAGTGTACACAAAAAAGTTGCAGCCCTTTTAAGTTACAAAATAAAAATTGTACTAAATCCCCCTGAACTTTTTAGTACGTTCAAATCAAATAAATTTTGTGGCATCATTAGTTTAACACGTTATTTTCACTTTTTTCAAAAATCAATTTATATTGAGTTACGGCCATATTTTCATTAAACTTTAAAAAATTACGTGCAACTAAATAAATGGCTTAAATGAATTAACAAGTACAAGAAACGTCTATAACCTCTATAAATATGGTATTACAAAAAAAGCCTTACAAAAAAAATGCAATTATTTTTTTTCATCGTTTTTAGAATGTACAATATCCGAACATTCATTCATCAAATTTGGATGTTGATGTGGACATTAAAAATATTTTTATTTTATTTATAAAAATACGTCAAACCATTGTTGTATACGGGCGCCTTCATACAAAATAACTTGTTCTGAAAACCCATATTTTTAAAATCATTTACCTCGCACTACCTCGAAAAATATTGGGTTTAGCAAAAAATTACTTTCTATAAACATTATAGACCAAAAATCAGAGAACACGTGGGTTTTTTTAGAATTTCGATTGGATAATTAGTTTAAGATAAAATTAAATAAATCGAACGGGATGTCACGACGGACAGTGCTGAAGGCAGAGATGCGAGGAAGGGCGAGATTCCTGTGCCAAAGTCAACCGCAAATCGACTCTATTGATGACGATGTTGTTATGGTCGTTTTTTCATTGTGATGCTGATTATAAGAAGAATGAATACTGCTAAATAGCGTAAATAGTGACTTCTTTGGCTTGTTTTGTTGTCAGAACACTTTTAGAATACTATGTGTTAAGTGATAAAATATATAGTAGTATTTATGTTATCATAATAGGTATTGTTGTATATCTTTAAGGTTGGATACTTATTATTTCTATTATTAAATTATTAATATTATCCAGATTTAGCCATACGGCTTGCACTCCCTCAAAGGCGAAAATTCACTTATCTCAGATACTTACGATATCAAAAGGATTGAGCTCTGGTGGGACTCTTTCTGTGTTATCGAGCCCTAGGTGACTTAGTATGTAGAGGTATCCCGTATCCCCAAAAATTTTCGTACAGATTATTGTTATTATTATAAAGCTTACTAAGGACTTAGTAAAGTGGTTAAAGTTCAAAAGCTTGGAATATACACATCTAAAATGGCATCGGTTTTCCTTGGTAATACATTTCTGATTCAAGAACAAAGGATAGTAATAAAAACAATTAAATCTATGTATTTACCTATTTCTTACTCACTAGATATCTTATGTTAGTTATCTTATTCTAAGTCAGACTCTTCAGTATTCTCAGAAGAACTAACATCTTCTACGGTTAAAATTGTTTCACGTATATTACCTTTATTGCCACATTTCGCCTGGGTCACACATTTACAAAAACCAATGCATTTGATCTGTTTCCTTTTACACGAGCATTGGGGCCCTGTACAATCTGAAAATTATAAAAAAAAGCTAATATAATTATTCTTCACATAAAAAGGCAAAAGTTGACTCACCTTTTTTACATTTACAACTATTCAGAATATATGTATCTTTCGTCAACATGGGTTCCGTACTTAAAACTGGTACCAGCTCTCCATTTTGTTTACTCCAGCCACTTAGCAACGGATTTGGCAGACATGGTCTTGGTGTCGCACTACATAGCCATATTTTCGTCTGGAAGTGTATACGAAGGTAGTGTTGCCTCAGACTGTCTAAAGTAGGAGGCAGTTTATGAATAGGTTTCGTAGTGGCCAAAATACCTCTTAGAGTATTAATACACTTAATATTGTCGTTAGGTGTGTAAAGAAGAATAACAGATTTAACAATATCATATCATCGAAAACATCTGTGCTCAAATATTCTTCACTTCCCACTCTAGATAGGAGACTATAATTTAATAGAAATACCTTCCAATATGAAAGGCTGGTCAACATTTCCTTAGGGAGTAATCCATAGAGAGTTCGTGGATACCTATAAATCTTTCGTTGTCCTTTGTTCCAACCCCCATCTAAACTTCTGGAGTTTAAAATGGGCACATCGGTAACTTTACAGTCGACTATACATTTTGTATATCCCTCCATTTTTGCTGACAGAATGTGTAATATTATTCTGGTATCGGCCTCTTTATGTGATGAGACTAATATTTCAGAATTCAAACCAAAATTTGTTTTGTAATGTAAAACGTCGCAAAATCCTCTGCTGGATACGAAGTGAGCGGTACAATTTGTTAAGGAATATTTAACTAGCTGATTGCTTACGAAGTGTGTAAGCTGGTTTTTATTAAAAACTCAATTAATAAATGAATTCCATTTTTGAGGTAATACTGTATCCGGACCTTCAATTAACCGTTGTATTGATTCAATTTTGGCGCCTCTCTTTTGTCTCGTGCAGTTTTTTATGGAAGATTCCTTGTAGTGATCCAAAACAAAATCGATCCTTTTAGCGCTGTAGGGGTTCTTGAACACTATTGATTTCAAAATTCTTGCATAGTCGTCAAATGTTTTGGCATTTGATGGTTTGCCAACGGCTTGAATCAATCCCATACCATCAAAAATGTGACACGTTTTGTGATTTTGTAACAACTGTAAACTGTTCTATTATAGAACCTAAGGCAGATTTATTTTATGGTATCGATAAAACTCCTGCTGGTACAAGTGACATTGGATATGCTGTCAATTCATATTTGAAAATATCCTCATAATATTTATGTCTCTTTCAATCGCCTTGGTTGCTAGTATTTTTTTGTAAAAATTCTTGCTCAGCTTGAATAATTTTCTTCTTTTCAGAGACAGTTTTATAGGTACCTGCGCGACGAAGTGTTGGAAGATTATTCTCTTTTCTATGCTGATAAAAATTGGGAGTTCCAACAGTAACAATAAATTTTGCTAGGCTCTCTTTTTCATTTTTTTTTTGTATATTTAGTAAGGATGTTTGAACATTTGGCGATGCAATCTCATTAGCTGAAATTACGAGAAGACGATCTACGCTTTTTAAAAATACATTAAATCGTAAAAACTGATCATGTAGTTTTTGTACAGAATATTCATCAATTTTCATCCGTTTTTTTCTACTTTCTACGTTTTGACTGAAGTGGTTGCTTAGGTCTCATGATGCACGAAATTCATCTACCATCATGCCAATCATATTGTAGCTTAAAAATCATTCGTCTAGTTTTGTGCTGGTTTTAGTAAATCACACGATTCCTCCTGCATCTTTTGAGTTTGTATTTATGTGTTTAAAGCTATATCTACAAATAGTTGGTAAAAGTTTCTGTTCAAACTTTTCACAACAAAATTTCCTCTAATAAAGTCTTCATGAAATTCTGGATACTTATCAGCAAATTTGTACATGTCCAACAAATATAATGTTCCCCAAAAAGAATAGTTCATGGCCAAATGCAAAGAAGTAAGGATGCATTTTTCGAAAACTAGAACAAAAATGTATTCTCCAGTTTCCGCGTCCTTTAACAAACTGAAAAGGAAATGGACTTTATGGAAAAAAACATGCCTTAATCTGATTTTTGACTCAAGTTCACTGTCAGACCTGCTGCTTTTCGTTAAATCCGTTTCTAGATGAAAAAAATATTTACTTTAATATTAAGTAGATATTTAATATTTTATTATAGCAATAAGCTAATTAATAACTTTTAATAATTTAAAACTTTTAATATTAAAAATCTCAGCTCACTGGATTTCGCGCTATTAGTAAAAAATAATGCACAATGATGCACTTTCGCAATAGAATATACAACACAACAGCGTTTCAATGTAAAATCGACCCTAACAACATCGCCATCACTAGAGTCGATTTGCTTTGACTTCAGATTAGAAATCTCGCCCTTCCTCGCATCTCTGCGTTCAGCACTGTCCGTCGTGACATGCCGTTCGATTTATTTAATTCTTTCTTAAACTAAGTATCCAATCGAAATTCTAAAAAAACCTACGTGTTCTCTGATTTTTGGTCTATAATGTTTATAGAAAGTAATTTTTTGCTAAACCCAATATTTTTCGAGGTAGAGCGAGGTAAAAGATTTTAAAAATATGGGTTTTTAGAACAAGTGATTTTGTATGAGGGCGCTCCATATACAACAATGGTTTAACGTATTTTTATAAATAAAATAAAAATATTTCTAATGTCCAGATCAACATGAAAATTTGAGGAATGCATTTTCGGTTATCGTAGATCCGAAAAATGACGAAAAAAAAAATTAGCACTTTTTTTGTAAGGCTCCCCACCACTCCCCTCCCGCTACGATTTTTGTTCGACCAAGTGATTTTGCACTAGAAAGATATTAGAAACAAAAAAAAAATAGGTTTTACATTTTAGCAACAAAGTGCCCACCAAAATCTATTCTAGAAGCCTTTTGCCAGTCTATTTACTCTACTATAAGGAAAACCGAATGCGCTGAAAAATTGTATTTTTCTAACGAAATTGATTTGCAGCTTCAACTATTCTAACCCTCAATTGTTGTTCGTCCTCTATTGTTACGGAATACACTTTCTCTTTCATAAACCCCAAAAGCAAAACCTTAAGACCTGGACCTGGTGTCCAAGAAATAGGTGTGTCACGACACCTTCCAATCCACCGATCAGGATACTGCCTGCAAAGGTATTCGCGGACTTCATTACTGTAATGCGGTGGAGCGCAATCTTCGTCGGTCCAAATGTGCTCGTTATGATGGTTTGTTATTCCATTTCTACTGAAGGTAGCCTCGTCGGTAAACAAAATAGTATATATTTTTAATAAAATTAACATTTCGAGTGTTTTCCACAACCAATCGAAAAATCCTTTTAGGATAATCTTTAACCAGTAACTGTTGAACCGCTATTAAGTGATAGGGTTTAAGCAACTGATCCTTCAAACGCCTCCAAACCCTTACGTGAGGAACATTTAGTTGAGCAGCTATTGTACTTGTACTTGTTCCAGGGACTTCTTCAATGATTTCTAAAATGTCTTTATCAGTTGCATCCATTATTGGACGACCACTATTGCGGTTGCAATGTACCCGTTTCCCGTAAACGACGATCAATGGTCAGAAATAATCGTCTATCGGGTGTATTTCGATTGACTTGACATTCACCCATTCCATTCCTTGACATTCACCTACGATATTCCCGATAGTTTATTGAAATCGTAATTTAATCTGATCCAACTGACCCATGTGTTATGTGTTAAACTAATGTTGCCACAAAATTCATTTCATTTGAACGTACTCAAAAGTTCGGGGAGATTTAGGGCTGCACACCCCCTTAATTTTTTTCAGTGCGCTTAGATTTGTGTTGTTTCTTTTGTATGAAAAATGCTTTTAGAACAAGAAAGTAACGTGTCCATTTTTATTACAAGCCAAGTAATATTTTTTAGTCAAGTAGTTTAGGAGATAATGCAAAAAAAAACAATTTTTATTTTGTAACTTCAAAGGGCTGTAACTTTTTTTGTGTACACTTTTATACTAAGATAAATTGGATTCAATCAATTTATTTTTGTCCCCGGAATGCGTTTTAATTTATGACATACCTTTTTGAAACACCCTGTATTTAATTTAACATTTCAATCACTTGATTAATCCCTCTTAAAAGTTTGACACCATTATAGACAATAATATTTAATAATCCTTACTGTAATTAGGAAAAAATAATATTCGATGGTAATATTTTCAGTTTCATTAATAATGGACCACTCGGTATATTGAAAACGTTTAATTTTCTATTAATGTTCATTAAATGCATCGTTGGTATTTTTTAACTAATTCCGTGGTCATTTTCAAACTCTCCCAAGAGGCTTTAATTGAAACAACCAAGGTCTTTCTTGTTCTTCTCTCTCGAACTAGTAGTAACTCACGTGCTCGAGTGTCACGTCGAATGCCGTCATCACCACCGCGAAGCGTCCACAGCACAGTGCCAAGCAGTCTCGCGATCCTCATGAAACCGTCTCCCAACACTGTAATAACCGCGGCGGCAAGTGGGGAACAACCAAACTCTACCTTCTATCTACTATCCTATACCCGGAGAGTTCAGTTTATTATTAAACGTATTCGAGGTCCGATAGATAACGAATAAGTATAAAGAAACTTGCCCAGTATTGTAAGTTATCGTCAGTGTCGGATAGTGTGTGTTAAATAATGTGATAGTTGGAGTTGACTACCGTCCTACTCACTATTTTAGGCCAGTAGTTTTGTATTGTACAGTTTCGGTCATATTTGTATTTACTACATAATTTCTAATTTTAAAATATTGTATAATCATTGTGTAATGTTTTATATTTTAATTACTTATTTATTATTAATTTGAGTTTTCGTATAGGCCTAAGTTGACGAAGATACAGCAAAGATGTATTTTTTAAATGTGTGATATTTTTTCTTTCGGAGCTTTCGGCTTCAGGCCGGCAATGTAGGTTGTTATTAAAATTTACAAGAAATGTGTTAAAAGTTTAAAAGCCAAGATATACGTAAATTTAACAATTTTGGTTACAATAGGCTTTGTAAATTTAACTCTTATTACTATTTTAACTGTTAGACAAGAAACCCTTGCCAAAATACAATATTATCATAAACAATCTATACTATTCACTTATCTTTAAAGCAATCTCAAAGTAAGTGACATCTGTAACCACTTTTGATTCTAATATACTCACTAAAATCCAGTTTTATTCCAATGTGTGTACTAATATCTAGAAATTACATTTGATCTTGATATTACTATTCACTTATCTTGAAAACAATCCCAAAGTAAGGGACATCTGTATCCACTTTTGATTCTAATAAACTCACTAAAATCCAGGAACTAATTCCGATCTGTTTATTAATATCTTAAACATTACATTTGATCTTGATATTACTATTCATTTATCTTGGAAACAATCCCAAAGTAGGTGACATCTGTATCCACTTTTGATTCATATAAACTCACTAAAATCAAGGAACTAATTGGAATCTTGTGTATAATATCTTAAAACATTTTCATATACACTTGATCGTGATATTCATACAGATCTGTTTTCTGATAATATTCTTTATATATGATGATTCCACTCTATTTTCCGGTTTTTGGTCCTCTGGTTTATGTGCATCTCGCCTAACGCGCTTATTACGTTCTTCATTTTATTCTTATTTCGTTCTTATTTAGCCTTATCGTCTTATTCAGCTATTTTACTTCTTCTTTTAAATTTTTCATAGCTAGACAATTTGATTCCTAAATATTCCATTTCCACTACTTGTTCCATTATTTTCTTAATAATAAACAATTTAAAATCTTCTCGATTCCAATCAGATAATTGTCATCTTAATTTTGATATTGACACCATCTCCGTAACATATTATCTGGATTTTCTTCCTTATATCTTCTTTTATTATTTTATCCATGATATGAGTTGAATATTAACGGACTTGTATAATGCCTGTTTCATAAAAATTGATTGCATCTCCCACCAATGTTACTCACTACATTCTCTATTGTCTACTAAATTTATTGATGCCTGTGTCATATAGAAGGTTTTTCTTTAAACTAACATAAAAATATTTAAATTGCTATTATAAAACTAGCATACTTTGCTAATTAATTTTTTTCATATTTTTGGTAATAAATTTATACCCCGATAATAATTAGAGGATCTCTCGTACAGTTGAGTCCATGGTTCTTTACCCGTGTGTCATTTAAAGCATACAAAATAAATCGGAAATTTATTCCACGCAACAACAAGTGAAAGTGGCTAAGCTTCGATCACGGATTCTTCTTCTTCGCGTGCCATATCAGAACTATCCGACGTTGGCGATCACCATTGCGAAGGCTTCTCGATCTTTTGCAATATGAAATAATTGTCCTTCATTTGGTATCTGAGTCAATTCACGAATGTTTTTAACCCAGAAACTTGTTTTCTTCCTACACCTCTAGGGCCCTCTATTTTGCCTTTAAGGATCAGTTATAATATATTATGTCGACTTCCCCTTACTATATGTCCCAGGTAAGCCATTTTTGGATGTTTAGCAGTTCTCTATCTTTGTTGACGCTCTTTAGTACTTCTTCATTAGTTTTCCTTGCTATCCAAGGTATCTTCAGCTTTCGTCTATGCATCCACATTTCCAATGCTTCAATTTTGTTCACGATTGATACTTTTAGCGTCCACACTTCTGCACGATACAAACGTACGGACCAATGGCACTTAACCATTCTTTGTCTTAGTTATAAATTAAGATGATTATTGCAAAGAAATGACTTCATTTTCATACAAGTAGTTTTAGTCATTGCTATTCTACGTTTTATTTTTGTCTGGATCTAGTTGGTCCGTTATCACAGTTCCCAAATATGTCCCCAAATATGTTCCCAATATGTATTTTGTGAACTTTCTCAACTTTAATTGAAGCTCCGTTTAATTGAAGCTTTGCATCGGGATGTGGCTCATGACCAAACACTAAAAATTTGGTTTTGTTTGAGTTTATTTTAATGCCCATTTCCTATCCTACCTCGTGAATACGATCAAGCAGAATTTGGAGACCTTCAACATTATCTGACAGGTGTTCCCCATTGATTTTTATTCCATACGGTTGTCTCTTAAGTAGCTTTTTAAATAATTGGCCCAGTAAACATTGAACAATGTTGGCGATAAAATGCAACCTTGTCTGATTCCTCGTTGTGTGGAGATTTCATCGGTGTAGTTATCTCCAATTTTTTCGATTGCAGTTTGATTCCAGTACAAAATTTTTATGACACGAATATCCTTGTCATCTATTTTTCGATTTATACGATATTTTTCAGTATTTGCATCAATTTTACATGCTTTACTTTATCGAATGCAAATCTGTTGTGAAGTATTCTTAGGAAAATTTTAAGAGTGTGGCTCATTAGGCTAATTAATCGATATTCTTAGTATTTTCTTGCATTGTATTTTATGGGTATTGCGACAGAGATGGATTTGAGCCAATCTGTGGGAATCACTCCGGTGTTATATAAGCAGCACCGAAAACACATATAAACGTAATATTCTTATTTATAGTTGCAAACTAAGGTCTCTACTGCATGCATGCATAATACTTTTCCCATCTTATTAAATTTTGCTCCAGCTTGTCCAATCCTCATTTTTATTTCTTCTGTATACTCGTTATTTTCATTAATAATTGTACCAAGGTATCTGTATTTTTTACTTTTTCTATTGGAACCCCTCTTATGTTTAAAATGTCTTGTTGTGTTTGGGAAATTGTCATAAATTTTGTTTTATTAGCATTAAGCGTTAGTCCGTTTTCTACACTAAAATTTACTACATTATCTAAGAGTGTCTGTAGATCTTGTATTCTGTATATTCTCTGCAATTAGTATAGTATCATCGGCATATCTGATATTGTTGATGGGTCTGCCGTTGACTTTTATTCCAATTGTTACATTTTCGAGTGATTTTTTAATTATTTTTTATCTCACATTTCATCCGAAAGTTCTTTGCCTACTCTGTCTTTTGCTATTTGGTTAAAGTAGAGATGAGTTATTATTCTTAATTCTTTTTTGTCAATGTGTTTATCTTTAAGTAACTGTATAAAACGGTTGTGTCGGACCTTATCGAACGCCTTATTGTAATCAATAAAACAAACATAGAGTGGTTGGTTTACATCCATACATATTTGCATGAGGACGTTAAATCAAAATAATGCCTCTCGTGTAACTATGGCATTCCTAAATCCAAATTGGGTTTCAGTGATGTCTTGTTCCACTTTTCTGAAAATTCTTAAATGTATAATTTTAAGAACATTTTTAGTGTGTGACTCATTAGATTAGGTTTTTTTTTTGGTAATGTAATATAATGTTGATTTGAGCTAATCTCTTGGAATAATACCCGTATTATATATAGTAGTATATAAGTCTACTAATACATTGATCTGATCTGATATTAATTTAATTATTTCAGTTGGAATTGTGTCAGGTCCCTCAGTTTTATTAGATTTTGCCAGATTTATTGCATGTATTAGTTATATTTGGACCTATATCATATTCATTGCAATCGTTCATGCTATCTTGTTGTGTCCTGTCGTCCTCAAACAATTCTTGGACGTATTCTCTCCATCTGTTTAGTTTGCCTTTGATATCAGATATTATTTTATCATTCGTATCAACCAGGGTGTTACTATTGTTGGACCGTCTTATACCTTTTAATTCTTTAATTTTTTTGTGCAATTCAAAACTATCATGATTTTTCTGGAGTTCTTCTATCTCTAAACATTTGTCTTTGTACCAATTCTCGTTAGCTGCCCGTATTGTTATCCTTATCTCCTTGTGTGTGGCTTTGTATTCGTTTACATTTTTGTTTTTGTATGATCTTCTTTTGTCCATTAGTTGCCGGATCTCATCTGTCATCCATGGAGTCTTAGCTTCATCGATTTTGTGACTACTCAGCGTATCTTTAATTGGCATCATTAATGTGTTCTTAAATGTTTCCAATTTTTCGTTGGAATCTTCATTATCAATGATTATTGTTTTGCTTAATTCTTCGTTAATTTTCAACGTTAGTTCTCATTTTATATTCGGGTGTTTTAGCAGAGTGCTTATTTGTTGTGTCTTTTGTTGATTTTTTATTTTCTTTATGTGGATTTTAAATTTTATGTTTACTGGATTGTGGTCTGATGACATATCTGTTCCTGGATATGTCTTTGCCGATTTGATGGAGTTACGGTATCTCTTATTGATAAGGATATAATCTATCTGATTTCTGATAATTTTTTCTTTGCTATCCGCAGGTGATTTCCATGTATATAATCTACGTGGTGGTAACTGAAAGAATGTATTTGTCGCTATCATTTCAAACTCATGATAGAATTCCGTCATTCCGTCGTCCCACTTTCGTTCCTTATTCCTAGTCCGAATTCACCAATAATGTCTTGGAATTTACCTTTTCCTAAATTGCCATCAAAATACCCCATTGTTATTGTTATATTTCTATTATTGGTGCTGTCTAGTGCCTTTTTAATGTCATTGTAGAACTCTTCTATTTCATTTTCATCTTTATCTGCAGTGGGGCGTCCCCTGTGCAGTGAAGGTGAACAAACTGGCAGCCACAGGTAAACAAACCGGAAACATCACAAATTGTACTTAAAATCTGAAAACATCCCCAAGCATCTTTTTTGTACCTATGCATCTCTTCTCAATGTACTAAGTCTAGAGCATTCATAAATATAACATATGTGTCTTTACTTAATAACAGGCGGTAACTGCTTTGTCTTTAGTTTCATACGTGGAAGACAATGATGCTAGATAAAAAGTATGTGTTTTATCTCACTATCTATTAATGACGCACGGGTAAAGAACCATGCACTTAACTGTATATCTTGTATAAGATTAGCCTAATTGCACTCCTCCATTCGGCCGGTATTCTGTTAATAGTTATTATTTCATTGGATAATAATTTATAGTTGTTGAGTTCATTTATTATTTGGTCTTCTGGCGATTTACAATTCTCTAATCTGTCAATTCCTTGTCGTTTATAGTTAATCTGATTACATAAAATCCGTAGGTCGGACAAGTAGTGAAAGCATGTGATTGATATTTACAAATAACATATATTCTATCATATTCAATTGCAACAGCATGACTCATTATATTAGGAATTTCATCGCCAATCATACGATTAACCGGTAAAAGAATCAGATGTAATAATAATTATTTAGTTATATATTTCATATCACGTGATTTTCTTATTATAAAGATCTTTTATTATGTAAATTATGTGTGCCTAAAATCTTCAACATTCTACAGAAGTTCACATGATGCATTTGTTTATTTCGAAAAAATAAGGGAAACTTCTTCAACTTTGATTGATTTGTTAAAGCCTTCACAGGACATGACCGAATGATAAAATAATGTAGTAAGTACTACATTGAAATCTCTTTTTTATTTCCTTTTTCTTTCCATATACCCACTACATTGCTGAACTTAGTTTAAACTTCAATTGTTGCTTATTCCCATTAACATAATAAATGATTATACATAGATGATAATAAGTGTACACTTCTTCTTCTTCATGTGCCTTGTCTGTTCCGAACGTTGGAGATCAACATGGCTATTCTGACTTTGTTTACGGCAGATCTGAATAGTTCAGCAGATGACAATTCGAACCATTGCCGCAAGTTTTGGAGCCACGACTGTCTTCTCCTCCCTGGACACCTTCTGCTGTCTATTTTCCCTTGAACGATCAGCTGTAGTACTCTATATTTATTATGTCTCATAACGTGACCCAAGTATTCCAACTTTCTTTTCTTTATACTTATTCCTACCTCTCTCTATTTACCTATCCGGCGTAGTACCTCTTCGTTGGTCACGTGCTCAGTCCAGGATATACGTAATATACGTCGGTAAGCCCACATTTCGAAGGCCTCTACTTTTTTCATCAATGTTGCGGTCATTGTTCACGCCTCCATTCCATATAACAAAACCGGGAATACATAACATTTTAGAAGTCGAATTTTGAAAGGTAGGGTGAGGCTTTTAGAGATGAAAATTTGCTTCATGCTAGTGAACAATGCTCTTGCCTTTTCTACTCTTATACGTATTTCCTTCGCTTGATCCCAATTTGAGTTAACTGTTGTTCCCAAGTAGATGTACGAATCCACGTGTTCAATTCTTTCATTGTCTAATATCAGTTGCTGTGGTGGTTGTTGGGTTTTGCTTACTAACATCCATTTACACCAAGTGTACACTAGTTATATTAAATTTTAAAGAGTTTGAAAAATAAATTTGAATAAAGCAAATAATATAACTATTATAGCCCTATCAAAAAATGTCCTATGTTCACTTATTGGCGCTTGTAAAACAAGTAAAAGAATCAACGATTTCTATAAATGCAGCAATTTTTGGAAGATTTTAGCTATTGCAGACAGGGGTGGATTGCACAATAATAATTGTCATGCAAAAACAAAAACAGCTATTCTGTTTTTATTTACACCATTGTTTTGAAGAAATTTGCAGCAGTTTTACGATTCTGTGCTAACAAATTTTCATTACAACTTGTTCTTGGCGCTATAAAAGTATTTTAGTAGTTGTACACACAACTTCAAATTTTTAACAATATTGAACTTGAATTTCAGAAATGTGTTTTGATTTTTGTTTCGATACATTCAGGTTGAAAAGAATGAGAGTATAACGTTGATTTTTCATTCTAAATTTCCCGAATTGACCTTATTTCTCACAATTCTCTAGGTAAAACTCCTTCCTTTGTTCTACTTACACGGAATCCAGATCAAATACCAATCTTCCTATCTCTTTTGGTTGCCAAATTATCCTTGTATATGGTTCTCCCGATAAATAAAAACTTATTTATACTTACAAATCAGTCCAAATTCTAGCATATGCAGACGACGTGGACATTATAACAAGAACTAGGGCGAGAACTGCGGAAATCCTAACCGAGCTAGTAGCAGCAGCAGAACGAATGGAGTTACATATAAATCAAAATAAAACCAAATTCATGGCGACTAACACAAACACAAGAGCTGGAAATGTTGACACAAATTTAATCATCAATGACCAAAACTTCGAAGCAGTCAATGAGTTCATATATCTAGGGACATCGGTTAACCCCAATAACAATACATCTGAGGAAATAAAAAGGCGAATAATAATTGCAAACAGGTGTTATTATGGTCTATCAAAGTACTTAGCTAACAAACGTCTGTCTCAAAAAACTCGTATAAGGCTGTATAGAACACTGATAGTCCCCGTTCTCACATACGGATCAGAGGCATGGACGCTAACGAAAACAGATGAATCCGCTCTATCCATTTTTGAAAGAAAGGTGCTACGCAAGATATTTGGAGCGGTCTGTGAGAACGGAATATGGAGGCGTAGATATAACTTCGAACTGCAGAATATCTACAAGCATACGTTTGGTGGTAAAGATATTACCACTATAATTAAGCGAAACCGCCTGCAGTGGGCAGGACATGTAGCCCGGGCCCCTGAATGGAACATGATAAAAAAGATTCTAACAGCGCAACCTGTGGGAATGAGACGACGGGGTAGACCAAAGCTGAGGTGGATGGATGGGGTAACACAAGATGCGGAGAAGATCGGAGTCGGCAACTGGAAAATTCAAGCAAGGGACAGAACAGAATGGCGTAGAAAGCTTGAGAAGGTCGAGGCCCTCTAAGGGCTGTAGCACCAAGATGATGATGATGATACTTACAAATACTGAAAACTTCTCCCAATTAGCATTCCTAGTCCATAACTGCTATCAGTTTTTAACCTCTTACAAAATTACTTTTACACTGTTCAAAACTACCGGCACTAGTTCGCTTCTCATAATTCGATGTTCTTCTCTCTAAGGTCAGCACCAAAATCTCGTCTTTCAAGTCTAAATTAAATCAAAATTCTCCTTTTACCCATCTTCTCCCAACCAGTCATTTTTGTCCTTCAAAATGACACGAATTTACTAGTTCAAGAAATGACTTTCAAATTTTATATTTTTTTTACTTGATAAAGAAATCTAACACTGGCCTAATTATTTAACTTTCTACAAAATTTCTAAGAGTTTTGAAACTGATTAGAGACACAAAAGATATCGATAATCCCTTACATTTTGTTTATCAAGACCGCTGAGAACAGGTAGACGATTTTTTCCCGTCTAATTTACTAAGTATCGTCTAAGTACTAACAAACTAATTAATTTTGTTTTTATATATTCCTTAAAACTATTATAAATAAAACACTTTACCCATAGAATTCTATAATCATTTTTAACACATACACAAAGACATATATGGATGTTCACTTCTCTTTTTACAATCTACATGTAGAAAATGTTATATACCTATTTTGGTTATTCTTCCTTTTCTCGGTGTTGTTTTAATTTTTCTATAGTTATCATCCATCGATAAAATCAAGGCTCCATAATACTTTGTTATTTATTCTTCCATCTATTATAGTTTTATATTGTAATTCTGTTTTTTTTTATCAATGATGTTTGACTGAATAGAGACGCAAAAGTAACTCGTTCATTTGATATAAAGTCAAAATAATTTTTGTAACATTCCAAACTGTAGTACGTGAAATATGACCGAATATGCGTAACTTTTTAATTGCAGCTCTCGCCTGGCCTATTACGTCTTGACGACTAATACACGGTTTCCTTCTCTTTTTTCTTAGAAGACAATAATATCCGAAGGATAACTAGTTTTCATTTCAAATTGCATTTTGCTTTTGTTAAGACAATCTAATCTTCTCGTGCTCGATTAATTAACTGACAATAAATGCGTTGCAGCTAGACTAGTAGATGCCAATCGGTCGGTTGCACCTTTCACGGTAATTTTTTTTTCTTTCTTTCGGAAGTTGTCCAAGTGACTGAGGTTATGGATTATTACTAACAAAAGACTGTTGTGATTCAATTGTTCGGGACGTGATGGACTTCCAAAGGCATTGTTATGTTGGGGGCCAGTTAAGCTCTTCTTGGAAGTACGGCCAATTCGGTAATCCCGACAGTGGGGTAAGTGTTGAAGACTTTAATTTTTTAGCGTTTTATCTCCTATCACAGTTAGAAAACATTATATGTAATAAACCAATGTACATTACGTGGTAAAAATAAATTACCGCCTAATATTTAGACTACTGATTACTGATAAGATTACAAATCAAATCTGTACGTTTTGCCAAAGCATTCAAGATATTTCTAAAAGCCTGTTATACATTATTTATTTATAATTACACCAAAATTACGTAAATATGATTTTTAAAAAACACTACTAAAAAAAAAACAAACAAAAAATCTAATAAAAAAAAATAATAAAAAACAAAAAATAGAACAAGAAAAAATTTAAAATTGAGAGAGAAAAGTAAATTATACATAATAAAAATATCTATCATAATAAAAAACACTGCAGAAATCAAAGTCAGAATCGAAAAAGCACGTTCTAATTTTATGATCATGAAAAAGGTCCTATGTGGCAAAGATTTAACATTAGCTTTTAAAGTACACCTAACAAAATGTTACGCATACATATACAGTGTAGTATACTATGGAGTGGAATCATATATGTTAAATCTAGACACAATTTGAAATGTGGACCTATAGATGAATTATGAGGGTTTCCTGAGTAGATAGAGTTACGAACAATGAAGTACTGAGAAGAATAGGTAAAGGGAAGGAAGTTGAACTTACAATAAAGAAAGAAAGCTACAATATCTCGGACATGTGATGCGGGGCGAAAAGTATGGCATCCTGCGACTCATAATGCAAGGAAAGATATATGGCAGAAAAGGCATCGGAAGAAGACAAATTTCATGGCTTAAGAACCTAAGAGAATGGTTTTAAAGCAGCTCAAAACAACTATTTAGAGGTACTGCCTCTAAAATTAAAATAGCTATGATGATTGCCAACCTTTGTAGCGGAGATGGCATCTGAAGAAGAAGAAATAATAAAAAGAAAACAAAAGAAAAATTTGCTCACAGATTAACTTACTTTAAGCATTGTAATCGTTAACAAGGAAGTTTTCAATTAAGTTAAATTAAATTAGTTAAAAAAATTGTCTGGCTAATTAAGAAAAAAAATTATTTTAAAATAGTACACTCTATATATTTTTTCGAGCTCTCAATCTTAAATTAAAAACAACTTTAAAAATTTAATTTTGCCTTACCGTAGTAAATTTTAGTATACGAAACCGGTCGTTGGTGATAAAATAAATTGATTATAAGTCTTTTTATTTCTCTTTACGTACATGATTTCTGTTAATTATTGCAAAAATTGCAAAATTTTTTGACAATTATTAATAACTTCCAAAAACACACAAAAAACTTTCGCGTGATAATAAGGACAATATCACATGTATTCATCTAGAAAAATTTTAACTTTTAAAAAAGTTAATTTAAAAAAGTTTTAATTAACAGTTATTGCAATATTGAAATCGTTTATCCCAGAAAGCTTTTATCTACAACGTTTTTATGCTTAAACTATAAATTATATAGGTAAAGAAATAATAAATAAGACTTACTCACAATCAATTTAATTTAACTATCAGACGACCGGTTTCGCTTTCTATAATATGCAAAGCATCTTCAGGTCTCGATACAAAGTTAAATAAATGCTGAAATGATAAAAAAACCCATCTTAGGGTGTTGTCTAATAAAGATAAACAAAGGTGATGTTGGAAATTACAATAATTATGCCAATATTACATGTCTGTGGTTTTATTTCAAAAAGAGTAAGTTGAATAAAAAGGTATAAAAAGTTTTAAAAGTTAAACAGACAAGGTAAGGCCCACAAATTGTTATAAAATAGTCTATTAGATTGTAATACATTAATAAATGAGCAAATAAATAAACATTACTTACATGCCGGTACTCTATTAACTGATGGATGGTAGAACATGGTTGAAACTACTATGTATTGTTGAATGGAGAACTGTTGAACAGCTGTTCTCCGCGTGTAGAGGTTCTTTCACCGGCTCTGGAACTCGATTCAGCCATGTGTTACCTCTAGCCAGATTTAATTTAATACTGAACATCACAGTTATTTTACAACACAATGTATAATCTTTTATAACTAAATGTAATTTAAAGGGTTTTTACCCTAGTATTTTGGTGGCTCAGGCATTGTGACCTAGCATATCTTCGATTTTAAAACCTGATGATGGACTGTGTGGTCCGAAAACGTTTGTTTTATTGATGTAGCCTTTTAAGGGTTTTTTAAATAAATATACCCATTTACGAAGACTAACCTCTTTTTTGTGATACGTGGTATACAGCCAGCTACAGGAATTTTTTTCCTTGTGGATATTAAAAAAAATTACTTATACCCCCACTACCTCAGCAAATGTGGTGTCATCGATAATTTTTTTAAATAAATAGAGTCTGTTTTTATCTAAAAAATTAAAAGCCCATATTTTTCTGAGTACAATCGTACCAAACTCATCACATTCAAACTTCAGTATATAAAGTATAAAGGAAACCAATGCACGTATTTTTAAAATGTAATTAAAAATTATTTTACAAAGAAAATTATTAAAGTCATTTCATATTAAAGACAAACAATTAACACAATTACAACAAATGCTCGAATTGAGCTCCTTGGTTTAATTGACAGTATCCAAGACGTCCAATGAATTCTTGGGTTATGTTTGACAATATCACTGGTGTAATTTGTGGCATTTCAGTACGAATTCTCTGTTTGAGTTTTATCAAATTGGTAGGTCGGTTTACATATACCTTACTTTTCAAATAACCGCAAATAGAAAAGTCCATAGGATTCAAATCTGGCGATCTAGCAGGTCATTCAATATGGCCTTGTCGTTCAATCCAACGATTGGGAAAAGTTGCATTTACAAAATTTCTAACCGCTACAGCATAATGTGGACTTGCTCCATCCTGATGAAACCAAATGGTCAGACCTATTTGACCAGGATTATTGATATCTCAAATGTTGCGGTTAAAAATGGAACTACGTAGGTTTGCAACATCTCTAAATACTTGATGGATTCGATGGTTACTTGATGGAAATTCATTTTATGTAACAATAAAACACTGAAAACTTTGTTTTCAAAACTTATACAAAATTTATTTTAAATTCATTTTATGTAACAATGAAACATTGAAAACTCTTACTCTCACTACAGCTGTTTCGGCTAATTGCCTTTCTCAAGTGATCTATTTTTGGCATGCGTTTACACTTTATAGTCTTTAATGAAATAGGTTGAGGAGGGGAGATCTGTTTATCAAATTCAGTTGTTCATTCAGAATTATATCTTTGTTTTTTTAATTTGTTGATTTCCATAGATTCTAACAAAGATAGCTTAAGGCCTTTATTTTGAATGTGGAGAATTTTAAATTCGTCATTAAAAGAATGATTATGATCTAGAAGGTGAAGTGCGTATGTAGAATCTGTTTTTCTATTATTGAAAGCCCTTTTATGTTCTGCTATTCGTTTATTAAAATTTCTACCAGTTTGACCCATGTAAGTTTTTGAGCAGTCGCCACATTTAAGTTTGTACACACCACTGTATAAGTGTTTTTTATTTTGACTCTTGTTGTTTTTTAAAAAACGTTTATTTTATTACCCTTTCTACTACTAATAATAATAAGATAAAAGTCACTAGAGTCATTCCCAAGAAAGAAAACATAAAAAAGCTGGGTCTAAATGAAAATATATATAAGATCATGCAGAAAGCTGTGGTACTTTCGACGTCCAGATGCGTGCGAAAATTTTTGGGAGATACACCGACGTACCAAGTCACCTAGGACTCGATAACATAGAAAGAGTCCCACCATAGCTCAATCCTTTTGATACCGTAGGTATCTGGGATGAGTGAATTTTCCCCTTAGAGGGAGTGTGAGCCGTTTGGCTAAATCTCAAGATAAAAGTAAAATTTTGTAAAATAAATAATAATTTTAAATTGTTTAAATGAATAACTCACTTTAATGAATAATTTATAAATTAACTAAATGCATTTTTCTGATCTATGACAAGTGTTACTCCAAATTAAAAAAAATCAATTTTCTTTAAATAGAACCGGAGATATTGCGACTTTTATAAATTTGAATTTATGAATTTAGTTTTTGAAATGGTAAGTGGCTTCGCTTTTAAACCGTTTATCCTTGGAGCATCATAAAGAGCTTATTTTTTAATTAATCGTTTTTGTCTTAACTTGTACTATTAATTAATAAACATAATATTAGTAAACAAAGCTTCTTATAAGAAATTAAGTATGGTTATCATATGGTTTGTCGAATGTTATATATGGTCGCAACTACTATATGGGGTAGAAGCTTGGACTCTGAAAGCCCAATCCGTAAAAAAATTAAAGGCATTTGAATTGAAGGCTATATAGGCATATTCTTAAATTCCTTGGACTGGAAAAGTCTCAAACGAAGAAGTGTTAAGACGAATTGGACGTGGCAGAAAGCTTGTGATTACAATTCAAATAAAATCGTTAATTTCCTGGTATATTCCTGATAATTGTACTGTCATGCATGTGAAAATCGAGAATAGTAAGACAGTGGCATTTCTGATATCAGCCTATCAGCTGGTAATATTAAAATGTTCTTTACAATGGGAAGTTTGTTGAGCCCGATTATTGCAAACTTTTTCATGCACTTTCAACAAGTCTCCAAATTAATTTATATCATAAATGGAGATGGTCTTCGTCTAAACAGAATCTAAACGGATCTTGATTAATGCAAAATACAAAACCTTAAATATAAAAATTATATACAAACCACTGGTAAATTCCAAAAACTTCCTTTCCAATTAATATGAGAGAATTTTCAAAATGATAAGAATAACTGATTACAACAAACATCACTGATTTTATTAAAATACGGATTAACAAATCTTTTAAAGCAACAAGTATTGCTTTTGATATATTCGTCATTCGATATATTAGTAACTTTGTCATTGTGCCGATACATTGTAGTAACATGATGCAAACCAGTTATCTGAAATTAGAAACATATCCCTGACCTTAGTTATCGCATTTAGAACTTAGAATTTAAAAAGCGAAACGTACAAACAACTAGTTGATTGGCAACAAGCTGTCTGGGTGCAACAAATACCGCATTTCTTGTTCTAGAATTGCGCAATCATACATCAACCAATGGCAAGCAACAAAATCCATTATCGCGTATTTTATACAGTAGACTTCTTTGTGACGACCGCTGTTATTAATTGGTTTGTTTGATATGATCTATCAAAATACAAATTGTTTTTGAAAATAAACATAAACATTAACTTTATTAAATATAAACAAAATAACCAGGAAAAAATGTACATAAAATGAATTCTTAGATTAATTTATCTGTTACATATTTTATTGAGCAATAAAATCAGTCTCATAATTTTAAATAAAATGCAGTAAATTAGACATAATAAAATACATATTATAAAATCGTTTTTCTAGGCAAAAATAAGACCCTGGAAAAGCAAAAAATTGCAGTCTAAATTGAAATATATTACAAAACGTTTTCCTAACAGACACGTCCGTTTCTAAACTCAATCTTTATAGTTGCTGTCTCTATTTACCAAACTTTGCTATTGTTATGTTTCGAACAAATACGTTTAATGATTCTGTTATATAAACAACTTGGGCCATAAGTCTCATAAAATGTTAGACAATACGACTGTAATTGATTTGATTTTTCTATTTAGTCTTGTAGGTCAAAGAACAATCCCTTTTTATAAGTATTCTATTTGGTTGACAATAGGTAACTAATCTCTTTTCGAATAGTAATCCTCGGTGTAGAACGAATTCGATTATTTCTAACACCGTATTTACACTAGAAAACGTTTACATCTTTGAAAGATAGGTATTATATGTGTTAGTTACATCGTTAGATTCTATTAATGCTACTGTATCGGGAAAAGGTATACAACATTCCATTATGAAATGGATTCAATCCATATTAATTATTCCTGGTAATAGTATTACTAGTTTACTCGATAACTAAAGAACAGTAAAAAGTCACCAACGAGACTTTTCATCTGCACTGCAGTGGATATTGGTTAGAAGATCTTTTAACGAGTCTTACAAAATAATCTTGATAGTAAACTTGGAATATGTACCTTGCAAATATTCCGGATATATCCGGAAATCGGAAGGATCACTTTGGCGTCCCCACATATTATACTGATGAATCAAAAACATATGAAGGAATAGAAATCCCATACTTCCTACAATATTTCAAGCAGTAGTACTGGCATTATGTTTTTGTGTTCAAGAGTGTTTGAAAAACCGCCTCGATTCGACCAAAATATTGCCTCAGATAGCCAAGTCGTAATGAAGACTCTGAAGTCTACAACTAGTGAGTCCGTAACAGCTTCAAACTGCAAACAATTCCGTAAGCGAACCTTTACAAACATGACATGGATGTCAGGGCTTAAAGGTTTTACTGGCAATGAGATTGTTGATGCTCTTGTTAAAGATGGAATCATTACTCTTTTTATCTGACCAAAATGATTGCCAATAAGTTACCTGGTCAGATTTTATCTCTTCCATCCGTACTGAATGGAGGAGATTCATACACAATATCCAAAAAAGTTAAGATTTTAGTGGATTTGGTGAAAAAGCAATTAGCCGGTCATTTTTTCGTTAAAAGTACGATGACCTGTGCCAAATATCATAGTTTTCTTCAAAGCCAAATTATATCTGAAATAAACCATTTGTTTTCAAATACGAACTTATACTTTTACCAAGAATAATGCACCTCATATTATCGTAGATGGAGGGATATTTAAATGCTGTTTTCTCTCGAGACATGGATTAATTGAAGAAGTGTGATTCGAGTTACCATCAACATTACCGGATTTGATACAGCTAGATTTTTTGCTCTGGCATTAACTGCAAAATTTAGTTAACATTAACAGACCGACTAACTTGATTTAAACTGATTTAAAAGATCGCATACGTCGTGAAATGCAACAGCATTTTGAGCGTTTATTGTAACGAAGAAATTGTAATTTAGTTTAATTGTTCAGTTTTACCTGTTGTAAAATAACATTTGTTAAAATTACACTTTGAATTAAAATTGATCTTTAATTAATCAATTAATTATTAATATAATGGAATACATCAAACGGTGATGTTATACAAATTTGAGGGATCTGGATTCTGGATAAACATCCAGAACACAAGATCCTTTAATATCACACAATTTTATAATTATAAGTTTCTTATTTATTTCTTAGTTATATATAGTTTCTTCTTCAAAGATTGTTCCTTCTGTTTGTGGGTTGTGAGCGCGATAACTGGGTGCATTGAGCAGCCGTGAAGCCTTGTTTCTGGTTCAATCACTCGTGGAGCATCCTTAATTCCTTAAACTTTAATGTACGAATAGGAAAAAAATATTGGAGTTACCAGCATGGAAAAGACTTAAAAAGGTCTTGGAAAGGAAGAAGAAATCTTGGCAGAGGAATATCAGAGATTGGACTAACCTCAGTGTTCAATAGATATTTCGTCAGTTGACAAGTAAAACTCACTAAGTACAAAAATGATCAAAATTGACATTTTATCACCAAATGCATTAATGGTTTAAGATCTTTGCCTGGAAAAAGTCACTAGATACAAACATCGTTTCAACACAGACTTTCAATTTGAAACATTTCATTATTTTCAAATTTTAATAAGTTTAATATTTTGTGGGTTATATTAGTTCAGTTAATTGACTTATTCATTAATCTTATTAATTAATCAGTATTCATATCAGTGGACAATTTTTTAATATAAACTCTGTAATATTAAATAGCTTAAACTTGTTTTCAAAATAAACACCTTCTATTATAACACTTTTTTTTGGGCATGTTATGAGAGCAAACACAGAAAACTTGGAAAGACTCATAATACAAGAAAAGGTAGAAGGTCGAAGATCACGAGGAAGATCCCCAACAAGATGGATAGATCAAATTACAGGAATATGCCAAAGACCTATGCATGAATTAAAAGAAATGACCAGAGACAGAGATCTCTGGAGACGGACAATACACGACATCACGTCAACCACTACACTCCTCCTGGGGGGTCAGGATTGTAGAGAGAGATTATAACACTGAGTTTACATTCCTTCGTTGAGTGTACCTTTTGTTACAGTACGAGTTTTTAGACAATATTTCTTCAGATAAAATTCACTAACTACATTTTTCTCAAAAACTTACAAATTTTTTTTTACAAAATACAAATTTTTTTAATAAAAACTTTATAAGAGAAGGTAGCTTACTGTTTCTTAAAATAATTACATTCTGTTAGGATATTGAGTTTACATTCCGTCCTTCATTTATTGGGTGTACCTTCTGTTATAACACATGAATTTTTAGACAATATCTTGGCAGGTAAAATTCACTAATTGCATTTTTCTCGAAAACTTCAAAATCCACAATTTTTTAATATAAACTCCATAAGATAGCTTAAACTGTTTCTCAAAATAAGTACCGTCTGTTATAACATTGAGTTTACATTCCTTCCTTTCTTCATTCAGTGTACCTTCTTTAATAGCCTAAGTTAGACAACATTACAGCAGGTAAAACTCATTAATTACATTTTTCTCAAAAACTTCAAAAATACACAATATTTTAATAAAAAATCATAAGATGAGGTAGCTTAAATGGTTTTTAAAAATAATTACCTTCTGTTCTAACATTGATTCAAAAATGGATTTTTTACATTACAATATGCTTTAAAACTAGAATATCTCTGTTCTTTCAATATCGTAATTAGTGAGTTTTACTTGTCACCTGACGATTTCACGTTACAAAAGATTGGGAAGCATTTAAAGAAGTGATCTTCAACCTTCGTTAGAAGACGGGTCAATAAGAAGAAAGATGGCACGCAGAAGGTTAATTTTTTTTTAAATTGCGGTACCTTGATAAAATAAAAAGAACTGTGCAATTTTTATCTCCCGGAAAAATCGTAAAATCCCTAAAAAATCAATTAGTTAAATTTTTCCATAAAAAAATTGAATTAGAGTATTATTTCGTAAGAAATATTTAAATTTCATTGATTAATGTGTAGTATTAATATAAATATATAATAATTATTATTATTTTAAAGCACTAAAAGTTTTGTTTTAAAATTTCTTTTAAAACCATTTATTCAGATATTGTAAAAACTTTTATTTATCGTAAAAAAAACTTTTTTTATGGAAAAATTAATTCATTTAATTTTCCGGGATTTTCAGATTTTTTCGTGAGGTGAAAATAGACCAGTTATTTTTTTATCAAGCTACCCTAGTTTTAAAAAAAATGAATAATGATAATTTTCCGCAAATCGCCAGGAAATTTTGACATTCCTGTCAAAATTTTTTGAAGAAAAAGTCAGGACTTCCTTACTGTAAGGAAATGTCATTTCCTTACTGTAAGGAAATGATATTTCCGTACAGTTGTTAGTGTTCTACATAAATGATAGAAAACACATTGCTTATAAGGAATTAATTTATATTTTGAAAACATCAAGTCATTGCTGAATACATTTTTAAGATCAAATTGTTATATTTACAGTAAGTTGATAGTTAGTACAATTATTGAACATTGGAGGAACTTAGAACTATGAGAAACATTTTGGACAACATGTAGGGTGGAAGTGTCATTTTGTTGAATATTTTGTACTGTGAAAATTTTATTTGCCACCTCAACCTTATTGTTAAGCGATTCTTCGATATATCCTTCAGCAACGTTTGATGACTTCCATCCGCCATGCCGCTTTAAACTAGTTATGTCGGCACCAGAGTCAACCAATATTGTTGCAGAAGACCGACGAAAGCAGTGACCAGTATATTCTGTCGGATTTACCAAGTTCAAATAAGTAGCAATTATTTTGGGCATTTTTCTAAATTGATGAATTCCTACCACTTGTCTACAACCCTTTCCGCTTTGATATTTAAAGAAAAATCGGTCACTGTTCATATTTTCTGGTCTTAACGAAACATACTTTCGATAAACATTCAAGTAGATCTGAATAATTACAAATGATCTTGGTTTGTTGGTTTTCGAATCAGGTATGCTGATTAAAAGCTTAGATTCTAAGTCTTCTATATCGTGTACAGTCATTCGGACTAACTCATCCATTCTACAGGCCCCAGAAATAACAAATATTACAGCCACCTAAAAAATAAATAAAGCTATAATCTAAATAGAAATTAAAACCTTGTAAATTACCTTAATCATAAAATTTTCTTTATCTGGAGCTTTCTGGATAAATTTTTCAATTTCTTCCTTCGTTAAAATCTTAGATTTCTTTGCCCTATAACCTTGAGCTTGCCGTTTCAATAAAGAACGAAGTTTTGAGTATGTAGATATATCTACATTGTGTTTAAGTGCAAGGGTTGACTTCAGCATTGAATAATTGGCCCATAATGTTGAAGATTTCATCTTTAAACAAAGGTCTAGGAAGTATGCCATTACAACATTTTCTGAGAAAGAACTCGTATTTTTACTCATGCGATAATCCATAAAACGTCTGTATGCATTTTCGTACTTTTCTCTTGATTTCTTTGGCAATAATTTTAATGAAGCAGTATTCACTGCCTCAACCAGCTCTGGAGGAGTCCCAGGAATGGAAATTTCATCATCACTTATCATTTTACTTTCGAGAACACCAGCAATTAAATTTATAAGCGTCAAGTTTGACAATTCAACCTCAATACGTTTTCATAGTAACCCAAGTAATTTTATTAGGAATTTCAAAGCACCATTTATTTGGGAATAAAATTATCGCGTTTTTTTAAATCAATCAATATCTGTCGAATTTTAAACGATTTGCGGAAAAATAGTATGTTTACCTCGCAGGAAAAGCCACATTCCTGGACTCTGTGTTGCTAAGTCTCGGCTTGCGCCTCGACTTAGTAATCTTCACAGTCGTCCAGGAATGTTAAGCTTTTCCTACCCGGTAAACAATGTACTATTTATGTTAATGTTAATAATAAACATTAAAAATATGATTTTAAGAAAAAAATACTATTTTGTGTCTTATTGATCATAGAAGGTTTAGTCCAGTCGAGATAGCATTTTACCTTGCAGTTTTCCCAAATTTTAATATTTTAACCTTTAGAGTGGGCCAATGGTAAAAAAAATGAGTAAAATATCATTCTCTTCATTTTTGTTTACGTACAGTAGACTCGCGATTATCCTAGGTAATTGGGACCGTGTCTACCTTGGATACCGAAAATACTCGGTTAATACTGAGATTGGTTATACTGATAGAAAAATGTGTGTTTACGTTAAAAATGGAGAACGTCTAATGGTGTCGATTTCTTGTTGATCGATGTATGCGAGAGCTGCTTTAGGGACTTCAATCCATCAGAATGAGAAATTGTTTGAGTTATCTCATCTGTATCTTCTTCTTCTTCATGGGTGGCGTTTAGAACTAGATTGGCAATTGGCGGTCTGTCAGTTGTTAATCTGTCAGTTCCATTTCTTCATCTAGATTCATCCAATCGATGATGTCTTGGTTTCCGATTGTTTCTTCTACTGGTAATTGATTGGCTAGGTTGGCTGTAGAATCAACTTCACAGTCATCAGTTTGATTTTGAACGTCTTGTGTTTTGTTCTCTATCTTAAATAATTCTTTCCACGACTTCTGAATAGTGGACAGTTTTACGTCGTCCCAAGCAGATGCAATCCAATAGCAAACATGTTTAACCGTGATCTTCTTCAATGCCTCAATTACAGTCAGCCCTTCATCCAGCTTAGTTAGCAGTACTTAAAGAAGCTTCCGCCGATAATTCCTGGATGACAAAACGGAAATAAAAATGGAATGAACCCATTAGTAGAGTGGCAAAAGAAAGGATAGTAATAAAAGCAGTAGACAAATCACCAAATGATCGAAGAAGTGTTGCAAGACTAAGGAAGAGATGGTACGAACAATACAGAAGGCTAATATCGAAGAATAAACCGTCCTCACGAGTCTATATGAGGCTATGAGAGCATGAGTGGGCTAACCAACATTTTGTTGATAATTGAGTCGGTTCGATTTAAACCAGTCGGTCTGTTAATGTTAACTAAATTTTGCAAGTAATGCCAGAGCAAAAATCAAGCTGTATCAAATCCGGTAATGTTGATGGTAACTCGAATCACACTTCTTCAATTAATCCATGTCTGAGAGAAAATAGCATTTAAATATCCCTCCATCTACGATAATATGAGGTGCATTCATCTTGGTAAAAGTATAAGTTCTTATTTGAAAACAAATGGTTTATTTCAGATATAATTTGGCTTTGAAAAAAACTATGATATTTGGCACAGGTCATCGTACCTTTAACAAGAAAAAAGGACCAGCTAATTGCTTTTTCACCAAATCCACTAAAATCTTAACTTTTTTGGATATTGTGTATGAATTTCCTCCATTCAGTACGGATGGAGGAGATATTGCAATAACTTCTAACGACCTAAAGTTTTAAAGCAAAACCGGTCTAACTAACATTTCCGTATTATAACATAAATCTCTCCAGTAAGGTGATTTTGCATTATAGAAAATAACAAAAATTTGAAAACACGAATGGGCTAACCCACGAAGTTGTGGAATAGACCAAAATGGGTTAATACATAAATAGGTACGTAAAAGAATGCAAGAGTGGGCTAACCATCCTCTTTGTAGGATAGAACGGTTTTAACTGCTAATCAAGGGTCATCATCATCAATCAGCCAATCGCGTTCACTGCTGGACATAGGCCTCCCTCAGTTCTTTCCAGTGTTCTCTACACTGAGCCGCTTGTAGCCAGTTTCCCGCTACACGTTTAATGTCATCGGTCCATCTAGTCGGTGGTCGTCCTCGGCTTCTTTTATAATTTCTGGGCCTCCATTCCATAATACGTCTTGTCCACCGTCCATCTTGTGTTCTGGCTAAGTGCCCTGCCCAGTTCCACTTAAGCGTCGTGGTTCTTTCGATGACGTCTTGAACTCCTGATCTTCGCCTGATTTGTTGGTTTGTTATGTGGTCTCGAAGGCTCACGTTCAGCATTGCACGTTCCATGGCTCGTTGTGTAACTCTAAGTTTATTCGCAGATTTTTGCATGAGTGTTAAAGTCTGTGCTCCATAAGTTTGTACAGGTAAAACACATTGGTTATAAACCTTTCGCTTGAGACACATGGGAATTGAACTTTTTAGAATATGGCTTAATTTGCCAAATGCTGCCCATGTTAGACCTACTCGCCTCTGTATTTCATGTATTTGATTGTCTCTGCTTATTTTGATTTTGTGTCCCAGATATTTGTAAGTGTCTGTTTGTTGTATGGTATTATTGTCAATAGTTATATTTCTACTCATTACGAGATTTGTTCAAGGGTACGTATCTGAAATTAAGATATGTAAGCATTTTATTCTAAAAGCCTTGCAGATTTCTAATGAGGTGACTAAGCTGCTCTCCGTTTATGTTTATGCCCTTTTCGTCTAGGTTTGCACGCTTACACATGTATTCCAATAATGTTGTAAACAGTTTTGGTGAAATTGTGTCGCCCTGGCGAACTCCACGATGAATGTTGAACTTGTGTGTATCTTCATGGAGTCTGACGCATGCCGTGGCATTATCATAGATATTTTTGATGACAGTGGTGTAGCGGTGATCTATTCGGCACTCTTTTAAAGCTTCTAGCATTTTCTGGTGGTTTACTGTGTCGAATGCTTTCTCATAATCCACGAATATTAGGACGAGGGGTTTATTGTACTCTATACATTTTTCGATGAGGCTTTTAATAACTTGTAGATGGTCGTTTGTGCCGAAGCCTGACCTGAATCCTGCCTGTTCGCATGATTGGTAAAAGTCCATTTTGTTCGAAAGTCTGTTTGTTATGACTTTTGTAAAAAGCTTGTATATGTGTGAGATTAGGCTGATTGGTCTATAGTTTACGAGATTTGTTAAATCTCCTTTCTTAAACATTAGAATGATCACTGCATTTTGCCATTGTGATGGTGTTGTTCCTCTTTCAAGGCATTCTGTGAAAAGTATGGAAAGCATTTGTATCAGTTTCTCGCCTCCTAATTTTATGGCTTCGGCAACGACCCCGTCGTCGCCAGGTGACTTATTATTTTTCATTTGTAGGAGAGCTTTTTTGATTTCATCAACAGTAACATCTGGTATGTCTTCCGAGCCCTGGTTTAGAACCTTTGGTATGTTGTCAGTTGGAACATTTTCTTCTGTTTTGCTGTAGAGTTCGCTGTAGAATTGTCCGACAGTTTGTAGAATTTCCTGTTTATCTGTTATTATTTCGCCCTTTGTGTTTTTCAGTTTGTAAATATTTTGCTTTCCTATTTGCTGTTTCCTTCTGAAGACTTTTTAAACTTTTGTTTTCTTCTATGACTTTTGATATGTCTCTGGTGTTGTAGTCTCTTATATCTTCTCTGATGTTCTTAGTAATTTGTTTGTTTAGTTGTCTCATTTTTGTTAGATTGGTTCTGTATTTATCTGTTAGTTGTCTTCTTTCCTCTAATAGAGTTTTCGTGCTTAGACTTAGTTTTTCTTCGTCTTTTTGGTTTTTTGGGCAGCATTTTTCTTGTGCTTGTTTCAGAGCTTTGACTATTTTCTGGTTTAGTCGTTCGATGTTTATGTTTTCTGTTTCTTCGTTTTGTAATTTTTCTTCGACCGTACGTTCAAACAGTTTTGCATTTTCAGGTGGTACCCATCTTCTAACATTTGGTTTAGGAACAAGCTTCATTCTTTCTTTTTTAACGTTAAGCATTACTTTTGTTCTTATCATCCTATGGTCGCTGCCAGCAGAGAACTTGTTGACACACATTTGTACTCAAATCCACCCAGCATTGAACATTTATACTCAAATCCACCCAACACGCAACATTCATACTCAAATCCACCCAGTTCTGACCCACAAAATTATTACTTAAATCCACCAAACACCAACACACAACCTTTATTTTCACATCCACCTAGTATTGACACAGAGCTTTTTCAGTATTCAGATCAAGAAAACGAACGAAATTGATGATGAACTTGTTGAATGTAAAAACAAGTAGACTCGTTATTATTTTGCATGTAGTATGTACCTATCGTCAACTTCTTTTGAATTAGACATTTAACCAATAAATATGGAGTGTATTTTAAGGGATATTAACAGAAAAATAGTAATGAAAAAAGTTTAACATACCTGTACATAACCACTAAGACTGTTAATTAAAGCTTTACATACTTCAGGTATTATTACAGATATTGATTGCTTTGATACTTTTGAAAGATACATTAGGCTGTGGTAAAAATCACCTGTTGCTAAAAATCTTAAAGTGATTGCTAACCTTTCTGTTACACTCATAGCATTTCTAAAGTTAGTATGTCTTTTTGCAACCGCAGGACCAACAAGGCATATTAGATTCTCAAAATCTTCGGTGGACATTCTTAAAAAATTTTTGAAGCTTGATCGAATTTCACCACTTATTCCAATATCATCTGCTCGCAGCTGAACTAACAATTTCTCTATCGAACAACTTTCTCGCATTTTTAGGCTTGGTCTATTCCAAAAACGTTTGGGTTTTCTTTTAGCAACCTGGGATGATGATGAGAGAAAAAAAACTTGCGGCTAGCAATAAATCTTCAGTTTCATTTTTTTCTTGATTAAAACGCCACATGGTTAACCAACACTAATCACAACAACAACGTCATCAACTGAATTTGTTTTACTATTTTGTTGTTCTGGTGTGGACAGTTTGTCTCAATTTTGTGTTGTCTTTTGACGACAAATTTTGTCGCCGGTTTATCGTGTTTTTGTTTCAGAATTGTGTTTTCGTTTTGTCTGCTTGGTCTGGACCCGGTATAAGAAGTTAAAAAGAAATATAACAAATCGCAAACTTGATTCACAAAAATCAAAAGTCCATACAAATTCAGTGTTTGCAATACAAGAAAACAAATCCATTTACAATTTACTACAAATACAGCAATAATGCAGATGTTTTCTTTTACTCACTAGATGTCAAAAAGAGGACATCCAGGGAAATACTTCAGCTAGATTATCTTTATCCCGATGGACGTCTAATAACCGAAGCAAAAAAAGGTCTTTTGCACATCCCTATTAAAATTTTTAAGGGCACACTGATGCTAAAGCGGTCTAATCCACAAAAAAGCTTAAATTTTTATATTTTTGTTACATATACTGCAAGATCTTCGAATTTTTTGTTATTAGTTAATAATTTGTAAACAATGACTGCCTTTTGGCATCATATTTTAATTTTATAAAATTTCAAAAAAATGCATATATTCTTGGTTCATGTAAATCCATTATTCAATATTTGGGTTTAGCCCACTCTTGCTCTCATAGCCTCATATATGAAGAAGAAATTAATTTATCATCTATTTCAGTCATTTTCTTTTTTAGCCGACTGTCTGCTATACAATGTTTCTATAATTTTTTTTTTGTGATTTATTTTAAATAAATAATTATGTCGTAACAACATTGTCCTCTTCGTTCTTCCGACATCTAGTGCAATACATTTTTTTATCAGTGTTTAATGCTGCAATCCCCAATGACAGCGGTATTCACAATTAATATTAAATTATTTATCATTTGTAAGGACATTTCATATTAAAATGTAACATTATATTTAACTAATTAAGTAAATAATTAGGTTTCATTTTTTTGTATATTAGATATAAACATAATATTTTCTCAGAAATAGTTTTTATTTTGAAAGCTTATCGTATCTTAATAATTTCGTTCTATGCATAATTAACGATATAAAAAGCTTGAAATTGGACAATAACTAATAAACTTAAATATTATTAGATAAATTTAAGATAACAGGACAGCAATTTAATAACATTCATCGTAGTTTGCTCGTGTAATAAACAAATATGACTCCAGTTATTTATAATTTATTCATTTAAATCATCGTCTCGAAATTTCCTTTATGTTCGACAGTTTCACAATTATATAGAATGCACATTATTCATCCAAATATTTGATGTCTACAAATTTCACATTAGTTTCCTTAACGCTAATGTGCGTATTTGATATTCTTTCATAAATTTATCCTGGCTCGATTTTTGTTACTTATTGGACTTTGTTGATTCTTCAATTTTTCCTCATCAACCACAGCTGGTTTCAAGTGCAGTGACGAGTAGTTCTACGAAATATTTTATCGTGTAGACAAAGAAACAGTTGTGCAACGACTTTTTCTTCTTCTTTTTCTTTTGATGTGCACATGACCCCGTCTGTTTTTCAATGCGCTCCAGTAAGTTGTCGTTCCATTGTTTTCGTGGTCTTCCTACTGATCGTCTTCCAATTGGGGAACAATCTCTCGCCGTCTTTGCTACTCTATTTGTTGTCATTTGATTTATATGAACGTGCCATTCTATTCTTCTATTTCTTACCCATTCCTTGATGTTTTCTTGCATCTACGTCATATATATGTACTATCTCTGAACCCATAGTGTCTTACCATCAATTGTTCTAAGAGTTTTCATCTCTACTGTTTTTAACATTCTATTTGACCTATCCATGTCGGTATCTGCCCTCTGACTTGATCCATTGTTTGTTTTAAGTCGTCATAAACATATCCCTTGTTGTTTCTTCTTCTTCTGGTGCCACTCCTATCGGAGATTGGAAATCAATCATCAAGGCTATCCTGACCTTGTTTACAGTTGACCTAAAGATGACCTGGTCGTTTGAGACTTGTTATTTTCTGATCCATATACTCCGATAATGTTTAGGTCTTCCTTCTCCATTCTGATCTTTGCTGTTACAATCCTTTCTGATAGGTATTTACACCTTTAGGCCTGTTTTCTTTTGTTACTCCACTGTAGATTAGTATGTATTCACCTAATTTTGATCGTCCTTTTTCTTTCTTTTTTGTTTTCTTTAGAGCGCCAATAACTATTTGTTTCTCTTTCAGCACTTGGGGTTATTTCTTGGTCCCTTGAGTTGAGCTGTCTGATATTCCATTCCCATTTGTGTTTTGGATATTGATCGTTTGTCCTTATTTCTTGTCATAGTCGTCTTCATAGTATTAATCTGGTTCCGAGGCTCCACATTGTTTCTTTGAGTATTAATTTTTACGATTGGTAGGTTGCTACCTTTACCAATCACAAAGCTATTCAACACTCATATCTACAGGGTAGTTGTTATTACATTATATAAAATATACCTGTTTACCAGCACTTTAAAAAAAGCTTGTGCGCTGTTCAAAAAGACTAAATTTATCTAGTAACCTCTGGAACATGTTTCATTCTTCTTTTAAATGTGCCTATCTTCTAGAGATGTTGACGACCACATTGACCCATCTTATTCTATTCACAGTTGTAACGATGAGTCCAAGCCATCACCGTTAAACCAGCGTGCGCGCGAACCAACCCATCAAGTAGGAGTGTATCGACAGTAGAAAGGGCAAAACTAATTACCAAGCTCCGCTATATAAACCGCAACATTTCCTCATAGAGGCAGAATCGACAGGTGTTGACTGAAGGTTCTCTTCTTCCCTACCCCGGCTTGTGGACGTGTTGAGTTCACAAGTTGTTCCGTTCCATACCGCCGTTACCCGAAGAGCGTGTTGAGCTCTTCATTATCCGTACTCTGAAGCAGTCGTGTTGAGACTGTCGAGGAGTGTCCTATTAACCCGAATCACTTAAGGAACGTGTTGAGTTCCTTTCCTTTCTTTGTACCTATCGTCCGCTGTTATTAAATCGATACAATGTTCTCGTAAAATTTCAAATACACACTCGCTTGCCGATAAGACTAATTTCATATGACAAGGTCAAACTTAATTTGAATAAATAGGCCAGGTACTGAGAAGACTAAACCAAATTGTAAATATGAACATAAGATTTTTGTCAATTTAATTTAAGGAAGACAATAAAGTTTTATTTTTATTTTGAACTCTGTCTCTGACTGTGCAAAAGCTACCCGGATAGTGACTCCTACGAGAGGACATCACACAGTAGCTTGAAATAGACCTGTTGACGTTAGACCAGTCCACTTCCTAAGATTGGCTAGCAAGGATGTACGTATACGTCCAGGGCCTCTCTTACCCTCAATCTTGCCTTGTACAATCAACTGTAGAAGTCGGTATTTATTATTACGCATGATGTGGCAGAAGTAAGCCAATTTTCTGTTCTTTACAGTGTTAATATTTTTTTTGTATTTCCTTAGTCTCTGGGAAATAGTTATGTTACTTGTGTGGTGTATATATGAGACCCTCAACATACGTCGGTAGCACCATATTTCAAATGCCTCTAATAATTTTATGGCATTTTCTGCAAGGCTACAGCTTTCTACTCCATAGAGGACACTAAAGACGTACGAACTAAGAATTCTTGTGCGTATATTGATTCTTAAAGATAAGTTGCAGATAATCTTCCTAAAGCTGTTAAAAGAGCTTCTGGCTTTTCAATAGAGTTTTTATTTCGTAGCGGTGATCCCAAGTCTCCTTAATATTGCAGCCCAAATAGCATATTTTTTCCACTATTTCTAACGGTGCGGTGTATCATCTATTGTAATTTAGGCGTTTATGTTGGTGTATTTTTGCCTTCTTGCAATTTAGTTTTATGCCGTATTTGTTACATATTTTTACAACGTTGTCCATCATCCTTTGTGCACTATCCCCTGCCCACTATCTGCTAGCAACACTGCATCGTCTACATATCTAATATTGTTTATAAGTTGGCCATTTACAGCAATCTCATCTTCTGATTCGTCCAAGACCTCTCTAAAGATGTTTTCAGAATATACATATATTAAATAATGCCGGTGACAATATGCAACCCTGTCTAACTCCTTTTTTGACTGTGAAGATCTCGGACAGTCCATTTTCTAATCGCACTGTTGCTTTTTGTTGGAGATATAAATTTGAGATCAGTCTTATATCCTTACCATCGAGTCCTGATGTTCTTAGGATATCGATTAGTTTCCCATGTGGGACTTTATCAAATGCTTTCTCGAAATCAATGAAACATGCATACACATCGCAGTTGACATCATTGGTTCTCTGTAGTAGAACTTGCAAACTAAAAAGGGCTTTCCTCTTTCCGAGTCCTGCTCTGAGTCCAAATTGAACTTCACTCAGGTGTTCTTCTAATTTGGTGTATACGCGTGAGTGAATGATAGTAAGGAGTACTTAAAGTACATGGCTCATCAAACTAATTAATCTATGTTCTTCACATTTTCCAGCATTGGCCTTTTTAGGAAGTGGAATGAATATTGATAGTAGCCAGTCTTTTGGTAAGTAACCAGTCTTAGGATGCTGTTGAATAGCTTCGTAAGAGCTGGGGTTTGGTGTTCCTCTAACAGCTTTAAAATTTCACCATGCACCTGCAATAGTTACTTCTTCGTTTGTTATTTCTGGGCCGTAGGGACTGTTTATTTCAGTCGGACTTCGTGCTGCATCTCTAGAATAATTCTTGCATAGATTTGTTTCCATTTTCGTAATTTATCTTCAACATTAGTTGGCCTTCAATGTCTACAACTATGCCTGTATTGCGTTGTTTTCTGGTGTTCTGTACCTCTTTAATTGTTTTGTGCATATGGAAATCGGTATGTTTGAGTTCTAGTGTTTCAATCTTGTAGCAACTTTTTGTATTCGCTGTCATTTCTACCTTTTAATTTTCTTCGCTCTTCGATCATCTGCAATATTTTATCTTGCTTCCTTATCATCCATTTTTGCTTCTTTTCTCGTTTTGATTTTAGATTTCATTCGAAATTGTGGTAATAGATGTCTTCATTTCGTTCCACTGTCCTTCTATTCCTCTAGTAGTGTCTTCAACTATCTTTTATATAAGTAAATATTTAACGTTGCAGCACTGGTGCCAACTCTGTCAGACCTGAGCTATTTTCATTTCTTTTTAATTTGGTGTTGAGGTCAAATATGCGGTTATCGTGCTATATTTCTTTCGCCAGTTAGGTTTGGTAGGTTTGGTGTGAGTAGTTGGACGTACAGTAGTTGGAGTATTTTTAATTTTCAAGAAAATATTACAATGATGCACTACATACCAAACAAGAGTGAAAATGGTGGTGTGGATCCTGTAGCTTAACTTTGTGCCACATATGATGTATCTAGAATTACCAGACGTTTCCCAGTAATTATTTTCTTTCACCTTCTAAAATGTTGGTTCCATAAATGGCCAAATGATCTATGCTGCTAACAACAAAAATGAGTCATGCATAAGACGGTTGATCCTAAAAGATTTTGCTTGTGAAACTCTCCTATGGTCATCAAAGGCGCCGTGGTCAACTGTCAAATTTGCTTAGGGAAGTGCGAGACAAAAGAAAAGAATATCAGGATTGGATTAGAATCAGAAAAAATACTACTTTTGCAAGATATAATTATGTCAAATGCATGACAAATTTCTGTCTTTCATGTTCAATTTTTGTATCCAGAGTGCATAAATCTTTGAAAAAAATAATAGGGACATGTAGTATGAAATATTTTATACAACAATCTGTATCTGTTTACGTTATTTTTGTCCTAATAAGTGAATTTGTTAAGTCTTTTCATGCAGATGTGTTGTTTAATCTTAACTTTTTATTAATTTCTTACCAATAAAACATATTTGTAAAAACGGTAAATAGCTAAACCAATAATTAATTAGTTACCTTGTACTTTTCTATATATAGTATATGTCTTCTACATAAAGACAAAACAGTAACAACAGTGTCAGATCATTTGCCAATGTTCCGTTGAATAATAGGATGACCAGAGAATGACATTACTCTGAATGCGCATTTAAAACAACCTATAGTAAGCTATGAAAGACATAATAACTCTTTTGTGTTTATTACACTACCTTTTTAAAGGAAATAGTTTGTTCTAAATGCAATATTAATAAAATTTGAACAGTTTTATGGTCTAGACCCGTTGCTGTATATAAAAGACGTTACACCGATTACTAGCTATATCCTGTAGGTACATAAAAATAAAATAAAGATAGTGGCATAAATATTCATGGACGGCAGTTAATTTTATATCATGGGGGCGATTACCTTTTTAAACGAATGGTGGTAAATTTTTTAATCCTTTTATGTTAGGTTTAGTAATGTTTCTTAAGTTTAAACAGTTAGGAATGTTTTTAAATGAATTAGATTTTCTTGATACGGTTTTTGTTTCATCTAAAGATTAAAATTATTTAAAGTTTGGAAGTTATTAAAATTATTTCTTCGGAAGTTTTACTTTATTAGCCGGCCACAAACAACTTACATAATACTTATTAGGCATAGGGTTCTACCAAGACATCCAGTATCAGTATGGACATAATATCGTAATCTTACTTAAACCATGGGCCAAATTAAACATCAAAATCACAGCTATGAGAAATAGAAACATTTTTCCTTTTACAGTGCATTTGCAATAGTCTAAGAAATATCGACACTCTTTAACAACAGACACATGGCACATTGAAATCAAAAGTGGCACTATATAAAAAACTCAATTTTACAGTATAGCTGTTTAAAGTTTTTTAACATTATTTTTATGCCCAGACTTAAAAATAAATTGAAAACAAGCAATGTGATTAGTTTTAAATAATAATTTAATTATCTCTTTTTTAGTATAAAATAACTTTTAAATAAATTAACTAGTGTTTGTTGAAAAAAAAGGTATTTGAAAAAAAAATTCAGTATAGAGTCACTTTTGTTTTTATACAATCAATTATTTTTTGTTTAATGGCATATTTAATTCATTAACTCTTCTACTATTCTACTACTCCAATTGAGTAAATGAATGTCAGGAATAAAATAAAAACTAATTTTAGATGAATAAAATATTTATTTGTATGTACTACAAAAGAAAGTCTTACTCGAATCAGTCACGACAATATCACGCAATGTTTTAATTAAAATAAAATATTTTAAGACTATCAAAATAAACTAAGAAAATAAACGAATCGTAACAAAAAATGCAAATAGGCATTTTTAAAAATGTGATAATACTTAAGAGCTATTACATTTTCATTTAAAAATACTTTCATAGTAGGATCGGTAATATACAGGAATCAACCCCGAATCCACAAGACTCCTCACGTCATTGTTCTTCCTTTCGGATATATCCAATTTTTGGTGGTACAATGGTTTAAGTTCTTGAGGTCGGCTGTTTCTGGATGTTCTTTTTGCCAAATCAAGTTCCTTAAAGTCATCAAAATAAGACGTTTTATAGAATATTTTAATCTTATTCATTACGTTCTTTTCAATTTTAATGACTTTTATATCAGACAACTTTCTGTAATTTTCACGTCTTCCTCTCTTTCACCTTCTAGAATAACAGTAAAAGAATCTTTTTTTCCAGTTCAGTTCTGATACACCTGTCAGTTATATCTGGTGTATTTTTGTAGAATGTCTTGCATACTCTGGTTTTGGTACTATTTATTTCAAAATAAAAAGAACAATATTTATTTCAAAATAAAAAGCATTTTTTGTCTTCCTATTTGAATTCATTTTCTTATATTGATATTTCGGGATAATATTTTGAATACTACGAGCTATGTATTCTCTTTGTCGGTCTAAGGAAGTCAAAGCCCAGTAAGCATCAAACAGTTTTTGCCTTGACCCTCCAAATATTTTATCTGAGCATTTGAGCCGACAGCTATTTCCACAAGTTTGTTTTAGAATTTTTGCCGGAAAAACCTTTTTTGTTTTGGAAGTGGAAACATATTCTTGACCGACATTTCTTAAATTCTTCGCAATACTTGTATAACTCGGCTTCTTTTTCTTCTCCTTATTTGGTTTATCATTGCCATCAGATGTTGAATGGGCGGCATTATTGTCATCGTGAGCTTGACTACTTTGGTCATCTAATTGAGAATTTGAAGCTGTAGGAGCTACATTATCAACTCGCTAATTATTGTCAAAATCCCGTTCCAAAAAATCGTCATTCAGCAGCGTGCCAGAGACATCATTTGCAAAATTTTCTTCGACATCATTGCCGACATAATTATGAGCAGTTTGGTCATTTGCAAGATTTTCGCCATTTTAGTAACTTCAGGTAACTGGTAATTTAGGTCGGTATTTATCCTGCAATTAATTACTTTGGCTTCATCAGTTTTTGAAAGATTAACATTGCTTGCAGAGGTTTCGGTATCATGAGTACCTTCATTAGCTTTAGAGGTTGTAGGCAAATCAGACGACGTACTTGATAAAGAAGTCGAGGAACTAGAGGAAGGAGAAGAGCTGGATGAAGATGAGGATGAACTGGATGATGATGAAGTCGAAGTAGATCGGCGGCGTTTCTTTTTTGGGGGTAAGTAGGTCCTATCATCATCTGAGACGGGAGAAAAGTCGCCATAATCACTGATTTCAGCAGGTAAAAGGTTAGAGCTGTCTCCAATTCCATGTAAATTATTCATAATATTTAAAGCAGAAGATGTTATTTATGTAAGTGAAACATCAGGCTGTTCGAAGTTCCTGGTGGAAGTAGGCACAGTATTTTGGGTATTACTGTCATTCCCAATTGCCAGTTGTAATATCATTTTTCCTCTGCTTCTTGATGGATTCATGATAGTTCTTGTACCTTTAACAAATAGTACTTTTTTAGGTTATATTCAAAAATTAAAGTCATTGGTATTAAATACATAGAAATCTAAAGTGATAAACTTATAAAATAATGAAATTAGCCTTTTACAAAGTTTTAGCTTTTATAAAATAATACGGAATAAACGTGATAAAAACAAAATGTCGGTGTTTAATATCCTAATTCTCTAATTAAATATACATTTTTAAATAAAACAATGACACTTTACTTAAAATGACGTCTATTTAATATGGCAAGAAATTAAAAATATGACATTTAAACCACAAAAATAAAACTAAGCACAATATGCCCCTTGGCATGTCATGGTAGAAATCGCGCAGAAATTACAAATTTCAACAAAAGATTAAAAAAGAAAATTCTGAATTTGGAAATTAAGGTAATAATTGGTGAGTCGAACAGGATAGAATACGAAATTCAGACAATAAACGACCAAGTAAACTCCTCCCTCCTTCTATATGTTTTTAACGAATTTTATAGACGTAATCTAAAATATATAAAACAAACAATATAGCACAGTTAAGTCTAGAAATAAAAAAATACCTTATTAAAAATTAACCATTTTAAACGAATCAAAACTAATGATGAGTGGTTTAAAAATTGAACAGATATTACTTTTCCTGATGATATCAAAAAGTTATTCCTTTATTGGGTCGAAGGCTCTATTCAAATTAATAAAAATTAGATACATGGATTTCTCGGTTATATTTTCAAGATTTTTCAAAAATTTGAAATAGAAAATAGTTTCAGCATAATTATAAAATTTATTACTTTAATTATGTAATTTGAGATTCATCTGAGCTCAATATGTGGCTAGCTTCAACTACTATATAGATATTTTTCATTGAGGATGACCCGATAGGACTGAAAACGTTCTGAGACTTTTCAAATCCATTTTAAATCTTTTTTAAACTTTTAATAATTTTTTATCATTTTACACAAGGTTTTACTCATACTAAGTTTTTTAAAACTATAGTATCCTGCCAACTACGGGGCCCCTTTTAAATTTGAAAAAAAAGATGCAATTTGAAAATAAAATAGACCGATTTTTTTTTGCAATTTTGGATACTGTGTATTTTCATTTATGTCATGAATATTGAGTTTTCTGGAAATAAGTCGATAATACCTAATTGGTCGCTTGTATGCTTAATACTAAGTATTAACCAATATTTATACCACTTAAGTTTTATTTACTGTTTGCTTTCTATCATATATCATTTGATTTTAATCGATTTGTAGATTTATAATTAAGGTACAGTTCCACGTATTTTTCTGAAAACACTGTTCTCCTTTCTCCAATATCTACACAAATATTATTTTTCAATCTAAATTCTATTAATAATTACGTCGGTAAGTGAAGTAGCCATGACTATCATATGAGTGGATTTGTGTAATATTTAACGGTAATACAGAGTGAAAATCTTATTTTTATCTTCACGTTTTTAACAATATGTTTGTTGCAGATTTTTATGGTTAAATAATTGAGTGCATAGATGGTACCGAACCCACTCATGAACATAAAAATATTTTTTACAAAATCTGACCTTAATCTGGAGCTCAGAATCTGACTGATCAGATGTTACGTTTTTTTTGCCTTGCTGTAGGGCTGTAAAAGTTAGAGAATGGACTCTGAAATAGAAAAAAGAGTAGATACCTTTTTTATGTATGTACAAAAATTACCAAGTTACCGTGGTTAAAAAAATTACTAATCATAATATAATACTTAGGTCATGTTTGGAGAGGTGAAATTATAAGGTAAAGTGCGGGGCAAAAGACCAGTAGGAAGATGCCAGAACTCGTGGCTGAAAGACCTGAAAAAATGATTTGATCGCTCATCCGCAGAAATCTTTCGTGCAGCTGTTTTCAAAGCTAAAATTGCGATTTGGATCGCCAACCGACGAAAGGAAACGGTGCAATAAGTAGAACATGGTATTGCTGTTACCTATGAAGGTACTATTTCTGGGTATGGCTTCCATATGTGGAACTGATTTTATAATACTCTTTAAAAAATCAAACAAACCTTTGTCTGTTGCAAAACAAGGAAGTAGTAGTAGTAGTTACAGATAATATATCAAAATCAGCTCTTTAGACCTAATTGGCACGTGGCTTAATAATTTGACAGTTTTTAATTTTAAGATTTTTTTTTTCTTTGGTATCATAACCTTGGATTGGTCTTTGCCTGTCTGGCTGTCACTTGTGGCACCTCTTTTGTGCCCTGCTCCTCCATTGTCTTACATTCACAGTTTTCAGATCATCTTCCACGTCATCCAATTATCTCGTTCTGCTTCGTGGCCGCCTCCATTGTAACATTTTCTTTGTTGATTTTATATATTCTTGTCTCTGGACATGTTACAGCAGTTACAGTCTTTGACTTTTAACGAAACTTACAGTATCGTGCCATTCATTCAATTCATTAATTTCGTCAATTCTCTTGGTTCTCCATGTACCGTCCTCCTAATATACATTTCTCATTACCTTTCTCTCTGATACCTTGAGTTGCTCTTCATTTTTTTTTATTATCCAGATCTCCCATACATAAGTTACTACGGGTCTATCAGAATTAATTTCCCTGAACATTTTCTTTAGGCGTTTCCAGGTTTCACCTTTCCACATTCCAGGTTTCAAATTGGAATTCCATGATCATGTCCATTTTTCTTTGCTAAATTCATCGTTGTGAAATCCGTCTGGTCCTTGTATTCGTAGCAATTTAGTTTTACAAGGGAGAATTGTTAGCCCTTCACTCAATCCTCTATTGATCTAAGGACCAAAACTCCCTTCTTCGTCAATCCTGACCCCACTTCCCACTGGGGTTTGGTTACTAAATCCCCCGTGGATTGTTTGGGTTACTGGTTCGTACCAACTTTGTAAAGATACGGATTGAGTACGAAAGGCTAAGTGGTGATAAAAAGATACGGCCTCATCTATTGCGCTTCTCTATCTCTTCACACACCTGCCATTTTAAATTGTTTTATTAAATTTTTTTCCATGTGGTTTTGGATGTTTTTTTCCTTCAATTCTACCAGTTAATATTATTTTGGATAATCTAGTCTGTACCATTCTTTCAATACCGTAACTATGTCAGTATTTGTATTTTATGGCTCCTATAACAATCGGTTTTCCATTAATCATCTCCAATTCTATATATACTCGTATTACTCATATCTCATGACATGTTCTTATCTATGCATTGTCCATGTTTTGCTACCATGTAAAACTGTAGGTCTTACACTGTTTTATATATTTTTACTTTAGCCCTACTGAATTCATTTTTGCTTTGCAGCAGTTTGTTCAGAGTAAAGAATCAACGGAACGATTAACAGCCATAATTATTGTTTGAATGTTTTCTTATATCAGGTCTCTTGGTGAATCTCTCCTAGATTTTCCGCATATTCAAACTTATATGTTTTCCTTCTAATGTTGTCATTGTCAAGCATTGTTCTTGTCTGTCTTTTGTAAATAATACTACCGCCTGCAGCATATTTCTCTTATATCTTCTCCTTTTAGCATCTTTAGTAACATGTTTTTAGTTTCTTCTATTTTAGATTCGCCAATACATCGCCTTCTTACATTAATTGTTTTATTTCTATTGCAGGTTTGTTCTGGTTAAGTTTATCTTTATTACCATACGTGTTTCCTCGGTATTTTTATATTTTGCTATGTTATCAAATTCTCTAATTACAAGCAAACTAATCTAAAAGAACAAAAAACTACAGGACACAGTAGGATAATTTCGACAACAGTAGTGACCTTGGGCACCGGCAGAGGGGTGCAAGGGGTGTAATTGCACCCCCTGTCCGGAAAGAAAGTACATAGCTATAAATATATACTCTATATTTTATATTGGTTAATAGTATGTATAGATCCAAATACAGTCCCTTGAAAAGCAGATGCACCCTCTTAAAATAATCCTGGCGGCGCCCATGGTACTGACGATTGACAAATATGTAAACTGCCAGATTAAATAAATGAAATAATTACTATTTTATTGGAAATAAGCCACAATTGAAGGTTAAAATAAGTTTATTGATGTTTCAATTTCCACTTCGGAAATCGTTCTCAAAAAACAAATTATAAAATACAATCGTTAATGATTGTATCTTGCGAACGATTTCCGAAGTGAAAATTGAAACATCAATAAACTTTTTTAACCTTCAATTGTGGCTTATTCATAATAAAATAGTAATTACTTTAAAATGCCACAAGGAAATAGCTTCAGAACAATATAAATAAATGAAACGAAAAAAATATTTCAATGTAACAAATTAATTTTAAATTATTATATCAAAACACTCACAAAATGTGTTTGTTTTAAGAGATCTATATCTTGCTCAAGGCCAATATTTAAGTCGCTTAATATTGTCGGAGGTTTCAAAGATAAGCGAATAAAAACTATTGATATGACAATAAACTGTAATCTTGATAACATTTTAATATTGTATTACAATGATAATTTTTTTGCACAGTTCTTTAATATCTCCTTGAACTTAGCGTATGAAAGCGAAGACAGTCTTATTTTAATTTTCTTTTATCTTCTTCATAGTTCTTAATTGCTTGTTTTTTCCTAATTATCTGAAAAATTAATCTTATCTTTCTGTTCTGCTCCATTCCTTTTATTTGTTGTGTTTGCATTTGTCTCTCTTTTTCATTCAGCCTATTTTTTCCGTTTTACGGTCTCGTTCCCATGTATTGTTGCATCTCTTTTTCTACCTGTTCGTCAATTTTTCCTTTTCTTGCAATTCTTTAATTCAATCCCACCTTTTATTTCTTTTTATTTTCTGGTATGTGTATTTCTATTCACAATAGTTTATTATATTTCGAGCAAACTATGTTTCTAATAATATCTTTTAAAACAAAGACAATATAGTTCAGAATCTGTTTAATTCTCTCTTCTTCCATGTATTGTCATTTCTCTGTCTCTCTCTCTCTCTTTCTCTCCTCGCTTTCTCTCCTCGCTTTCTCTCCTCGCTTTCTCTATTTTTCGTTTCCTCCTTTTTATTTCTTAATTTGAACTCTTTCGTAGGTCATGTCTTTCTTCTTGACCACTCTCCCAAAAGTTTTTGTTTCTATTTACCATGCATTGCATTAATACATTTCTATGATTTTATCTTTATCACTAGAAACAGGTGGTGTGGGAATTGCTGGTGTAGAAACGTAATATTCTTCGAATGATATATGGCCCTTGCAGGGACAGCGTGACAAACGAATGGAGAGGCAGATACAATAACGAGCTACAGTCTCTATTCGAAAAAGAAAGGCCAATAGACTCAGATGGGCAGGGCATGTGATGCGCAGTAACGACAATCTCCTTATAAACAATGTGTTCTGGGAAAGGCCAAATGGAAGAAGGTCTGTAGGGCGGCCTAGAAAAAGGTGGAAAGATGCAGTCAGAGAAGATCTAGAGAAAATGGGAGTGCGACAATAGGAATTACTGGCACAAGACCGACAAACATGGAAGATCGCGCCAGATCGAAAACGATATCGGCAAATCGTCATGGAAGCTATCCACGCTTAAAACTTGGGCATGGTACTCAAAGAAGAAGATTCCTGTATATCGACTGATTCACAAAGAGTCAAATTTTGCTTTTCAAGTTTTTTATGTCCTCAGCAGGAAATTTAAAATTGAACCTTATGTATGCTAAAAAATTAGGTCATTGAACAAGTTGTGTCCATTCCTCCAGAAGTGGAATCTGTTAGTTCTGTAATAAAAATTTTTATTCTTTGAAAATTTTTGGCATAAAAAATGTTGATTGTAATCAATTGCCTCATCTCGAGAAAAATAATGGCGATTTTATAAAAACGTTTTTGTCATTATTTATTAAATCCTTACCATGTGGACAATTTCGTCTTATTTCTTGCGCAGCAATATTGAGCCCATGAGCTAGACTTGGTACATGAATTAAAGGCTATAGAATATTTTTAAATTGTGTGATACCTGTATCATATAATCCTTTTACCATTGTCGCTTAACATCAAACTTTATCGCATGATGTACTTCCCGGTAGAAAAAAAAAAACGGGACAACCAGCAAATCTGAAAAAAAAGTTTTATAGTCAAATTGTTCGTTTTTTCCAAATGATTTTATGCAATAAGGTAACATTTATTTTTTACTTTTTGTAAAATCGCCCAGTAACTTTGTACTTTCGTCACTTATAAAATAAATCGAGTTATCGGCAACAATTTTTAGCATTTTTCTTAGGGTACTTTTATCTTCTTCTTCTTAAGTGCCGTCTCCTAATCGGAGGTTTAATATCATCATCTTTATTTTATATACTGCTGCTCTAAAGAGTTCTATAGAACCGTATTTAAACCAGTCTGTTAAATTCTTCAACCATGACACTCTCCTTCTTCCTATACTCCTTCCTCCTCTTATCTTTCCCTGTATTATCAGCCTTAGCAGTTCATATCGCTGTCCCCTCATTACGTGTCCCAGATACTGTAACTTTCTTCTTTTTATTGTGTTTATTATTTTGCATTCTTTGCCCATTTCTCGTAATACTTTCGTGTTAGTTTTTTTCTGTGTCCATGCTATTCTAAGCATCCTCCTGTAACACCACATTTCAAAGGACTGTATCTTATTTATGTGTTCTTGCTTCAATGTCCAGCTTTCAAGTCCATATTGCAGTATCGAAAACACGTAGCATCTCAATGCTCTTACTCTCAGTTCTAATCTAAGATCTTTGTTGCAGATAATTGTTTTCATTTTTACAAACGCATTTCTTGCTATTTCTATCCTAGCTCTTATTTCGGTTGTTTGATCATTATTGTCTAAAATCCAGGTTCCTAGGTATTTGTATTTATCAACCCTTTCTATCGATACATTTCCCAAATGTATGTTTGTTGGTATATTTGTTTTCTTTGTTATTATCATGTATTTGGTCTTTTTTATATTCATTTTTAGTTCATATTTTTCACAGAAACTGTTTGTTTGTTTAGCAGTAATTGGAGTTGTTCAGCAGAGCTTGCCATAATCACGGTGTCATCTGCATATCTTATGTTGTTAATAGATCTTCCGTTAATTATTATTCCTTCACATTGAGATAGTAATGCTTCTTCAAAAATGGCTTCCCTATATACATTAAATAGTAATGGGGACGTAATACATCCCTGCCTAACTCTTCCCTGATTTCAATTTCTGGACTGGATTCGTTATCTATTACGATTGTACTTTCACCAGGAATGTTAAATTTACAATATTTCTGCAAAAACGAGATAAAAGTGATATTGTTCACTTTTGAAATTCTAATTTCCGAGGATAATAGAGAATCGCAAAGGTCCTGACTAAAAAGTTATTGCTCGGTTTTTTGAGTCCCTAAATACTGTGCCATGGTCAATTGCTCTTTAGAATTGGGCCATATTAGAGCTTTTTCACACATTTTAAGGTTGGAAGGTGTCTTTGCATGCTAGTCGATTTAAAATTTTCTTAAAAATAAATTTGAAACAAACAGGTTATTCACACGCTTTTTTTACCGAAACATTCGTTGACAATGGCTTAACATGAAAATAGTTGCTTACAATTTTAGGACAAGCTCGACAAAATACTTTTCCGCCATCCAGTTTAGAGGATATGCCTGAATCCAAGCACTTAGTTTGGACATCGCAATATAAACAAATTAACGAAGTCACGGGTTACATAACAGAATTACTCTACAATTGCACATTAAAAATTTGTCTTAATACACACGTTTACACTGGTTAACGCGAAAATCATAAATGAATCTAATGCAAATTTCGGAAATTAATACCGCTACTTATTCCTAAAAGCTTCACTTTTGGTTTTCTGAAAAACCCGTCCCACTAAAAGTGTTACTGTAGGTTTCATTTTGTTTGTATATTATGGTTGTTAATTATTGTTTAGCAGTTTACCTAAAACTTTTAACCTTTTATTATAATATATCCAATATATAATATAAAAGGTCGACACATTCAGAACTTATTGTCATTATACTTTTTTATATAAAAATATGCAGATATATGCAATTTCTTGTAAAAATATGAAATTTATGCAAAATATACCAGATATGCTATACTTTTTTATATAAAAATATGCAGATATATGCAATTTCTTGTAAAAATATGAAATTTATGCAAAATATACCAGATGCCAAAAAATGCATTTTGCTTATATTCCGGTCTCGATTTATACTAATAATCTAATGCGATTATGTCGTTTATACATACATAATAAAAAATAATCATTATTATCTTGTATCATGTATATCTATAACTATTTTTTGCAACTTTTTACGAAAAGTTATTAAAGAGCTCATTCTAAATAGAACGGTTTCATTATCGAAGTAAACAAATCAATAATTTAATTGAACTAGATTGTGCTCGATAGTACTGAAATAAATCAACAAGGTTCATTTGCCTTAGTGCAATAATTCATAGTTGCTGTAAGTTGTTGGGGGGAAAGAGGTTTACGCCGTTCTTTGTTAGCCATTTCTACAGAGACTTCCTGAGCTAATAATATCGCAATAATGATATATAGATGTTGATTCTGATATAATTAGACATCTTACGAAAGTTGTAAAACAGAAACAAATACAGACAAGAGTGTTTTGAAAACTGGTAGAAAAGGTATAAAAAATTGGAATGATAATTAAATATAAAGAGGACATAAGATTATCGAAACATCTTTTATGAAACCAATAGGGATTCCCTAGTACAAGGAAGTATACAAGTGGTCGACAAAATTTTGAATATAACGAAAGATATATTTTGATCCCCAAATTTGACATACTATGTATTTAAGACCTGAAAAACTATATACCAAGTTTTTAAGATTACCATCCTCCCTATACTGAGTTAAGTATTTTTAACTAAAGTATACAAATTTTATTGAGTTCTTTCTTGAAATCTATATACGAAACTTTGAGCCTTATGATACTGTTACTTCTTCGTCTTCAGTCTTCATCCTGTTCTTCTAGTTGTTCACGTAGGTAACTGTTTTACTGATAGTTTTGCAAGCTGTACTATTGGTTAGGCATACACGTAATTTTTACATGTTCTTTCTTATAAAGATTACTATCGAATTACGCGGATGTTCCCTACTCTTCAAAAATTCAAAAGTCTTTTTCAAAAGTCAATTCATTTTTAAATTAATTATCTCACATCGTGACTTTCTGTAACGTGTTTAATAAAACAAACGGTTCTAATTTATGTAAATCTATTTATTTATAAGCTCCAGAATCATCTGGAATAGTCAACCTCTATTTCCGCCTGCATGAACGTCTCTCTCTGTACCAGGGTCGCTACATCTCGAATTTTGTGGTGTATATGTCATCATTAGCAGAGATGCGATCGTTATATGGGGTATATTCTTTTGTTAGAATACGTTTTTGCCGCGTATTTGTTGTTTGTTGCCCTCCTTTTTTCTGCTCTGTTTAACCCAATACTTCTACCGAATTTTGTAATACAATATCTTGTATTTTTATCCATAGCTGCTTAATATCAAATGTACAAACGAGTGTATTGCGCTATAATGTAGATCGTTAATAAGAACAAGAAATTAATTGGAAGCAATAGATATGCCAATCAAAAAAGATCGAATTAAAAGTCATGTAATAAAACAATGTGTAGATATAGTAGGAAGTATACTCACAGCCATAGGGAATAAAACATTGAGATGATTAATTTATCCCGGAAAGAAGACTACACAAACAAGTTAAATATTTTGGCAACCTGTTTTACGACAATCAAAAATCACAATCTTCATATTCTTGTTGTTGTTCATAATGAGAATTTCATGTGCACAATTTCTTTTTATATAATAATTGTAAGTACCAACATTGTATCAAATGTGTCCCGTCTTAATAATAATTTTCTTATATTAAAAATAAATCTCTCCAGATTCAAAAATGTATTGACTTCAATGTCAAGAATTATTTTCAGTTTTTTTTCTAGTAACTGCGTTATTGTGAACAGATGGTCGATAGTTGACCTATTGGCCCGCTGCCTTTTAGATTCTACGACTAAATACATATTACTTTTTCTATTTACAGTCTGTTAATAAAACTGATTAGTGATATTTTTCGATGGAGTTTAAATTGTGTTATCTTTTTTCTTGAACTTTCCAAATACTGATAATTGTTTAGAAAAAAATTACTTATCGCTGAACTGGTTTTCCAATTTGTACTTTTCAATTTTTATTTGGAATTTTTTCTTTGTGCTTTATGGGAAATTTCATTTAGTGATGAAGTGATGAATTTGAAAGAAACAAAGATCCCTATATTATCGTAAAAACTGACAACTGAAATTCTGACAACCCAAATATTATATGAAGAAACGTTTCATCAAAAAACTAAACATGAATATTGAATCATTTCTCTGGTTGTGTCTTGTTAAACCATTATCTATCTTTTGTCTATTCTGGATAGCTTATACTGTATTCCTAAAGGTTGTAACTTGTCATTTCCAATTTCTAACACGGTTTGAATTGTATGAATTGTAGTTGGAGACACTCCAATTTCTGTTGCAATGGACTTTTTTATATAAGTTGATAATCGCTACATATAGCATTCACCACGTTTTCTTCGGTCTGTAACGTTTTTCATGATTTCTATGTTTACCGTTCGGAAACGAACCTTGTCGCGTCTTCCCTTTAACCATAGCCAAAGTTACAGAAGACAGGGTTCTTCTTTCGGGAAAGCGTTTCGCGTATAAGCCTTGAGCATTTCGATCATTTTTTCTACAGACACCATAAATCAACAACATATCTACGTATTCATTGGGTGTGCATGGGAATTAAATTTTTACTACTGTGTGAACAGTATCTTAATCGTACTCATCCTCTGAATCATGTATATTATTTATCACTGGTTCAATATCTTCCTGCAAAAATTGTCCACCGCAAACATTTTTTCTTCTACTTTCTTGACGTGGTTCACATAATTATGCCTCTGCTCTTTATATACGCTTTGGTAAGCTTTTTTTATCAACCGTTCAACCGTCTTTTCTTTAAAATCGACGTTATTTGAAGCCACATATCTTTTTCACTTGACTCCACACCATCTGAATCGAGTTGAGCTCGTAATGGTAAGGCGACAGTCTCAAAATGTTAACGCCATATTTTTCCGCAATTATTTAAATTTTGCGGAACAGTATTCAATAATTCACTTTTAGGTAATCTTCCTCGAAAAAAATGTTCTTTTCGATTAGCCAATTCTTGATTTGCCTTTTCTTCCACTATTTTTTTGGGAAATCAAATTTGCAGGAGTGGTATGACGCGTTATGCAAAACGACAACGTTTTCTTGGCCTTTCGGCATGTTTGGAATCAATGTCTTCTCAAACCATTCTTCATATAGATTCCCATCTGTTGCGTTCTGCCCATACGATGACCTCTATAAAACAATTGAAAGGAAGAAGAATCTGTATATTCAATCTAGACCCGCTGGTTTCTTCCTTTCGATTTTGGTATCAAAATTAAAATAAAAAAAATGAAAACCAGAGGACTATATGAATCTCTATTTTAAAAAGATTAAAAAGAAGTAAAACCAAACATAAATATACATAAACAAACATACAATTATAACTAAATAAGAATATCTACAAACTTAAATATTAGTCAATACGAAACGACACATCAAAAAGACAACCATTTTAAGGATTGAACACTGATTGCTCAAAAAAAGCGACAAAGTACTTAACAATGAAAAGACAAACACAAAAAAAAATGTCGATTCTAAAAAAAACTACCGACCGAAAGCAGTAAAATAATTTCGTGTTGCAAAGAGAAATAATAATTATAAAAAAATAAAAATACGAGTATATATGTCAGCTTTATAAAGATAAATTAATAATGCGGTGCATACAAATAATTAATACATTATTAATACAAAACACACATGAAATACAATCGGCGTTAACAAAATACAAATATAGAATACAGTAAATAATACAAAACAAATGCAAATGTTCTTAATTGACTATGTTCAATCGCGGCACAAACTGAGATAAAGTTCTAAACAACAAATATGAATTTGCAGAAAATGTATCTGTCAAGTGAACGGTACTTAATAATGATGCAGCAACAAGATTATGGTGTATATAATATATTGTATATATGTACTTTACCATACAACATGTGGAAGTACTAGAACTGTCTTTTTCACAAGACCAAAGCAAAGTGTCTAAGGTACGCTTTACCCAAACACACGTTTGTGTCGCTTGGAAGATAAAACTCGACTGTTCCTTTTGACATATGGAACTCTTCTCTTATCTCAAACACACGTCTGTGTCACTTTGCAGATGGCTCGTTTTGTAAAATTTAGTTTTTAAAACAGCGGGGAGAATCAAAACTAACCAAAAGTATGTTACTATATTACAAATAATGTTTAGAAACAGTTGCGAAACTGCAACACCATCCTATTCGTCATGGTAATCAGCGGTTACCTTCTTGGCCAAGAAAGTTAATTCGGCCTATGCCACAAAACCAGCGTGAATACTAACAAACCAAGGACCTCTTTGGGTTGGAGCTTTCAGTCCAGTAGAGAGCCCTTTTATGAAAGCATCTCTTGTATTCTTGATCGTTGTGTTCCTCCATTCCTTTTTGACTGAAGCACCGACGTTATTCCCAAGACTCATCAGTATCAACAAGGTTTACATTATCCTTCTTCTTCAATGTTTTTATTTGTCTAAGGTACTTGTGTCTCCAGGATATTATATCTTTTCTTTCCATTATAATTGAATATCTACCTCTCTTACCATATTCAAAACTTATGTCGTTTAGTAGCTTACGAAATGTGGTTTTTTATAAAGCTGGTCGGTCCTCATTATTCTTCACTCTGTTCATTATGCTGTCGACGGTTGGTGGTGTTTTCCAAAAAAAAATATGGACAATTTTTCTTATTCGAGATTTCACTTCCTCATCGTATGTATTCACAGTAATAGTCAAGCTGTCACCATTTTTTAAGTTCAGATGATAGTTCAATACATTTAACACCACACATTTTACTTGCACACTAACAGTCATACCCTGTTTAAATTCACGACATATAGTTACAACGGCTTCATTATGTAGGTACTTTCATCCGCTTGCGAAAATGAAATAGAACTGAGCTTTTATAGTTTTGCTAACAAGTTTTTGGTCTAATGGTCAGTACCAAATCGACAAAGAGACATGTTTGCTTTGCGTGGACAATGGGGTTTAAAACTGATTCGCTTCACCTAATTACTTAATAATGATCTTTATTTCCCAAAGAATGTATTTACAATGGAACTATTGAAAATTTAAAAATATAGATAAGCTATCGACAATGGCTTTTTGATATTTTTTACTTTTTTATAGTATTTTTCTGCATGTTATTTAGTTTGATAATGTAACTCTTTTATTTATGCATCTATGATCAAATCATACTTTAATTATAATTTTTTTAATTAACAATAATCATAGTATTTTATACAACCATAGGCAATTACTGTTGTGTGCGCGTATATTCCTGTGCTATGATTATTAAATCCGGTCCTGATACGCCGTTCAGGGCAAACCGGCAACGTGGTCGGTCGTTTTCACGTAAGAAATACATTACCTATCTAATGCTGTTTGCACACATACCGATTTTGTACGGCCAGTATAAAATCGGCCGATATTTTATTGGTAGCAGGTTCTTGCAGACTTACTGGATTTTTACCGGTCAAAAAATCAATTGCTTTGTTGTTGCGATACAAGTTTATTGAATAATAATTATTCCTAAAGGAGTTGTTGCTACGTGTTTATTGTGTCGCCCTATTCAGCACCGTAGGATTAAGCGCAAGTGGTGGATTCATTTTATCAGGCAAAGCAAAGAACACACAGGAACATTATACACTATACTAAGGCGTGGTGGTGTTAATTTTTTCAACTTCTTCCGGCGATGCAGTGGCAGTGGCCGGCTGTTCATCGGCATTTTACGGGCACCGATCAGTGGTCGACGTGTGTGCCACGTCCCGTTCTCACATGTGGTTCACTAATGGAATTTGGTATAAAATCGGCCGTCCAAAATCGGTGTGTGTACACCTTACCTGTACTGCATTCTAACTGTGGCTCTACTATAGTATTAAGACGTAAATCATAAATACATCATTTTGACGTTTAATTGTAATTATGTATTTACTTTTAAGAACCTTAAAAATACGCATGCGCAAAAGAAACATGAATTCCAATAACATTAGAATGTTAATTTTATACTAAATTCAATGTAAAGTACAGTAAAATTTACTAATACAAAAAACCGATTGGACTCTTTCTTGCTATGAAAACGTTCTGAAGTTTTTAACGATGTCTGATTTCATCGTTTAGTTCGTAGATTGACGTCACCAAATGAGTTCGTCAGGTTAACGAAATTTTGAATTCAGTGTAACTGATTTTGTGTAAACGAAGCAATACAGGTGCATACTTTTATTATTTGGAAGCTTTGAATACTTTGAATATCTTGTTTGGGAAATAATGTAGGGAAATAAGAACTGCATAGAATCATAGAGTCGATTAGATATTTGCTTTTTTATTTTTACGATCACTTTCTGTCAGAAACAAAAAATGAAAATTCTTATTTTAACAAATGTGCTATTATTTGTCAAAAAAGTTACAAATTCTTGTCGTATTGGAGCTCCAATTCGACTGGGATGAAACATAGCAGCTACAGGTTAAAATGAGGGCTTTATATATTACACAAAATCGAGATTTTTCGATTTCTTTAGCGATTGTTCCATAGTTTATTACTCTACAAATTTATTTTTCGAGTATCTTTATCTGGTTACCGATGACACATATTTCAATATCGGGGCGAAGGAGAGAAAGAATGAAACAGTTTACGTCGTTACTTTTTAGTGTCCGTAAACTGGAGATACAGTTCTATATTTTGTATCGAATTTTTATATGAGAAAATTTATTATCTAGGGGTGGTTAAACGACCATTCAGCATATTTCTCCGATATATTATGGAACGGAGGACTTTATAGCTAGATTTTTGTCCGGTCATCATTTATGAATGTCTTCTTTGGTTTCGAGTATAGGGAGATATGTGTGCCTTACGATTTACGACTCTTTTTTTCGATTTTGTTTGGCGTGGAGGTCTTAATCAATGCCGTTTTGTGGTCTTCTAAATTTTATCACCGATAAAATCAATGAAAGGCAAAGAAGCCGCATGGCATCTACTTGGCGATTAATTTACAAAAACATGCTCATAGAAGGTGTACTGAATGTAATTAAAATACAATTATTAAAGAAACTGTTAATCATTGTCCAGCCCTTTATTTAGAACCATGTTCTTTTATTTTTTTCACAAAAAGCTTTTGTGTAGGATCGGTCTTCCAGTTTGGAGAAGAGCTGCAAAATGATTTTTCAACACTTAAACATTAATTAATTACCATGTTAACAAGTTTGTTTTACCAATTTTAATAATCAATCCATTATCAAATAGTAGTTTAAACTTTAAAGATATAGAGTTTGAAAATAAAATTAAAAACATTGTTGACAATATATTTAAAAGCTAACAAAATAAAAAAAACACCTCAAAGATGTCCTTTAAACAAAATCTTAAGATTATTCAGTGGAACGCTAGATTTCTTAAAGCTAACAACATTCTTTTTACCAAATTTTAATGGAGGAAGGGTTTAATATTGCAATAATTTCTGAAACTTGGTATAAGCCTACTAAGTTTAATAACGTTAACGTTACGATGTTACGTAACTCTAACGATATTGGAGCAAAATCTCAAGACTACATAAATTTATTTAGTCAAATAAAAATGATTGCATAATAGGAGGCCACTTCAATGCCCATTACGACATGTGGGGATCACCTGCTTGCTCACATGATGGCAGAGTTTTGGTGGATGCTTTAGATCATATGTCAAACTTGATTGTTATAAATGATGGATCTGCCACAAGTATTTCTCTTCCTTGCCGGGCTAAATCTGCCTTAGATCTCACAATTGCTTCATCTAAGGTATGTCCTACACTTGGTTGGTCTGTTAGACAGGATACGTATGGATCAGATCATTACCCAATCAGTATTACGCTTAATAACTATTATCGCAATGATGCAACCATGTCCCCATTATATAGATGGTCTATGAATGAAGCATATTGGACCTTATATACAGCTGAAATAGAGAAATCATTGTCCACGCCATCAAACTGCATCGATACCAACGGTATGTGTATATTTTTAATGGCACAGATTACGAATGCTGCGAACAAAGCTTGCAAAAGTCTAAGACCATCCTCAAGTATATCATTCAAATCACCTGAATGGTGGGACGAGGAGTGCCGTAAGATATCGAATAAGAGAAAAATTACATGCAAAAAGTACAAACAAAATATGTATCTGGCAAACTTTGTTGAATATAAAAAAATAAATGCTAAATGTAAACGAACCTTTAATCAGAAATGCAGAAACAGTTGGGCCAACTTCTGTCTCAATGTAAACAGACACACTCATCCAACTGAAATATAGGATAGAATTAAGAAAATTAAAAAAAAATAATCTGTATGTGCACCACGAAAATATCGTTGAAAATTTGTTTTATAAAATAGCTCATTGCTATGTTCCTTCTCCAATATATCCCACTGAAGATAAATTTAAATCACATTTTTGTCATCTTCTATTAGTATCAATAAACTGCTAATATCAAGTATTCTAAGAGATCCTTCTCTGGGATTGATGGTATCAATTATATTATGATATATAACTTGCCTACAATAGCACCTCTGTTTTTCCGTGATGTTTTTAACAATATTCTAATTAAAGGTGATAACTGTGATTCTTTGAAGCAGTGTCTTGTAATACCTATCCTCAAAACTAATGATTCCAATATCCTTGGACCGATATCTCTTATGTCATGTATATTAAAAACATTTGAACGAATCATGAAAAATCGATTAGAATGGTGTATGGAAAGTAACAATCTTTACCCAGACGGTCAGCTTGGGTTACGTAGAGGGAAAGGAACTATGGATTGCATTTCACACTTACGACCCGTTTACACGGGTAGAGTAATGATGCAAGTACTTGGTAGAGTGGAGTAACTCTACTCTAAGTGCATAGGGATGCTGTCATTCCGGCTGAAGTTGTGTTTTGTGTAAATAGTGAAAATTAAGTTCACCGAAGTAAAAACTTTAAATCTTGTAGATATGTATGGCGAATACCAGTGTTTATGGAATTTAGGTAGTGTGCACTACAGAAATAAAAGTATGAGGCAAGCAGCGGAGATGGCATCACACACTTCGGTGACCAACTTTGAAATTGCAGGTCTTGAAACCCTAAAAAATGAGAAAGGCTTAGCTTAGGGATAGCTGTTCCCTGTAGCTAAAATACTCAACATAATCTCAAGCTTCACTCTTGGTTTTATTGCATCCCTCATAAACGTGTCTTGTCGTTCGATTTTGTCATGCACCATATTAAGAAGTTCTTCAAATTTCCCTGGGGTCATCCTTAGACACATCTTATATTACAACTCACCCTCTAAGGCTAGTTATCTTAGCAGAAGAGCTGAGGCCCCGTGTGTATTCCTTCTTTTAAGCTACTCTCTCATCCACTCCTTTCTTTGTTTGTTTACCTCATCATCGATAGTTTCAGCGACTTCAGTTACAAAAAATACATTTGCAACTGTAGCTAAACAATTTTGAATCAATTTTCTTTTTCTTGAATTCATTTTGCACTAAACAAACACTCACTCCACAATATACTATCATCAGTACTATACTTGTAGCTCTCCTCGTGTGAACGGTATCAAGCCATTTTTGATAGAGTAGACTCTACTCGCTGCTCTACTCTCCTCTGTCCTCACAACTCTTAACCGTGTAAACAAGTATTAAAAACCAACATACAGCTGCTTTATTTGTGGACATTTCTGGTGCATATGATAACGTCATTATCGACCTACTGATTGATCAACTTAAATTAGAAGTGTCTAGTAAGTGTGCTTATGTCCTACAAAAAAATGCCCCAGAGCTCTATTTTCAGAATTTTATCAACAATTAAAATGTTTAGGTATAAATTTTCTGTGCTGATGGTTTTTTTTTGTCAAACTACATCGTAGTTAATTTCACAATAATTCTATGCTCATCCGATTTCTTAAAAGTAATACAAGAAGCGTATGTTTTTATAGTGCATCATAAAAATCCTCGCAAATCCGTCAACATTAATCCATTTTTGGAAATGATTTGTTTTAAAATTAGAAACATATGCCGGTTGTGGTTACGTTACAACTATATTATACGCGCTGCAAAATTAGATGGAAACAATATTGAACAAACATTTCCTAAAATGAAGCGAATAGAAAATAATTATAAACATTTTGTCTAGAAAAATAGGAAAAACATTCGAACGACTTTGCTATTTACTTGATATATTTAAAATTATTACGCACTAATTATGCAGGTAACTCAATTCTTCAGAAAAGTAAATTATATACAAGATGTTGACCTCCAGTAAATAAAATTAAAAGTTCATATACAAGGTGTCCCATAATTAATTGCACATTAGCTAATGGGTGATAGCTGACATCAAAATAAACCGTTTGAGCTCAAATTGCTGAGGCAAAATGTTGCTAGTTTTCGTTCTATGGGGTGATTCATTATTAATTTTAGGGATACATTGAAAACTATTCAGCCGATTTAAGTGAAATTTGGTATCTTGCTATCATTTAGTATGCTTAATATAAAAATGATATTAGTTTTACCATTTACACAAGGTGACGCCACCTACTATAACATTGGTTCATTAATGTGGCCATAATTTTTTGTCCGTCCTGTATAGATATTCTAGGAAAAAAAAAACATGAAAAACATTCAATTCTACACAAAAGAGGTATTCTTGTTTCAAATCAAAAAAGTACAGTTTTGTAACAGTTACACAAAGTATGCTTTGAACTTAAATTGTGCTTCGTAAATTATGCATTATTTTAAACATGTCACTGAATGGGCAATTTTCCTGTTCTGTTTGATCGTATGGTTCCTACGTAACCTATGCCCTTCGATGTTAAAAAATCAGCGTGAAATCAGATGAAATAATTATCAGCATATAAGCAATGAGGCATAGCCCTCTCTCATTGAATTTTAGGAATGTTGAGCAAACTGCAATTTTATTCCATTGCCATTACCAAGGCCAAAATTCTTTTTTTTTCATTGGATTTTCCCCTAGCTCCTTGATAAATATTGGAATCTATGAGGTAACCAGATTTCTGATTCCAACACCACGATTTATACCCAAAGCGTATGAGCTTGCCTTTTATATGTTGTGTCATACCATGACGCCCATAGTATGGTATCATGGCTTCATCCACGCTGAATTCGGTTTCCCTTACAGTGTATTTAGTCCGAACTGTCTAGTGAATTTAGTAATTATTTTTTTGCGAAATTAGTTACTTTTTGACAGACTAAAAGTGGCTGAAACTGTGCCGAATTACTGACAATCAATATTTACTTATCTGCACCATATAATAAATAGTTATATTAAATTATAACAACTAAAATATATTTTTTAAATATATACTACCCAAAATTTGATGGGTTTAGTATACACTTCCACTATTTAGAATAATTCTTTTTTTTTTAAAGAAAGAAGTCTGCAATAGTAGTATACTTGAGCTATTAATACTGCGAAGTAGGAATTGTTGTGTTGTAGGTTTCCGACAATGAATCTGTCAAAATATGCCCGAGCTAAGCGAATGGACTATAAATGATTTGCGGAGACTTTCAAGGTACGGAGAAATTTTGTATGTTGTGTCTGAACGATCTATGTTTAGGTTATCGTTAAAATGGAGGAATCTTATAATGGTTTCAAATCGGTTACGATGCATATTACTTGAAATTAGTATATTTTTAACGTCATCAGATTCTTCCCAGTACATGCGTCTTCTTGGATTCGTGCTGTACCCACTAACTAGTAAAATCCCTATAAAGGCTTTTACTCGTTTACTCCAAATTCTTAAGTAGTACCTTTTTGAAGAGCATAACGAACTGTCCTTCACAATATTTGTTAAAAGCTCTTCATTAAAAAAAAAAAAAAAATCAAAGTTCGTAAAGGAGTGAGTGGTCGTGAATAAAATGAAGGAGTATATGTGTTCTATTGAGTTTTTATATTCAATATATAAATAAAGGGAATTTTCATCGGGTAAATCTCCATGAATAAATTTCTGTGGTAGGAGAGTTACACTTTTTGCACAAATCTCAGTAGGTGCCACTTGAATATCTTGAATTTATTCATTTTGTTAAAAATTCTAAAGTTACAATATTTCGGTCATGTAAAGAGAGCTGTAACCGTCTTCACCTCATAATACAGGGTAAGATCGCCGGAAGGAGAGGCCCAGGCTGACGAAGAACATCCTGGCTCCGAAATCTCCGAGAATAAGAATGGTATCAAGCGACCACCGCTAATTTATTTAGAGCCGCCGTAAACAAGGTTATTATTGCCAATATGATCGCCAAAGTTCGATAATCGGACAGGGTACTGAAAGAAGAAGATTCATTTTGTGCCTCTATTTCTGTTTCCATCTCAATATCTTCCGTATTTTCTTCTTCCTGAACTTGTGTCACATTTGAAGATCTGCCTCTTTTTCATATAGATTTACTTCGTCGATCCTATATTTTTATTTTGTTTAGGTTACTGAATGTTCCTCCATAGTCTTCTTCTCCTAGGCGCTAGGAAAACATCTGCGCTGGAAGCCGACATAATTTTATGTGTCCTTGATTCGTAATTTTTTTATTATGACTATTATTACTAGTACGACCGAAACTGGTTGAGCCGTTGATTTGACATTTTATTTCCACCTTTTAGAACAAAAATGAGTTTATTTACTAATAATATGCCTTGTGCCCAGTGTTGTGTTGATAAAATATTAGTTAATAATAAGATAAAATAATTTTTCAATTATTTAACAATACGTTGCTACCAAAAACCAAATTTTTATCCAGGTAATTTATACACAAACTACCTATAATAACTAAGAACACGTGTTCACAGAAGTCAAAATTAACCTTCAACTTTCAATATGCTATCTGATATACTAATAATGTTTTGCGACCAATTCCCATTACAACATGTATAGGAAACTGTTGTGAAATAAATCTGAACTTTAACTGCCCGAAAAAGTCTTGTCAATTTCCAAAAGATGACGTCATAGTGGGCTATGTCAACTGTTGCGAAAACGCAACGCTGGGCATTAATGGGATATGAAGGAATATTATAATAAAAACTTTTAATTTTGCTAAGAATTAAATGTGTTATTTCCAATATGTTATTCGCGATTTTTCTTTTGTATTTAAAGAAAAACTTCTTCAGCATAAATGTTGGTTTCGCAAACTATCAATTGAAGCAAGTCTTCATGAACTAACAGATTGAAATAATTTACTGGAGTGTTTCCTAAAAAAGAAAAACTCATTGACAATTCCACAAAAAGTATTTTTTTGAAAGTTTTTGAAAAACTAACCCCTACAAAACATAGAAATATCATGTATTGTGATTAATAAAGTCTTACAGAGGAATGCAATTATAAAATTATAATTGCTTTGAAAATGGTATCTGAGTTTAAATAGTTGCAACGAAGTATCACGTTGCGGCATTTACAGTGGTTTGTTGTGTTAATACTGCTTGTGGTCTATCTATAATTAGAACTCGTATCTTCATAATCTAGATCACCTAGATCATCATCAGAATTTTCCAAGAAGTATAATAATAATTATTATACTTCTTTGAAAATTCTGATGAAATTGTTCCTCAAAGTAAAATAATAAATTGATAATTATATTTAGAGGGTTTTTTAACATCTTTTCGTTTCTGAAGGTCCGCCTGACTGTTATCCATGGCTAACATAAACGATCAAATTTTTTCAACTATGTATCTTATACCACGCGTACCTATAAAACAATATTTTTGCTTTATTTGTGTAAAGATAACTTTTTTAATTTCAATAAAGTGTACAATACCTACATAGTGTCAGATATTTAATTTCACTAGACTACTTCGTTTATGGTCACTCACTTAATTTCTTAATAATGGTGACATTTTTTCAACTTCATCAAATTACTTGAATTCCTTAAGAGTTATTCCCAGTAGTAGATCGCCCCACGCATATTTCCTAGAAACAGTAATGGATGCGATAACAAGAATATTACTTATATTCGACTTCATGCATTCTAGGGTAGCGAATTTCTCATATATCGTAATCTCCTGATGTTTTCTTGGATTCTTATAAATAGATTTTATGCAAGTTTTCTTTTTTGAAGATGACCCTTTTGAAATGCTGCTAGAAATCATAGAAGGTAAAAATTAACGGTGATTATTTAAACACGTTAAAAATATTTTTATTAAGATGCCTACTGTATTTTTTATATTCAATATTATTCTATTGTTCTCTCTTATCTCAAATCATTACCATAAAAATATTTTCATAATAGTTCTTTTACCTTCGTTCTTTGAACTCTTATAAATCGCCATATTTTCTTTTGCAGATCGTAAACGTCATGTTCTATTTCTTTCGAAAAGCGTTCCAGTGATCATTTCTTATTTTTCTTACAAGTGCATGTGTTTCGTTTCTAATTGTCTCGTATTTATGGTATGCCTCTTGTGTTTTGGTTGACATGTATTTCAGGTAAGCTTTTTTCTTTTCTTTACATTTTTCCTTCACTTCTGTACAAAGTGGAGTTCTTCGACTTGGGAACGATTTAGTTTTATTTATATTTATTTCAGCAAGAACTTCCTTGACCAAGGCTAAGATACTAGACTTAATTTTTGCCCAGCTTTCTTCGACTCCATCACTTTCTGTGATGTGTGTTTCTGCTTTTTTCGGTTATTCTCTTTTGGAATAGGTATCTTGTGGAGTCATCCTGTAAGCTTTCGACTTCTATCTGGTTGGTGTATTCCGGTGTTTTGTTATCACATACATGTGTTTTCATTCGGATTTTGCACAATACCAATTTTTGCCAATAATACCAATGTTTAATACTAATATTTCAATAATATTTACCTTGTCCTTTATAATCTTATTTCTACCACCATTTTAGATCTCTTAATATCGGTGTATGTGACTGAGAATCGTAAAATTGACGGTTTCAATGAATGACTTGCTTAGATAGTTTTGTCATGAGAGTGCTGTTTGAATTGTTTTCAGTGACTTGAATGGTTCATCTCTACTAAATTGCATACATTTTCGTTCAATGATTTTGTAATGCATTTTGGTGATTAAACACCATTCAATTTCACCGCGTTTCATTGATTTTCTAAATTTAATCAATGTTGTAATTAACAAATTTCGTGTCCATAACGTCGTCGTCGAAGAAAATCGTCCAAATTGAGCGGTTGTACCGGAAAACATGGATACAGTGAGTAAAAATAATGTTGCGTGATCGCCATGTGACTATCCTTATTTTCTCTCGTAATATTGGTTGTGTTTAGTTGTTATCGATTGCTATCTTTCTGTCGAAGATCAGATAATTGTATTGCTATTATAGTTGATCTCGCCGAATAATGATGTCATGACACTTAAAAACACCAAAAATATTAGGAAATATCTATCAGACATTTACCATTCTTGTTATACAAAATATGATATCGGCAATGAATCATCGTTATTATTATGTTTCCTTCCCATATAAAATCGACGCGACCGAGAAACGTTCCATAAAATATATCTTTGGAATCTCTCTTACAAGATTTTTAATATTTTATGAAGATTTTATACTGCCTTCTATATCAAACACATACAGTATGTCACGTCTGAGCTATAAATTGTTCCGATATAAATTATATTCAGTCGTGTTTCGCACATTCAAATATAAAAGTAATGACTCAGGGAATATTTCAGGGTAGAGATCGTTTTGAGTCTTGAGTTGGAGATCTGAATTTTTCATTATTCTGATTCACTTTTTTCGTGTTTGTTTGGTATGAAGTATTGAATCGATATGTCGAACTTCTTTATTCTGACCTAATTTAAACTGGTGTTTGTGAGACAATCTACTAGAATTATTTATGAAGACATATAGATATTTCACATGTACTGTGATATGCTTCAAATAATAAATACAAAACTAGAAGTGAAAAATTTATATAATTAATTGTATTTTTTTACTTTTATTGCTCAAGTTTTTATATATAAAAAACAGTTATCCAGAGATTTATGAGATTGTTAACGAATTATGTTATGCCGAACTATTATAGTTCTTTGAACCACCAGTTAATCCTTTTTTAACTAGAAGTGGTAATGTATCAATATTTTACATGATTGTTGTTTGATTACCTTTAAGTAGTAAACCCAACTCAGGCAGGAAGAGCAAAGAAAAAGCAAAAAGAAAAAATTCATATTTTTTGTATAGTTCCATTGCATGTTTACAATCTACTCTATACACAGAGTAATAAGTAAATAGTTTGTAAGTAACTTAACGTGAGTTAGGTACTGTCCAGTGACGGTTCTCTAGTATTATTGAGGTAGGTCTTCTGGCCATCTCTTCCATCTTCTTTCGGCAGGTGGTTGGGTGAATAAATTATTTATCACTTCGTTGTTGTGATCAGTGGTGCGATTTTTATATTTTATTGAGTGATTGTTATGTCCTTAAGTAGTGGGATGTTCAGATCATTGTGAAGTGTTTGGTTAGGTACATACCATGCAGCTTTACTTATCAAATGTTTGAAGTATCTTCGTATTTGAAGGTTTACTACAGTCCCATAGTTCTATTTCATATGCCCAAACTGGTATGAGTATAGGTTTTTACAGAAACAGTTTATTTTCAAGAGATAACTGAGACCTTTTGTTAAATAACCAGTTCATATTTTTTAGATTAGGATCTAGTTGTTTCCGTTTGGTTTTAATTTGTTTTTTTAGATGTGCATCCAGGTGCAATCCCAAGTACTTGACAACTGGTTTTATGGGAATGGGAGTATTATTAATAAAAACTTGTAGACATGTAGATTTCTTGTTGTAAAAGTAATTTATACTGATTTACTGGCATTAACATTGATCTTCCATCGCTTAAGCCAGTTTTGTAATTGGTCAAAACGATTTTGTGCTTTTTGCGATGCTGCATTAGGGTCAATATCCACTGTCAAGATTCCCGTGTCATCGGCAAAAGTAGTTAAGAAGATATTGCTGGTGGAAACTTCTGCTGTAAATATGAGATACAGAAATCGGTACAGAACGCTACCGTGAGGTACGCCAGATAACTTGAGTAGCTGTCTTCAATTTTGACTTGGAAGTAACGGTCGGTAAGATTTTAGTATAAAGTAGAGTAGGTCTCTAAGGTGTATTTTCAGTTTAGCAGGAGACCTTTATGCCATACTCTATCAAATGCCTGTTGCATATCGAGAAACACTCCAGCGCAGACATTTTTTCTCTTCTCGAGTTGTTTTAATTACATTTAGTATTCTGTTGCATTGTTGGATGGTTAAGTGTTCTAAATCTGAATTGGTGTTGTGGTATAATTTTGTTTATGGGAGCAACTTGCCCGTTTTTATGTAATAGTAGCCTTTCTAATACTTTCGACATTATTGGGAATATGCTGATAGGCCGATATGAATTTGCTTGTGTTGCAGGCTTACCAGGTTTCGAAAACATAATAACTTGAGCAAATTTCCATTGTATTGGAAAGTAGCGAATACTTAGTATGCTGTTGTATATTATTGTTAATAACACCACTGCTTTTCTCAGTAGCTTCTGAAGTAATTCTCCTGTTTTCAAATCATAGTCAGGGACTTTCGAATCTGTGTCGGAGTAAAAATGTTGTCAGAGGAAGAATGAAGAGTTAGTTGACATGAAGTTTCGAGGTACATTCTTATATCATCATCTTTATCGTTATTAGTATCTGGTTCTGAGAATACATATGCAAGATGATCTGCGAATACTGTTGTCTTTTCTGCGTTTGTGCGGGCCCATGTCAGATCTGTTTTACTTAAAGGTGAATTTGTTATTGTCGGTCGTTTAAATTTTTTGGTAGCTTTCCATATACTATACAGTGGTCTTCATGTGACGGGTTCGAAACGTACAACTGGAAAGAGTCGTTGTTTTCTTCATGTAATGCTCTATTTAGCCTATGAATTATCCTGTTAGGTACGTTTTATTTAGTGGATGTCTCATTTGTTGCCATATGCGTCGAGCTCTTCTTTTTTCTGCTACAAGTTCTCTTATAAGGAGGAGGATATTACGGTTTTCTTGTACACTTCTTTGGCGCTTTGGTGTTCCTTCCAATGCTGTTGTTTGTAAAACTGTTTTTAATTAGTCTACTGCTTTCTTTACATCTTGGTTTTGTTTTATCCTAATGTCTAGTTTAATCTTTGTATTTACAGAATTTTGGAAAACATTTCAGTTTGTTTCTTTAGTTGTGAGTTTGGTTGGTGGTGTTCTCCATATTAAGTGTGTGCTGTTATTTTTAAATCGAAGTTTGACTCTACTGTACTATGAATGTTAGATATTCCTTTTGTTACAGCAAAATCTATCAAATCTGGAATTTTGTTTGAGTCCGTAGGCCAATTTGTGGGTTCTCCCGTTGATAAGTCTTTTAAGTGATTTTGTTGAATGATATTCATTAATGCTCGACCTTTAAGCGTGATGAATCTGGAATCCCAAGTGGTTTGTTTGGCATTCCAGTCTCCTGCTACTATGAATTTGGATCCAAGAGTTTGTATCAAATCATGATACTATTCGCTTGAAATGAGATGTCTAGGTGGGCTGTAGACTACACCGAGAGATGTGTTTGTTTCGATTTTTAATGATTGCTGCTTGAATGTTTTCCGTAATATAAGGTTGGACTTCTCCAAGTTGGTGTTTAATTTTTGATTTACCTAATAAAAACGAGAGCCTGTATGTGCTCCTCCGTCTGGATGGTGTGCATAATACACAAGGCTAGTAAGGTATCTTAGTAACCCTTCTTTGTGTGGCATGGCTTTCAGATATTAATAGAATGTCCATATTAGTTATTTTAGAAAACAGTGATATCTCTATTATATAGTTTCAATTAATGTGTTTAACATGGTTAAAATCATGCTATCTTGGTTTAAGAGTTGAGAGAACATATTTTTGAATTTGTTTAGGAAATTTGAGTTATCTGCTAATTCATTGTTGTTATTTTTGTTATCTGCATTTATGTTTCCAATGGCAGCATCTCTATAACTGATTCTGTTGAAATTATGAGCATGATCTTGGGTAGGTATATTTATATTGGTACTGTTAACAGGATTTTAAGTGTAAGTTGTTTTGATTTGTCATTGTATGTGACATTTAGTAGTTCATGATAAACAGAACATCCTCAGAATGATGGTCTCATTTTGCAGTGAGTGCAAGTGGCTGACGGGATTTTTGGTTTCTTGTAGTCCTTTGTATTGTGTGATCCAACGCATTTTACGCAATTATATGGTTTTGCACAGTACATTTTAGTGTGACCATATTCTTGCTATCGTGTACATTGTGGTATATTTCTTTAAATTCTCAGTGGTTCTACAATGTTATATATACTGTAGTTCAAATATTTCTTTGTTGTTCGTTTGAGGCTCGAGGCCCACAAAAAATAATGGTAATGGTTCAGGGCTCAATTTGTGTCATGACATTTGTAATGTTCCTTACCTTATGACCCTTTTTCTGGATTTCCGTTTTTTTTCATTTATCTGAAAGGAGTGATGTAGGTCTCAAATAACTGCTCTATATGCTCTCTCTTCCTTAGGTTGGTATGTAACGTGGACGATTTTTTTCTCTCGTACGTGATGTGTTAGTTTTCTGTAAGTATCAGGTGTCTTTGGTAAATTTTTTATTTTGTTGTTTGTGAAAGCTTTAGTAAAGTAAGTTTCTACTTCTTCTGTTTGAACTAAACTATCTATCATTTTGCTATAGCCATTCACACGCTATATATAAAAATTGGAGAGGGTTTTGCGATTGGTGGATTTTATTCGTATCATTTACTGAGTTTCCTGTACAAAATGACAGAAACCTATTTGAGAGTGTAATTGGAGCTTTTTTTCTTTTGAATCTTCATGTTTAATCATTTTTCCTTTTGATCTTATTGTTTTGCCATCGGTATTTATTATTTTGAGAGTCTTCATGTTCTTCACCTGACATCGAATCATATTCATTCTGTGTTTCTGGATTAGTTTTTAATTGTAGAGGCACTAGACGTGAAATCAAATGTTAACTGTATTTTCTACATTCTCAATTGATTTTCATCAGTGGTTGAAAGGGTCTAGGCTCACATCCATATGTGACCACTATTTTTAACGTACTTTTTAAGAATTTGCTAGACAAATATGTAAGAATGACAAAAGGTCCTACAATAAAAAAAAATGTAAAAGCGAGTACATATACCTATGAAGATTAGAACCAGTAGTGGGACTAATTATCACAATTTATTTCTTAAAAAACATAATGATGATTTAAAGCAGTTCAATTTACCATTCTCTACATTTTTGTACATTTACTAATATACATTTCTTTTTTTGTTGCAGTATGGATCCGACGAATTCCATGAATCCCCCCGATACACATCACCCGGAGCAAATCCATATTATTTAGCGGCAGATGGCACGCCGAATCCAGGAGTGGGGGGCAACGCCCCCGTAGCACCGACCCCCGGAGGACCACCAGGTAGTAGCGAATGGCCCTCTTCATACACATACCAAACCTACGAAGCCTTTGGCCTTATACCAGAGACAGAACCGCCTGGGCAAGGCTTACCGCCGATGTCGTCGTTAAGGCCTAACGGTACACCCACTGCCACTACCTTGGCCGGACCCATCACACCCTTCGGACCAGCTAATACAGATACCGTTGTTAATAAAGGACTGGGTGGTGTAAGTACCCTCCTTTATTATTTATAGCATACATGTTCTCGTGATATATGCTTGTTGTTTTGGAAGCCCTTTGCTAAAGGCCGTCCGTCAGCCAATTGGCTTATTGTACGAATTCTGAAGTTAAATTTTTGAATTTTGAATTTTGAATTTTGAATTTTGAATTTTGAATTTGAATTTTGAATTTTGAATTTTGAATTTTGAATTTTGAATTTTGAATTTTGAATTTTGAATTTTGAATTTTGAATTTTGAATTTTGAATTTGAATTTTGAATTTTGATTTGAATTTTGAATTTTGAATTTTGAATTTTGAATTTGAATTTTGAATTTGAATTTGAATTTTGAATTTGAATTTTGAATTTTGAATTTTGAATTTTGAATTTTGAATTTTAATTTTGAATTTTGAATTTGATTTTGAATTTTGAATTTTGAATTTTAAATTTTGAATTTTAAATTTGAAATTTTGAGTTTTCCATTCTTGTTACCTTCTGGCGGCCATTCAGATAATGGTTATTTTGTTCCACTTGAATAAGCCGCTTTTTTAACTTTTAACAGAACATTTATTAAATCTAAAGGTCACCTAGGGTAATATAATTAAGTGAGCAGAAGTAAACTTGATAATAGTCAAGAAAAAAAAGAAAACAAAAACTACCTACATCTCTTGTGAACCTAACTTCACTATCACTATGCATCATTGCCAAATAATGATAAACCCCGACTAATATCCTTTAAAGTGAGCTTTTAAAGCTGATTTTTCAAATGGATTTAATTTCTACCTTTTAGTTCTTTATAAGAAGAAATCATAATTGTGACTTTTTTGTAATTATATGATTTGCAGATGAGGAGTTGAATTTTCTGTATTGAATATTGAATATGAATATTAACGTAAGCAAAATAAAGAGATTTTATTTATTTATCTTTATACAATAAGAACACACAAAGATCAATATAAAACGTTACATGCAGTATTACAAACGAACATCTAATGTATTTTTAATATAATGTAAAACATTTTCGGACACATTCAGGAACTTATCGAAAACTCCAGGGAATCGCCTTTCTTCAACAATGTGACGGACGGTCTGTCGTTGCGCACCACAGTCACACTCAGGAGTAAGGCTTTTCCCCATTTATATAAGCTGTCAGCACATCTACCGTTGCTTGATCTTTTTCTGTTTTCTGTTTAGCGTTGTTCATGTATTGCGGGCAGTTCAAAGCCTGACGGTTGCTGATCGGTACAGGCTATTTGGTGTGCTTCCTGCGGTGAGTCGCTCTCCCATTGTCTTCTCCAAGCGTTGATGAGGTTGACATGTTCCTGATGTAAGGAGTTGACTCTTAACAATTGAGGATATGTGGAGCACAGTCTGCTTATTTCGATATCAAGCTTATCATGGTGGATGGATAGTTGACGGTTATAGAAGATAATGACTTCTTCGCAGTTTCGGCTGTGTAATCTGGCTCAGAATGGGAAGCCAATAGTTCGGTGTGGGTCTAATTGTACCTGAGATTGTGTGGTTTAATTGGGTGTCAATAATCTTCGTGTTTTACTATTGAGCTATATCGGGGAAGCATATTCAACCGCCGAGTATACAAGTCCGAGGGCGGATGATCTGTGTACGGAGGCTGAGGAAACCCATGTGGTGCCACATAACTTTTGGACTATATTATTTCGCGTTTTCAATTTTTGCTGCCGTTCTCTGTAGGTTTTCTTTAAAAAACTTAATGTTCTGTCCAGAGTCACTCCAAGATATTTTGGTTATGAGTGAGCAGTCTGTTTTCAAAGTGAACAGAAAGTCTTTTGTTGGCTTGGGCATTATTCAGATGGAAACTTCGATAAGAACACTTCGGTTTTCGTTGCATTGGGCCGTAGCCTCCATTTGCGAAAGTATTCTCTCATAACGGCAAGGTCATCCGTTAGTATTGTTTCTGTAATATACATGTTATTATGTCTTGCTGCAATGGTCCAGTCGTCAGCGTAGCTAAATTTCTGCGAAGTTGTCCGAGGTAGATCCGCGATGTATAAATTAAACAGTAAAGGTGCCAAAATAGATCGCTGTGGCAGTCCATCGCTGAGCTTCATTTGGACACTTTTAAAGTTGCCCATTGTGACTTGAAAAGGCCTGTGAGTTTAATTACCTTTTCACCTAGATGGCACGGATTAATTTGCAGATTAGTCCTTGTCTCCAGACAGTATCGTATGCAGCTGATAGGTCGATAAAAGCAAGGATATTTTTTGCTTTCTCTGTGTTGTTAGGGATAGGATCTGATCTGTGCAGCTGCGGTTAGGTCTGAACCCTATTTGATGAATAGGTATCAATTCAAATATGTTTCTACTTTCTGTTGTAGAATAAGTGTTCCAACAGTTTATAGACACAGCTCAGCAGTGCAATCGGTCGGTAGTTTTGGGGCTGATCATTTGTCTTTTCTGGTTTTAATATGGCTATCATGGAGGCTTTTTTTATGGAGTAAAAATTCTGGATGGAGTTTATCGGAGCAAGGTGCCTTTCCAGACTTAGTTTTTGATAATGCTGAAATAATTTCTTCTGGGGTAAACTAATCAGATTATTCAGATGTAGGCGGGCAGATGTATTTTTAATCCTTGTTTTACTTTGGTGGTGTGGTCACCATCTCTAGGTACTCTTGAGGTTGCTACAATGTGGGAGGCCACTCTGTTGGGAGCCTTTTCATCCCATCCTGGGTCATATTCTTTACGATATCCTCTGGGTATAGTTTTCTTCGCTGTAGAGATAACCGTGCCAACAAATATTATGTAGTTTGCACGTGTTGGGATTTTCAATCCCAGATATTTGTCCAATCTCTCAGTAAAAGTCGCCCAGTGTTTTTTGAAAGTTCCACGCAGGTTGAGGAAAACATGATATTGGTATTTTGATGCCAACTTCTATTACAACTGGTCTATATTGGCTATGTGAAAAATCTGGGAGTACTGTAGGTTAAGCTGCCAGTGGTTGATTGTTTTCATTTGTGGAAAGAAAACATAGGTCATAGTCCAGGCTGCAGATCGAAAAGTTCCCCGATCTTTAGCGTCAAAGACTGCTAAATAAGTGTCAGCCTTTTCGCTGCAGTTTAGCAGAGCCTCGCCATTTTGATTACTGTACTTATAGTTCCAGAGTTCATGATGACTGTTGAAGTCTCCAACATAAATTGAGGGGTGTGGGTGGACGTGAATAACATGCGGAGGCCACAAGACTGCCGGGGGTTTATAAATATTGCTGACAGTAATTTCGTCAATTTGTATAGTTACCATAGTATATGAATGTGAAGAGTGTAGTGTGTGTGTGTGTGTAGAGTAATTGTCTTGATACTTAGCAAAGTCGATGTCATTGTCTTTGCTAAGAGACGCTAATTGTATCCGAATGTCTGCGGTCCCTCCGGTGAGTACCGATCGCACAAGGATAGAAATTATTTTCATTTATTAATTTTTAATAAACGAAAATTTCTCCGCCCAGATGAGATTCGAACTCACAACCTTTAGGTTCAAAGGTAGGCGCTCTTACCACTGAGCCACAGAGGGCATTTTCATATAAGAGAGCATAGAACATATGTGTGCATTTTCTATTTTGTTTCGAGCAGAGGTTGACACTTCATAAGTTGGATGGTAAGTTGCACCCAATAAATCATAGCCATGAATTCCTCCTCTAGCGGGAAGTTATTCTACGTTTTCTACATGGGTTTCCTGAATTGAGACACTTCAATGAGTACATTCTGAAGGTACTCACATTTACTTCGAGTAGGTTCGAGTTTTTTTTGTCGCTTAGTTCTGAGAAGGACCATTTAAAATATTGGTTCGAGGCATCTCTTATATTCGTGATGTGTTCTTGCCAGGAGATCTAGAGATTCTAGATTGTCTAGCTGCCTATTGTGCTAGTTCATCTAGCATTACCCAGGGTGCACGTGTAGTATTCTACTACGGACGCGAACTGGCTTTACACCCCAATAAAGATATTAATGGAGGGGAATAGAATAAAAAAAAGTGAAACTCGAATGTTTATTCAATAAGCAGTAAATTGAATAACACAAGTATAGTGAACCATAAATTATTGGAAAAGATGAAACAAGACAATCAATTTATCGAGGAAAATGTATTTTTTAATGAACGAAAAGTGAAAGTTTTTGGAAAGTTTGTAAACTATTTTCCGTCACACGGAAAACACTAGAACTGAAGAACTCTAGGATTTTCACTTCAGATAAATAGAAAAATTTCTCCCATCTCTGAAATTGAATAACCTTCCACATTACTAACTTTATTTCATTATGTTTTTAGATATATCCACCAGCAGAGCAAGCCAGTGCGAGTAGTTACAGTTCAGCACCTTCCACACCCGTCAGTTCCCCGCCACCCATAACTCCTTCCGGATGGTTAACAAATCACAGTACACCACATTCACCCCACTACACACAAGCCGTCAGTGTAAATAATACTGTTGCCCCTCAGGGAATACACATGGTGAGTATAGATATACTTTAAGTTGGTATCCATTGCGGTTGATCAATCGTTTTGTGCAACACACTTGGTATAAGACTATTAAGTTTACTCAGCTTCTTTCAATTAACAATGATGTTAGAATATTGATTGTACAAATGTAAGATATTTTCAGACTATTTCCACAAAGGGCTTTACCTCTGTCTCTAGTTCCATCTCCCCTTGTGGAGTATTAAGGGCTTTAAATAAGGATATTAATATACATAAATAATGTACATAAAGGGCTTTAAATAAGGATATTAATATGTGTTTTTGCTGTTGCTGAGCTTATTTTAATTATGGCAAATTCTTAGATTGCGACAGAGTCTTAAAACTCCTCTCTCTGTTATAAATATATAAATAAAAGTAAATCATTCCGGATTTTTGTATTCCTTCCATTTAAAGATACATTTTTAAAATGTTGTTCCCTAGAGCTGAATTTCTTTTTCCAAATCTTATAAAAATTTTTGCTGGAAAATATGAGTGAAGTGAGATGGTATATATATTAAATCTATATTTTAAAGTCTTTTCATTTCCATAATGGAATAAAAGATCTATTTTTTCTCTCAAATAATAGTATAGTTTAAACAGGATCCTATTGTGTTATCCCGTGGGAACTTTATTGCTAAAATGTAAAAACCATTTTTTTGGTTTTTAATATCTTTGTAAGGCAAAATCACTTGGTCGTCCAAAAATCGTAGTGGGAGGGGGGTGGTGGGGAGCCTTACAAAAAAAAATGCAATTATTTTTTTTCATCGTTTTTCGGATGTACAATATCCGAACATTCATTCATCAAATTTGCATACCCATCTGGACATTAGAAATATTTTTATTTTATTTATAAAAATACGTCAAACCATTGTTGTATACGGAGCGCCTTCATTACAAAATCACTTGTTCTGAAAACCCATATTTTTAAAATCTTTTACCTCGCTCTACCTCGAAAAATATTGGGTTTAGCAAAAAATTACTTTCTATAAACATTATAGACCAAAAATCAGAGAACACGTGGGTTTTTTTTAGAATTTCGATTGGATAATTAGTTTAAGAAAAAATCAAATAAATCGAACGGCATGTCACGACTGACAGTGCTGAACGCGGAGATGCGAGGAAGGGCGAGATTCCTGTGCCGAAGTCAAAGCAAATCGACTCTAGTGATGGCGATGTTGTTAGGGTCGATTTTACATTGAAACGCTGTTGTGTTGTATATTCTATTGCGAAAGTGCATCATTGTGCATTATTTTTTACTAATAGCGCGAAATCCACTGAGCTGAGATTTTTAATATTAAAAGTTTTAAATTATTAAAAGTTATTAATTAGCTTATTGCTATAATAAAAATATTAAATATCTACTTAATATTAAAGTAAATATTTTTTTTATCTAGAAACGGATTTAACGAAAAGCAGCAGGTCTGACAGTGAACTTGAGTCAAAAATCAGATTAAGGCATGTTTTTTTTCCATAAAGTCCATTTCCTTTTCAGTTTGTTGAAGGACGCGGAAACTGGAGAATACATTTTTGTTCTAGTTTTCGAAAAATGCATCCTTACTTCTTTGCATTTGGCCATGTGAACTATTCTTTTTGGGGAACATTATATTTGTTGGACATGTACAAATTTGCTGATAAGTATCCAGAATTTCATGAAGACTTTATTAGAGGAAATTTTGTTGTGAAAAGTTTGAACAGAAACTTTTACCAACTATTTGTAGATATAGCTTTAAACACATAAATACAAACTCAAAAGATGCAGGAGGAATCGTGTGATTTACTAAAACCAGCACAAAACTAGACGAATGGTTTTTAAGCTACAATATGATTGGCATATTGTAGCTTAACTGCAGATACCTATAAAGTAATCCATAGAGAGTTCGTGAATACCTATAGATCTTTCGTTGTCCTTTGTTCCAACCCTCATCTAAACTTCTGGAGTTGAAAGGTCTTTAAAATGGGCAGATCGGTAACTTTACAGTCGACTATACATTTTGTATATCCCTCCATTTTTGCTGACAGAATGTGTAATATTATTCTGGTATCGGCCTCTTTATGTGATGAGACTAATATTTCAGAATTCAAACCAAAATTTGTTTTGTAATGTAAAACGTCGCAAAATCCTCTGCTGGATACGAAGTGACCGGTACAATCTGTTAAGGAATATTTAACTAGCTGATTGCTTACGAAGTGTGTAAGCTGGTTTTTATTAAAAACTCAATTAATAAATGAATTCCATTTTTGAGGTAATACTGTATCCGGACCTTCAATTAACCGTTGTATTGATTCAATTTTGGCGCCTCTCTTTTGTCTCGTGCAGTTTTTATGGAAGATTCCTTGTAGTGATCCAAAACAAAATCGACCCTTTTAACGCTCTAGGGGTTCTTGAACACTATTGATTTCAAAATTCTTGCATAGTCGTCAAATGTTTTGGCATTTGATGGTTTGCGAACGGCTTGAATCAATCCCATACCATCAAAAATGTGACACGTTTTGTGATTTTGTAACAACTGTAAACTGTTCTATTATAGAACCTAAGGCAGATTTATTTTATGGTATCGATAAAACTCCTGCTGGTACAAGTGACATTGGATATGCTGTCAATTCCTATTTGAAAATATCCTCATAATATTTATGTCTCTTTCAATTGCTTTGATTGCTAGTATTTTTTGTAAAAATTCTTGCTCAGCTTGAATAATTTTCTTCTTTTCAGAGACAGTTTTATAGGTATCTGCGCGACGAAGTTTTGGAAGATTATTCTCTTTTCTATGCTGATAAAAATTGGGAGTTTCAACAGTAACAATAAATTTTGCTAGGCTCTCTTTTTCATTTTTTTTTTGTATATTAATAAGGATGTTTGAACATTTGGCGATGCAATCTCATTAGCTGAAATTACGAGAAGACAATCTACGCTTTTTAAAAATACATTAAATCGTAAAAACTGATCATGTAGTTTTTGTACAGAATATTCATCAATTTTCATCCGTTTTTTTTCTACTTTCTACGTTTTGACTTGAGTAATTGCTTAGGTCTCATGATGCACGAAATTCATCTACCATCATGCCAATCATATTGTAGCTTAAAACCATTCGTCTAGTTTTGTGCTGGTTTTAGTAAATCACACGATTCCTCCTGCATCTTTTGAGTTTGTATTTATCTGTTTAAAGCTATATCTATGCATAGTTGGTAAAAGTTTCTGTTCCAACTTTTCACAACAAAATTTCCTCTAATAAAGTCTTCATGAAATTCTGGATACTTATCAGCAAATTTGTACATGTCCAACAAATATAATGTTCCCCAAAAAGAATAGTTCACATGGCCAAATGCAAAAAAGTAAGGATGCATTTTTCGAAAACTAGAACAAAAATGTATTCTCCAGTTTCCGCGTCCTTCAACAAACTGAAAAGGAAATGGACTTTATGGAAAAAAAAACATGCCTTAATCTGATTTTTCACTCAAGTTCACTGTCAGACCTGCTGCTTTTCGTTAAATCCGTTTCTAGATAAAAAAAATATTTACTTTAATATTAAGTAGATATTTAATATTTTTATTATAGCAATAAGCTAATTAATAACTTTTAATAATTTAAAACTTTTAATATTAAAAATCTCAGCTCAGTGGATTTCGCGCTATTAGTAAAAAATAATGCACAGTGATGCACTTTCGCAATAGAATATACAACACAACAGCGTTTCAATGTAAAATCGACCCTAACAACATCGCCATCACTAGAGTCGATTTGCTTTGACTTCGGCACAGGAATCTCGCCCTTCCTCGCATCTCCGCGTTCAGCACTGTCAGTCGTGACATGCCGTTCGCTTTATTTAATTTTTTCTTAAACTAATTATCCAATCGAAATTCTAAAAAAACCCACGTGTTCTCTGATTTTTGGTCTATAATGTTTATAGAAAGTAATTTTTTGCTAAACCCAATATTTTTCGAGGTAGAGCGAGGTAAGAGATTTTAAAAATATGGGTTTTCAGAACAAGTGATTTTGTATGAAGGCGCTCCGTATACAACAATGGTTTGACGTATTTTTATAAATAAAATAAAAATATTTCTAATGTCCAGATCAATATGAAAATTTGAGGAATGATTTTTCGGTTATCGTAGATCCGAAAAATGACGAAAAAAAAATTGGCACTTTTTTTTTGTAAGGCTCCCCACCACTCCCCTCCCGCTACGATTTTTGGACGACCAAGTGATTTTGCATTAGAAAGATATTAGAAACGAAAAAAAATAGGTTTTACATTTTAGCAACAAAGTGCCCACCAAAATCTATTCTAGAAGCCTTTTGCCAGTCTATTTACTCTACTATAAAAGATATGTTCTGAGAAAAAAAGGACCTTATCACGACCCGAATACTTACCAATACCAAATGAGAACACATGGCGAGGTCAAACAGATGTATAGGGCTTGTACCATATAAATAACTATCATGTTTGGACGATAGATGAGTGTGCCTAATGCAAGATGGTAAATGCTTTGCTCAATATTATAAGTGGCTCACGATTTAGATAAACAAGATAACACGAAAGAGAAGAACATTTTGGCCACCACCCTGTTTTTGCAAGGAACAGGGAAACCTAGTAAATAAGAGAACTGAAAGGGAATGGGAACTACAATGCGAGAACGATAACGGGGAAGATACGATAACATTATTCAACAGTGACAAAACAGGAGTAATTATACAAGATTATTAATAAATTGAAATAGTAAGTTTTACCCGAAAGAAATAATATGAAGGTTATCTGTTTAGTTTTGCCATTTAGTTATAGCCATAAAGACAAAAATGTATAGACTTACAGTACTATTGCTTTTCAAAACATGTCCCACTAAGATCAATACATTTTTGCACATGTTCAAACTAATTGGGTTATTCCAGTCTTCAGTTGACATCTGCAAAATCACTGTTTTAAAGTCATCGATGGCTTCTTCTGGCGACTGGAATCGCTGCTTATGCATTGAATTCTTGATCTTTGAGAACGTGAAGAAGTCGTTGGGAGTTGGATCGGGGCTATACGGTGGATGGTTTAACAATTCGATGTTTTGAAGAGAACGGATCACTTTTGTTGACCCACACAGGGGATTGGCGTTTATTTTCTGGTGCGTAGGAGTAAATCTAAGATTCATCGCCACTAACAATACTACATATATAAATGTTTTTTGAGCTTCCTTTGTTGAACCGTTCCAATGTTTTTCGACACAAATTGACGCGAACGCCTTTTTGCTTTTCTGTGAGCAAATCAGGGATACAACGAGAAACCAACTTCGTAACAACCAGTTCTTTATATAAGATATTTTGAATCGAGGTCTTTGAATAATTTGTCTGAACAGGTTAATAGAAATATCATGCAAAATTAGCCCTAATGATGAATTTTGAAAAAAGAGAGTTCATTGTATAGGTTCTTGGAAGATAAGAGTTTGCGAATAGACAACGCAAGCAAGCAATTAAGTCTTTTTCGGAAGTCAAGAATCTTATGGACACAATGCAATGCCAAAATATGGCAATTAGAAGTGGGGGCAGATTGCATGTCCCGATGATTTTTTAGCCATGGGCGTAGAAAAAAATTTTGGAAGGAAATAATGGGATGCCTCCACTACAAATCGGCAGATGCGTCTGCGGACGCATCTGCAGATGTATCATTACAAGCTGATCACACATCTGGACACATCTGTAAATCGTTCAGTCTGTGTTAATTCCCAGGAGACGCAATATCTGACGTCTGCACCGAAACCCTTTGATCTGTGTTAAAAAAACCGACAACAATCAGATATCTTGCAGACGCATCCGCGGACGTGATATATAAAGAACAGATGATCAAATTACCCCGCCTACACATCTCCAGATGCATACGTAGATGTCTTCCGCGGACGCGTCTGCCGATGTGTAGAAGAGCCATAAGATACATGAACATGCTTCAGGCAATCGACGTCCTCAAAGTTGTGCAGCTAGTTATAGTGCTACGAGAAGAAGAAGAAGAAATCCATTGTTTACTGTTAAACCGATGTTTCTCGTTCACGTTCTAAACGGTCTAAACGTTCACGTTTAGATATCGAATATCCAGTGAAAAGAGACAGTTAGGAATCATCACATAAAGCTCTCTGCTCATATTTCATAAAGCTAATAATCATTACGCCTGACGAAAGATTGCCTTATTGACAATATAATATCAACCCACACATGGGTAGTTATTCATACTAGGCATGAGAAAAGCAAACTAGGAGTGAACTGCACTAGGAGTGTAATTGGCTCATTGCAAATCCAACTTGTATAGTTTTTCAATTACCGAATCCTTTTAGGTCTTACAATGCGTGCCCATATCGTAGTCCTAAGATCCAGATCGTATATGTTTTTTTTAACTTTTGTGCTTCTAATACTGATTAACGCATTCGTAAGTTATTTCAATTGTTTATATACATATTTCCTCGATTTTTTTATTGTTTTCAAGGGCCTCTTGAAAGATAATCTGAAGAGTTATTACCTACCTTCGAAAAAAAAAATTCCGTGATATTACACACTTTATCGATTTCTAGAATTTTAGTTGTTTTGCTACTTTTTTATATACACAACACGACACAATAATGTATTTAAACAATTGGTGTCTTACCAAATCCTGCATAAAACTATCGAAATCGCAATGAATACATTTAGTTGAATGATTTTCACTTATTGTACTTTTACGTTTTTTAGTTTTATCTAATGTTGATAGTGTCCTTTCTTTAACAGTGCTGCTATTGCTTTTTATTTTGTTTTGATTAAATGTTAACGTATTCAACGTTTTTAGACAGTTTTTGTGTTCGAGCATTCGTAAAGAAGGGATGGAAAGAGTTGCCAATTTGAACGTTTAAAATATTTAATATCTTTTGAAAATATGCATTATTTATTCTGTAGTGATTTGTTTTGTCAATAGTGTGATCTGATAACTATTTTTAGTTTATTTTAAGATATTTTTAGAAAACGATTATGGAATTCACAGTCTAAAACTTATAACGATGTGAAAATCTTAAGATTTACAAGCATATCTTACGAAAAGTTGGACAGTTATGCAAACGTGTCATTACGAATTTATTCACTTATCAAAATAAAGAACATCTTCTGTATAATAGAGAAAATCCCCTAAATATTATAAAAACTATCAAAAACATCTACCAAAACAACAAAATGGAAGTCAGAATAGATGGACAACTTACAAAATCTATAGAAATAGTAGTATAAAAAGGTATAAAAAGCAAATAGACTGGCGGATGACTTAATAACACTATATGTTGAAACAAACAAGTTAACACTGAAATAAAGTCAAGAATTTATAAAGCCAGTGTAGAACAATAATAACATATGCCTCAGAAACAAGACCCGACACAGCCACAACGCAATGGTACTGGAAACGGAAGAGGTAAGAGTACTGAGAACAGGAAAACAGGAAATACGCTCTGAGATCGAAAGAAAAATGGAGACATTAGAAGAAAATCTAACATACAGTGTATAAATGAATGGACACAAAATAGGAAAAAGGATAGAATAACCACATAAGCAGAATGGAGGAGATCCGTGTCGTCAAAATAGATAAGTCATCAATCGGCAGAAGAAGTATCGGACGACCGCGCAAAAATGGAGTGACATCCTTCTATATAGGTATTAATCCGCCAATGAACAAGCAGAATTGCTTATAAAGAGGAAGAAGAAGAAGATTAAAATAATGTCCGTGGAAGTATTTATAATACCTTAAGGTCGTGTGAAGACTATGTGAAGACCACTTATTTGAAAATAAAACCAGTCTGACTGACTGTCTATCTGTCTCTCTTTATCTCTCTCTATATCTGTCTAACTCTGTCTCTATCTCTCTCTATCACTGTCTAACTGTCTCTCCCCCTCTCTCTCTCTCTCTCTCTCTCTCTCTTTCTGTCTGTCTCACTATCTCTCTTTGTCTTTTGCCGTTACCCAATTACTGAGTGTCGTGATATCCCCAAATACAGCTAACTAAATACTTCCGTTGGTTTTTATCTTAAGGTGCACTTTTGCGGTTGGAACGACCCGTTGAATGCCAGATTTGCTTAGTCCACCTAGTAGGTAACCGCTCCATTTGCTCTTCTTCTTGGAATGATTCCAGAGACAATAGTCTTTCTAAATAATTTTCAGTCCTGTGGGCCACAGGCCCAAAAAACTGAAGAATTCGCTGTATACAAGTTGTAGACATGTTTCATTATAATAAAAACTACAGAACTTTAAGAAAAAATTTGATAACGCTATAGGGAACATCTAATTAATATCTGAAACCCTTTAATAGTGGGTTCTTAAACTTACTCCGGCGATACAGTTGGTAATTATAATATTTAAGAGGGTATAGAATTTATGTAAAAATTAATGAATGTTAACACTATGTGACACAATCACAAAAGTTGGTAAAAAACAAAAGCGTAGTTTTCAAAAGGAAATTTAGTTGTAAACTTAGATAGGCAACCAAAATTACTTTTGAATTTAACAAGACATCAATCATCCAATAGCATCCACTGTTGGACATCCCTTCCTCCAGTTCTTCACAGTGTTGTCTATACTTAGCCGCTTTCTAGCCAGTTTAATGCTTTTTTACGTCGTCGGATACTTAATCTTAATATAGTTTAATGAAAAAAAAAAAAAAAAAAATAGATGTAGCACCTTTTTAGATAATATATGTAAAATAACTGTTATCAGATCAAACGAGTTACGTAAAACCCATTTTTATTTGACAACCTACATTTTTGGCAACTCACAAAGTTCCCTAATGTTTATTTTAGTTTTTGTTTTTATTTTTGCATGACGTTATTTTATGTTTTTTGTGTGATGAAGGCTCCCGCACCTGAAGCACAGCGTCTAGATGATGCTATCGGCTTTCTTAGAGATCATTCCGAAGCGACGGTAAGTGTTTTATTTCATTTAATTTTACATTGCTATTTTTTAACCTTTTTTTTGCAATGGAATTGAATGTATCTAGGTATTTTTCTTATCAAATTACAATAAAAGGGTATGTGCAAATATACAGAGTGGACCAAAAGACTAGAAACGCTTAATTCTCTGTTAAATGTATGGTCCGAATTGTACAAAAACCGAGATACGGCTATTTTGCAATTCTGTGTGAATTCATTGGGATATATTAATAATGAGTTTTGTACTTTTGGTAAAAACAGAAAGAATGTATTAATGAAGACCAAGGAAAATAGCCAAATCGAATAGGGAACCTGAAGATGGAACAACTGATTAAGTCAAACAGCCAGCTGAAACTAGAAAAGACAGATAAGGACTTAAAAATCTAAATGAATACAACTTTTATAATATTAGTAATCAACATGTAATAATTTAATGGAAAAACTGGAATTGATCTAAAATCAGTTTTTTGTGAAACTCCTGTACCCCCAGACACTCAACTACCCCTACCACTATCATTAGTTTAAAGACATTATTAAGGCCAATGAAATATTTTCCAATTTATTTGTTCTCTGTGTGATTCTACATTGTCTTTTGGCTCTTCTGTGACTCCTTTCCCCAATTATTTCTTTTAAATCATGAATGTGTTGCCTGTGTGAGTCCACAGGCAATAGGCAAAAAGAAATAAATAAGACTTACTCACAATCAGTTTAATTTAACTACCAAGACGACCGGTTTCGCTACCTACAAGTTGAAAATCATCTTCACTTTGCACCGACTGACCTGAAGATGCTTTGCAAATTGTAGAAAGCGAAACTGGTCGTCTTGGTAGTTAAATTAAACTTATTGTGATTAAGTCTTATTTATTTCTTTTTACCTATTCTTTTAAGTTTTCTCAAATATACAACATCAAACACACATCTCTTGAGATGATAGGAGTCTTGGACATTTCTTTGATACCGGTGTTTATACTTGCCCTTTTCATATCACGATCACTGGTCTACATATTTCTCTTAAAAAGTTGCGTTTCTGATCTGTTACTAATCCATTTTCTCACTTTTTCAAGTTACATGTTTTCGATCTCCATATCATCATATTTTGCCTGCCTATTATATCTGTCTGTCCTTTTGCCTTCGGTAATTGTCTATAATCGTTGATCCTAGGTTTTTAAAGTCTTAAATTTTTCATATGCTCTTTGAAACGTTGATTCAAACGCTAATCTCATTAATGCCTGGTTGCACCAACATATCTTAAGCTTAAGACGTGCCTTAGGTAGGCCTCAGCTCAGACTGATCGACCGACCACGACCAAACTGTCCGACGGCGATCAACCAAATTTTTGTATTTTAATTTTCAAGAATATAAAGAATATTTTAGAATCGAAAATTATAGTGCAACGTAAGTGAGAGTTAAGGCAGCCCTAGCTATAAGCAGAGCTTGGCTAAGCTGGAGCTTAAGTTCTATTGGTGCAACCAGGCATTAATCCATACTTTTATTATTTACTGATAACACATTATGTAATTGTATTATGCTTAAACTTCTATAAAAGTCTTACATATTATTCCAATTCATTTTTTCAACCACATATAATCACCAGAATCACATATAATCTTGTAAATTTTCATGAAGAAATAATTTCTACATCACATTACTGGAACCCATTCTAAATAAGACAGCAAAAATAAAAAGTATTACCTAGATCATGATTACATCAAGTTTAGACCAAAGAAAAACATGCTACGCGACATAACAACAATATTCACAGGACACTGTCACCAGAAACAGCTCCTGGCTATATTAAAATTACCTAAATATGCAGTATGCATATTTTGTTAATTATATGCAATCAATAGAAATTTTGATTACTTGATTATAAATATACAAAAACATATTTCTTGTATCGATACTAATATCTTATGTTTTTTTAGGGTACCAGGATGGAGGAGAGGCTAGACGACGCAATAAATGTCCTTAGGAATCACGCGGAGCCCTTAGGTTTAGTTGGACAAATACCTGCACATCAAATGGCACAACTCGGTTACGCCGCCCCTCCTTCCTCAGAACCCCATCTTACTGATAGTATTAAAGTTGAAAGGCCCACATACAACACCAGTAAGTATTTGTTTATGAATTTGGAGTACAAGTATGAGTTATTTATATCTTACCTCCAGCTTTTTCATCATTCTTTAATTTTATTATTTTAATTAATTGCTGATAATCTGTTCTGCATGTCATTTCAACTGGTAGACATTTAACTTACACATTTTCTACAATATACACTTGAATATTTTTTAGACTAATTGTATAACAGTAGTTTTCGAATCTTGTCATCTTTTCAATTTTGAATGCGATTCTATTTTAAACTTTATAGAACTAACTTGTGCTGGACTGGTCATATTTCGTATTTTTGAGTATCATTATATTTTGTAAATTGGAGATAATACTAGCAGATTAAGTGTACCCGTGTCAAAGAAGCAGACTTTAAAACGAAATTTCTTCTGTATCACTCTTGGCTTAGTGGCTGAAGCCTTTCTTAAAATTAATGTTTCTGTTCCACACTTCCGAAAGCACTAGACTTTTGTTTTTAGACATATCGGTAAATGATTTATATTCAATTCGAAAGCCATTCATACATTTGGTTTTCATGGCCTGGTGTCCCAAGTGTATGTATCGTGACCACATATCGATTACCATTCAGTTCATATATTCTTCATATTTTCTGTCCCAGTAGGCTTTAAATGACCCAAAAGCAATGCCCTCACTGACTATTTGCAAAATCACCACATAGCCGGAATTTCCCGTGTTAACAAGTCAGGATAGAGTTTATAGGTTCGCTCATGGTGCGGCTGTAGTTGGCGGCAAATTCAAAATGAATTGTGAAGAGGAATGTGGAATTTGATCATAGCGTGGTGATAATTTGTCTTCCAGTTCAGTTCCAGTTCAGTTTAACCAACTGTTAATTTCTCTTTACCAATTGTTCTGCCCCGAGAAAAGTGGCACTGCTTATTATGGGGTCAAACGGGACACAGTCCTTTCTAAGCAAGAGTTGAGCTGATGTTTTAAGTCTGAAAAAACTTCGTTGTGTGGTGCGTTGTTGTAGGATAGTCCTAGTTTTAGTAGCTTTTCTTTCTCAAGTGTTTGCTTCAAACATGTAAAATGTTTCAATTCACCTTGGATCATATTGTGTTCCCAGAGAGCAAGCTTTTTTCAAAATGACCAAAAAAAATCTGACAGTGTTTTAAACTTTGCTTGGAGCTGCAAGTTTAGGCCATGTAACTTTTCGGTAACATCTACAAGAAATGCAAAATCTAGCTGCCAAACTGGTCCTCTCTTTTAAGAAATCTACTAACATAGGAAGCAGCTCATTAACACGCTGCAAAACTCTGTCTCTGCTAAGTTAATGACTACATACTTCAGTATGTGGTAAAGTCACAAATACTGGCAATCTAGGTCAACAGTTAGTTTTATGAATAATTGTGTCTGAAGTTCATGAGCTCTCACTTCATTCACTACTTTCACAACAGTTTTCATAACATAACATACAATGATATGAATGACACTTAGGAAAGCCACTTCCCTTACGGCACAACGACATGAGCTCTCTGTCAATGCCCACGATTGATAAAGCACAATCGGTTGAGATAAATACTAATTTAGTGAGAAAATATTTTAGAGTCTACTTCAGTTTTCACTGCTAAATATATGTCGTGTCCTTCGGCACGACATAGCATCAAAGCTATCGAAAGTCATTCATACAAAAATAGCTAACTTAACTCTTGTTTAAATTCAAATATGGTTGGGTAAACTAATCAATTCATATGTCCTCTCTGTATTCCTACGATCCCTATAGTACCGCTCGGTCTAGGGGAATGCATATCGCTAAACACAAGAGCGTGAGTCGTTAAGAGGGTCAGACGCAACCCGACAGTGAACAAATCTCCTTATATCGAATTCGTTTTGTTCGTTATTTTGTAAAGTAGTGTAAATCATGGTACTTAGCTTCAATTAGCGGTAAGTTTACCTAGATTTACCTGAACCTATAAATTGTTTTTGATTGTTTATTAAATAATTAGTTAAAGTTCATTCATCTCGCCAGGGCTATCGAAGGAAATATAGTTCATGTTAATTTAATCATTATTAATTCTCGTAATAGTTCATTGTTTGTTTAATTCGCCACAACTGTATTTAACGACATCAGTTGATTTCGTGGTCTTCATTCGTGGTTGTCATTCGGCTTATATGATCCTTCCTTTCTACTCTTCTATTTCTTACCCAGTTTGTGATGTTCTCCACCTTGCATCTACGTCGTATATCTGTACTTTTAGCTCTGTCCCATAGTGTTTTACCATAAATTTTTCTAACGAGGCACTCTGTTGTTCCCGATAAAGTTACCAACAGTAATCCCCCATTATGTTGGTGTCCCAACGTCTCTGGTATCGTTTCTCCATCACCTTGATTTGCTGGTGAAATCGTTCTCCGTGTTCTTCACTGGCATGACCTATATTTTTAGGGAAAAAGTAAATATGGTTAAGCAAATAGTGGATTTTAAGGCTCAATAGACATCCAAATATTTAAACTTATCTAATAAATTAGTTTCTATAAGCTTGTAGTTAGGGTCTTTATCATTACCTAAAAACTTGAATGGTTACATCGTTTTTGAATGCAATCCAATCTTCTTTTTCCTTAGTACTCATCTTGGTTTCAAAGGTGGAGTCGAACCTCATTTTACGAATATCTGGTCCAACAAAAACACCTTTCAATTTGGATTCTGATAGATGGGGAAACTTTCCACTCAAGTAACATTCTCCATTCAATCGAATGAACTATCTTATAAGTAAAGTCGTCCCAGGAGCACAACTCAACAATATTGTCAATATCATTTTAAAGTCGTCTACTTTAAAATGTATAATGTATATTTGAATTGTCAATATAAATGAGTCAGATAAAATTAAATTGTTAGAAGAATTTTTCACTAAGCAACAAAAAAACAAAATTTGTTTAATTTACTAATGTTTCTATGTTGAGAACGATTTCCGAAGTGGAAATTGAAACGTCAATAAAGTATTTTAACCTTTAATTGTGGCTTATTCCCATTTAAATAGTAATTACATAAGATAGAGGTAGGTAATTTTATCAAAAAAGTTTTTCATCGTTGGCTTGTGTAATTTCGCATATGTCTGTAAAGAGTATTGTAAATACCAATTGTAAAGAGGTACTCGTAACCAAAATAATTGTTTTGGTCTATTTATGTATATTTATGTTCTATACGATCATTTTTTTTTTTTTAGAAAAACGTAAAGAGCCACCAGACACGGATACAAAACCATCCAGTTCAGTAGAAAGCTTAGTACAACCAAATTCAACCAGTGGTGCTCCTGCAAAATCGACAAAAAGGTCGAGGAGATAGTAAGTAATTTTTTTATGACATTTCCATGTTATAATTTTTTATATTTCATTAAAACAATGGCAACTTTAGTTAAATGAATTTTACTAAGATCAATGGCAAAGCAATTTATTGCTTGATTTAATTTATACTGTTATTGGTCAGATATATTAAACTTATATTTCAAGGAAAATTAGTAACATTGACAAGTTAGCAATACACATTGAAAAAGAGACAGAAACTATAACTGTAATGTATGCCTATAGAAAAAAGCGTACATGCATCCTGCAAGTAATTCTGTGTTGTTTTTTAACTAAAAAAAAAAAATACAATTTTTATAATTTTTTACTTATCTTACTAATCCTAGACATTAAACAGTACAAGAGAGTAATATACCAAATAAAATTATAAGAATGGTAGAAATGAGAATGCGAGATTCCCAAGCAATAATAGACGCCGGAAGAGAAAGAACAGAAATAATAAAAAAAGTGAGTAAGACAAGGAGATGCGCTCTCAACGGTACTATTTATTTTATCTCTAAGATAATAAAAAAGCTGTCAAACGCAGGAATTATAAACAAGAATGCAATTCAAATAATAGAATATGCGGACGATATAACCATAATAACAACAGATAAAAAGGCATTAAAGAAAACCTTCCAAGAAATAAAAATCGAAGTCAAACTGAGAGGAATCGAAATAAATGAAACTAAAACAAAATACATGAACGTTAACAAGAAAAAGAGGAGATAAATGACAGAATTGGCAATAGATGCATATAGTTTCGAAGGTGTAAAACATTCTAATATTTGTAGTACTAGTCAACAAGAAATGAAAGTGTAGATATGAAAAGAAGAATTCAAGTGGGAAATACAACTTTCTATAGAAATAAAAAAAATTTTAGAGGTAAGAATATAAGCCGAAACACAAATGAAAATTTACAAAACTACCCTAAGACCAAAAGTAGTATATGCTGCAAAAAAAATTACATTAAAAGCAAGAGAAGAAGAGTGATTGAAAGTTTTTAAGAGGAAGATTATTAGAAAAATACTGGGACCAAAGAGGGAAAGCGAAGAGGATGCAGTACAATGGATGAATCACGAAATACAAGAATGTATTGGTCAAGAGAACATAGTTATAGCAATAAAAGCACAAAGAATTAGATGGTATAGACACATAATGGTGAAAGAAGACTTAAGGAATATGGAAATTAGAAATATAAGAATAGACAATCAAACAAAGAGAAGAAATGAGAAAAGTAGTGCAGAAACAGCGAAGTCACACCAGAAACTGTAAAACCAAACCCAAAAAAGGAGATGATCCCCAACACAAAAAGGATCTTCAAAACAGCGTCAGCTTTTTCGGGAGCGTGTATATTTATAATAATATATATATATATATATATATATATATATATAATATATATATATATATAATGATTAAATACAATGTTACGCACTTCTTTCAACAAAATATATATATATATATTATATATATATATATATATATATATATATATATATATATATATATAAATATATATATATAAATATATATATATATATCCTCCTAACATTGCAGACTCTGCATTAAGGTTTTTACCATACACAACGGACTCGAGCGATTTATGGACTCAATATACAGAGTCCGTAAAGTTTTTCATGTATTTCTTTTAACTGATTGTTATTTTCTACCAAAATTTTATTGAATGAGAAACTAGAGACCTCTACCTACTGCACAAATGTATTACAAAAATTGTGGGTATTATAAAATAGCTGCAAATTATAAAACAAAATGAGTCCGTAAAGTCGCCTTTAATTCAGCCATTTGCCGTAGAGAGCGCTTTTATGAGTATACTGAATGTGTATGTCACTTATGTGTTAAACCATATTGCCATATTACAGACTCGACTTAGCTGGCAACAGTGTTGTTCAACTATTGAATCATTTTATCTGGCTCAAATTACAGAGTAAGATTGTTTACGTTCATATGGTGATGTTATCGTTAATTTTTATGTGTTGGAAAATGTATATATTTAGTAATATGTACAGTGTATATATTTAGTAAAATAAACGAGGATATTTTGTTTCACAGAAATTACTTCGACACTGAAATTTTTAATAAACGAACACGTATTTCTATTTATATACTCGTATAGAATAAGCTACTTATTTTTTATTCAATTGAAAAGTTACATTGAGATTAGATTTTTGAAAGGACGCAATTTAATTTTTTTGATATGTGGGGGTGGTGAGTATAAACTTCAATTCAAGTTTGTGAAGTCGCAACCCTTGTTCCCAGGCCGTCATCTTGGAAAAAGAGAGGCAAAGGGTTTTTGCGCTGTATCTCGTAAATTAGCAACTCTACAGAAAATTTTATTAATCATTATTTTTACCAAATTAAATTTTCTACAACTTTATCTGTATTACTTTTTATCGGAAAATAAAAAATAAAAAAGTTATAAACCAAAATAACTAAAAAATTTTGAAAATTTTTCTATTGTGCTTTTCGCTTATAACTTTTTCTAGCGATTTTACAATAAAACAATAATTAAAAAAAAAACAATAAATAAAAAAAAATGGATGGTTGTGTAGCCGTGTGAAAACTTTTGTAAATGGATTCCGTTAATAAATAAAATGATATCAGAGCAATATCATAGAGTAATTTTCACTACAAATTTGTTTATTTTCATTCATTTTCTAGTTTTTGCAGTGCTCCAATGTTGATTGGGTCCTTGAATACTCGCCATCTTGAAATAAGGAGTGTAAAGGAAAGTGAAAATTTTATAAAACATTATTTATAGCAAATTAAATTGTATTTATATATATTTAACTTTTAATCGAAAATTGAAAAAAAAGTTACAAACAAAAATAACTAAAATCTTTGAATAAATCTTTTGGGCCTTATAACTTTTTTCTGGTTATTTTAAAATAAAATTACATTAAATCGACCTTAAGCTTAGTTTTTTTATTATATATTTTTTTTCTTCATATCATTTATTATTTTGTTAACCTTCCTATGGGCTCTCTCTCTTTCTCGCTCTTTCTCTCTCTCTTCAATCTCTCCTCTCAAATGGAGTGTAGTGATCATCGTGATTCCTATGGTATTATTAGTTTAATATTGATCTTTTTCCCAATCACCTATGAGGTAGAGTCTGGAAGTTTTTGAACAAACTTTTGTTTGAGCCTTATAAATTTTTTCTGGTCATTTAGCAATAAAAGACATGAGAGCACTATTATAGAGGGTTTTCAACGAATAATTTTTACTGCAAATATGTTTTATTTCATGAATTTCTTTGGGTTTTATAGCATTCCGAAGTTGACCGGATTCATGAGTACTCATAAAAATATGATAAAAATGAACAATTCCACTTAGTTTCCTGTTATATATTTTTTTACTCACATCTTTCGGAATCAATTTATCATTTTCTTAACAGTTCTATGTTATTATTATTTTCTTATCGACCTTTTTTGCCAACAAAAAACTTTCTCCGTGTCATGCGCTTTCGTCGCACAAAAAAGCACAAACCGACAGAGATAACGTTTAATAAGAGTACCGTGCCAACAGTATCCTAACATCAACTTCTTAGTAATGTAGAGAACCAAAAAAACCTAATGGATCTTCACAAACTGCTCTATTAGAAGTGGGTTTTAGTGTCGTCCAGGCAGAATCTGATGCAGACACAGTCAGAACCTGTTTTGCGCTTGCTTAATTTAAATCATATGCTTCTAAGACTGTCGTAACAGACGACATTGCCATTCTTGTCTTGCTTACGGCATTAAGAATTAAGCGGTGTAATGTTGTGTGTCAAAAGTGTCCAATTTTTTTAAACCTTCAAAAGGGTGTAAGTCGCATCAATTATACTGGCCTTTAAGTTTTATGTATGGCGATCATTGCAGAGTTTTGCTATTTTCCCATGCTATTTCAAGTTGCCACACAACATCAGCAGCTTACAAGATCGGCAAAATTCATTAAAATTTTACAGAAACACCCTTAATTCGCTAGCCGAACAGTGAGAAGGCCCAGATAGCTTTGTTCACTGTCGTTGGCGAATATTTTTTTGTCTCTTTATATAATGGAAAGAAAGATGATTCTCTGACAGCATGAGATACAAACGATTTGCCGAGACCAAAATGACCAAAGTGACCAAAAGTATATTTAACTTATCATTGATTCCGCCAACACAAGACACAGCATGTTTCGAAAGTCTTAGAATTTATCAGCAGAAAACACTGCGATCCTGAAGTTTGAGGCTAAAAAACGTAAAAAAATTTGGATAACAATCAAAATTTCAAAACTCCAGCTCCCTTGAACTTCTAAAATAAATTTTCTGCAGATGCAAGGCAAACTGTGAAAGTATGTGTGGTTGCCAAAACGCAGACCTCAAATGCTCTAAAGTGTGCCTTAATTGTTCTGGTGAAACCTGCAGTAATATCATGGAAATATCAAAATTAATCAAAAGTTTCTAAGAATTTGAAAATGAATTACTCACAATTACGCCAATTTTAACTCTACTGAATTAGGAACACAGCCTCGACTATCAAAGAAAAGTAACAAACAATAGCTGGAAAACAACTTCTTAAATATATAGTTATGCTCAATATTATCTCACTTAGAAATTGTTTGTGGATTAAGCCTAATGGGAATAACACTTAAAAACGCGCCTTCAAACTTTGCTTCATACATTCTCGGGAAAAAGTAGATAATAAACGAATAATCACAAAACAATGTTAACAAAATAATAAATTGTATAAATAAAAAAATATAAATACTTATACTAGAAAACTAAGCGTAATCGTTTTTATCGTATTCTTACGAGTATTCAAGAACATTGGAGTTCTGTAAAATCCAAAGAAATCAATGAAATTAAACAAATTTGTAGTAAAAATTATTCTTTGAAAAACCCCCTATAATATTGATTGAATGTAATTTTATTGTAAAATGACCAGAAAAAAGTTAAAAGATGGTGACCGGGGGACAAGAATGGCGACCCAACAAACTTAAACTTAAGTTTATATTCCACATTATTACACTCCACACATCAAAAAAGATAATTGCATCCTCTTAAAAATGTAATATTAATATAACTTTTCAATTAACTATAATGTCTTTTTCCTCTTTTTTTATATAGGCAAATTGCCCGTCTTCTTCCTATTCGTGTGGATAATTTCGTTTTATCTCTTTCTTTCCAGGGCTAATCTAACTATGATATTTTCTACCATTCTGCTAATATAACAGATTCATTTTCTTTTTCTTTCCTGTACCAATTAAATAATATTGTTTATTCTGCATAGTTTCTTATGTCATTGCTTTTTGTTCTGTTTAATAAGTCTTTTTCCGGTTATTCTTTTTCGTGTTCTCATCTCATTTGTCTCCAAATATCTGTGCTTGTATCTGATCTTGTTCCTACTGTATATGTCATGACTGGTCGGATTACAGATTTGTTTATTTATGCTTGTTTGTCTAGATCTAGTGTCTGTTTCACCGTATTGTGTCATTGTAGCACTTATCCCCTTACTTTCTCTTCAATATTTTTGTTGATCGATAAGTTTATTCCCATATATTTAAATTTTAATACTTGTTTTATCAGTAGGTTTTCAATCTGAACTTTCTTTCACCTTGTTGGTTCCTTTGACAATACTAAACTTTTCATAATAAGTGATAAAATTTTCATATTAAATCGTTTGGCTTTGATATTAAACTGGTGTAGTATTTATTGGAGATCATCTTCGTTCTCTGTTATCAAAAACTCGTCATAAACATCGCATATTATCTTTATCCCCTTGCTTGCCGGTTGTTTTTTATTAGCTTATTAGTTTTACTAGCTTAAAACCTCTCAATACTATATTAAATATAAAAGAATAAATATTACAAATGGACTTACATATCTGATTCCAGTTGTATTGTTTATAGATTCTTTTTTTTTTCTATTTGAACTTTTACTTCGGTTCTGTTTCTTACATGTCGGTTCTCTATTATTTTTATGATATCAAGTAATCTGGATTATCTGTTGTACAGATGTATATAGCATCCGATAGTCTCACTGTGTCGTAGGTCATTTCTAAATTAACCAAACATAGTTAGGCTAGTTCATTATATTATTATATACTTCTCTGCACAAGAAACTTGTTGTTAGTCTGGTATACTAATCTTTTCTTCAAATTATTTGATATTATTTTTAATATTAATTTCAAAATAGTACTTAACAATTCCTTTTAAGAGTATTATGGTCGCACATTACACCTATTGTAAAAGAAAAAACATAATACTCGTTCTCCACTCCTCATGTGTTGTTGATGACCTTAACCCTTTATTAAATATTATGGTTAACTGTTGTATAAGCCATATTTTATTAATTTCTTTTCTGTTTTTAACTTTATGATGACTTCTTTTATCTCATGTTTTTATCATTTGCGTTAACTCATTTGATGTTATATCGGGAGTTTCAAGAGCATGTTTAGTTTCCTTTGTTCGGTTTATTTGTCTAATATTATGTTGTCCATTTTTTTATTTATGTTGTTATCTTATATTAATTCCTTAATTTCTATTATATGTCCCTCTTTTTAAAGAAGAATAATATATAATAAAACAATAAAACTTTTACTGTTTTATTGTTTTCTTCGGCCTGATTAGCCCATGTGCCGTGTTACGAACTCTCAGATCTATATTTTATATAAACATTCGTTTTTCCTTCAGATATATTTCTATACTTTGGGTAAACATTATAGTGTACGTTTTCTTTCATTTAAGTTTGTGCTTATTTTTATTCCTCCTAGAGGCTTGTTTGCTTTATGTTGTTTTAATTCTTTTCCCAACTAACTTAGTTATCTTTATCGCATGTAACGCTTTGTTGTTAAATGATTTGATCTAGCCTACTTTGATATAGTTTTTTGTCAAAATTGTCTTTATTAATTTTAGTTTCTAGTGTTGGTAGTTTGTGTTTATGATTCTTAATCGAATTAAGATGACTTTTTTCCAAAACTAAATTGTGGCCAGTCCCTACGTTAGCTTAGATCAGGCTCCCTACATCTAATACTTGCTGGTATTATTAATTTATATTTGTAAGAATATGGTATCTCATTGATTTGTGTCCAGTTGTGTTAAATGTTCTTAAAAAAGTATTAGATTGACTTAAATAACCAAAACTATTATATTTCTTTCAATAAATATCAGGTTCAAATTTTTAGAAATCATAACAATATTTTGTCATTTATAAGCTTCTGTTTAAAATATAGGTTACTTAAATATTATACTTTTGCCGTTTTTAAGATCATAAATCTATTTTGAGGTATCCATTACTTAAACAATCGCGAAATGAGAAATAACTTTCTTGGCTTAAATAGGAAATAAAGAGGGGAATCCCCGAATTATCGAAATACGCAGTGAGCGAATTGACAACACCGTATGAGTCTATAAGGTCGTGTATATGAGGCCCCAAGACCACAATACGGATAAAAATTATACTGATGAGGCTGTAAAATCGGAAATCGGCACGAGGTGGTAATGATAGGAGAACCGAGGGGGAGAGTATATGTTAAATTTTGTTTTATCCAAATAGAAACTAGGGCATTAAGAATGTTTTGTTACCTGTTTCGATATACACGACGACTAAAATATTATATACACCTGGAAATAGGAGAGGCCGTAAGGTTGCGCTATGGTTTGAGTCCTTAAGGATAGTAGGATGTAAATATATATATAAATATATATATATATATATATATATATATATATATATATATATATATATAAATATATATATAAATATATATATATATATATATATATATATATATATATATATATAAATATATATATATATATATATATATATATATATATATATATAAATATATATATATATATATATATATATATATATATATATATATATATATATATATATATATATATAATGATTAAATACAATGTTACGCACTTCTTTCAACAAAATAGGCATATTTAGTTTGTATTATGCTATTGATTTGTTTTAATCTTAAATGGGTATTATGTACTCTTTATATTAAATATTGCTTATTTTAGAACAACTAAGAAAGTGACGTATTTTTTTATGGTCAGTATAACGGAAGCCATAAATTGTGAACAAATTTTACAAGAGAGTATTAAATTTTATTAATACAAAAACAAAAATAACAATATGATAAAACTGAAACAATTCAGAAACTGATACAGGGCTTTCATCATGAACTTGTGGAAATTTCAGTATCCTTCCATTCTTGTTTTCAGATACTATTCTAGTAAATAGGATGATTGGCTCATCATTCATTTGCGATATTTTTCCCACAAAGTATTTAGTTCACTTCTTACTATAGTCTGTCTCATGTTTTATATTCAGTATGGGTTAAATGGGAAAATAGAACCCAACAACCCAACAAATAGGTGTTGTCAATAAAGTAAAGTTCGTGTAACCTACTCGCTAAGGTCTAGTGTTAGGGCTCTTGTTAACGAACGCTTTTTTCAACGGGTAACGGGCCGATGCTAAACGGGTACCCGTGTTGACAGTTCATAATTTTGTATGGAATCTCCGAAATATCGTCAGTTTTAAAGTAACAAGTGCACGCAATACATGTTATATCATGTTGTCGTCAAAGAAAAAAATTATACTAGCCTGTTATTTGCATAAAAAGTGCAGAAGCAACGAGAGAAGTGCAAAAGACAAGATACATCCTATTTTGTTAGAAAGGAGAAAAGTATGGTGCTTTTCATACACTTTACGAAGAATTGAAAAAAGACGAAACAAAATTCTTCAATTATTTCCGAATAGGTCAAGAAACTTTCCGCTAATTGTTAGGAATAGTACATGATAAATTAAAACGTGCTGACACTAATATGAGGCTATCCCTTGCACCTGTTGATCGACTAGCTGTTACCTATGTATGAATTATGCTATTATTATAACAGAATAAAAACTTTCGGTTATAAAAAAACCTAATAAACTATATAAACTATATAACTGGTGAAATAACTTATTAAAATCTCCATAACAAAATCCATATTTTAGCGGCAACAAAGAAAGAAATTTATTTAAACAACGGATGCTCGTCCAACGCCGTTAACACACTTGCATAAACTCACTTGCATAAACTGAAATGGTTGACTGAGGGTTCACGGCACCGTCCCGTCGAACGTCTTGCCGAGGGGGACTGGATACGTAGACGGTGAAAAGTTAACCAACGGGTTCGTTGTCGTTGCGTGAACACACAATCATAAGAACCTGAAAGACATTGAGCAACGGCCAACTTCTTCTTCTTCATGTACCATGTCCTTTCAGAACGTTGGTTACCATCATAGCTATTTTAATTTTATCCACTGCCACACTAAATAGCACCATGCTTGTATCTACACCACACCAATCTCGCAAGTTCTTCAACCATGAGGTTCTTCTTTGTCCTGGACTGCGTTTGCCTGCTATTTTTCCTTGCATGATATTTTGTAGCAATCTATATTTGGGACATTACCTATGTCCGAAATATTCCAGCTTTCTCTGCTTGATGCTTTTTATGATCTCAGTAGTCTTGCTGAGACGTTCTAGTAATGTGGAGTTACGAATCTTCTCCACCCAGGAAACTTTTACAATTCTTCTATAGCACCACATTTCGAAAGCCTCAAGGCGATTTAGATTGATTTTATTCACAGTCCAGGACTCGACAGCATAAAGTAAGACCGAGAACACGTAGCAGCGAAGTAGGCGGATCCTTAATGCCAATTTTAGGTCTCTGTTACATAACACCTTGAACATCCTTCTAAAAGCAGCTCTAGCCTGCTCTATTCTGGATCTAATTTCGCCGTGATTTTCTGCATTACAATTTAATTGCTGTCCAAAGGTAGACGATTTTATCAACTTGCTCAAGTTTGGTATTATTTACATATATAGACGGTTTTATATTCCGGCCAACGGAACGGTGTCAAAAACGACCCATTGACCGTTGTCGTTAACAAGAGTTCTTAGGGTTTTCAGGTCACGCAATCGCCCTTAACATGACTTAACATGACGACTACTTTAATAGCCGGGACCGAGGCTTTACGTGCCCTCCGAAGAACGGTGGCAGCTCAGTTAAATTAGAAATTGAAAATTTTGTCGGTGGCGGGATTCGAACCCGGGTCCTCTAGCTTGTTAAGCCAGTAACATAGTCACTGAGCTACGGCTGCCACTGTCAATAGTTGGTTGATGTAACTATAATAACCACTTCTGTCTGGGTTTATGTTCTGTGTTAATTCAATTTAGTATATTATATTATAATTGTGTCAATGCAATTGTAGGTTATATTGCTTGTTATTGTCGATTCAAATAAAAACTCCTCATTTAAATTTTCTTAAAATTATTCTATGAAGTTCTTTCTATAGGAATTACTTACTTGTGCCATTGAAGAAACATAGAACTTCAACTTTTCTGAAGTGGCTCTCTGCTGATCTTGGAAGACTGACTCTGGAGAAAAAAAACTACTCACTATATTTATGTTAATAATCGTTCTGGTTATGACTATATTAGATTTTCCCAGCTAAGAGCTGAATGTAAACAACTGTCTGAAATTTGCTTTAGCAACTGCATTAAAGGTAAAGATACTGGCCTAAGAAATGATCCAAAATATTTTGGAAGTACATCAATGATAAGCAATCTAGTCATAATCTACGTAACTCTTTATTTTATCAAGTCCAATCTGCAAGAAATGGTTAAGACATAGCTAATTTATTTTGATCTTCTTCCAAACTATGTATTCACCAAATAACAACAACCTTTACGTACTTATCCATCCATTAAATAGTATCTTTAGTACAAATATTTGTCCTTCTAAGATTACCATCAATGATGTTTATAATGGCATAAATGGGCTGCCCAATAAGCTTACTGCTGGCCCAGATGGAGTGCCTAATTTTTTTATTAAAAAAGTGTGTCTGTACCTTGTAATACCATTTCTTATATTGTTTAATAGATCTCTGGAAACCTGTATGTTTCCTTCTTCATGAAAATAAAGTTATGTTGCTTCTATATTTAAAAATGGTCAGAAAGACATTGAAAATTATCGTAGCATTTGTATACCATCAATCCCTAAGCTCTTCGACTGTCTTATAGCAAAAAAACTTTCTTGGTTATGTAAAGACTTAATACATTTCAACCACAACATGGTTTTTATAGCAAAAAATCCACTGCAACAAACTTGGTTTGCTATCAATCTGATATTATCTCGTATGGAAGACAGTAAACAGGTAGATGCAATATACACAGATTCTTCTAAAGCATTTGATCGTGTAGATCACCAAATACTTTTGGGCAAATTAATTAATGTAGGCTTTCATGTCAGGTTTGTTGAATGGATTAAAAACTCTACATCTGGGAAAAGTCACAGAGTCGAGATAGCTTGTCATCTGTCTGACAGTATCACAGTAACATCTGGAGTTCCTCAAGGAGGCCACACTTCTCCACTTCTTTATAATATCTTCGTTAACGACGAAGTTCTGTTTCCTAAATAGCAAATGTCTAATGTTGCCATATGACTTGAAATTTTGGAAAGTTATAGATAGCTTAAACAAACTCCACTTGAATATAAAAAAATGTAAGTTTTTCTCTTAAAGTCAATAGACTTGGCACAAACTATACTATTAATAATCAGCCATTTGAATTATGTGTTTTTCTATTCGGTATTTGGGTGTTATTTTCGATGAGAAGCTTACTTTCTGTAACCACATTAACACTATTTCAATAAAGGCATCTAAACTTTTTGGTTTCGTTACTAGGAATTGCAAGTATTGCAAGTAATTTCGTTACTAGGAATCAACAAGATTAGTATATTGTTGGTCAGTTTGAACTATTTTGGAATATCATGAATGTGTTGCTTATGTGAGTTCATTTTTAAAGGTAAAAAAGAAATAATTAGACTTACTCACAATCAGTTTAATTTTACTACCTCAGACGACCGGTTTCGCGTTTTAAAATTAGCAAAGCATCATCAGGTCGGTGGTACAAAGTAAATTATACAAATTATATATTACAAAGTAAATATAATATGGGCTTTTTATAATTTCAGCATTTAATTTACTTTATACCACCGTCCTGATGATGCTTTGCAAATTTTAGAAAGCGAAACCGGTCGTCTGAGGTAGTAAAATTAAACTGATTGTGAGTAAGTCTAATTATTTCTTTTTTACCTTTTTATTTTGGAATGCTGTTCAGTTACTTGGTCACCATATTTTCAGAACAATATTGATACCATAGAAAGAATCTAGCATACATTTTTGAGATATTGTGCTTACCATGCCCACACTACTATTGGAAATCATGATTATTCCCATATCGAACAACAATTGTCTTTACCTTCACTCAAGAACCGTCGCGATATATCAGGAGCTATACTTATATATAAGATTATACATGGATTTATTGATTGTGCAAACCTGTTAAGCCAGATTAAGTTTAATGTTCCAAGCTCTACGTTACCACAATGTATTTAATGTTCTTTTTCACAGAACAACCTATGATATTATTCAGAACTCATTGGATAGATACATGGGACTATTAAATGTCCACGATTTTGATATTTTCAATATAACGTTCACTCAGTTAAAAATATTCTTTGCTTTGTGATATGTATATTAGTATTGTTGAATTTTGTTCTTGTTATATTTTTAGTATGTAAGATTTTTAGTCTCATTTTTAAAACTTTTTGATATTGATTTTATATCACAAGTAATTTCAAGTTTTGAGTCCTAACTGTGATATTGTATATTGTCATTTAAGTGTTAATGGGGTTATCCCTTGTATTAAATAAATAAGTTGTAGTCTATGGTTAAGGATACTGGTTAATATTTTATATCCCCAACACAGCAAGGAGATTCCCCTATAGTTTTGACTCAACAAATATACTTAATAAAATTTATGAAGCTGGTGACTTGCCTGAAATTTTCCAGTCAACACATTTTCCAAAGATCATAGAATTATAAACTTGATAAGTCATAAAATTAAAATTCTTCCTCATGTTATTCATTTCCTTCTATTTGAAAACTTTTGTCTTTAGAAGCGCCCTTCTAAAATAAAGGTTTCTGTTATATTTGATGTACTGTCACTTTAACATTGTTTAATGATATAAAAAATGATTAATTTAATAATAATGTTGCCATTGTTAATATTTGTTTTGTGTGCATATAATGTTCAAATCTGGAAAGTCTTGATAACTGTTTAAGTAATACTGACGAAGATGAAATTGACGACCCCGGCAGCAAGGCCATACGCGAGAAAGAGCGTAGACAGGCCAATAATGTTCGTGAGCGGTATGTAATCAACAATATTGTATTTTTAAACTTTTTCTCTATTGTCCTACCTCCTTTTTCCACCACCCAACACCAATATTACATTTTTTCAAACTCTTCAACAACAAATTTTACAAAGACTACTTGGTTTTTTTCAAAAGGGGTCCCACTGTAGTTTGAAAACAGAAGATAACGAAAAAACAACTTATAATCTACGCATAAAACGTATCAGTTTAAAGGGTACTTAGGTCAAAGAGTGTATAAAAATTAAAAAGAGATGGTGTGGACCATTTCATTTTTGAAAGATTCATTTCTTGAGTTTTAGTCAAAATAACTATTAGGATGAGTGGATTTAGATGATCAGACTGTAATGTGCCCGATGTTGAAACATACATTGACTGTTTCTGCTCCATGGTCGTCGCCAATAATACAATGCTGCTCCATTGTATCCATTGTACGCCAGGTACAATAACAAAAATTTTTAATGGACAAGGCACATTTTGATTTTAATAGAACAACTTTCAACAACTATAAACATACTGTATAACAAAATTGATCTAAAATAAAAAAAAAAGAATCTGTAATCATTAATGACCTTACACCTACCATTGTACAATTTTGGTCATTATGTAGAGTACCAATGAGACAAATTATTACGAAGGGAGCTGTAAAGTCGCGAGTATACTTCTCTATAGAGACAACTGTAAGTTTTATAAATGCGTGTGTTCCTTCAGAGAATCAGGAATATTGTACCATACGTAGTAACTTATATATTACTAAGAAGTAAACTTATAGTACCGATAAAATATGTGAACCGAAAGCACGTAATGTGCTTTCGGTTCACATAGTTTATTGCATATATCATGTGAGAAACACGTAAAATATAGACACAAAATAACAAAATGCAGGAAGGAAGAGAATAAACAACTGTTTGAACAAAAGTGCCCAAATAGAATTCAACTTACATATTTTAATTCCAAAAAAATGGAATCTTCATAAAACAAAAAGAAAGACTAAAATGACTGATTCAATGTAATCAAATGCGTTCAAAGAACAAAAAAATAATCGTTTGGTTAATTTATTTCGATTTAAACATGTTTAAAATAGAGACGATACAAGAAAATATTAAGGCAATACAACAGCTCCGTAAGTATTCTGACGCGTAAGGGTTGGCGGTGGAAACATTGAAATAAAGGCATCGCCTTGTATTAGGACGACGAGTCTCTACTGAGGATGATGAGCTTCATATTAAGATAAAAGGAGGCCTCCAAACTAGGAAGATCGTCTCTAACTAGGACCCTAATTAAATGAGAAATTGCAAAAATAAGAAAAATATATGAGGTAAGGGGAACAGACGAGAGAGAAGAGGAACCACCAAAGATTCTTGAAGTTAAAGATGCAGTTAAAAAACTAGCCAGAAACAAATCACCCGGAATAGATTAACCAGCTTACTATATAGAGAAGGTGGCTATGATACCATTACAGCAGCTTATAAAAGAAATATGGACACAGAAATCCCTCCTGAATGATTGGAATATCGGAATACCTTGCACCATACACAAAAAAGGAGATATCTTTGAATGCTCTAACTACAAAGCAATTACGCTTCTAAATGCAGCATGTAAAATATTTTCCACAGTACTATGTCACTGTATGGCATTATATGCGGAACGGATTTTGGAAAAAACACTGGAATATGGCATCGATACTCATCACAATATATTTATAGACTACAAAGCAGCCTAGGACTCTGTGAATAAAAGAGATATGTTCAAAGCAATGAAAGAGCTAGGAATACCAAATCTGTTGGTAAATTTAACAAAACTAAGTCTTGAATGTAAAGTACGAATTCAGAGGAATGTTTTAACCTTTTATAACAAATAATAGGCTGCGCCAGGGAGACCCTCTCTCCTGTATAATGTTCAATTTGGCGCTGGAAAAAGTAATACGTATGTCACAAATCACAACCACTATTTAGCCTATGCTGATGATATTAATATTGTTGGGAGAACGGAAAATGCTGTACGAGAGACGTGTGTAGCATTAAAAGAATCGGTTACAAAAATGAGTTTAATAATAAACACCAATAAAACGAAGTATATGAAAATATGCACGCAACCACAAATATTGTTCTATGGCGTCTTCCAATTGATGTTTTGTCCAGTACTTTACTTACCTTCCAATATGAATTGGAGCTTGTCACCTCGCAAGTGAGAGAGTGCCACTGTTTATAAAAAGAACAAAATTATGATTAACTTTTCGATGTGTGAGATCACTGCAGATCAATAATAGAGGCATCTAAAGAAGATTTACAAGGAACAGATCTTTTAAATGAGAGATTGAATTCCATATACAGGAAAAAGTTTAGAGAAGTACTAGAAAAATTCCAAACCAAACTTACTGTGGCCTTCAATCCTGTATAGATAGAAATATACACCAAACAATGTCAAATTCAGAGAGATCGAAAAACAACGATAACGATTGAAGAGAGTTTTTGAGCATTCACATAAACGACGGAAAATTGCCACCAAAAAGTAACAAATTACTATTACGGGTTGTCGACACTATCAGATGACGTCATCACAATCACAAGACACATATACAGTTACCCTAAATATACTCCTTCCTTAGCCTTCGCTGAAAACTTTTTACCTTGTACATTTCTTCCTTCCAAATCTACGTAATACCTCATTTCATTAATACTTCCAAATGAGGCCCATATTCGGATTACTAATGTTACGGAATTGTCAAATTATTTCAACACATAATACAAAATTCATTTCCATACGTACAATTCTCGTAACATTCGTTTTTGGGATTTTGGCCATGACGCATGTTGTAGAAAACACTGAATTACAAAAGTTATCGTTGTTAATGCACTAAGTGAATGGTTGTATAATTTATTTATATCATTTTTCCTGACAAATTCTGTTCAGATCTATGATGTCACGACTGTAAAAAGTTACATAAATGTCTAAGTATTAGATGACGTTAATAGTAAATTCATTTTATTTTGTGTGTTTTTATTGATACAAATTGAACAAAGAAAATACAAAAATGGCTTTTAATGAATAGATTATTTTGATCTACTGCATTCTGGGTATGAATTTTTTGGAAAGGGCTGTATTGAATATATGTAAATGTTTGCAAAACAATAGTTACATTAACAGTATGGCATCGAAATAAAAGGAGTTTTTTTTTGTCCAAAGATTGGTGCAGCAAAAATTACAAGTAGTAAATTATTACATATTGTACATTTTAAGCCATTTTATGTAAAGCTGCGGTGTCCAGAGACAATAAAGTGGATTTGAACGTGACTCTGCGTATAAAATGTCTATAAATCATGTTGGTAATTCTGCGTCAACTATGCAAAGTTGGTCAGGTGATCCCTCTCAATTTAGCTTACATTTTAGAGGCGTGTGGTATACTATAAAATATGATGATTTACCAAATTTCAACTTTATAGGTCCAAAATAGCGGACTATATGGGTAATTCAATTTTTTCCAAGAAAATAATTTTTCCAGTATTTTTTCACTTTTTCTTGTTTAGCGTGTTCTAGATGCTCATGAAATATCCAAAAATACATTCGGAAAATTTGAAAATACTCTGAAAAAAAAATCATATCTCAAGATCACTTGAATGGGCAAATTATGGAGGCTGATATTATCATATTGTATTTCTTAGGTCTTGTATTGAAGATATGATATCTTTGAAGCTCGTCTTCTGTCTTGGCGATTAATGCGGCGTCGTCTGCATAACATATTTGGATTTCTTTGTTTCCCATTCTGTAGTCATGACCTGTACGTACTGCTTGTATTATTTCGTCCATTATCATATTAAAGAGACGTGGGCTCAACGAGTCACCCTGTCTGACTCCGCTTTGTACTGCTATACACTGTCTAAGTTTTCCATTTATCTTTGCCTGTATCCGATTTTGGAGGTAGATGTTTTCGATGGTTTGTATAATATTGATTGGTATGTTTCTTTTATACAGTAGGTGGGTAGGTTGATTAGGTAGGTAGGTTGTAGGTTGAAAGCGTACATAATTAATCTATAAAAAACTTTTCTCCATGTCGCAGATTTTCGGTCCAAATCATATGTGCTAACGTTTTGATTGGCGAGATCTATTCCTCTCATAAAATTATTGTAAAAAATAATTGCTTCTGGACGGGTTTCTGAAACTTAAAAAAGCGGGTTTTTGAATTTTTCGAATTTTTTGATAGTTAGGTTAATTTTAACATCATGACCGTGCTCAGCGGAAAAGTTTTTATCGAAAACGTATTTCCGGTATCCAAGAAAAAAAGTCAAATAAGGGAAAACGTTTTTTTCTTGGAAAAAATTGAGTTACCTATATAGATCGATATTTAGGACCTAGGTCATTTGGTAAATCATCATATTTTATAGTATAGAATATGTCGGTAAAATTAGAGCCATATCGAGAGGGGTATCGCCTTAGAATTACCCATATGTAATATTTTATTTTCTGTGATAAGAATTATTAATAATATACATACGTAGAATCTCTTTTTCTATTATTGAAAGCACTCTCGTGCTCTGCTATCCGATTGTTACAAGTTCTGCCAGTTTGACCGATGTAAGTTTTTGGGCAGTCGCCACATTTAGGTGGCGTTGTAACAAACGACTTTGAGAGCACAAAAGGGCACCCAATAATATAAAAACAGATTCCATATACGCAATTCATCATAAAGATCATAATTATTCTTTTAATAACGAATTTCAAATTCTTCACATCCAAAATAAAGGTCTTAAGCTATCTTTATTAAAATCTATGGAAATTAACAAATTAAAAAATACAGACATAATCGTGAATGACCAACTCGAGACAAATAGTTTTCCCCTCTTCAACTTATTCAGTTGTAGCCCATAAAGTGTAAATGTTAAGATATTATAATAAATTTTGTGGAGGTTTTAAAAACAAAAGTTTTTAGTATTTTATTGTTAGATAAAATAATTCTATCAAGTAACCGTTGAATCGATCAGATATTTAAATACATTTTAACAAAAACTAGTCATTATTAGTATGGTATATTCAAAAATTAGTATACATTATACAGTCCTGACAGCTTAATCTTGAACAGCCTATTCATAAAGTACAATGACAGTTGTCGGAAAATTGCTATACATATATGTTTGTTTATTCGTTTTACTTTAGTGAAATCTGTTATTAGTATTGAGTTTTTTTTATTGTTTTTGTAAATAAAACCCGGGACACTTTTGTATATCAGTGTTAGTTGATTAAATAATACTTTTTGAAATTTGAAGAATATAAACACATTGAATATGGGCCTATCACACCTCCACCTCTATTTCAAAAAGCTGTCAATGGGTTATCAATTTTGGATTGAGTCGGTATAAATCTCAAAATATCCAATTGAAATCATAGAAATAAAATTTAGATTATACTGGTATGTCATACATAATTCAGTTTTGATTGACAACGATTGAGGAAATCAATGTCAAACAAACAAGTGTTTTTTCATTGTTCATAAAAGTTATAAATGCAGATATGATATACAGCATATACAGCTAGACAGGTGATCGATATGGTGTTCTAAAGGGTATAAATTGAAAAGGAATTTACATAAGATCTAGTCATGTTCAGTACTTTTATTCGAGTATTAGTTGAAATAATAAAAAGTGCTCAAAAAGGACATCAATCATCGGAAAACTATAGTGGAATATGTGGTTTATTGGCTTTCAATGTTAGCAGCACATCTATATGCAGATAACCATATTAATTTCTAACGATATGTGAAATATACACTAATTAAATAACAAGGCAAATAAAACTTTTTTTTTTTACTATTCCTTTTTCTGCTCCGGTTTCAGGCTTTTTTATTCTTTTATTTCTTTTTCTTTTTATTTCCCTTTCTTGTCTTTCATTCTTCATTATATTGTGTCAGTATTACACCATAGTAAAGATCCAAACGCTTTATTAAAAGCCTTATAATAAAGATGCCCTCTACCTGGAACACATTGTAAGCGGTGCAAATATAATTTACTCTAACTTATAATGCCAATTGGTTCGATAGCTCAGTGGGTTGGCAGACACACTTTATTGATTTTTGGTTCGAGTTTCTTGTCATTCACATACAATTTTTACACGCAATAGTGTAAAATCCAAAGTTGGAACTACAACTCTATCTTTGAAATTCGCGAGACAATCCATTTACCTTATGAATGAGTAGTAGCTCATTTATTGGCAACTTAGGATTGCTGCACAAAATAACAGATAATATAATAAAATAGTAAATAACTGTTTTTCCTTAAAATCTTGAAGCAATTCTACAAAATACAAAGTTTGCACAAATATTTTTCTATGATTTCAATACCTCTTTAAAAAGATCACTCTGGGTTGGTAAACGCTCCCATTTTAAATGTTACAACAGTTGTTCCAGTGCTGATGAAACAGAGGAAGGTGATTTAGATCCAGATATTAAAGCGCAAAGGGAAAAAGAGAGGAGGCAGGCTAATAATGCGAGGGAAAGGTGGGACATTTTTATTTATTTTTATTTTTACGCTTACGTGCAAAATAAAAGGTCGTGGGATTTTTGTGAAGTCCTTTTTATGTTACAAAGAAAGTTAACATATGAGACTTAATTTTTGTGTATATAAAAATAAATATATAAATTTTTATAATAGCGAAAAACACAATATAGTTTTTCACAATATAGTCTCTCATTGAATTCACTCGAATTCTTGAAGGTTTTAAGAATATTCATCATTTTTCGCGGTAATGATTTCTTACTTACTTTCCGTGTGTGGAACATGCTATCATTCATAAAGTTAATATTTCATTTCACCAGGACTATGCAACCTGGTTGCTCTATTCGTTGCAAGCAAAACAATCTTCATACTATCATTATCATCATCAGTTATGCTCTTCATCCATGTGGTTGCTAATCTTCCTCGTTTTTGTTTTTCTGTGGGTGTCCCTTCTAACACTTTTTGAGGATTCTTTCCCCCGTTCATCTTACGATACTAGGTGTTTTTTTTTCGTTGATAGCTATGAACTTGAACAGTCAAACCAGTTTCCTTTTTTGGGTATAGAGCATATAATTCCAGCATTCCAGTCCCTAGTAAAGCGCGTTCTGGTCATACCAATATTTCAATATTTCTGCGGGTAGATTGCCTTCTCCAGGTGACCTATTTCTGGCTAGAGACTGAATTTCTTTATTTATTTCTGCCAAACTAGGTATATCAGTTTCCTCATGTTCGAGTTCTGTATTATCTTTATCTTCAGCTCTACTTTCTCCATTAAGTAGGGTACTAAAGTGTTCCTGACAACTTTTCAGTAATTCTACTCTCTCGTTCAAAAGTTATCCTTTATGAGCCTTGACTGGGCTCGCTTGTAGCTTGAAAACTTTGCTCTTTGTGTTAACTGGTTGGTAAAGTTTTCTGTGTTCATGTTCTCTATGTTTTCCATTTCTTCGAATTTTTTATTGATTTGTTGCCTCTTTTTCTGTTTTTGTTTATTTTCCTTCCTTCTTTTTACTTGATATTTTTCAATATTGTCCCTAGTTCTTTTGTTGATCATTTTCAGATACACGTCATTCTTCTCTTTGTTTGCATTCTTCATAAAAACAGTTTCGCTGCCCTTTGGGTAACTCGCTCAAAACTTCTGCAGCCTTTTGCAGCGTGGTTTTTATAAACTTCCACCTTGTGTTAATATGTATGCATAGTTCATGTCTGTACATACTAGTATATGATCTGAAGTATCTCTTCACAGTCCCATCAACAGCATAGTCCCACTTGACTGTGTTATATCTGCATTTTGACACCTCCACCCACAGTCTGTTCTCTAACTTGTCTATTTCTTGTGTATCCTACGAATGATATTTCCGAAAGAACATCTTTTGTTTCAATACACATGGAAGTTTTGTAATAGAAAATATGTCTCTAGAATTTCATCTGTTTTAAACTTTTCTGAAAGCCCAAATAACAATTTTTTTTTCTGAAACTTTCTAAAAGTACAAACAAATTTTTTTAAATGTTTGTATTATAAATGTTTTTGTTTTCATAAAGCAAATTATATTGATTATTTTCTATGAGCTGTGGAAATTTCATCGGGATCCAGTGGCTGTGTCGAAGTATATAATATTTTTTACTCGGTGTAGTAGCATTTTATATCACACGCTTCGCAAGACTATTGTGTATGGGTGTTTTGTACTGATCAAATGAATTTTTGCAAACCAGATTTTTCCATGCCTTAGCCCCACTCTCTTTTTCCCTCTCACTCACCATCTTTCTTCTCCCCTCTCTTTTTCCCCTCCAACCCTACATCCCGCCCACTCACTTACCCATCTCATACTTTCTACCTCCTCACTCTTTAATTTTTTTTATCTAACGGGTCAAGGTGATATACTTCAAGTACTTCTCATTCATTGTTTGACCCTTTAGTTAGGAAAGGACCCAGAAACATGAATTATTACCCACTTTTGAGATTGTTGCTTCAATTCAGGTATAAAACGATGATTCATGCTTTATAATTCTCCGCAACATATAGGTACAAAAAATCTGTCGGTAAAAAGTGGCACAACATTGCTGATAATTAAAACACAACAAAGATTGAGTTCTTTGTGTTTTTAGTTATTTTGTGATCATGAGTTAATACTATCCTTGACCATCTTCTTCTTATTAGGTGTAGCTTCTATAGCTTTGGAAACTGATGAGCGGTCAAACCATCTCCTCGGGTCTTTCAGCCACGAGTTCTGGCGTCTTCCAACTGATCTTTCCAAGTTTCACTTCTCAACACATGACTTAAGTATTGTATTTTCCTCTCTTTAATTATGCTGAGTAATTCTGTTTGTTTACTCATTCGTGGAAGTACCTCACCGTTAATAACCTTTTGTACCCATGGAACTCTCAGCTTCTGAAAGGCATCTATTCTTTTTTCTACGTTAGAGTCTATTGTCCAAATTTCATAGCCATACAGCAAAACAGAGAAAATTAACATCTTATCATTCGAATTCTAAACTCTAGACTAAGATCTGATCTTGTAAAAAATGTTTTCATATTCATGAGCCATCTAGGACCATTTATTCTTCCATATTCTCATCTATCTGCTAAGTGCATTATGTACCTCTATTTTTGTATTTATTTCCTCTAATGTACCTATGCCTTCCTTAACTTCTACATGTTCCGTCCTTCTTTGCCAGGTTCCCTTCTTCACCATCTCTATGGTTTTTAATTTTTGTTAACTATTTTCCGGTTCATTTTTTATGTGCAATCTCCTGCAAGCAATACATACGTTTGATATCGTTGCTCTAAGTACACAACTCCTGTACTTTTTCACAAGTACACAACTTTTTCTCTACTCCTGTAGTCTTTTTTTTTGAAAAGTTACAACGTTCGTCCGTCATGACATGCCCTAAATATTATCTTTATTTAATTTTAATGTTTTCCTTTTTCATTACTTCTATTCTCTGACTGTATCCACCCAAATCATTCTCAGTATTCTTTGTAAGTCCATAGTTCAAAGTGTGTAACATCTTTCTCGCCATTCAGACAAACTTCCATTCACGTAGAATAACAACTTTAACTAATAACACGGTTTTTGCGATAGCTACTCCCAATTCCTCGCTATTTTGTGTCTTTTGATATATTTGGTTTTGGTAGTCTTTGTTCAGAGTTCAAAATCCTATATAGAAAGAAAGCCTCTTATCAACTAAAAGGCCTAAATGTCTGCTGTTTCTCTTTAAAAGTTAGTCTTTGTTCCCATTAGGACTTGTTTTGATCTTTATTTGAGCCTCACCAAGCAGTGACAGATTCAAAATTGACTCGTGACTTGACCAAATATTTACTCTTAACCAAATTTCCTACTTTACGGAGTGGGTGCGTTATGTAGCGCCATCTACTCGTGATGACAGAAAATAGATGAATATTTTCGGGAAATAAGATACATTTTTTGTTATTTTTGAAAGATTTAGCAGTTGCCACTTAGTTCAGAGAAACATAGTGGTATATATTTTCTGTCCTCTAAGGTCGATGTCGCTACATAGTATGTCCACTACGGTGGGAAATTTGTTAAAGAATCCAATCTTTTTTTTTTTTCGAGTGTCTCATCGTCGAAACACAAATATGTAGTGTGATCTAAGACAAATTTTTGAGCTAAAAGTAAGGCATTTATGCTGGTACGTAATACTACATCCTTCAGATGTATTTTTTTATTTCTATATTTAACTATATATAAGATACATTTTGAAATCAATATAACAATACAACAACGATTAATAACAATAAACATTTTATTTTGCAGGTAAGCCTTTATGTTTTATGTCTTATAATGCTTTAAAATAAGAAAATCTGTGTTTTGGCCTATATTCTTGTATGTGTTTCGTACTTCATCTTAAAGTTCATGTTAGAATACTTATTAAAAATGTATTTAATTAAGTATGTAAGTTTAAAAATTTTCCTGGTATATTATAAAATTTAAATGGTTTTTTTTTAATGTATGTTTTATCAATCTATCCATTCCTATACAATGATATTACGATGTCCTTTCGTCTTTTATTTTTGCAAAAAAAAAGTTGATAAGAAAAGTCGAAAACATATGGAGCATCATAAAAAAAATTAGAAGATATTTTTGTCCAACTGTTTGCTTCTTCTAGTGCTAACATAGTACTAGAACACATAAAAAAGATACTTGAAATGTATAGAACCACACAATCATTCTATAAAGTCGCATATTAGACCAAGGAACTAACGATTTTTCCATGACACTCGTTGATCTAAAAACTGTTTTTGATAAATTTGGTGATAACAATATATAATAACCAAAACATGCAAAAGATTAAACGTCATTTTTTACTTATAAACAATATATAAACGATGTAAGATCTCTATTTTATTTAAAATACTAGAAGTGAAGACAGGTGAACTACACTCAGATGCAAAAAAAACGCAACGGAGAAACTTTCATTCAAAGTATTTCAGTTTTTTATTTTTAGCCCTATTTTGATGATTTTTTTAGCACACTGTGTATAAATTTATAAATTTTAATTTGGTATTTGCGAATTTTCGATTGCAAACATGTCTCCTAAGCATTTTGTTTTTTGTTTCATGTCAAAATATACCTTGGTTCATTTTTTAGTGCCAAATGAATTTGCCACCCACAATTTAGGATTTTTTTATTTATGATTATTTTGGAGTTGTTTTGTAATACGACGAGGTGGTTTTGGTGACTGTTATCATTATAACATATTGACAGGTACTGATCATGGTCTTAGTGTCGAAGATTGTGCGAAAGCCATTGCTCTGGTTGAAGATGGAGTAGACTATTATGTTGACCATAATATGGATGTAGTCCTTGCGCGACACGTATTTTGAACACAACCACAATTTAAAAAAAAATATAATTTGGAAGTGTTGTTCAGGCGTCAAGTCTATTCATGCTGAAATGCCAAACCAAACTTAACATAAATCACTTGATAGCTGTCGAAATGGTCGACAGTTAAAAAAGTGTTATCAACTTACGTTTATATACCTCTTAAAAACATCCTTTAAAAAAAAACATATCCGTATCAAAGATTGTAACGCAGCTGGACAGGAGATCAACAGTAATATCCTATATCGTTTCCAGAAATAGTTGTTTCTAATAAAATTTGACTATATTTCTTTAAACTATTAAGTTAACATTGATTAATATAAATATACTAATAGGAAATGAAACAAGCACAAAAGTGTCATATATTATAAAGTGAACTTTAAGATGACATTTAACACACTAATTTAATTTTTAGTGTAACTCTTAGATACTTACTGAGGTGATGGTCTTCTCTCTGTAGTTTTGGAATAATACAAACTTGTATGTAACATTCTTTATTTTCTTTGTCGGATCTAAAATGTTTGTAACATGTAAACCAACTGTTACAATTTTAATGTTTTAATTTGTTATTACAATTTTTTTAGAATAAGAATCCGAGATATAAATGAGGCTCTTAAAGAGTTAGGTAGGATGTGCATGGCACATTTAAAAACGGACAAACCACAGACCAAACTCGGGATTTTGAATATGGCTGTAGAGGTTATTATGACTCTGGAACAGCAAGTTCGAGGTAAGTGTTTTGTGCTAAATATTAGAGTGGAGTGAACAAATTTGGTTAGTTTCTTGTTAATTCAAATTAACAGTAATCGAAAACTATAAACTGCAAGCAGTGGAAGTAGATTTATTTGTTGAACAGGAAATTGACATATACAGTGTTTAAAAATTTAAATACTTACGGGTTTGTAATGTTTAGGTTAGGTTAGGTTAGGCTAAATGCATGATCATGACTAAATCTGCACATGCAAATATCCATTTGACTATTGAAGATACTGCAATTGAGAATGTTAATAACTATAAATATTTAGGAACATGGATAACATCAGATGTAGACCAAACGAAAGAAATTAGGACACGTATTGAAATAGCACGTACATCATTTATTAAACTTAAAAAGTTTCTTTGTTGTCGTTGTCGGGATATAAGGTTAGAACTACGCCTGAGAATGCTTCGATGTTACGTGTTCTCTACTCTTCTTTTTATGGTCTGGAAGCTTGGACACTAAAACAAGTTCATCTGAATAAGCTGGCCGCCTTTGAATTTTGGTGTTACAGAAGAATCCTACGAATATCATGGATTCAAAGAATGTCAAACATGGAAGTAACTAGAAGGATAGGAAATGAGGCGGAAATAATATTAACTATTAAAAGACGAAAACTTGAGTACTTGGGACATGTGATGAGAGGGCAAAAATACGCATTATTACAACTTATTATGCAGGGCAAAATCCGAGGAAAGCGAAATGTGGGAAGACGAAGAATAGCCTGGCTTAAGAACTTAAGGGAATGGTTTGAATGCAGTAGTGCAGAACTTTTTAGAGCGGCAGTCAACAGAGTCCGCATAGCCATGATGATTTCCAACCTTCGATAGAAGATGGAACTTAAAGAAGAAGAATGTTTAGGTACTATTCAATATCATTTCGGTTTTAGTCTAAATTTTGTTTTTCTGTAGACCGACAGTGAAAATAAGACGTCTGAATTCAATTTCCACAGACATAGCCTCCTGGGAAATATCGCCTTTATTCTTGTGTCCCATATAAGGCGCTGGAACGTTTTGGCGTGAAGTTGTGAATGAAGGACACTTCTGTAGTCCAGTCGGCAGAGACTTGACCTATGAAAAAATATGCAAAAAGGTTACTACTCCTACCCTAACTCCCCCCTAAAACGCCCACTCGTAGGGTGGACAAATGAAAAACTCGATTTACCAAGAATCTGCAAGCTGCAGAAAAAAATATTTCAAATAAAGAATGTAGTTTAGCAAAGTTATAAAAAATACGAATTTTTATTAATAAAAAAAAAACTGTCTCACTCCACTCTATATATTTACATTAATTGTTGCTTTTTAGTCTGCGAGATGTTCTGTTTCAAAATTGTACAGGTGATGGAAACATGCTGTTTGGTGAATTTGTTCATGATTAATGTATATGTTTTTACTTACAGATTATATTATAATACTGTTGTATATTCGTTAATTTAAAAGTATGGGATGGAAATGAATTAACAAAGTATATTTGAAAATAAATCAAGAAGAGTACTCATTAGTTCAGGGAAGTAAGCAAAAAAAGTACCCAGTTTTCGACTCTGACCCCTCTAGGCAATCGACAGTTATTTTGAATAGTATAGACCTATATAACAAGAACCTATATATGTTTCACGCAGTCGATCTTTTGGACTTAATTAGTTATTAACAAATTTAGGTCAAAAAATGGTAAATTTTCTCTTTTTTGTCTATTAGCAAAAAGTGAAGCATTTAAAACAAATTTGAGAGTAAGAAATTTCATAAGTCATATAAAAACCTTCAAAATGAAGTTTTTTTTAAAATATTTCTATATTTATTTGTCGCTTAGAAAGTTGCAAAATAAGTCAGAAATTTCGTATTTTTATATAAATGTTAATAACTTTTTTTTTAATGAAATTAGAATCTTCATATTGTGCTGTGTTATATAACTAGTTACGGAGATGTTGAAGAAGAAGTACGACAACAAAGCTTAAAAGCAAGTAAAGCGGCAGGTTCTCTTAATGACACAATCTGGAAGAACAAACACCTAAGACAAGACACAAAAACAAGAATCTATAAAGCAGCAATTAAACCTATATTAACATACACGGCGGAGACAAGACCTGACACATCTAAAACAAGACGACTACTAGAAACAACAGAGATGAAAATACTCTGACGAATATCAGGGAGAAGTCTATTGGATAGGGAAAGAAGCGAAAACATAAGAAGATCATGCAATATAGAAGACATAAATGGATGGGTGACAAAACGAAAATAGGAGTGGAACGAACATATCAGTAGAATGGCAGATAATAGAATAGTACGAATAGCATGAGATAAGTCACCAAATGGACGAAGAAGTATTAGCAGACCAAGAAAAAGGTGGTGCGACAATTTAGGAGGCTAATATTGAAGCAGAAATAAGCCTATATACTAGAAGGAAGAAGAAGAAGAAGTGCTGTGTTAAATATGATCAAAGTTTCAAAGCGATCGGTCAAATAGTTTAAAGCATATTTTATGTGTTTATCCCAAATTATTTTTTATTGCAACCATATAAGTCAGAAAATAATGAAGTTCCAGTAATTCTACGGGTAGCTCATGAAAGAAGAAGATTTATTATATCAATATTATTAAAATTATAAACATTGCAAAATCATTTTAGTCATTGCCCGTAGAAAATTATTTTTTCATATTTGGAAAGTTTGCAATTTTCAAAAAATTTAAAATGGTTGTCCAATTTGAGACGAGATTAGTCTCTTTTTTATTTAAATTCATAGCATCTTTGTTTCTAACACGATCTTAAGAGATCTAATTAGCGACGTTTGAAAGGCCATACTAAGTTTTGACCGGCTTTGAAATTCGCAAAAGCGATAGAGGGGGAAGGAGCTGTTAACTGTATCTCTGGTTTTTATTTATGGATTTTAACGTTTCTCTTTTTAATTTGTATATACTTTTTGTATTTATTCTTCTTAACGTACCCTATCAAGTCCCCTTGACGTTAGCGATTAACATGGCGAAACTGTCTCTGTCGCGAGCTATTCTAAAGAGTTGCTCAGCTTTCCTTATTCCTGTCCACTCCCTGATATTCTTCAAACAAGAGGCCTGCTTTCTACCAATTCCTCTGCGTCCTTCGATTTTACCCATCATAATAAGTTGAAGAATATTATATCGGTTTCCCCTTACTACGTGTCCAAAATAGGCCATCTTTCAGCCACATTTCAAAGGCCTCCAGATGATTATTGGTGGATATTTTTAATGTCCATGCTTCGACACCGTATAAGAGGACTGACCAAATGTAGCATTTAACCATGCGCTTTCAAAGTTGAAGTTTCAAGTTATCATTACAGAAGAATTACTTCATTTTTAAAAATGCTATTATAATGCGATTACATATACAGGCAAAATAACAACAAAAATAGCCAAACACATAAAAAAGAAAGGAATAACACCAGCTTTCCGAACAAATAACAACCTAGGCAAATATATTAAAAATAACAAGACCCAAAATAAAAAACACTTAAATAGTGGTGTGTACAAACTTCAATGTGGCGACTGCCCAAAAACTTACATCGGTTTAAACTGACAGAAACTTTAATAAACGAATAGCAGAACATAAAAGGCTTTCAATAATATTTTCAATAATAATTTCACTTCACCTTATAGATCATAATCATTCTTTTAATGACAAATTTAAAATTCTTCACATTCAAGATAAAGGCCTTAAGCTATCTTTGTTAGAATCTATGGAAATCAACAAATTAAAAAACACAGATATAATTCTGAATGACCAACTTGAGACAAACAGTTCTCCCCTCCTCAACCTATTTCATTAGAGACTATAAATTGTAAACGCATGCCAAAAATAGATCACTTGAGAAAGGCAATCAGCCGAAACAGCTGTAGTGATAATAGTTAAAATAAATTTTGTGGAAGTTTGAAAACAAAGTTTTCAGTGTTTTATTTTTACATAAAATGAATTTCCATCAAGTAACGGTCGAATCCATCAATTAGGTTTATTGACGTTTCAATTTCCACTTCGGAAATCGTTCTCAAAGTACAAACAATAAATTATTATTTTAAGAAATTTAATGTTTGTATTTTGAGAACGATTTCCGAAATGGAGTTCATTTTTAAAAAAGTTATTAACATTTATAAAAAAACCGAAATTTCTGACTTACTTTTAACTTTCTAACCAACAAATAATGATAAAAACATTTAGAAAACTCCATTTTGAAGGTTTTTATATGACTCACAATCAATACGTATTATTCTCAAATGCGTTTCAAATGCTTCACTTTTTGCTGATAGACGAAAAAAGCGAAAATTTACCGTTTTTTGACCTTAATTTGTTAATAACTAATCAAAGTCAAAAAATCGATTACAAGAAACCTAAATAGGTTCTTGTTATAGGGGTCTATACTATTCAAAACAACTGTCGTATGCCTGAAGCGGTCAGTGTCACGAGAAAGATCTTCTTTCAGTGGACTATATGAAGTGTAGGTGAATTTGGTAAACCTCTAGATATGACCGCTGTGTGATCTCTTAAAACAGTTAAAAGAGATTGATGAACGACAAAATTCCTTCCACAAATATGGTACAAATAAGAGAAGTTAAAATGTTTTGTGTTTGAGAAAATAAGTGTGACTCCGCCAGAATGACTAAGTTCAAGAAGTTAGATGACAAGGAACAAGAAGTTCGTTAACAATTGTTAAGTGGAAGAGGATACCAGGTGAAAATGTGCTGGGAAATGGTTAGCCGAAACATATCTCATAGATGGAAACACCTGGATAAATCAATTCGACAAGCACCTAAACATTATGGCCAACAAAATAACAATTGTAATTGGATTGATTCTGCAATTCAGAAAACAAAACCAATATCTTGGCACGTGAAACAGTGACTGTTTATAATGTTATGTTTTAACAATTTGTATTTGTTCATTGTCGTGAATTTGTTACAGGGCGTCCATAGTCATGTCTTCAAGGAATGGGTAATGCAATGTGTGTACCTCACAAATACTGTATTAATTTATAAATTATTATATATAGCTAAAATTTTCTGATTCCGAACACAGACCTATTTGAATATTTTAATGCTAAATGATTCACGTTTTCAAAAATTTTTTCTGTGTTCCATATAGAGTTTTTTCTTTATTCTCTTTTGCGACTGACATAAATATTTTTTACAATTCTCATTCAATACAAACCACCTGAAATTTTCTACAACGTTGGAACTCCAAGAAGTGAAAATACAACTGATAAATTGATTAAAATGCCCTAAATATTAGTTGCATTTAGATGGCGAAGTTTAGGTCACTGTGACTAGTTAGTGACTGTAGTGTTAATTGTTCTTGTAACATATATGTGTTTTTACTCATTAATAGTCTAATTCAGTAATACTCTAATTTGCCAAATTATATTTCTTTCGATTTTCTGTCTTAAAAAAAGGTATTAAGAAATTGATAAATAAATTCTTCATGCCAAACCAGGAAATTTTTCCCGAGACTGGGGCCATTTTTTCTTTGTTCATTGACATATTTGAGTTTATAAGCATCATTCAACATATCCTTTATATTCGGTGTAGGGGTATCCTGCCCATTAAGGACTAAAAAACATAATTCTGATATTTATTTAAAATTTGGGACTAAAGAATTTATTGTTTATTGTAAAATGATCACAGTTAAATTACTGATCACTCAGTAGAAATTCAACAACAAGTAATAAAAGGAAAAACGGCATTCGTTAGGATGAGAACCATTTTAGGGAACAAAGACATCATTTAAAACAAAATGTTTTATATTCACAGTAGTGCTGTACAGAATGGAAGCATAGATATTGACTAAGCTAATTATGAATCGGCTTGAGGCTTTACAGATGTATTCTAGACATATCCTATGTATATGGTGGGTTGACCGTGGTACCAATCTGTTTTAAGCAGAATGTGTAATGAATGATGCCTTCTCCAACACTCAAAATATACGGAAAGTGTACAACACTACTACCATTAAGCCGTCACGCGGCAGTGATAAGACAAGTCAGGATAGCTCTGATGAACACACATAGATGTTTAAAGCGATATATGTAAATTCTTTTGTTTTTTTTTGTTGTTTTCAAATAACACATGAAACTTATTTAGAAAGACATTGAAAAAATGATCTGTATGTCGAAACGCCACAAAAAAGATATTTTATTTTATCAATATAATATAACGTGCCACACATTTTTTGAAAGCTCTTGTATCAACCAAGAATTTTGAAATAATGTATGGCGTATTTTTGACAGATTTCAGTAAAAAACGAAAAAAGTGGGAAGCTGAAAAAATAAATTGATGTGTTCGTGCGTTTTCCATAAACTAAAAGTTTAAGACTACAAAATTATTAGCTAGAGTAGGTAGTTTATATTTTTTCCATGTCGGCACCAGTCGCCATTTGGAAACAGAAAATAAGAACAAGAATTAGTGACACAATGGCTTTCAAATGAAGTATTAGTTGCGATACGATTTAATTTACAATAATTTTACACAATGGCGCAAGTTTGTCATTTTATATGATTACGTCACTAAAACAACATAAAACAATGTACAGACGGCCCAATTTGATTTTAGCCGTATAAATATGCGCAAATGAAGAAGAGAGCATGTCAGCAAAGACAGAAAATATTGTCTCAAAAACCACTGCACATCTCAAGGTCAGAGACAAAGTGTATTTGAGTACAGGTGTCATTAAATTTGATTGAACTGTGGCCTAATGGTAGAGCTACCTTGCTTGATACTTATCAGATGCTTTCTTTCACTATTTATTATTAGGATAGGTAAGGATACTTTATTTCGAAAGGATATGAACGTGATTTGTTCCCATTTAGCTGTCTTCAGGTTTGCTATTGAATTTGTTTGTGTCGCACAGAACAAGGCAAAGCTGCGCCAAAAACGTCACTGGGCAAGTTTTCGGTGGCGTTTGTTAGCGAAGCATCTTGGAGGCTACTGAGATGGAGCCGCTGTTATCGAAAAGTGTGGCAGATGCTGTGTCTCTAGTTACTATTGTTTCTGCAAGCCGTTTTTACGTCTACGTCCAACTTCAGAACTGCATTGCACTATAATTCTTGTTATTGATCTTTTGCGTTTGCGTGACAGTTTCAATCAGTGCCAGGTCAGTTGAGAAAATAGTTCCGGCTATTTTCTCGGGGGACGCACCTGGGGCCTCACGCCCAGGGTGATCGCCTGGGTCTACACCGCTGTCATTAGGCCAATGCTAACTTACGGAGCTATTGCTTGGGTACCAAAAGCGCTACAGGCAACAGCGATTAACAAACTAAACCATATTCAGCGGATGGCTTGCATAAATATAACAGGTGCCATGAAAACAACACCAACTGCTGCAATGGAGTTGATCATTGGCATCACGCCTCTAGACATATATGTCAAAGAGGTGGCTTTAGTGACAATGATGCGACTGCGCTCAGCTGGTGCAAACCTTGATGTAGGAATGGGACAATTGAGAACTCGTTTCTGGCGGGGAGAGCTGGATGCGTTACCAGTACTACAGGCAGGCTGCGACTCAATTGAACCAAAGTTCGTCTTTAACAAACCCTACAAAATTGAAACAAGACAGTGTACGGAGACAAACGTGGCAAATGCCTATTGCATATACACCGATGGCTCCAAAATGAAAGAAGGCTCAGGATGCGGGATATACTCCAGATCACTGAACCTAAGAATAAAGTGGGGTATGGGCAAAAATGCCAGTGTACTTCAGACAGAACTAACTGGTATTTCCATAGCCGCAAAAGAGATAACCCAAAAAGGTATAGCAGGGAAAACTATAATGATCTGCACAGATAGCAGACAAGCGCTACTAACCTTGAATAGACCACGTGTCACATCAGGTTTAGTAATGGAGTGTCACGAGTCATTAACTCAAGCTTCGGATGGTAATACCATCATCCTGAAGTGGGTTAAAGGACACAATAGGAATAAAGGCAACCGCATTGCTGACCAATTATCTAGGAAGGCGGCAGGCCTAAGACTCCTAGGACCTGGGGATCTTTTTGGTTGGTCAACTACAACAATCGCGGAAATTGTCAAATGTCACTCCCATACGCAAACCGTAAAAAGATGGGAAGAAGGGAAAGGATGTAGACTTGCCAGGTTAACACTAAGTAACCTTGAAGAGTCAACATCAAAGAAGTACTTGGGAATGACCAGGAAAAATCTACGTTTGGCAGTTGGTTTTTTAACTGGTCATTGTCAACTAAGCAAACACCTCCACACACTGGGGCTAGTAGACACACCTCTATGTAGGAAGTGTGAACGAGAAGACGAAACTGTAGAGCATGTCCTATGTGAATGCCCAGAGTTATCGTTAATACGAGAGTACGCGTTCGGCGAGTCCTGGCCTACACCTGCCCACATAAGTGAGATGTCTCCTGGTGACTTGTCCACCTTCCTAGAAATGGCAGGATGGACAATGAGCTAAGGGTGACAGCTCCCTGGGAGGATGCACAATGGGTCAATTGTGGCCTAAGTGCTGTGAAACTTAACTCGCCCTCCCTACTCTACAGATACAGATTTCTCGGGGGACGGACAGGTATTATTGAGTAGTGAGATTGGGAAACCGCAAAAAGCCAATCTCACCCTGTCTGGGGTAAGGAAAATGATTGGATTATAAGTAGGTACGGTAAACTAGCGGTATAGCTTTGAGGATATCGGCGTACTCACGCGGGAGTTCGTCAATGCAAGCCTGCATTAGAATGAACGGTAGGTGAAGTTTTTTGTTTTTTGGCTTCCGGGATCTTACGTGATCGCAAAAAGAACAGGAATTTTTTACGGCTTCGTGGGTGTTCGAATTAGGGCCGTTTATGATTTTGAGAGTAAAGTTCTTGTTGAGAGAGTTTATTCTCTCGATGATTGTTGCAACATTGTTATGGATTTTACCGGATGGGAATCTCCAGGGTTTATTGTTTACACTACACAGGTTTTTGCATCCAGCAGTTCCTTTTTATATTATTTAGGGGGCATTTAACTATATTCTAAAACTATGTGCTGCTCCTTTCTACTATTCCTAATGTCTACATAGTTTTGTTATTTTTAATCAATTTAGCATTAAATATTTGTAACCTACTTTATACAATAAATAATTACATATTATAAATTTTATAAAATAGTTAATACAGTTTTTTCTGGGTACTCTTGCAATGTAAGTGTCAAATGGCATGTATCTATCACACATTTTGATTTTTTTTCCTTTTTCTTAAACAGGGGACAATGTGAGTAATGTCAATACTGTGAATGGTTTGATGATTTCAGAGCGGAATCTTAATCCAAAAGCAGCTTGTTTAAAAAGGCGGGAGGAAGAAAAAGCCGAAGACGGACCTAAATTAGGTCCTGGACCTCATCATATGCTCTCTGGGCCACACTACCCCACATTACCTGTAAGTATTTAACTTTATTTATATACTAAATTATTATTAATTTTACAATTTACTTAATGATCTGTCTCTAGCAATATCCGAGGTACACTATACAGTAGGGTCTCGATTTGTGGGGTGGAAATTTATAGGGTGGCCACTTTTTTTGCCGCTCAGTGTAAAAAACATGCATATACGTCACGAGCAGCGTATTTTATTTAAAAAATAAATGAACGAAATAAAATTAGTTATTTTTAATTAAATTAAAAATATATGCGGCCACTTTTTGACTGGCAACCTATTTGTATTCTCCTAATTTTAAATGTATGTAAAAATGTGAGTTTAATTGACTACGTTATGAACTTTTAGTTCTAGGAGTTTTATGATTCATACTTTAATTTTATATATTTTTTTTATTTTCAGGGGGCGCCAACGAATTTGCCTCACAATCCAGGTCAGCCACAATAGCATTGATAGTATATGCGCTATCTTGTACATACACTCTCGTACAAAAACGGCATCATCATATTCATCTTCATATAAACGATTATCTATTTTTTTAAGAATATTAAGTAGTGATACAGTACATTAAATTTTTACTTCTTTTTTGTTTATTTTTAATATTTACTTTTTTTTTCATCTAATTTTATTCGCGGAACAATTTTGAGACAGCTTTATTTATTTTTATTTGTCGGGGTAGCTGTGAATAAGAGGAGAAATTGTGAGTTTTATTGATAAGAGAATTCGAACTAGAGGCTATTTCTACTATTTCTATATCAGTTCAGTAATGGTAAATCTCCAGTTTGTAGATCCACTCAGAAAGAAAAATATTGTGATGGCAGATGATTTTTGGGGACTATTTTTCTTGTTACCGTTTTAAAACTTTTATCTAAATTTTAATAACTAAATTTTAATAAATTGTACGTACAATTGACCTAAGAGCTGAAACATTTTTTAAGAACGAATTTTCTTCAATTACCTGAAATTTCCCAAAAAACATCTCAAAACTGAGACACTATAAGTAAATAGTGTACTCGAGATATACCAACACTGGACGCTTTTTTATTTTCCCGTGGTAAATCCTTGCCAAAAAAGTTAACCGCGTATGTGTCATGCAATCACAAATTTTGTTACCAAACTGTAACGTGTTAGACGTTCAGAATAATTCTGGAATACCTGGCAGTTAGCTTTTTAATAAATTATATTTTTGATAAATGCTTGGTAATAAAATGTTAATTATATGACACATATGTTTCTGAAAACGTTTGGGATAAATTTATGATATTTTTTTTTTTTGGAAAACACGCTACTTCTGAAATTTTATTCCTTTGTAATACAAACGTTTATATTGTGATATTACCCAGTGATTAGCGAGAATTAAACAACTTTTTTACAAAAAACTAAAGCGCAAATTCTAATTTAGCAGCATTAGGTTTTTTGCACTACATTTACTATAAAACATAAAAGATTTATTTAGTTTCGGAAAAAAATGTATCAGTGATATTATAAGCGAATAAATCTTCCAAATTGTATGTTTTCCAAACAGTAAACTAATAGCAACGTTAAAAAATTGTTATTGTGCAATGGAACAACTTAAAAATTTGTTTTCTATATTAGAAAGCCTTTTGAAACCACGATCAAAGTTAGAGCATTAAGTTTGAAAATAGATTAGATTAAAAACAAGAGGGAATGGCTTTTAGCTTCATCTACTACGTGTTTTCAGCTACTTCTTTTATATCGTAGTCCAGAAAAAATATGACTTGGCCTTGCAGAAACAATATTGTCGTTTTTTTAGTTTATAGATATTGATATCATGGAAATAGTTCAATATTTTGATGTGCCTGCATCTACTTTTTACATATTTATATAGTTGTATTATTTTTGCAAGGAAGTAACAAAATTTTACTGGATTATTTTCTTTTATATGTGGTTTGAGACGTATGTGCCAACACAAAATACTCCGTTTACTTTATAAGAATGTCCTAGTGTGTATTCTATTATTGTTGATCTCTTTATATTGCCATCTATTTTACTAAAAACACAAAGTGAATTTCTCATGCAATGTTTAGACAGCTAAAAGACTTTTGTGTAAGGTTAAAATATGTTTTTAAGTAGCTAGTAAACAAAATATATTCATAAATAAATATAGTTTTAATTTATTTTAACGTTCGAAATCAAAATGTTTTTTTTTAAATCTCTTATATTACGAACAAGCATTTTCTTTCGTGGTTGATTTGATTTTGTTTGTTATGAAAGCAACTAAAAACACGGTAAAGCTATTTTTACTGTTTCAATTTGGAACATTAATTATTTTTTCAAAAAAGGTTAATATAATTTTTGCTGAATAGTTCATGGACTGAAAAGAAGATAATTGTGAGTAGAGGGAAAGTCTTTACTGGTTTTGATTACTATGCATTGTAGACATATTTCAAAACCTTAAGAAAATTGACGTCGCCAAATGCGTGCGTCAGGTTCACAAGATTTTAAACTCAGTCTAAGTGTTACAATTGGCGCACAACGTGGGGATCTAAAATAAAATCCTTATTTGTGAACGTAGACTTACCTCAATATCTTTCAGTTTTCTCTATCTTACGTGATACACTTAATGTATCAATGTAACCAGTTTATTACCATAAAGTCACGTAAAACTGCTGCTAGACTTATAAAACTATTACCAATTTCACTACTGAACATAAAATTGATAAGAACAAACTTTTTTTTTGAAAAAATGCTTACGTTCACTTAATCTTAAATTAAAAGACAAAAAGTACTTAAATGTTAGAAATAAGTTTTTTTTGGTTACTTAACTGAACAAATCCAAAGTGAGTTTTTCACAAATTTTGCTCAATCGAAAGATATACATATTCATTTCTATTCATTCGAAACATTCTCATCATTTCGCCTAATTAAAGAACAAAAAGTATCAATATTGTGCCATTGACATACAAAAAGTGCGGTTAGGGTTATATGTTACGCTTTTTTTTAACGCTATAAATGAATAATTGGTATAATCCATTAATACAGTAAGTAGCACAGTAGTAACAAAAATAATCGATAAATAGTCAGGAAAATAAAAAAACGGCTCTTATAATAATAGCTCTATACTGTATAATTTTACACAGTACCTATTCCAAAAATAGTTGAAAATATAGACTTATATTTTTCAAATAGCAAATTATAAATCTACTATTTTTTATGGGAATAAATCATAATTTTAATTGAAAATTTGTTTATTTTGACGTTCGAGGTTCGCGTCGTAATAGCGTCGTAGCATAATATAGTAGAGCTGTTAATTGTGAGATTTTTAAGCGAAGAATAAGCCCACTTTTATATAAGTTCTCGAAATGCTTTTAGATAAAGGGGAAGATTATGTTTATCCAATTTTAAACAAGACAAATGATCAAGCAAAAGCTTTTTTCGTGACACTCTTTGATACAGGTATTTAGCAACTTCTTTTGATAAATTAAAAAAAAAAAAACATCAATTTTCGTTGATACTTACTGTCCCTGTCCGGAACACTAACAGCTTTAAATTTTTTATTTACAATTGTTGGCCACATAGATGGCTCTCTGTCATTCCACCTCCAGTGTCCTTCGGGCATGCTTGTTTCTAAGGTGGAAAGCACACACCTGAGTTTTTGTAGGATTGCATAACATGTATAATAGTTTACGCTTAATAACGTTGTCGATAAAAGCTTTTTGGGATAAACAATTTCAAATCGTCAGTGAAACTCTTGGAAATTTTTAAAGGTGAATATTTGTTATAAAGGTCAAAAAATCGACTTCTGAAGCTATTTTTGTAATAATTACGCAACAAGTTAAGAGCGTAGGCCCAAAATTACGGGCCAATGCTTTTTAAATGCATTCATTTTTTTTCGAGTCCTGAGAAAACTAATAAGTATTTTTGAAAAATTGAAACGCAGAATGAAAGATTACATTGTGATCGAGGCCGAAAGTCCCTGAAAACTTCTATAATGTTTATTTTAGTAAGTTACAGGGGTGAAAAAAAAAGAGGAAATTAAATGTGATTTTTAATTTAAATATCTCATTCTAAAGAAACTTTTTGTTTACTCTTAAGGGACTTTCGGCCCTTGGTAATAATGTAATTTTTCATGCCCTCGGTAATAATGTAATTTTCATTCTGCGTTTAAATTTTTAAAAAATACTTATTAGTTTTCTCAAGATTCGAAAAAAATAAATGCATTTATAAAGCATTTGTCCCGAAATTTTGCGCCTACACTCTTAACAAAAATAATTTTACAAACTCTCATTTTACGTTACTTTACTTAATCATTAAACCCATTTGTACTTTTCGCTGTTGGGGCGTTTATAATACAATTCATTAAATTACAATATTTTACAATCTTCTGAGGTGTCCTAGCTCTTAATTAACTTTCTCCATTCCTTCCTGTTGGATGCCATCTGTGTTGCTTCCTGCCAAGTCTTACCCTTACCCTGCAGTATCTGCGAGATGTCACTATTCCATTCCTTAATGGCTCTTCCTCTTCTGTTCTTCCTTATTGGTTTGGTGTTTCACACTCTTTTTACTTGTCTATTATTGTCCATCCGGGTTAGATGTCCGAACCATGCCAATTTTTTCTCCTTGATTGAGTCGAGTATCGGTTTGATTTTGAGTCTTTCTCTTATTTCTTCATTTCTGATTCTATCAGTTCTTTTTACAGGCAGGTATTTCATCTCTGCCGCCTGAATTCTGCTCTGAAGTCTTTTGTTTAATATCCAATTTTCTGCTCCATGTGTCACTGTAGGTCTATATATTGTTTTGTATATTGTCATATTGGTCTTTGTTGATATTTCTTTGTTATTAAGGAATCCTCTATTTAGTGCTTGGAATAGTTTTCCTGTGTTTTCCATTCTGTTGTTAAGATCGTCCTCGATGTCTCCTTTGTTGTGGTTACTGTTGCTAAGTATTTGTTGAATGTCGTATTTTTTTTGTTGGTCTATCATTACTTCTATTCGATCTTCCATCCCATGGTGAATATATGGTCTTGTGTGTTGTGTCCTTTCCTGAATCCACTTTGTACGTCCTCTAATTTATGTTCTATTTCTTTCCTGATTTTGCTTTCTATTATGGTTTCGTATACTTTTGCTGCTACACATAGTAGTGATATACCTCTATAGTTCTTACAGTCTCTTGTGTTTCTTTTCTTGTATAAAGGTAATTACTGCATTTGTCCATTCTCTGGGTATTACTTTTCTCTTCCATATTAGGTTATATATGTATAAAAATTTTTCTTTTGCTTTTACTCCTATATATTTCATCATTTCTGGTGCTACTTTATCGCTTCACGGTGCTTTTCCAATCTTTATCTTTCTTATTGCTTCTTCCAGTTCTTCTTTTTCTATAGTTTCTGATTTTCCGTATTTCTCATGGATACTCTTTGATGTGGCTTTTGTTCTCCATTGTATTCGCTTGATTTCCATTCAGTATCAGCTGGACATGTTCCCTCCATCTTTCCATTATTGTCTTATCGTCGTTTATTATTGTTCCTTCCTTGTTTATTATTTGTTTCAGTTTTCGTTTCTTTGTTGCTTCTTAGGTTTTTCAGTGTTGTATAAAATAATTTTACGTTTTCTGTGCTGTTTTCTTCCATTTTTTCTCCGAATTTTTCCCAACTTTTCTTTTTCTCTTTCTTAACTATCCTTTAACTTTTGTTCTTTGTCTCTTATAGTTTTCATATTTTGGTTGTGTTTTGTCTTGTATGTATTCTTTCCATAATTTCTTCTTTCTTTTATTTCTCTTTTCACACTCTCATTTTAAGGAATTTATATGCCTTTTCAGTAAAATTGTGTATCTTTTCGATATGATTTACCGGTTCTCACCTTAATATTTAATATCAAATAGCGATCTTACATTGTTTATATATTGTTTATAAGTCAAAAAATGACGTTTATTTTTGTGCATATTTTAATTATTACATATTTTTATCACCAAATTTATCAAAAGTATTTTTTGGATACCCGCATCAACGAGTGTTATAGGAAAATCGTGTAACCACCTCGCTTTTAGTAATTGTTAGGAAAATTCCCATTTTTAACTCATAAAATATCGATATCCTAGATATTTATTAAGTACAAAAATTGTTTAAATTATCTACTGGGAAAATTGGACATTAGTGGATTAATACCCATTACAAATTTAACATACTCTACTTAATAAACGACGTCATACAACCCTAAACCTTGCACGTTTTTTGTAAATCTTAAACCGCTTTATTACTTAAGGATTTTCAAACCACATATAGAACCGTTAGTTTTGCGCCAGTATTCATTTTTGGATATACGAAAAAGTTACTTATTGTAAATATATAATTATATTTTTATTTTTTTTTGAAAATTTCATTTTTATGCAATATACTACTTGTTTAAAAAGCCACAGGTCTTTCCTAATAATTGCCAATGAAAGTGAAATTTTGACTTGGTTTTTAATTCGTAACTTATTTATATATTTCTGAGAAGTTGTAAATTATTTTACTGATTCTGTTTTCGTAACTCGTTTGAAAAATCGTATATTATACATCGTAGTCAGTTTTTACCCTTAAAATGAATCAAGAAGTACAAACATTGATTTTTATTATTGTATTGGATTCTATTATTAGTAAGATTGATTTAGCCACTTGTCATGGGTTTATATTTTTTGTCCTTATATTATTTTATCCTGCTAAATCCTTGACGGTTGTAGCAGTTCATTTTGTCTATTGTTGAACAAAATAGGTCTAGATTTATATTTTTCAGTCTAATTTTTAACATTACCACGTTCAAGATTTTTCCCATTGCTTTTATAGTGCAACAATTCTAATCCCTCGTAATCCTTATAATATCACAGACGGGATCTCTTTATGACTAGTTGTAGTAGTCGGCTCTTAGATTTTTGTAGAACTGTCTTCGAAAGATTCTTTATAACTATAATTTGAATATGCCCCAGCGGACAAGTGGTTGAAAATTCAGAAACAATATTACCATAAAAAATTAACGTTTATTTAACTTCTAATGCTAAATATCTTAATATTGTTCTGAAGCTATTTTCTCGTGGCAGCTTAATGCAATTTACTATTTTCGTTGATAATAAGCTACAATTTTACTTTAAAATTAGGTTTATTAATTTATTTAAATAAACTTAATTTTACAGTAAAATTGTGGCTTATTCCCAATAAAAATAGTAAACTAAATATCTTAAAATGCTAAAATTCCGCCAAAAATTATTTTGAAAAATTAACATTGAGCCTCGTGTATTTTTTAAGAGGCTATAAATTTGGCATTTTTTGGCTATAGAGGTCTGTAAGGTCGATTTTGATGAAGTTTTTACATTTTTTTTAGATGAAACATATTCAAATTTTGTTGTAAACAACTTTCTAGAGGCTTGTCTATACAAAAATCTAAAGTCCGACTCAGATATATTCAGGAAATGTTCACTATACGGAGTTCGATAAAGTCCATTTACTCATTTGTCGTGAGAGTTACGAAAAAAATAATTTAGGTGAAAGTTGCAGCATAGATACCATACTTTAAAAATACTTTCAAATATAGAGAATACTCAATATTTTTAATGGAACACCCTGTATATTTTGTCATTTTTGGACTCTTCCGATGTTCTCGTTTTTTCAATATCAGGTTTGATAGTGTTATGATGTTTGATATCTTTTTTGAATGGAATACCCTGTACGAGCCCTTTCCCAATCAGTTGACCCAACGTTAGATTGATAAGAAAATTAAATTTTAGAGAACAAAAATAAAACCGCAGCGTGAAGTTTTTCGAACAACATTTTTGAATTTCCTAGTTATAGAAAATATTTTATAACGTAACGAAAACCATTGATTAAACAGAATAATAATGAATTAAAAAAAAACGCATAGAATAGATAATACTAAAAAAAAGTTTACCAGTGAGTTACATCCCCTTTATTCTTAATGACATCCACAATATCTTCAAGGCATAGTTTTTACCAATTCTGAAAAAATTCTAATGTAAACGAATCTCATCTTTCTTGCAACATTTTTCTTTTAATTCGTTGACGGGCTTGGCAGGATGTTTCCTCAAAGCTTTTTTCATTTCGCGCCAGAAAGTCTCTATCGGGGACAAGTCGGGACTGTTAGAAACCATTCCAGAAGTGGTATGCCTTGGTTTTTAATCCATTTTACCCAATTCTTTTTTGAGGTATGACAACCAGCGCCGTCCTGCTGGAAGACAAAATCTTTCGTTGATGTAGAACGGTGTTCCATATTCGGTAAAAGAGATTCTTCTGAAATATTCAAATATTTGTCCGTGTTTACAGTCCCAACGATAAAATGTAACTTTCCCACACCTTTAGACGACATGCTGTCCAGATCATGACAGATACAGTAAATTTGACTTTTCTCTTCAGACAGTCGGGATGGAAAGCTTTCATTTTTCCTGTGAATGACCCGATTCCTACTGTCTCCAACACATACTTCAAATCTGGACTCATCACTCCATTGTATTTAGTCCTATTGAGACTGAGTCAATCGTTATGCTCTTTTGACCATCTTAGTTCATTTTTCTTTTGTTGTAATGTTAAAAGTGGCTTTTCCTTAGCCTAAAATAAAATGAAATTTATTAAAAAAAAACAACTCATACTAATTTTTTCAACTATAAAACTTACTTTGTAAGTACAAATTGTAATTTGTGGCCTCTCTGTTGATCTAGAAACGTGTCTTCCAATAATGTCACTCCATATAATTTGCTCGTCGATTTTTCATTATAATGCGTCTTAATGCCCTTCGATCTGCTTCGCTTATTTTACTTTTTCTTACATTTCTAGGTTTTGTGACAACCGAACCTGTAGTTTTGTATTTTCTGACTATATTTCTTACACTATAGCGTGACAATTGCAACATATTCGCGATTTCCGAATTGGATTTTCCAGAATTAAAAAATCTAATAAGGATTGAACAAATTTTCTCATCGACAACTTTATCTCGACCCATTGTACAATCCACAAACGGCAAAAAGCTTTACAATACTACAAAATACATTTGACAATAACTGACAATATTATTATTTTGATGTAATTTTTCTATAGCTACCTCTGGATTTAACGTAATTATGAAAAAATCAATGTATGTTGACATAAGTGAATGCATAACCAGGGTTTAGTAAAGATTTTATTGTTGAAAAGAAATAAAAAAACCATAAGGTAATGTTTTTAATAAATATTATTAATTATTTTTAATAATATAATTTGTTTATGGTAATGTATATTTTGACACATTTGGATTCTTCCCGATGTTTTTTAATAATTCTGTAGTAAAAATAACACTCTGTAGAATTGTAGAATTTAACATCAAAAAATATATTTAGGTTCAAAAGATTTTTAGTATACATAACCTAATTATATTTTTTGATGTAAAATCTATACACTTCTACAGAGTGTTAAATTTGCTACGAAATTAATAAAAAAACGTACTTCTTTTGTACTACCCCGTATAACACTATCAAATCTAATAATGAAAAAACGAGAACATCGGGAAGAGCCAAAAAATGTGAAAATATACAGGGTGTTCCATTAAAAAAGATAAGTTTGTTCCACCCTGTGAATACGGATGGCCCTATACGTTTGAAAATATTTTGCAGTATGGTCCATTCAATGCTCCAACGTTTACCTAATTATTTTTTTTAGTATCTTTTACAACAAATGAGTATTTCATTTTTTCTCATTGATCGACTCAAAGAACGGATACTCTAGTGATATTGACCACAATTTCTATGTAACCCTGATAGAGCTCATGATCTTTTAAGTTTCAAGCATTGTGTGTGATGTACTTTTTACATCACATGGAGGAGGCCTTCAAAATAAGACTAAGCAGAAACTTCATTAAAAAGTGACTAGGAAAAACCTCTTGAACTGATGATGATGACAAAAACATTATAGACCATGCTTGGGATACAAAACTCGCATCATATCACCAAATGAGTTGTATCGTCAAACTTGTGAGAGTACATCAGAGCACAGAGTATGAGAATGAAATATATTGCAAGAAAATAATTGCAAGAAGTTGAAGGCCATATTGATTGATTGAAACAATCTTATGGTAATAGCAAAAGAATTCACTAATTAGGAAGATGTTATAATTATTTTATCTTTGTTCCTTTTTTTACTTGTTTTTGTACGTAATCGACACCAGTGACTTTAGATTGTAGATTTTCGTCAGTATTAGGATGAATAATATATCGATTTTTCTAACAAACTTTATTTCAAGCCACTTTACATTGACCAATGCAAGGCAATATTAGTAACTGTTTTTTTTTCTCCAGTCGTTATGTTTTTTAACAAAGGAGTTAACAAAATTTTAATAAACTTTGTTCACTGGACTTAGTCCCAAATGTCAAACTAATTAATTTTGTGCCATATTGATCAAATTTTAATTTCACAATTAATTGTCACTTAAAAGTGTGAATTAAAGTAACCCGAATGGTTCTTCGATTATCTCGAGAACCGCCCACTAGCAAAATTGGACGATGCGTCTTAATAATCCTCTTAATTGAGTACTTTTACATTTGACACATAATTTGCATGACAAGTATGTTATAAGTCGTTCTGCATTGAATTTTATCTCTTGTCATTAAGCCTATGTCATCGAAATAGAGAAGGAGATGACTCTAGTATTGCCTCTGGAAAAAACCGCAAACAAATATTGACAGCCTTTAAACTGAAGGACGCGTTTCTTTAAACTGTTTTAAGAGAGGTTGATTTTTTCTTTAGGACAATTTACTTCAACAATATCACTTTATTTGTCATATTGTATTGCATTGTTCAAATGTACAGTAGCCCAAATTCAGCGTTTTTCATGAAAAATACACCAGCTCAAGCGTATTAAACTAAAAACTTATGTTATTGTATTTTAGGGTCTTCTATAAGTGATTATTAACTGACATCTGGTGTATATTTTTTTGATAAACACGTACTATAATACATGCGTGGTTTTATGCAACAATTATAACGTAACGATAGATATTTGTTCATTTTTTAATTTAATTAAATTAAGTTTATATATTTTACTTAAGCGTATCTTTTATTTAGGTAGATTTTTTTAATTAAACATGTAATATTTTCAACTGTTTACTTTAGAGCAGTAGGTAATTTCTACAGGATTGTTCATAAAGCATGGACTATCTCGAGATCTTCCATTCTTTGATGAAACGCTCTGTATTTTATGTATATGTTTTGATTGTTAAGATTTCTTTAATTACTTTAACTAAATTTTTCGTACAATCTTTCAAAATTTCAGTTTTTACTTGACGGCAGACTTCACATTTTCTTTCTAGAAAACCTGCTAACACCTCGTTGATTGTTATTCCTTGTCTTATTTTTGCAAAACACAAAATACATTAGAATACATTATTCTACAGATAATACTGCGTATGTTTTGACAGCTTCCCTATTCCAGACTACAAAGAAAAACATGTGCATAACAAAAATTAAAAAGTTATATAAAGATAGAAGTACTGGAAAACCAAATTATTATTTTCGATTTTTCTTACTAGTAAAATTTACAATCAAGTTGTACTGTATTTTAGTTATATGCTGATGTTTATATATGTTGTTTAAGTCAACTGGAGACTCATATTTGTATAGGATTGCTTTCAATATCCATGTAATCTTTAGACATTTTTTATCAATATTTTTATGGAATCGTGGAAGCTAGTACAATTGGCAGTTAACATAATGCCTTATAGCGGTGTTGGCAGTTGACAATTGACAGTTTACATAATGTTCTATAGCCTTGTTGACTATTGATTTACTTACTGGTCTATAACTGTGCTGACAGTTGACAATTGACAGTTAACATAATGCTTTATAGCTCTGTTAACAATTGACAGCTAAAATAATGCTCTATAGCTGTGCCTAATAAAGCTGTAGAGACAGGAAATTTTACTAGCAGACTATATAGAAAAATAGGTCAACTATCTCTGCTCAAATTGTTGATTATAGTGGTCATTATTTGTTTAAATTTTCTAATTATCAAGTGAATAACAATAATCTCGCACAAATTTTTATTTATATTATATGAGTTGTTAAAAACGGTTAAGAATAATACATATTCTAATGGATTTTGATAAAAGACAATAACTTTGATATTACTTGATTGCATGCACAACTCGTTTCATGTTATAGAACTATTCTTTTTATAATCGTGATCATCAAATTCTGCTGACACAGATGGCGTAATATTTTTCTAGCAGTACGCAATTATATATTTATCCTAAAGAAATTTAACAGTGGAGAGACACAGAATTGTCTTCATCCCGAGTGTTGCTAGAAAAAAATTAAACCGTATACACATTTCGAAGTGTTCCTATAGAAAATATGTCGTTCGGATAAAAAAAGTTATCAGGTTAAGGTAATTAAAAGGCCATTTTTTTGTTGTATCCTGAAATTTATCGATTTTATAAGTTTTTTTTTACTTGCAATAATGTTCTGCATAGTATATTTTTTGTAACCCCTGTAGTAAGGTAGATAGTACGTTTTTTAACTGATTGGTGACACTGAATATTTAGTCAATTGTACGAAAATAGATATATACTTTTATTTCATCTTAAAAAGTGTTTATTATCTAAGCTTTATATTCATTAAAATACGTCTTAACATATCATTTTAATAATTGTATTGGACTATTGGACTATAAATACTACTATTGGAAATATTTTACAAGTGTTTTCTTACTACTATTCGAATTGGAAGCTTTAAACTATTGTACATCTTTAAACTGAGCAGGTTCTCTTTTTATACCTAATGGGCTTCTTAACGTCGTGCCCTAAGATTCTATAAACGTTTGATATTAGGTTTTATACTTCTCTTTACTAAATCTACTATTCTACCATTCTTTATACACCCTATGGATCAATAACGTTTTTGAGAATTTTGGTTTTCTACATGTATGTTAATTCGTTTTAGTTCTTGTAGATGTTTTCAGTGCTTGGATTTCAGGCTTTTCCAGTGCTTAACTTTCTTTTTCCAGTTATTCTAGGTGTTGCATGTAGCAACATCTCGCTCATAGTAGCATCTCGCTAGTAACAATCGCTCAAACGAGAATGGTAACATTAGTAGTTATCCCTTTATTGTTCCACTAAGTTCCTATCTTTTACAGTACGACTAAAATCCATAAGAAAAATATTAGCAAATGTAGTTTAGCATGAATTGACGGATTTTCTTGGAGTCATTCAATGTATTGAGTCAGAATTTTTTTTGAGTTGTTTAAAAAGTGTATTTTTTTGGGTCAATTTGGTAGCGAAAAGCTTGTATAATCCGGCTTCTATACACCAAGATATCAACAAAAAATCCGCTTTTTAGTCTAGGTTATGCAGGATACCTCCAATATGACCACGATGCGATCCGAGAAACACTCGTTTTCTCAAGATCTTAGGCTGAGGTCTCTTCGAACTAATCAAAATTTGATTGTATCATATTTATCGAATGCAATTCATAGCACGTTTTCTAGCTTCTAACTCTAATGTTCCTTTGGTATAATCGTTTGTTTCAATCGTTTCTTTATGGTTTAGGGACAGACCAAATTCTTCACTCAGTGCAACAACCGTTATCTCAACCATTCTTTAGTAGCATCTGTAATAATTTTCTGCTATCTAGTATTTGATCATCAGCCCATATCTAATTTCACGTATGGCTAGGCACCTCCTTTCCTATCCCTTAACTTCAGGATTGTTGCTGGTCAATCTAGTGTCGGTGAGGCCGCCTTTCACGTGTCCCTCCCAGCTCCTTCAGCATTTCAATGAATCGCTGTAGTCTCTACTCTCTACAGTGATCTCCTCATTCTATTCCATTCCAGTTCCTCTCGCTCTTCTAATCATATTTCCATCATCCTTTTTTCTTGATTCCTTGAGAAGTATGGTCTTGGTCTTACCCTTAACCAGATCTAGTCTATACATTTTCATGTATTCTCAGGTCAGGTCCTCACTGTCACCCGCCCTCACTCAACATAGCAAGTTCATATTCGAGGTTCCACAGCGTGGGTCCTAGAACCGACCTCTGCATCACATCAACCGCGTTTTCTACTACAATTTTTTGCTTTGACAGATATTCAGAGACCAAATTCATCTAATAACCGGCCACCTTGTCTCCTCTCTTCTTCTCTTAAGGTGATTTTGGAAGTCAAACAGCAGTAGGATCGCCCACTTCTGGCTTCTGGTCACCTCCCACCCTGTAGATCTCCCGGAAAACTTCCTTTATCGCATCAACCGTGCAGCTCTTCTTTCCGAAATCGTGTTACTCTTCAATGACTGTGTCGATTCGCCCTCGATTTAGAATCCCCATTCTAACATAATCAAACCTTCCCTAGTAACCAAATCTCGCTAGCTTCTCTAGCTAACACGGCTACCCTCATCTGTTGTGATCGATCAATTTCGGTATCTAGTGAAGATTCGTAAGCAGCGTTAAAAATTAGACTGGACCAGAAAATGCACTTTTTAAACAAAAATCTGAACACAGATGTTTTTGAAGTTCTCATACAATTAACATTTTTTTTTTGTTTTTGACTTCAGTTGTTGATATTTTTGTCCAAAAATATCAATTGCGGATGTAGTTATTACTACTATGTTCATTATGACTACGTTCATACAAAAAAGGTGGTACAGTAGAGACTAGCGCAAAGCTTCATACTATGGTTTTTATTTATTTTTTTAAATTTAAATATGTTTAAAATTGAATAAAATAATTTTATTATTTATTTATTATTTATACTTTAAACAAAGCAAACGTTGTTTACTTCAGACAGACCTGTGAAAGCCAAACCAAGTATTAAGTGAATGATAACATCTAAATATCATTGGATAGTAAATTTAATTCTTATATAAACTAAATAAGATGTTTAAAAATAAAATTTGAGTATAGTTGGAAAGGAATTTATTAACAACTAACGTTAAAAAAAATGATACAAAGCCAATATAAATAGTAGTGAAAATTTCGTGTTGTGGCAGATCGTCACGATACAAAATAGTTTGTGTCGTGACGATCTGCTCTGCATTTTACTATAGAGTAATAAAACTACAGTATAAAAGCTTTGCTTAAATTTTTTCAATTAAAATTGTGTCTAATTTACATTAAATATAGTAGATATCAATACTCTTCACTTTAATCGTGAAAAGTTTCAAGCAAATCTGCTACTATATGCTAAACTGCCTTTGAGCAAAGGAATATGTAGTGGGATAATAAGTAAATTTGTATTTTCTTATTTAGTATACTCACCATTATTGGTTACTCACAATTGTTTTACATTTGAAAATGAAGAAGGCTGAATTACAAAACCAAGATTGAGGACAGAAGTTCAGGGCCAACTATGTCCTCAATAAAATGAATTATATTGGTATATGAATCAAGTTCTTAAAGCACCTTAGACTTCACAAAATAACAGTATATTAATTGCTGTAATAAAGCATTTTAAATATGCTATTAACACATTTATAATCGTACAATTGACTAGTTCATTAAAAAAAAATAATTACTAATCATTTAACTTACTATCTACCATACTATCCTTTTTTGTTCCATTCCATATGGCAGCCATAATTATTCTGACAAATCGGCAGCAGAAAAGCACTGAAAGTTTTTTCGGCACTAAATTCTATATTGATTTTTATTGTGGATGAAGTTGGCAGCCATAACTAAAATAAAACAAAACCATTCTCAATGCAAATGTTTATTCAAGATAGAAAGAGTTGTTCCCTGGATGTGTTAATCAATAGTAAATTGTAGTTATTATAGAAATACATCTTTTAGCGATTAAAAAAAAAACGCTAGATGAATTGAAATAAAGTGTGCATCTTGCGTATGGAAACTAAGCTTATTGGGTAATCAAATGAGGGTGTTAAAATTCCTTTATGGCAACAGTATGTATATCGGTAACAATAATATAACAAAATTGGTAAGGTATATATAAGATGTCCTGAAATATCTGTTTATTTTTTAATTGGAACTTAAAAAGTTTAAATATATATTTCGACTCATTCAACGAAGACTAGTAAGTCATTTTTAGATAATTTTGAGAAAATTAATTTACAACTATAAACACTGGTTAGCAGTTTCTAAAATATCCAAAAATAAACTGTTGAAAACAAAACTTTTGTAGGTACATATGTTTATTTAAATTTAGTTCCCAAAATTTATCACCAAAAAATTATATTTCTTAATATGTATATTCTGTTTTTTTTTTTATATGAGTTACTACATTTTTCGTCGGAACAATTTAGGGAAAAAATAACATACGATCATTTTGAAAGAAAAATTTTAATATGAACTTTATAATTATATCTTAAATTTCACAAAATAGGTTACATTTATTTCTATTCAAAGTCATCTTCTTCAGATTCGCGGATACTAGAACTTTTAGAGTCTTGATGTATATCATTCTTCGTCTGTGTCCCTCTACGGTCTGTTGACCGCAAAGAAAAAAAGAAGTTATGGTACAAACGAGGTATTGAAGGTGGATCACCTCTGCAAAGCTTTAATAAACCTTTCAATTTCTTACTATCAACAGGCAGAGGAGAAGTATAAAGTTTACGCAACTCAGAGGAAGGAGTTTGGAAGTTGACTACGAATACTTTTTTCAGACATAGAATTCGTGGAGTTTTTAAATTTGGTATTTAAATTGAACAGTATTAGGTTCTTCTGTTAGCCACGACAATTCCCGCGTTTTTATTAATTTTTACTGGATTAAAAGTTTCGTCTGTTAGCCAGTTACTTCAGCCATTTTTATTAATGTGATCCATTGACTAGGGATATAGACAGCGCCCTGTTGCTTTTTAGCTGTCTACTGCATGCGTACTATCTCCTTCACTCTTAGTATGCCCTTTCACCAAAAACTTGTGTGTTATCTTTATGTTGAGAATTTTAGAAGCAGATGCAAACATGGAGAAAATAAAACGGTTTCTATTTTGTCCTCCACAATTGTCAGAGTATAAGATGACACTTTCAACCCCTTTAGTTTTTTGTATCGTCAGAAAGTCTAACAAGCAACTATAATTTCATTTGCTTCCCATTTCGCCACCTCTTCATACCAAACGTAACAGAATGCTTTATTGCATGAGTTGATTTGTAAAAAGACAAGAATAAAGTATTATAATACACCACAATACTTAATGTAATAACTTCATTAAATAATAAGGGACTGGAAACCTTATAAGCTACAAAAATTTAAGATGGTGGTACTTTCTTCTTCTTCTTTTGGTAGCACTACAACCCGGGGTGGGTCTTGGCCGACTGCACAACCTGCTCCATCTCGAACGGTCGTCCATGATGCTTAAGTCAGTGGGTAGCCCCATTGTTCTCAAATCTGACCATATATTATCTCTCCATCGCATTCGTGGACGTCCTAAGGGCCTTCTCCCTGTCGGGACTTCTTCCCAGATTAACTTGGTAAGGCGGTTATTAGGGAGCCTATGAACATGGCATCTTAGACGTTGGGATTTAATCTCTTGGACTACGTCGCTAGCACTATACATTTGTTTGACCTCGCATTTGTTCTCATTCGGTATTGGTTAGTATTCGGATCGTGATAGGGACCGAAGATCTTTCTGAGGAATTTTTCTCTCAAAGCATCTGAGTTTACTTTCCATTGCTTTTGTCAGCGTCCACGTGTCACACCCATACATGAGCGCCGGTCTAATTACTGTTTTATATATCCTGATTTTTTATGTTCGTGTTAGGCTCTTGGATTTAATAGTGTTGTGGAGGCTATACATACATCTGTTTGCTGCCTGAATTCTTCCTTTTATCTCTTCCGTGATATCGTTATCTGTGGTGATAGTCGCTCCGAGATATTTAAAACTCTCCACTCTTTCAAAGTTATAGGGGTCTATTGTTACATTTTGTCCTATTCTATCTCATCTCTTTTGTCTGTTAATGCACATATATTTGGTTTTCTCTTCATTGACCCTTAGACCGGTATTTTTTGCCTCTCTCACTAATTTATTGAAGGTTTCTTTAACATTGGTGACGGTATTTCCTACAATGTCAATGTCACCCGCGTATGCTAGTAGTAATTTTGGTCCATTTACTGTCAGTAGTTCTGTTCTAATTTGTGCGGTTCTTACTACTTTTTCCAGGATTATATTAAAAAGAAGAGGTGACAGCACGTCTCCTTGTTTCAGTCCACTGTTTATTTCAAACGACTCTGAGAGCTTGTTACCTATCCGCACTCAGATCTACAGCCATTTACACAGACTTTAACGGCTGGATAAGTTTTTTTGGTGGTACTTTACTTCGTAAGAAATTTAGATTTGGTATATTGCAAAGAGGGGAAATCATCAGTAAATAGAAATACAATTGTATCGATTTAATGATCTACTGAATAGATCGTAATAGTAAAAGAAGCGAATAACAACAAAACAGCCCCGACTGGGACACAAATTACTTGGACTAATTTGGATAATTTATATATTTTCTACCAATTTTATATTGAAGCAGCCACTGAACTATATTTTTGCCACAGGATGTTTATTATCGGTATTTGTGCACTCAGTTTTCTTGTTCTCTTGTGCGAGTCATACTTTATATATTTTAGCGATTTTTGAGCTGTAAGATTTTTAATAGTTATATTTGTTGCCATGTAGCTAAAAATGTGTTTCTATAACAATGCATAGGTTGCTGTTGAGCCAGTGGATAAATCTGTTCTATTATTGAGTATATATTTTGCGACTCTTCTTAAAAATTACCGAATTGTCGCCTACGAATTCTGTAAAAGTGTTGCGAGCATTTTATATTATATATTTTTGTAGAAATTCGACAGGGGGTAATTTTTAAGAAAGAGGGGTATATTTGTGGTTACTAAGTGATTAGAACAAATTTGTAAAGCTTAAATTTAAGCCTGTATAAACGTTTTAAAGCGAATGTGTTTTTAAGTATAAAAAAGTATATATGACAAAAATGGAAATATTTGAGTGATGAGGAAATTACGTATAGGTTTAAACAGCTAGACTACGACATAAAAATAAAATTATTATCAACTCTATGTAATATACAATAATACGTACATAATATACTATGTGCCATTTTTCATAAACATTTGTTTTATTTTTCTCCTGGAATTTCCTTTAAAATCCGTAGAGAAGAAACAAAATATCGAATCTACTACACCAATAATCAACCGAACAGGATGTTGCTCAGAAAACAGAAAACTAAACATTCATTGGTGTAAAACCAATGGGCAAGTTTGTAACATCGGAAACCTTTTTTGGATGGTACTAGAAAGGTCACCAATGGAGACACTGCGAACGGCAGTTAAATGGTTGGTGGACAGCGAGTCGGGGATTCGAAACTAGCTTTTGGAACCAGGAATGGATCCAACAAAAGAAATAATAAAGATGAGACAAGATACGATGGATTAGAAAAAACAGAAATAGATAACAACAGAGATAGGTAAAATTACCAAAGATAAGAGAAGATAAGAAAAAGAGCACCACTTAAGGCTGTTTTCGCAGTTATAGCATACTGCGATTTGAAGTGGGCGTATCACTTACTTTTCTACACTGCTATGTCAGACCCTACGTGACTTCCTAATAGTTTGGATGTTTATTCAGTGGCGCCGGCCCACGGGTTGTTTAAAATAAATGCATTATTCTCCATTCAAATTAGTTTTGTCGGAATACTTTTTTTAGATTAATTATCGTAGATAATGTTTTAAAAAGAATTAATCACATTTTTAATTTATATGTCTTAGCTAAACATAGTATTAAATAAAAATTTGTGAAACGTGACTGCAAAAAACACCATGGTGTTTATTTATAATAAATTTAAATTTTGTTATATTAATATTAATATATAATTAATATTTTGTTAATATTTGTTAGAGAAAACTGATATTAGCGTAGTAAAAATTAAACAAAAAATATTTTTATTTATCTATAAAAAATTGGTACCTGCGAAACCATCATAATAGTAAATGTATTTATCTGGCAAGTATTTCGAGGCGACGCACTGCGAGGAAAAAGTTCTCTGAATGGAATATACATTATTTTAATATATTTATAGGTTGCAGTTACATAAGAAAAGTATCCAATTGATGAATAAAACACAAATCGTGGATAGTTATTTCATCATATCAGTGGCATTTCAGCTCGTCATGAGCCAAAGGCTTCTTCAGAACAATCTTCCATTCGCCCCTGCCTCTGGCAACTTTCTCCATGCTTTAACTCCGATGGATTTTAGATCATCCTCTATGTTATCTTGATACCTAAGTTTTGGTCTTCCTCTGGATCGTCTTCCCACTGGTCCTCTTCGGTCGAAAATTTTTCTGATCGTTTCATCTTCATCTCGCCTAATTACATGTCCTATCCATCAAAGGCGTACTAATTTAATAAATTTTACAACGTCAGGTACTACACCTGAAGAAGCATCGTAGTTTACTTTATACGATCTTTTTGACCAAGCACCATCAGCTATAACGGTTATTAACCCATTTCCGTCGGAATCTACTTCACCAATTTCTTTGGCTAAAGCTAATTCCTCCCGTCCAGCCTCTTCTAAGGAATCACAAAGTGTTTGGCCGATGATATCTGCAACTGTTTCCGTATGTTTTGCATACTGCCTGTAGGAAATCACAGGTATATTTAATGCAGCGTGCTGCTGCTGTATGTCTGAATAACCAGAACCATTCAAGTTCAGTGAATTGTTACCAGAATCCTATGTTGCTATCTCCTTTTCAATATTCCACATTTGACATTTAAAAGTCAATGTACTTATCAATCCGTCCATTTTTTCTTTGATAATCTCCATATTAGAAAAGTTGCATGAAAATGGAGAATGATTATTCAAACCTTGAATATATATATATATATATATATATATATATATATATATATATATATAATATATATATATATATATATATATATATATATAAGTTAAATAAAAGCTTTTAAAAACGGTTGTAATATAAATAATAAATACTAAAGCAGTGCAATTGCTCTCCTTTTCCTTGACATAGGACGTTTACTGGGACTCATTTTTTATCTTGTCTCTTATAACTTATATCACTAACCTAATGTAATACTTAAAAATACGCGTAAACTAAAGAACTTTTAACTTATACCACTAAACTAATAATATATTACTTAACATACACGTAAACTAAATAATTTCAATGTTTTCAAAATAAATAAGAATACTGTAAACTGTAAAAACTAAGCAAGTTGATAAAGAAAATACAAGAATGAAAGAACTAAAATGGATTCTAATTCAAGCGAACTAACTGACCGTACCCATAGAGAAATAAAAATAAGACCGTACCGTACGCTCATGTGATTTGACGTCACTAATGCGATAACGATCAAGCTCAGCGACAATGATGAGGAACACGTTTCACTATTAGATTTCAGTATTTTTTAGCAATTTTCTTCAAAGTTTGAATACGCTTTTCTCGATTATTACTGGACACAGAAAGGTGAAAAAAGAATCAACGATTACAGAAAAAAAAACTCTTTCAACTGATGGGCGTGAAAAGTTTGGTTATAATAGAACGTTAAACAGTATAATCCAATTTTTCAACAGAAAATTCAAAAAAATAAAAAAAGTAAAACCATCAGTTTAAAGGCAACATAATTTCGTATAACATGTCCAAATTTCGAGACATTTCGTCGGTAAATAACAGAGAAAAAATTTGGTGCACCGATAAAACAGCCTTAACTTTTTTTGCGGCTACAAAGAGGAAAATTAAGAAACCTTAAAAACGAAAAGAGAGGAGACATAATTAGGTTCTGAGAGCAAATACCAAAAAAATATTAAAAGTTAATTATTAAATAATGGTGAGAAACACACTACATAAACAAATAATAAATAATATGTTCGGTGAAATTCGTCCACCTTACCTACAAACATATACAGCCTGATCTTTCTCCTGGTCGAAGATATCGTGATAGTTAAATATTTTTATTAGCAAATATTCAGAGATGCCCTATTATCAGGAAACTTATTAGGAGTAGATAATAAAATCTCATTGCCTGTATGAGCAATCCCCTGCTTACCGACGAACGGCTTCGGGCGGATGAGTCGTAGGTAGTAGGACACTCTTTTGTCCTGGAGCTGAGAAATCGACTCCAAAGGCGGAAGAACCAATAAATTGCTTAACGGCAGAAGAATGCAGAAAGCAACGGGAAACCACTGCATTAAAGACCCATAGAGTATCCATAGAAATCGTCATGACTCATAAAAATGACAATCAACAACCTACTAATCATGGTTCTCGGATGCCAAGATTCGGCGGGGGAAGAAACAGTAACGACAGGGCTTCCCAGGCCGTTAGCCAGCGAAATCCTGTTCACTAATGTATACAGATTCATCTGCAAAATCGCTACATGGAATGTATGAACCTGGGAAACTGAGGAATATACAGCAAGAGATGATGCGACAGGAGATCGATATATTAGGAATAAGCGATACAAGATGGGTCAGCTCTGGCGAACTCAATACAGACAATGGACGAATCTATTACTCTGGAAGCAGTGACATTCCACAGAGATATGGAATTGCTATGATCCTCAGTGAAAAATTAACGAGATCAGTAATAAGCTTCGTTCCGATGTCCGGAAGAATTATAATGCTGCAGCTATTGACAACCCATGGAAAATGAACTTAATTCAGATTTATGCTCCAACTGCTGACAAAAATGAAGAAAAAATAGAAAACTTTTATAGCGAACTTCAAAAAACATTAAATCTCACAGCATGTAGAGATATAACAGTGATCATGGGTGATTTCAATGCAAAAATTGGCGAAGTAACACGCTACCCTAATGTAGGACCATATGGCTTGGTGAACGAAACGACAGAGGAGATCGCCTAATAGAATTTTGCCAGGAGCGTAATGTTATAGCCGCAAATACATTTTTTAAATTACCTCAGATTTTTCAGATTCTATTGGAAGATAAGTAAGTGATCTTGAGTTTACTATGTTTACTGCAGCTATGAGACAACTATAAAGGCATTGGTCAGTAGGGTTTCTGGTTGGTAATGAATCATATATCGAAATTTTAATCGCTTTCACTAGGCGCTCCCTGGCCCCACCCATATGTGGGAAAAGGAGTGCGTTGAAGCAAAATTTGAGCTCTGGTCTAATCAGTGAATTGGCTATAAATTTACTGTCAACCATTTGCAGTTCTTCTCTCAATACTCGTTCAGCTGCAATGAAATTCGTATCCTATCACAATAAATATGCCTTGGCCGTCCTCTTCTGTTAATAAAATTTGTCAAACATGGTATAAAACTGTCCACATCTAGTTTGTAAGCTACTTCGAGATGGACAGCTCTAGTCGTGAAACACGTGAAGAAAGCTCCCATCTTTTCTCCGTCCGTCTTCCAACAGTAAACGTTATATTGGACCAAAATAATCCATAACCAGTGTGTGTAAACGGAGCAGTTAAATGTTACAAGTCTACATGGCGGTAGAGGAGACATCTCTGGTGGTTTCGGCTTAGCAAATTTGACCTTGCAATTTTGACAATTGCTCCTAATCTTATTAACTAGTTGTCAAAGTTTTGATATAAGAAATTTTTGTCTCATCTTATTCACTACAATTTCGTGATTTGTATCTCCGAGAATCTACCGAAATCTCCGAGAATGGTATTAAGAAACCACCGCTAATTTATTTAGAGCCGCCGTAAATAAAGTTATTTATTGCCAATATGATCGCCAACGTTCGATAATCGGACAGGGTACTGAAAGAAGAAGAAGATCTTTTGTGATGGTCTTCAACAACTAGCAAAGTTAAATGACTTATACGAAGTAAACCATCTTTATCCAGATATAGCGATAATTTAAATAAACTTCTTGATTTATTAACTGTTTTCTGTAAATACTAGAATTATTAGTTTTTAATTGTTTTATTTCATTTTTAAAATATCCACATTGAGTTTGCTTTATTAAAATATTCCTAACATCTAAAAGTCCTTCATCAGTTTTTTATTATATAGTTATAATATAGTAATATAGTTGTTCTTCTTCTTCTTCTGGTTCCTATCCGTTTCGGATGTTGGAAATCATATTGGCAATCATAACCTTGCTCGCTGCGGCTCGAAACAGCTCCGTTGAGGTTTCTTAAATCATGTTCTTAAATTTCGCAGCCATGATATTCTCCTTCTACCGGGTCCTCGCTTACCTTTGACTTTACCTTGCAATATAGATTGCAGCAGGGAGTAACGGTGCTGATTTCACAGAAACGTGTCCCAGATATTGCAATTTTTATGCGTTTGATCGTAAACACAATCTCTGGTTCCTTCTTCATTTTTCCTAGAACTTCCTTGTTCGTGATCCTTGCTGTCCATGATATTCTCAGCATTCTTCTATAAAGCCACATCTCAAATGCTTCAAATTTTTTAATAGTGGTGTCTGTAAGCATCCATGCCTCCGCCCCGTACAACAACACAGAGAAAACATAGCATCTCAAATGTCTCATTTTGTATCTAGGGATATGTTGTGACTTTTGGAGATGACGCTCATTTTGTTAAAGACCGTTCTTACCTTTCCTATGCGGCACTTTATTTCCTGTACATTGCTCCACTGTTCGTTTATAATAGTTCCCAGGTAGCAATACTGTTTTACTTGCTCTATCTGCGCCCCATTAATGTATAGATGAGCCCCGTTTATATTCTCCTTGGTGATAATATTTTGTTTCGTTTTGTGGGTATTAATGTTTAGTCCGTACTGTTGACTGTACTCGTTTATTCTGTTCATTAGCCTCTGAAGTCCCTCTAAACTATCTGCTATCACAATGGTGTCGTCGGCATATCAAACATTGTTTACTCTTTCACCATTTAGAAGGATGCCTTCGTCTATTCCGTAAAGAGCCTCGTTAAAAATTTTCTCTGAGTACATATTAAATATCAACGGCGATAGGATACATCCCTGTCTAAACTCCACGTAGTATTTTTATGTGATGTGTTTCTTCTCCGTTAATTTTCATGTATGCGGTCTGGTTCTGTTATTCTTAGTAGGTACATATCTCTAATGTGATACTATTGAGTTTTGTTAAATTTCGGCCACCCTGTACGCTACATATTTTGGTAATTGTCTTCTTGGAATCTGTCCAATAAACAATGTTGTGCACAGTTATGTAAAGATGTTGACAAAGGTTTTTAGCAAACCTAGAACCCATTACCGCACCATTAAGTTCCAATCGAGGAATAGTTTGTGGTTTTAATGGTGTTACAAGTGTTTTCGCTCCTATCAAAGTACACTCTATGTCATATTTTTTCATTATTCTTAGATATGCTACACAAGCACTTGCGTATTCGCTAGCATCTACAAATATGTGCATTTGCGTATTGGCATCCTTCCAGTTTTCGAGTTTATTAAGAAAGTATCTTTGAACTGAAGCCTTCTCTATTTCTGGAAGGAGTTTCAACCAAACAAGCCATTTTTAAAACTGTTCATGGGTTATTGGTTGATCCCAAGAAATGTTACTCCTCCATATTTCCTGTAAAAGAATCTTCACATAAATCAAAAAGTTTGCTAACAAACCTAAAGGGTGATATACAGACATTAAGATTTGTAAAATTTCTCGCTTTGTTGGCTTTCTTAATCCACTTAAAACATCTTTGTTTCCTTTATTAAATTTTAAATTGAAAATAAAATTATTTCCCTTTAAATCGCATCACATTCCTAGAACCTTCTCCATGCTCTTGTTTCCTAGATTTAGGTTAACTTCTTCGTTATTTCCGTGAGTGGTGTTCATGATTTTTATTAATTTTTCAGAGTTTGATTTCCAGTTCCTTATTTCAAAATTCGAATTCCTTGGACCGACCGCAGAACAAATAATTCAATTTTAAGAGAGCTAAAAGTTAGCCAACGACTCTCTAGTAAAGTCCATCTTCAACAATTAAAATATTTTGGGCATGTTATGAGAGCAAACACAGAAAACATGGAAAGACTCATAATACAAGGAAAGGTAGAAGGCCGAAGATCACGAGGAAGATCCTCAACAAGATGGATAGATCAAATTACAGGAATATGCCAAAGACCTATGCATGAATTAAAAGAAATGACCAGAGACAGAGATCTCTGGAGACGGACAATACACGACATCACGTCGACCACTACACTCCCCCTGGGGAGTCAGGATTGAAGAGAGAGATTTCAAAATTTCCGCTGGCCTGAATTAAGACAATTTCTTTTGCTAATTGGATGGCTTCATATTCAGTGTCTGTTGATTTTAAGAGATCATCGACATAATGATTCTTTATTATGAAATCAACAGCGCTAGGATATTCTACGCTAAATTTCTTCGCATTAGCGTTTTTAACAAACTGTGTACAACTAGGTGAGCAAGTAGCCCCGAAGGTCATCACAGTCAAACTTCCAAAGGATTATCAGAGCTACCATTGCGCCACAAGACCTTCATCATGTTGATCTTCTATTATACCTACACGAAGAAACATTTCCTTGATGTCTCCAGAAAAGTCAATCTTTCTTTCACGAAATCGTAAGAGGACTCCTAATAGAGAAGCAAGTTAACAAACAAGTAACATGATATAACTAAAATTTAACTAAATACATTGTATACAAATAATAAATATTCGTAACACTTCTAAAACTTTAGCCTTCATTTTCTCGAAACTACCTAAAAATGACTTGGTCAGTTTTGGCAGTATGCCGACGATATGACCACACCGGGAAGCGTGACATATTTTTCTCTTCCTAGTAGGTCTGTAACTTTTTTGTAGTTTTTTAAGAGGGCGGGCATGTTTTCGACGCTGAAGTACCTGAGGGTCTTAAAAGGGGCGGGAATGTTTTCGACGCTGAAGTACCTGAGGGTCTTAAAAGTACCCTTGTTTTGAACGCTGCCGGAAGGATTATCCCAGTTACCAGATATTAGATGTAATTAGGGTTTACTGATGGTCATTGAAATTTACTTAGTTACTAGTTATTAGTTTGTCAGAGAATAGTGAAAAGTCAACATGGAAATTTCAACGTTAGTAAGTAATCATGGTAAAATTTTGCTCAAAGTGAACAGTTTTACTTTTTCTAAAGATAAAGTACTAAAATCGGGAGAAACGTATTGGAGGTGCGTAAAATAGTCGTGTAAAGCGAAGATATTCACGAAAGGGCCAGAAAAGTTAGTGATCCGAAGTAATCTAGAACATAATCTCGAGTGTGATATCAAGACGCTTAATAGACAGATTGTGCGTAGCAGTGCCAAAAGGAAGGCTAAGGATAATTTGGACCGAAAGGTCGTCCTTTTTTAAGAAACCTTCTATTGGTTTATGTAAATCCCAATCTGCTTCTTGTTTTCTGAATGGTTTTATTTTGAATTACTGACACAGAAAAAAAATAAGCAAAAGAAAGTTCTTTTTGTTTATTACGTTTACGGTTAGATTTAATGACGGTAAAACAATGGACTTTACAATTACAACAATTCAATTAAAATTAAGATTATTTGATTTCCACTTCGGAAATCGTTCTCAAAATACAAAGCATTAATAAATTTCTTAATTTATTGTATTTGAGATTTATTTATTTTATTTATATATTTATTGACTTGCTTCAGCAGCTCTCTCAATCATTAAGATTATTTCAAAGATTATGCCTGTCTTTCTATATTTTCGCTCTATTTTCCTTACACCAATACTTTTTTAATGAGAAGTTAATACTTGTAGGTCGAACAAGCCATTCAGAGAATACGCCATTAAATTGCCTTTCTGAGCACGTAGAAAAGAAATCTCTTCAATGCCGATGGGATCATTATTTCAAATCGTAAATTAAGTCAAAAACTGGTCGTTCATTCAAGATGGGCACTTCTATAAACGTATCTAAAATCTAGTAGCTGTAAATTGACTAGCATAGTTGGGAAAAATCGAGGTGATTTTTTTAATATGTACATTTATAAACAATTAAGTCGGATATTAGGTTGGTCAAGCTTTCCCCATTTGCCTCTAGACATCAAAAAAATTTATTAAAATCGTGCGTAAATTAAAACTATTAACACATAGAGTGCCATGGTGGATGTAACATATCCACCACTTTCAACAAAAAAAAATATCTTCAGTGACCGTGGTGGCCATGCATTATGCACCACCTTAAAATTTATGTTTAGCCACGGTGGATAATGAAAATGCACCAAACCACTGAATATTGCATATGAAGAGGTTTATTAAACATATATACAAAAAGGTAGTTGGTTTCTGTGTTGTTTCAAGTAAAATTGGTTTCTGTGTTGCACACATGCCAAGTCGCTACAAGTGGTCAAACTTTTTTTCAGAAAAACAAATGGATATTCATATTTTTTTATTTAGAAAGAAAAAATTGTGTGACAAGAGCCTAAAACTAATTTTTAGAAACAAAATTATGTTTTAGAAAAAACAGTCAAAGCAAAAATATGCCTCGCAGGATTGGCATTGATTTTTAGTTTTTTTTATTCTTCGCTGACATCCTATCCTATAAATGCAACATTTTCTTTGTAGCAATTTGCACAAATTTGGCATTTTTCCATGTCATTCAAAGAAAGATTTTTAGTTGAAACTCCTTGTAAGACAGTTCCTTCTTGTTGTGTGAAAGCTAAAAAGTCATTACATGTAGATAGTAATAATTGGTACTGAAATCTGACTTTTTATCTTTGATGATGTTTTCTCTAAATTTTGCTATTATCATTTTGTCTTTCGTTACTTCTTGGTGAAACACGAAAGCATTAAGATATACAGCATAACACAAAGCATAACAAAAGAGCAACATCAACAATAAGTTCCACAGTCAACTTTTTATACTATTTCATGCTTTTTCGAAGAGAAAAATTGTACGACTTTTTTTGATCTGAAAAATAAAAGTAGTAATAATTGTATACGTAGTACGTCTAATACCAAAACTAATGTTACATGGTTGAAATAATTCAAATACATACCTGAAAGATCAATATAACTTTTATGTTTGATGTATTCTATTAGTGTTTTGGGATTTTGGACTGGGCCTCTTCGTTTTTCAATTGTAACCATATCCGGAATGTACTTGGTATTCATAGGTTGTAAGGGACTGTGATGCGCAATATATAACCTCTCCTGTCAAAATGTCAACCTCACCTGCCCGTGTGATGATCTTGATTCTGATCATCCGGTGCATCCTGCTTTACAACAAACGAGGCTCTGGCGTCCGAGCGATTGTCGGTATAAGCAATCCCCCACTTACTGACTAACGGCTTCGGGCGGACGAGTTGGTAAGTGGCAGGGCATTCTTTTGTCCTGGAATTGAGAAATTGATTCCGAAGGCGGAAGAACTATAAAAACTACAAATTAGTCAACGGCATAAGGATGCAGAAAGCAAAGGAGAACTACTGCATTAAAGGCCTTGTGGCACTCCTAGTTTTAACTATCATGGCTGTAAATAATTTAAGTTAAAACATTAATGATCATGGATCTCGGAATCCAAGATCCGGCAAGAGAGGACAATCTCAAGACTGCAGGGCCTCTCAGGTCGTTAATATGCGAAATCCTTGCAAAATAGCCACATGGAACGTCAGAAGCATGTTTGAGTCAGGTAAAATATATAATGCCATAAAAGAAATGAAAAGAATGCAAATCATCATCCTCGGAATAAGCGAAATGCGATGGCCGGGATCAGGAGTATGTGACGTAGATGGATATCAAGTGTACCATGCCGGAAATACAGATGCCAATCACTATAATGGAGTTGCAATCGTAGTAGCAAAACACTTAGCTCAATCAGTTTTAACTTATATTCCCATATCTGACAGAGTAATGCTAGTAAAATTTAGTTCAAAGCCGTTCATTACCAACGTAATTCAGGTCTATGCCCCAACATCATCTAGTGATGAAGATAAATTAGAAGCATTCTACAAAGATCTTACTGATGCTCTAGATCTTGTCAAAGCAGCAGAAAATACCATAGTCCTCGGAGATTTTAACGCTAAAGTCGGCAAAGGACGCTGTTTGAACATTGTGGGGGAATATGGCTTGGGAAACAGAAACGAACGTGGAGATCGACTTGTCCAGTTCTGTCAAGAACACGATTTCATTATATCGAATACCCATTTTAAACTACCACCGAGAAGACTCTACACCTGGAAGTCAAATGCAGAATCAGAGGACAAAATTATTAGGAATCAAATCGACTTCATTCTAATAAAAAATCGATTTAGAAACTGCATCAAATCAGTTAAAACTTATCCAGGTGCTGACATTGGGTCCGATCACAATCCCATAGTAGCTGTAACCCAATTAAAATTAAAAAAGGTGATCAAAAAGAAGTCTCGCAAAAAGATTGATACAGCCCAACTACAAGACGAGAAAGTTAAGGAATCAGTTCAAAGACAACTGAACGAAAATTTAATTTGGGAAAATATTGGTGAAAACGTCGATGAGGGCTTAAATAAAATCGTAACGACAGTAAAAGAAATCTGTGTGAGAAATTTACAAGGCAGGTCAAAGCCAAAAAAGCAGGCTTGGATGACAGATGATATACTGGATTTGATGGAACAACGGCGACTAGCAAAAACCAACGAAACACTTTACAATAGCATACAAAAAGAAATTCGACGTAAAATACGAGAAGCAAAGAGTCAACATCTAGCCAAACAGTGTCATGACATTGAAGAACTCGAAAAAAGATACGACACGTTTAACATGTATAAAAAAGTAAAAGAAGCGGCTGGTATCTTCAATAAGAAACAAAATGCATTGCTACAGGATGAAAATGGTAAAGTAATATTCGAAGTAGAGGACAAACTTAAAGAATGGGAAAATTACGTCACGAACCTATTCGAAGACGATAGGAGTAGTTCACCTCCCGATATTACTAACTGCGACGGACCCCTAATAACACGCTGTGAGGTTATAAAGGCCATACAATCATCAAAAGATGGCAGAGCGACTGGTCCTGATGAAATTCCAACTGAAATATATAAGCTTATAAAGGATAGCAATGTTTTAGAGGCTATAACTTCGTTTTTCAATACCATTTATACCAGCGGACAACTACCTAATGGTTGGTCTAACTCACTGTTTATAGCTCTACCTAAGAAGACAACAGCAAAAACCTGTGCTGATTATAGAACCATCAGTTTGTTAAACCACTTATTGAAAATTTTTCTGAAGGTAATACATGGTCGTATCTACAATAAATGTGAGGAATACCTGGATGACACTCAGTTTGGTTTCCGTAACGGATTTGGAACGAGAGAGGCACTGTTTGGAATGAACGTACTTGCTCAAAGATGTCGTGATATATCTGTAGACATATACTGTTGTTTTATTGACTTTCAAAAGGCATTTGATCGTGTTAAGCACTCTATATTGATCGAAGCTCTAAAAGACATTGGCTTGGACGGCAGAGATGTTCGAATAATTGCAAATTTATATTGGAATCAAACAACATCAGTTTTAGTAGATGGTGTGGAATCACAAGCTCTCAATATTAAAAGAGGAGTACGGCAGGGATGCCTCTTGTCACCCCTGCTTTTTAACGTTTACTCCGAAAGAATTTTCAGAAAAGCACTTTCTGAAAAACAAGAAGGAATACTTGTGAACGGCGAAGTCATCAATAATTTGCGATATGCGGACGATACAGTACTCCTAGCTTCTAGTCAAGAAGATCTGCAAACACTACTTGATAGTGTCGTTGAGAGTTGTAGGGAGGCAGGTCTGGATCTTAACATAAGGAAAACCAAAATACTCGTAATAAGTAAACAACAGAATATAAAACCGTCTATATATGTAAATAATACCAAACTTGAGCAAGTTGATAAAATCGTCTACCTTGGACAGCAATTAAATTGTAATGCAGAAAATCACGGCGAAATTAGATCCAGAATAGAGCAGGCTAGAGCTGCTTTTAGAAGGATGTCCAAGGTGTTATGTAACAGAGACCTAAAATTGGCATTAAGGATCCGCCTACTTCGCTGCTACGTGTTCTCGGTCTTACTTTATGCTGTCGAGTCCTGGACTGTGAATAAAATCGATCTAAATCGCCTTGAGGCTTTCGAAATGTGGTGCTATAGAAGAATTTTAAAAGTTTCCTGGGTGGAGAAGATTCGTAACTCCACATTACTAGAACGTCTCAGCAAGACTACTGAGATCATAAAAAGCATCAAGCAGAGAAAGCTGGAATATTTCGGACATGTAATGAGAGGTCCCAAATATAGATTGCTACAAAATATCATGCAAGGAAAAATAGCAGGCAAACGCAGTCCAGGACGAAGAAGAACCTCATGGTTGAAGAACTTGCGAGATTGGTATGGTGTAGATACAAGCATGCTATTTAGGGTGGCAGTGAATAAAATTAAAATAGCTATGATGGTAACCAACGTTCTGAAAGGACATGGTACATGAAGAAGAAGAAGTTTCATAGGTAGAACATTTTCTCTTGTCTTTCCACTTCTCCACAAATATTCCTGTATCATTTTCATGCATTATTTGTTGGCCTTTCTGTAATTTGGTTGTTATAACTATATCAGGATTGTTTTTCCTATTTTGCGTAACGTACCCAAAAGAAATGTTTGTTTTTCTGAAATTGAAAAGAGTATGAGCAAGCTAGCACTCAAGTAATAATTATCCATACAAATTGTGTGTCCAGCATTCAGCAAATCTACACTTAGTGTTAGGACTATTTGATAAGGTGCTGTAAAATGATGACCTCCATCTTCTTATCTTCTTTGCCTCAATATATTTTAATGTTATATAGGTAGCCACCATCGAGACATACTTTGTGACGCTTGTTTTTTAGGTATTGTTTGAATTTCAAGCTCCCCTTGAATGACACAAAAGTTTAATCAAAGTATTAAATGCCACATTTTCAATAATATTTACAAGCGATTCCGTGACATAAATGAAGATAAAACATTTGTATAAAGAAAATTTCTTGACTAATACAATGATATCGCAGGTAAATGCATAATACTCATCCACACAATGATTCCTATACGTTTTTCCATTTCTTCGGCGTTTGTATCGACCCACCGATGAATTCTAGCTTTACTTTTGGCGTGCTTTTTCTTGTTGCTGCAAAGCGTATCGATTGGTTTTGTTTACAAAAGAAAATTAATTAGCTCGTCTGAAATAAAAAGTTTATAAAAATATTTCGCGACTTTGGCAAATGCTCACCACTCCCAGGACCTCACGTTAAATTTCTACTTTCATCACATACATTTTCCATGGGGCCACATATAAATCAACACTACAATATGTAATTATAACTTATGATGCTGTCAATTTTTATCGGTACAGGTGATTATAAGGTGACTAAATTTGTAAACATATTTGTACGGCATTTATAACTTAGGCAGGTAATACAAAAATAATGAACTGCAGCCTATTTTGACACCATTTTCGGCAATTTGATACAGTACGGCATTTATACACATATAGTTTCGGATATGTGTACTGGATCTGGACAGTTTACGAAAGATAAGATTACTATGTATTACTCGTGTAGTGACCCAACAGATAGACATCACCGACATGGAGTGGCTATTGCTCTTGACAGGAAGACCAGTAAATCGGTGACAGATTTTGTTCCAATTTCCGAAAGAGTCATGTTGATCAAAATGACAGGCAAACCAGTAAACATAAATGTGACACAAGCATATGCACCAACAGCAGATAAGTCAGAAGAAGAAATAACTAAGTTCTATAAAGATCTGGAAAAAGCAATAAGACTAACAAAGAAAGAGGACATAAACATAATAATGGGCGACTTTAACGCCAAGGTGGGTAAAGGAAGATGTGAAGACATAATTGGAGAGTACGGCCTTGGAGTTAGAAATGAAAGAGGCGACCTGCTGTGTGAATTCTGCCAGGAGAACGGTTTTGTCGTCATGAACACATGGTTTCAGCTCCCACCTCGTAAGTTATATACTTGGAGATCACCAGGAGACCGTCCAAATCGAATAATTAGAAACCAAATTGACTACGTTTTAATAAACAGAAGATTTCGTAACGCTATCAAAAGAATCGCAGCATATCTAGGTGCTGATATTGGATCCGATCATAATCCGCTAATAGCAGATGTGAGGTTAAAACTATCAAAAAGACGAATACCAGCACACCTATAAATACAAAAGAACTGATGAGAGACGAAAATCTGAAGAAGAGTTATGCGAATCAAATTAATGAAAGAATGCGAGTAATAAAACAAAATGATGATATCGAAGAGATGGTCAATGATATTAAAGGAACGATTCTGGCAGTAAACAGGGAAGTTAAAACACAGATCAGAAAGAGAAAGCATAACGAATGGATGACGGACGAAATTATGGATCTAATGGAAAAGCGAAGGCAACATAAATAACAACGTAATCAAGACAAATACAAACAGATACACAAAGAAATCCGTCAGAAAATTAAGAAAGCAAAAGAACGTTGGATGGTGGAAAGGTGCAACGAAATAGAACAATTGCAGGAAAAAGGAGATAGTTTTGGACTACATAAGAAGATCCAAAGACCCAAAGACCCAAAGACACAAAAGACCCAGAGGCAGACCTCCTATGAGATGGACAGATGATCTGAAAAGGACTGCCGGGAAAAATTGGCTACAAGTAGCGTACAATAAAAAACAATGGAAAGGAAGACTTGAAGAGGCTTATGTTCAGATGTGGACGTGAATGGCTAGACGAAGAAGAAGAAGAAGAAGAAGATCAAAGAAATATCGAATATACACAAAAGCCACCACAGAACAAGAATACGCAACGACAGAAACGAATACATAGAGTCAGAAGAGGAGATAGCAATGGCGTGGAAAGAATACGCAGAAAGCCTTTTTAATGACGAAAGACCAACACAGCCAACGCGCAAACTTCCTTCCGAAAACTTATCAGGGCCATCAATAATGCGAAGTGAAATAGAATATGCAGTTAGAACCACAAAGATGCATAAAGCAACAGGCCCAGATGAAATTAATATAGAAGAAATAAAACTACTAGACGAGGAGAATATCGAAATCTTGGTAAGGCTGTTCAATAGAATTTATGATACTGGTTACATTCCGTGAGAATGGCTGCAGTCATCCTTTGTGATGATCCCAAAAACATCTAAAGCCACAAAATGCAATGAACACCGCTTAATCAGTTTAATGAGTCACTTGTTGAAACTCTTCCTTAGGATATTACACTCAAGAATGTACAAGATACTAGAAGAACTTAGCGGGTCAACACAATTCGGTTTTAAGGGAGGACTAGGAACAAGAGAGGCAATTTTATGTTTGAACATCTTAATACAAAACTGCTTAGATCAACGAAAAGATGTCTTCCTCACCTTCATCGACTACGAGAAGGCATTTGACAACGTTAAACATGATATCATGATGGAACTACTACATAGGGCCAACATTGACCAGAAGGAGATCAGAATTATTCAGAATCTATACTGGAACCAAATGGCAAAGGTGAGGATTGATCAAGACCAATATACGGATGAATTTGAAATCCGGAAAGGTGTCCGCCAAGGCTGCATACTCTCTCCGATGCTTTTTAATTTATATGTTGAAAATATATTTGCGGAAGCATTAGAAGATACGGAATTAGGCATTAAGGTAATACCAATTAGCAACCTACGCTATGCGGACGACACAGTGATTATAACTGATAATTTGGACGATCAGCAGTTATTACTTGATAGGGTGAATAGCATAGGTAAAAAATATGGCCTCAAAATCAACATTTTGAAATCGAAATATATGGTCATTAGCAGAAACCCTCCAGAAAACCCGATAATATGCATAGGTGACAATCGTATAAATCGCGTGAAAACTTTTAAATACCTTGGCACCACAATCAATGACCAATCGGATCCACAACACGAGATAAAAAACCCGAATACAAATGGCAAGACAAGCTTTTGTGAAATTCAAACCGCTCCTATGTAATCGACACCTAAACTTCGAAATACGCTACAGAATGGTCAAGTGCTACATATGGTCCATCTTGCTTTATGGCATGGAAAAGTGGACTTTGAAAAAAACATCTATCAACAAACTTGAAGCATTTGAAATGTGGTCATTGAGAAGAATGATGCGCATACTTTGGGTGGATAGAGTTCGAAACGATGACGTCCTTAATAGAGCCGGCGTGGAAAGAGAACTCTTTGAATTAATTAAAAAACGCAAGATTGGTTACCTTGGGCACATATTGAGAGGAGCAAAATATGAAATACCACAGTTAATCCTACAAGAGAAGATTGAAGGTAGGAGAGGAGCCGGCCGCAAACAATTATCCTGGTTAAGGAATATTAAAAAATGGACAGGAATACACAATACAGGTGAGCTGTGTCACGCCGCCAAGAACAGAATTCTAGTAATGAGATAGTCGCCTACGCACTTTGGTGTATGGCATGTTAAGAAGAAGAATTCGGATCGTTATTTAGATTATTTTCTTGCAGTGCCGTACATATCGGCTAATACAGAGCGAAACCCTTGATTTTAACGCCCATTTGTTGAGATCATTGAAAAATATACAGCATCAATTCCAAATGATTACTAGGTATGTAAAAGAGTTTTTGGCAACTATGCCGTCTAAAAGTTTGTTTACAAATAGCACTATGATCTGCTTTTTCTTCTTCTTCTTCTTCAGTGCCTTATCCGGTCCGGATGTTGGCGATCATCAAGGCTATCATGGTTTTGTTGACTGCTCTGCGAAACAGCTCCGCTGAGGTCATACCAAACCATTGTCGGAGATTTTTCAACCACGAGATACGACGGCGTCCCGGTCCTCTTCTGCCAAATACTTTACCCTGCATAACGAGTTGAAGAATTCGATATTTTTCTTCGTTCCGCATCACGTGGCCGAGGTACTCAAGCTTACGTTGTTTAATTAAATTAAGCACTTCTTTTTCTTTTGTCATGCGCTGTAGGACCTCAACGTTGGTGACATGGTCCACATAAGATATTTTTAGTATCCTTCTGTATATCCACATCTCGAAGGCTTCGATTCGTTTTTCAGTGGCTTGCGTCAGTGTCCAGGCTTCAACTCCATATAGTAACACTGGAAGAACGTAGCACCTCACTATCCGCATCTTGGTTCCCAAACTGAGATCACTGCAGCACAGCAAGGATCTCAACTTAATAAATGTAGACCGTGCCATTTCAATTCTGGATCTAATCTCTTGAGCGTAGTCCCATTGTGAGTTGAGGGTAGTTCCGAGGTAAGTGAATCTGTCGACTCTCTGGATCTCTTCGCTACCTGCCATTAGTGCCCCGGGATCTAAATTTGTACGGCTGACAACCATGAATTTAGTTTTCTTAATATTAAGGTTCAGTCCGTATGTTACGCTCACAGTTCGCACTCGGTCTAGTAAGGCCTGCAGATCGTTTAGGCTGGTTGCTAGTAACACAGTGTCATCGGCGTAGCGGATATTATTGATGTATTCACCGTTCACTCGGATTCCCATCTCTAGGTTTGTGAGGGCTTCAGTAAAAATCTCCTTAGAGTATATATTGAAAAGAGTCGGCGATAGCACACATCCTTGCCTTACTCCTCGCATGATCTTCACTTGGTCGGTCAGCTGGTCTTCGACCTTGACTTGAGCACGCTGGTTCCATTATAAATTCATGATGATCCGAATGTCCTTCTCATCCAATCCTACTCTTTGTAGGGCGGTGACCATCTTCTGGTGCTGATAACGGTCAAATGCCTTGGCGTAGTCAATAAAACAAATATAGACATCACAACTGACTTTGCGGCATCTCTGAAGTAGGACTTGTAAGATGAAAAGTGCTTCACGTGCTTTTTCTTACTTTTTATTTATTTAATTACTTTAAATTAATTATTTCATTAATTATCTAAGTGACGCCAATCATACATAAAAAAAACAATATCAGGGTGCCATTTTATAAAACAAAAATAAATCAGCTTAGGTTATACTTATATTTTCTCGTGGCTTCCAGTATCTCTTAATTGTTCCTTCTCGGGATAAAATAGGAAAAGGAAATAAATAGAAATAACATAAATAAACAAATACAAATATCTTTAATTATCAAAAGAAATAATATGAAAATTTATCAAATAAATTCCATGGGCTTAACTGTCCCAATGAAAATTGTACCACATAAATAATTTTTATTTGCCAAATATTTATCGGTTTGTTTTTCATAACATTGATAAAACAACATAAACAAGGAATTTGGATATTCGTAAATTAAATTACACTTTCTATGCAAATTTTGAAATATTGGAACATTTGTTTATATGTTTTGTACAAAAAATTCTTAATATTATAAAAAGAAACTTTTTAAATTTGTTAAGCAATATTAATAACTATCCTTTGACGTTAAAAAAAACTTTTATAAAATTTATGGTATTTTAAAATAGCGATAATTTTTGTTCTTTGATCGTAGAGAGTCTTGTATTTGAAATATACAAAAAAATTCTGTCACAAAAATTGTTGACTGATCTTTTAATTCACACACGACGATGTCTCCTTTCGACCAGAACAGCTCCCCCTTGTTGATTATGTTAGGCTACCAATCAAAGCCTTCTCCGTTATAAGTATCAACCTATTAACATACCAGCAACTCTTTTTGCAAAAATCCGAGCAGGCCTCTTTTACCAGTACTCGTTCAACAAACTTCAAAATTCTCTCCTCTCTTTCATATACTAACAATCTCCTGAGATCCAAGTAATATTTTTTTAGTTGGTGTCGCAAATATTTTGAATAGTTATAGTTCTTGTGACTTACTCACTGGGACTTAATAAAATCAAGAGGTATTCGACTTCTTAACTTTGACCTATCTCTCGTACCACCTTTCAGCCACCCACTTCTAACTATTAACACCACGGGCACTTGCTTCCTAACTGACTACACAAAACTTCAACTGCTTCTTTCGGATGACCATCACATAATAATCTTTTCTACTCCAAACTTTCAAAACATTCACTCTCTTTCATCCCCATTCCAAACTCGCCAACCAATCAGAAAATTTCTATATCACTCTTCTTATTTTACATTAGAAAAACCCAAGGATCGCTTCTAAAGAACTTTCTTTGAAAATGATAACGGTTTCATGTCATACTTTCTAAATACAATAACTACCTGGCGGCTTTGGCCTTTCCAGCGAAACAAAACCAAAGGCTTTTAAAATATAATAAACTCGGTTTCATCGTTCTTGGCGTGTGCCTGAAATAAGCTACTACGGAATTTTTAATATTCGTCTCTGTCTGATGCACAGATGCGTAATTCAATTGTGCGAGTCACGTTCGTCATGGTAAAGTTCGATGAGAAGGGAATGAAGAGACCACTCACGTCTCCCAGTATTGTAGCAATAACACCGATGCGTTTGGCCGATACGGTGTCGGTGATAAATTCGGCCTCTTTACGACTACAGATAGCTGCCAATGGAGGAGGTAAACGAATCGAGCTTAGACAAGGAAAGGCAGATGAAACAACTTATTGCAAGTGTTTTTCCACGCACACGCCAAGAAAGATGAAAACATCTATATCTACAAATACCGGGAAACAATTGCCTATTCACATTTAAGTATTCACTAGTGTTTTTCAGTCCTTCAGGGTAAAACTCATTATGGATAAACCCACTGCTTAAAACAAACTTATAACAAATATTTACAAATCAATGTAAAGGGCGTTGCAAATTTATGTGCCCGCGTTCTATAACAAAATAAATTTTTATTCTATCTTTGATTCATAAAATGAAACACAACAATAGTTGTGTTTATGGAGTATTATTTTTATGGAGTACCGAAAATTCATAAAACGAATATACCACTTAGACCCATTTGTAGTACCATGAATTCTCCTTGTAGTGAACTATCAAAATTTTTATTAAATATTTTAAAACCATTTACAAATAAAAATGACACATTCATAAAAAATACACAACATTTTTTAAATAAATTATCAAATATTGAATTTAATTCAAATCATACTTTGGTAAGTTTTGACATAAATAGTTTATTTACGAATGTGCCATTAAATAAGACTTTAAATATAGTCAAGACAAAATTAGAGAGTGATGATTCATTGGCAACTAGAACAAAACTAAACATATCGGCTATAATGGAGTTATTAACATTATGTACTGATAATACATATTTTCAACTAAATAATGAATTCTATAAACAAAATTTTTGGTCTAGCAATGGGCTCTAGTTTATCTCCATTCTTAGCCGATATATTTATGGAAGATTTTGAAACAAATATCATTTCTAAACAAAATTTCAAACCCACAGTATGGTGGAGGTATGTAGATGATGTATTCTCAATATGGCCTCATGGATCAGAGTTGTTGGATACATTCCTAAATGATATAAACGATAAAGAAGAGACAATAACATTTACCATGGAAAAGGAATATAATAACATGCTACCTTTCCTGGATGTTTTAATCTCTAAGAACGATACTGGATATGAGACTCAGGTGTATAGAAAACCAACACACACCAATAGATATTTAAATTTCAAATCAATCACAATATTAATGTAAAAAAGGGAATAATTAAATCCTTATACGATAGAGCCAAAATTACTTGTTCTAATGAAAATTCGTTCTTGGAGGAGAAACATTTGTTAACATCTGTTTTATTAAAAAATGATTATCCTTTATCGTTTATAAATAAGGAATTTTCAACAATCGATCGAATAGAACAGAACAACTTAGAACGAGATCCTACAGCATACACAAGGAATAATATGAGGAAAATAACAATACCGTACCTAAAAGGACTATCAGAAAAACTTAAAAGGATAGGAAATAAATTCAACATTTCAACAACATTCAAAACAACAAACACGTTGAGATCTATTTTGTCCAAAACCAAACCTAACAATGAACAAGAAAGGACAAAGAATTGCATTTATAAAATACCTTGTGAATGCGATCAGTTTTATTTAGGTGAATCATCAAGGCCATTAAATGTTAGAATAAGTGAACATCAATCTTATATTAAAAATAAAGAATTTGATAGATCTCAAATCTGTAAACATGCATGGGATAATGAACATAGAGTTCAATGGAGTAATTCAAATGTAGTCCTAAAAGAAACGGATGGTAAAAAAAGAAAAATCAAAGAAGCGGCTCTAATTATGTTAAATGAGGCCAATTGTGTCGCAAATTCTTCGGCAGAATGTAGTAGGATCTGGTTACCAATATTGAAAGAGGAAGTTATTAATAAGAAAATACCAGCATTAGTAAGTCAGTAACATATACAGGATACTTCATTTATGTTTTTTAAATAACGTAACATATAAAATCAGAATTTTGATGTTTGTTGAAGGTAAACTAAATTCACGAACAAATACTTACAATGTCGGGATAGTATTATGAGGTTTTTTCCTGGTTTTCCCTCATAATTTACTATGGAATCACTAACAGGAGAATTTTACTGTCATCATGTCATGTGTTTGTCTTTTTAAAGACGAATTACATGCTATGATTTTTTCTGACGGATATTCTCAAGTTAAAGTTGATTTCATGTAATCGAATGAACTATCTTATAAGTAAAGTCGTCCCAGGAGCGCAACTCAACAATATTGGCAATATCATTTTAAAGTCGTCTACTTTAAAATGCATAATGTATGTCTGAATTGTCAATATAAATGAGTCAGATAAAATTAAATTATTAGAATAATTTTTCACTATGTAACAAAAAACAAAATTTGTTTAATTTACTGTTTGTATTTTGAGAACGATTTCCGAAGTGGAAATTGAAACGTCAATAAACGTATTTTTATCTTTAATTGTGGCTTATTCCCAGTTTATTAGTAATTAACAACAATAGTTATCAGTATTTGGAAATATAATTTTTGTTTTTTTCGGTAAGATAATTATTTCTTGTACTTCTCCTTCTTCAAGTGCCATCTCCGCGGCGGAGGTCGGCAATCATCATAACTATTCGGACTTTTCAGACGGCTGCTCTGAAAACTTCATTCCATGTACATCCGTACCACTCTCTCAGGTTGCGCAGTCATGACATTCTACGCCTCCCTATGCTTCTCTTTCCTTGGATCTTTCCCTGCATAATCAGTTGGAGCAAGGTATATTTCTTTCTACGTGTAATATGTCCGAGATATTCTAATTTTCTTGTTTTTATTGTATGTAAAATTTCCATGTCTTTATTCATTCTTCCCAGAACCTCTCTGTTTGTGACTTGTTCTGTCCACGATATTTTCAGTATTCTTCTGTATACCCACAGCTCGAATGATTCCAGTTTTTTTATTGATGTCGCATTTAAGGTCCAAGATTTCATTCCATAAAATAAAGTCGAAAAAACATAGCATCTCGCCAACCTAACTCTTAGTTCCAGTTATAAATCCCTAGTACATAGCACTCTTATCATGTTGTTGAAATTTGCCCTAGCCTTTTCTATTCTTATTTTGATTTCCTGGTTGTAATCATTTGTGGAGTTAATCATTGTTCCCAGATATACATATTATTTGTTCATTTTTTGACGTTTGTTTCGTTTATTAGAAGATTCTCGTTATTTCTTTGAGTTTTCGATATTCTCGATATTTCTTGTACGGTAGTCACTTTTTTGACAAAATATATCCAAAAACTATCTAGTCATAGCCGCTTATAATAAATGGTAGAAATTAAAAATTTTAAATTAAACAAATAAAAAACAAAAATTTTAAAATTGAACATATTTTTAAAGTACCCTGTGGTATTTGTTATGTTATATTTTAAATACTGTGGCTGTTATTAGTTATTTAAAAGTAGACAAATGAAAAAAATACAATGCCGCACATTTTTAACTGATGGATTTTGCACAGCCGATTATATTCTACTGAAATGTTACATTTTTTAGAGGACGCAATTAGAATACGAGCATTTAATAAAACTTTATTAAAAAATGATTATCCTTTATCGTTTATAAATAAGGAATTTTCAACAATCGATCGAATAGAACAGAACAACTTAGAACGAGATCCTACAGCATACACAAGGAATAATATGAGGAAAATAACAATACCGTACATAAAGGATTATCAGAAAAACTTAAAAGGATAGGAAATAAATTCAACATTTCAACAACATTCAAAACAACAAACACGTTGAGATCTATTTTGTTCAAAACCAAACCTAACAATGAACAAGAAAGGACAAAGAATTGCATTTATAAAATACCTTGTGAATGCGATCAGTTTTATTTAGGTGAATCATCAAGGCCATTAAATGTTAGAATAAGTGAACATCAATCTTATATTAAAAATAGAGAATTTGATAGATTTCAAATATGTAAACACGCATGGGATAATGAACATAGGGTTCAATGGAATAATTCAAATGTAATTCTAAAAGAAACGGATGGCAAAAAAAGAAAAATCAAAGAAGCGGCTCTGATTATGCTAAATGAGGCCAATTGTGTCGCAAATTCCTCGGCAGAATGTAGTAGGATCTGGTTACCAATATTGGAAGAGGAAGTTATTAATAAGAAAATACCAGTATTAGTACGTCAGTAACATATAGAGGATACATCATTTATGTTTTTTAAATAACGTAACATATAAAATCAGAATTTTGATGTTTGTTGAAGGTAAACTAAATTCACGAACAAATACTTACAATGTCGGGATAGTATTATGAGGTTTTTTTCCTGGCTTTTCCCTCATAATTTACTATGGAATCACTAACAGGAGAATTTTACTGTCATCATGTCATGTGTTTGTCTTTCTAAAGACGAATTACATGCTATGATTTTTTTCTGACGAATATTCTCAAGTTAAAGTTGATTTCATGTAATCGAATGAACTATCTTATAAGTAAAGTCGTCCCAGGAGCGCAACTCAACAATATTGGCAATATAATTTTAAAGTCGTCTACTTTAAAATGCATAATGTATGTTTGAATTGTCAATATAAATGAGTCAGATAAAATTAAATTATTAGAATAATTTTTCACTATGTAACAAAAAACAAAATTTGTTTAATTTACTGTTTGCATTTTGAGAACGATTTCCGAAGTGGAAATTGAAACGTCAATAAACGTATTTTTATCTTTAATTGTGGCTTATTCCCAGTTAAATAGTAATTGTTTTTCGAAGTTTTAATATTGTGTTTTATAATAATAAGTGTTTTATATTACCATGAATAAAACTGTCTAATTTAATTAATGTTTAATTTCAATGAGTTATTTAATTTTATTTGGATAAAAGGACATTTATGATTAATTTTAATAAACAAGAACTCCTAAGTTCACATTAAATAAAAATCAGTATCTCCTATGAGTAACATTACTTAAAGCAATACCTCCTATGTATCTTGACTAAACTAATTTCAATTAAATATTAACTTTTTTCATAAGAAGTAAATATATCGCTTTGACACAGATCATAAAACACAAACAAACAATTGAAATATATTAAAATTTTATAATTATTTTTTTTTGTCTCTCCTGAAAAGTTTAGGTAAAGTAACATAGGAGATATTGCCAGGTCACCGACGATATACTGATCGTTCTTACTTTGTGTAACGACAAACTACCTTATAACGTATTATGGTTGCATGAAATTCTTTAAAAAAATAAATTCAAGTCAAAAGTTCAACAGTACTTTTCGACAAAATTACATTTATAGAAGCAAGTGATACAACGATAAAATTTTACCTTATCAAACTGGTTTTTTATTTCAAGTTTTTATGTTAGTAGAACAGGCACTAACGTTATTTTTTTGCTTTGTTTATAAATATCGTTAGACTGTAGTTATTTCAATAGAAAAGAGACAGTTAATTTGGACAATTTAGATGATGCCTCAAATAAATAAAGATATTGTTGCCGAGAACACTAGAAAGTCCAACGGATGTTGTTTACTTACCTTAGATACATTGAATAAAAAATGCATTACGTATTTTTAAGTGTCGACAATTTGACATCGATTTGCTGTTTAAAGAATGGCTTTTGCAATAAGTAATGCAGCGTAGCTAAACAAAATATATGCAAAGCAATGGGTAGCTTACCTATATGAAGGAACTTCATATAGTTACAATTGAAACAGTATTATGCCTATAAAAGCAGAATAAAAAGAAAGTAGCGAATTTTGTTTTCGATTTTTCTATGTTTACTATTTTAATGGGAATAAGCCACAATTGAAGTTTAAAATAATTTTATCAATGCTTCAATTTTCACTTTTGAAATCGTTCTCAAAATACAAAATTAATAAATTAAATAAATTTTGTTTTTTATTAGTTGGTGAAAAATAATCCTACTAATAATTTAATTTTATTAGACTCATTTATATCTACAATTCAGACATATATTATACATCAATATAAGGTTGAATGTTCGAATAATTGAACTTTGATGGTACACATTGAAATGCACTGAGCATTTCGATATTAATTTTAAAGTTCTTCCATTGACTGTGGATTCAACTGAACTACTTGGATTATAACCCATTCATATATTTCGCTTTCAACTTTGATTTTAACTTTTAGTAATTTAACTGCATATTCAGATTTTTCCTTTTTTACAGTACTAATATATTGTTTAGTCTTTTTCTTACATTCATACTTTATGTCAACTTCAATTGCTCTCAAACCAACATCCTAATTATTATGGACATGTTTGAGTGTGAGATTTGGATTATTCAATCTACAAAAAAAAATATACTATATAATTTTATATTTCATCAGTTGATTTCCTATAGTGGTGTCAGTTGGACCTTTGGTCAATACTTAGTTTCATAGAATTTTGAAAGGTGCAGATCACATATCTATTGTAACCGCCCTTTACAAGCTGTCATTTGTCACATGTCATCTCAATATTTCCGCCAGACCGGGAGCCATTCTGTCTCCGGCTTCTATATAACATGTAGCTTCTCCATTTTTAAAAATTTTAAAGTGTTTGTTTGTCTTTGTGTATTGTATTGTTATGTCCAAATTACATGTATGACATTCTGCTCATATCGGAGAGGCCACAACTGACGAAATAAGTCTATAAACGTTTATCACATAAAAACTTTTTTCAACCATAAACTTCGAGATTTTTATCGAAGTGAATTAATTTTCCTTTTTATAAAAAAACGTTTCTTGGCTTATTTCAGATGCCCCTGAGGATGATCTATTGATCGAAAGTACTTGGGCAAGATTTAATTAATTACTGTGTTCGATATTTGCCTTGTATACCATTAATGATATATTATACAGTTTAAAGTAGACGACTTTAAAATGTTATTGCCAATATTGCTGAGTAGCGTTCCTGGAACGACTTTATTGTAAGATAGGTTATTCGATTATATGAAATTAACTTTAACTTGAGAATATCCGTCAGAAAAATCATAGCATGCGATTCGTCTTTAAAAAAACAACCAAATGACATGATGACAGTAAAATTGTCCTGTTAGTAATTCCACAGTAAAGGAATGAACCGATTGCAGCGATTTAATCGGTACGTCGACGACACGATTTATCTCGCAATACAAGCGACAGCATTTTTTCATATCATGAACACATTGCTGCGATTAGTCGCTTGAATTAAACCGACGTCTACAGCAAAGTCTAGAATGGATTCTTCAGAATCCGAGGAAGATTTTTATCTTGCTGGTTGCTTTAGCAGACGAGGAGGATCAAAGGTAAAATATATAAATATATATATAAATTAAAGAATGTCTTATGTATTCTCTAGGTATCTGGAAATATTATACCAAATATCTGTTTTCATAGAATGGGCAAGTTTTCTTCTTCTTTAAGTGCCGTCTCCCAATCGGAGGTTGGATATCATCATCACTATCTTTAATTTATCTACTGCTGCTCTAAAGAGTTCTATAGAACTGCATTTAAACCAGTCCCTTAAATTCTTCAACCATGACACTCTCCTTCTTCCTATACTCCTTCCTCCTCTTATCTTTCCCTGTATTATCAGCCTTAGCAGTTCATACCGCTGTCCCCCCATTACGTGTCCCAGATATTGTAACTTTCGTATTTTTATTGTGTTTATTATTTCGCATTCTTTCCCATTTCTCGCAATACTTCCGTGTTAGTTTTCTTCTGTGTCCATGCTATTCTAAGCATCCTCCTGTAACACCACATTTCAAAGGACTGTAACTTATTTATGTGTTCTTGCTTCAATGTCCAGCTTTCAAGTCCGTTCAGGATGAACTGTCAGTTCTAATCTAAGATCTTTGTTGCAGAGAATTGTTTTCATTTTTACAAACGCATTTCTTGCTATTTCTATTCTAGCTCTTATTTCGGTTGTTTGATCATTATTGTCTGAAATCCAGGTTCCTAGGTATTTGTATTTATAAACCCTTTCTATCGGTACATTTCCGAAATGTATGTTTGTCGGCAAGTTTTAATATCTATTACTATTTTTTCTACAAAAAGAAAAATTGCGATTCATAAGATAAATTTGCTAAGACAACAAAAAGGAGAATTTCATCCCGTCGGTACAAAGCCAAAGTGGCGTATCTGCAAATTTGGCTAGTTTGGGGTTTTGTTGTATGTTTACATGATTTTACATTTTCTTCGCAATGCCAGAACGACGTAATTGAATTTAGTTACGAAAATGATTTTAAATATCAACTCTCATTTTGCGTATAGCAAAACAAATGGTGATTTTCAAAACCAAATTGACACATATACATAAGCCATTTCAGTCTAGTGATAAATCAAGGTTCCTTTCAAAACCAAAGTGGCGTATGTATCGATGCGTCATTGTGTCATTGTAACTAACACGGCAACCTCGTGCAACAACATAATCTTGTTAAATCGACGTATCTAACGGTTGATTTTTACCAGTGTACAAATGTGTTGATTTTATTTCGTGTTTTATTGTTTGTGCTGTACTATTTAGTGGCTATAAAAAATATTACTTTTTAATACCTTTACGTATTAATTCATATTAGTAAGAATGAAAAGATACCAACCAATGCATGGTGGGGTGAAAAGAAGATCAGAGGTTATGCTTCAACTTTGTAAAGAAAGTGAGTACCTATTAAAAAGTTTCCTAATTCCGAATATTGTTAAACAACAATATTCGGACAATGACTAGTTCAACAATGTTGAATTAGATAAAACAAAATCAAATGATGCCGATATGTAAAAAACAATTTTCACACTTTTTTCCATCTAATGTAGATTTAAAAAAAAATAATTTGCTACTTTGTAGACTTCCTTGGAAAATCTGGAATGTTCTACACACATACAGGACGTTCCTTTGCCAAAGAGAGGAGAACATAACATTTCCTTAAAATCTGTCTTACAAGTCCAACTAACCGAAATGGAAAACGTAGCAGTTGACATTACACAACTACCAGTTCAAATCGAAGGAAAGGTAAGGTAATTTTACCACTACTTTTAAGTTATAACTCAAGGTGAAGTTGAGTATTGAACCTGACGACATCGATACAAATATTTTACTCATTAAGAAAGATATATAATGATAAAATGATATTTAATTTATATTGGAATCAAACTGCTAAGGTAAGAGTTGACAGCCAGTTCACCCAAAATATCAAAATACAGAGAGGAATCCGCCAGAGTTGCGTGCTGTCCCCACTACTTTTCAATGTCTACAGTGAAGCAGTATTTCAAGAAGCGTTCTCAGACTCAATAGAAGGTATATCTATCAATGGAGAAGTTTTGAATAACTTACGTTTTGCAGACGATACAGTAATAATGACGGATAACAACAATGATTTACAGAACTGGCTATTGGCTATTGAAGATACTGCAATTGAGAGTGTTAATACATATAAATACTTAGGAACATGGATAACATCAGATGTAGACCAAACCAAAGAAATTAAGACACGTATTGAAATACACGTATTGAAATAGCACGTACCTCGTTCATTAAACTTAAAGGGTTTCTTTGTTGTCGGGATATAAGGTTAGAACCAGGCCTGAGAATCTTTCGGTGTTACGTGTTCTCTACTCTTCTTTATGGCTTGGAATCATGGACACTAGTCCATGATTCCATCTGAATAAGTTAGCCGCCTTTGAATTTTGGTGTTACAGAAGAATCCTATGAATATCATGAATTCAAGTAATGTCAAACGTGGAAGTAACTAAAAGAATAGGAAATGAGGCGGAAATAATATTAACTATCAAAAGACGAAAACTTGAGTACTTATGACATGTGATGGGGGGGGGGGGGCAAAAATACGCAAAAATACGGGACTTTTTAGGGCGGCAGTCAACAGAGTCTGCATAGCCATGATGATTTCCAACCTTCGATAAAACATGGAACTTAAAGAAGAAGCTCTTCATAGTGCCTTACCTCTTGCTGTGCAATTATTTGGTCAATTTCTAGTTTGGTTTCAGCCTGTCGATTACCAGAAAGTTGTTTTATCAAGCCTGCATATGATAGAAACAATAAATCTGTTGAGTCTTTTGCTGTTTTTTTTTCTGCTTTCAAAATAAGTAATAATAGAGTCAACTGAAGTTGTAGGTTTAAAGAGGTCTTAGCAAAAAGCAAGTACGGTTAAAACATTTTCATACTTTCAGCCCATTGCCATGTTTTATTTTGTGCAGCTTGCCCAGGTCTTGTTTTGATTACTCTTAAGTATCGCACATAAGAATCACGTAAACTTCTCCACTTTTTTTCGGTTCCTCGCCTAAAAAATATACTGTTTTAGGTTTTTAGCACAGTTGACAGCTTTAGTACAAAAGGGCACAGTTATCGTGGTGGATTTTCAACAATTCCTACAATTATAAATGAAGTATGTGAAGCTACGTAAAAAATTACAGCCTATTTATCTTCCTGAACCGACAACAGAAATATGGCAAAAATCAGCTGAAGATTTTCTAAACATGTGGCAATTTTCCAACTGCATCGGTAGTTTGGACGGAAAACCTGTAACTATAAAATGCCCTGGAAAAACTGGGTCAAACCATTTTTGTTATTTGAAAAAATTCTTAATAATACTGATGGCTATAGTTGATACCAATTAAAAATTAATATGCATTGGTGTAGGAGGTTATGGGAAAAATAGTGACGAAGGCATATTTGAAAATTCAAACATGGGCCAAAGATTTGAGGCAGGTTTAATGAATGTTCCTGAAGATAAAAATCTTCCTGGACAAGTAGAACCTTGTCCACAAGTTTTGATTGGAGATAAGGCCCTTGCTTTGAAATCTTTTTTAATGAAACCTTTCTCTGCCAACAATCTAGAAACGACAGACAAAAAGAAAATTATAATACTCGTTTATACCGAGCTAGACGTGTGGTCGAAAATACGTTTGGCATTTTAGCTTACAAATGGCGAGATTTTTTTGTCTCAATTGGTCTCGCCAGTAAGGAAACCAACTAGAGTTTTCAGAAACTAAAGAAAACTTAGAGCTTTTATTATTATAGAAAGAGACCCAAGGCGTGCAACCAACCAACTATTTTAATACTGGAAATGTAAATAGAAACTATAAATATTAATAATTAAAGTGAAAATATAAAAATATTTATTTCATAAAATAATTAAAGTGAATAAAAACTCTTAAATTAAAATACTTACGGGATTCTTTCATCTCTTATAAATAAAATAAGTGTGGCGATTGCCCAAAAACTTATATCGGTTTAAATTGATAAAACCGTTAACAAACGTATAGCAGAACATAAAATAATGTAATGTATCTGATAATTTTGAGACACCAATTAAAACTGCACGTAAGATTTCATAAGACAAAATTTTTACTAGGGATTTAAACTACGTGTTCTATAGAATTTAAAAGCCCATAGTGTAGTAAGTAGAGCAAAATATTGAAGAGTACGCAGCATTAGTATTTATATCAAAAACGATTAATTTTATAACTTGGTTAAACATATTCAAAAAATCCAGTGTAATCTATGCGAATTATCGAATAGTTTATAACCGTTTTTAATTTAAATAATAATTCTCATTTATTTTTTTAATTTATTTAAATATCTGAACTTTCTCCAAGATTAATAACGTGAAATAGGGAATGACGTTTCAATAAATGGTCGATAAAATTAAGGAGACAGTATAAACCCAAATACTTTTCTGTTACAAATTACGTACATTAAAGATACACTACCGCAGAAATCGTAGCTGTTTTCACTTCACTTCACTTAAAGTCCTTTTTGGATGGGAGAACAATCACTGCTTAGTTTTGTTTTTTTTTAAGTGATTAACAGTATTTGGTGGGCTTGCTTTTCTGTAACTATTTTCACCTCATTCGTTGCTATCTCTTATCCCATTTTATTATTATTAGTATTATTATACAGGGTGTTTCATAAAAAGGTATGTCATAAATTAAATCACGCATTCCGGGGACAAAAATAAATTGATTGAATCCAACTTATATATATATATTATATATATATATATATATATATATATTTATATATGTATATATATATATATATATATATATATATATATATATATATGTATATGTATACATATATATATATATATATATATATATGTATATGTATACATATATATATATATATATATATATATATATATATATATAAATATATTATATATATATATATATATATATATATATATATATATATATATATTATATATATATATATTGTGGCTAAACACCCCGTACGGGGTTACGCCCGTAACCCTGTACTAGGGTAGATCATTCCTCATTTTCTTTATTTAATTTTTCTTGTTATTTTTCTCCACTGTTTCCTATCTCTGGTTTTTTCTCTCCTTGTCGTACGCCCGCCCTGTTGAGATCGTTTGTTACTTCTTGTAGCCATGTAGATCTTGGTCTTCCACGTCTTCGTTTACCAGCGGGTGTCCATTCCAATATTGAGAATATTGTCGTAGATGGTCCTGATCTCCATATATGTCCTAGCCATTTTGCCCTTTGCTGTTTTATTTTACAAACTATATCCTCTTTAATTTCGTTTAGTAGTTCATGATTCGTTCTTTGTCTATATTGGTTTTCATTAATTTTTATTGGTCCTAATATTGCTCTTAGTATTTTCCTTTCTAGTATTCTAAGGTCTTCCTCTTGTTTTTTTGTCATGCTAAGGGTTTCGGCAGCATACATCATAGTCGGTCGAATTATTGTTTTATATATTTTCATTTTCGATTTTTTGCTCAGTAATTTATTTTTTAGAAGCTTTTTATTTGCATAGTATGTCTTATTTGCTGTAATTATCCTTTCTTTAATTTCTGTTTCCCTTTCTCCATTGTTTGCTAATAATATTCCCAAATACTTAAACTTTTCTACTTCTTCAAATATATATTCTCCCAGTCTAACCTTTTTGTTTTCATATTTTTTGTCAAATCTCATTATTTTTGTTTTTTCTTGATTTATTACTAATCCCATTACTTTTCCTTCTGCTACCAATTCTTTTAACATACTTTCCATTTTTTTTCTGTTCTTTGTTATTATCACAATATCGTCGGCATATGCTATTATTTGTCCCTCTTTCGTTCCAAGTGTACCTTTGTTGATTTTTCTGACTATATATTCCAGGGCAAGATTAAACAGAGTTGCAGATAATGAATCTCCTTGACGTGCACCTTTATTTATAACAAATTCTTCTGTGTCTTCTTCTTGTGTTTTTACAGTTACTACGGTTTTGCTCATTGTCATTTTTATTAATCGTCTTAATTTGTTGTGTATTCTCATTTCTCTCATAGCTGTAAGTAATTTCGCTCTGTTTATTGAATCAAATGCTTGTTGGAAGTCTATAAAAAGCAGTTCAATTTCTATTTTATATCCATAAGCTTTCTCCATAATTTGCTTTACCGTATGTATGGCATCTGTTGTTGACTTTCCCCTAATAAATCCGCATTGATACTGTCCCATGACATTTGTTGTCACTTTGGCCAATCTTCGTTGTATTAAGGTTGACATGATTTTATACGTTGTGTTTAATAATGTCAGTCCTCTATAATTATTACACATTTGTTGGTCTCCTTTTTTATGGATTGTGATAATTTGTCCTTTGTGCCAGTCTTCTGGCATCTTTTCTTCGTCCCATATGACTTTTATTAATTGGTATATTTTTTTCTCTGAGTTCATGTCCACCATATTTTATTAGTTCCATGTTTATACCGTCTATACCTGGTGCTTTACCGTTGCGACTACTGTTTATAATTTCCTCAACTTTATCTCGTTTTTATTTCTAGCTCGGTTTCTATCATCGTGGTCTCTTCTTCCACATTTTCATTTAAGTCTTCGTCCTCTTGTACTGTTAATAATTCTTTAAAATAATCAGTCCAGATTTCTTTAAACTCTGTCATTTTCTGATACTTTTCCATTTCTATCCTTTATGCCTTTTATATTTCCTTTGAAGGTTTTGTTCTGCTCGCTAATTTTCTTATAAAATGCTTTTGTGTTTCTATTTGTGTTTTCTTTTTCTATTTCATTTATCTTATCATTTAACCAGGTTCGTTTAATTCTTCTTATTTGTTTCTTACATTCTGTCCTTAATTTGTTGTAATCTTCTTTATATTATTGTCTATTTGTTCTGATCCACCTTTGTCTTATTTCTATCTTCTTTTTTAACATGTTATGACAGTCTTGATTATGCCATTTTTCTTTTTTGTTCTTTCTCTCTATCCCTACATCTTCAGAAGCTGTTTCATATATACATTTTTTTTATATTGCTCCATTCTGTTTCAACATCCTCTGTATGTTCACAGTATTCCTTCAGTTTTTACAGTTGAATCCAACTTACCTTAGTACAAAAGTGTACACAAAAAAGTTACAGACCTTTTAAGTTATAAAATAAAAATTGTTTTTTTTTTGCATTATTTCCTAAACTACTTGATATTTTGTGATAAAAATGGATACGTTACTTTCTTGTTCTAAAAGCATTTTTCATACAAGAGAAACAACAAAATCTAAGCGCACAGGTGTGCTGCTCTAAATCCCCCCAAACTTTTGAGTACCTACGTTCAAATTAAATGAATTTTGTGGCATCATTAGTTTAACAAATTATTTTTAAAACTTTTTTTCCTCTTGTTACTTTTTCAAAATACTAGTTTTTTCCTAGTTGGCCATTTTAATATTACAATGGCCTACACATTTGAGGAAATAGCAGATATGCATTTAACTTTGGGTAAGTTGGATAACATTAAATTATGATTTCAATAAACTGTCGGGAATATCGTAGGTGAATGTCAAGGAAATAGTGCAGCAGCGGCAGGGCGTTATGCAGTAAAATACCCCAATCGAAATACACCCGATAGAAGATTATTTCTGACCACTGATCGTCGTTTACGGGAAACGGGTACATTCCAACCGCAAGTTGCTGGCAATAGTGGTCGTCCAATAATGGATGCAACGCAACTGATGAAGACATTTTAGAAATCATTAAAGAAGTCCCTGGAACAAGTACAAGGGTAATAGCTGCTCAACTAAATACTCACGTAAGCGTTTGAAGGATCAGCTGCTTAAACCCTATCACTTAACAATGGAGTTATTGGTTTGAACATTATCCTAAAAGGATTAGATTTTGCGATTGGTTGTTAATGGAAAACACTCGAAATGTTAATTTTATTAGAAACATTTTGTTTACCGACGAGGCTACCTTCAGTAAAAATGGAATAACAAACCATTATAACGAGCACATTTGGGCCGACGAAAATTCTCACGCCAATAAAACGACTCATTATCATAGGACTTTCTAAGGTAACATTTGGGCAGGAATTGTGGATAACAATCTAATAGTTCTAGTATGTTTCCCCAACAATTTATATATATATATATATATATATATATATATATATATATATATATATATATATATATATATATATAAAATAATAACGGATTGATTACGGCTGTCGCCGCTTCTCCGCCCCCAATTTCCATCTTTTTCTGTCATACGCAGTTGCCTCTTCTAAGTCTCTTGCCGCCATTGCTTCATCAATATCGTTGCGCCAACTTCTCCGTGGTCGTCCTCTCTTTCTTCTTTCAGGAGGGATCCACTCCAGTACTCTTTTAGGCCATCTGTACTCTGGCATTCTTTTAACATGTCCGAACCAGATTAATTGTTTTCTTTCTATGTCATCATTGATATTTCGCTCCATTTTCATTTCGTTTCTTATTTGTTCGTTCCTAACTCTTTCTAGTTTCGATCTACCGCAGCTTCGTCTCAGATAATCCATTTCTGTCGCCATTTGTTTTTATTAGCTTTGGTGACGTCCCATACTTCCGAACCGTAAAGTGTGATACTTTGGACATTGGTGTAAATGTGTTTTTTGGTTTCTCGTCGAATTGTTTTTTTGCCAGAGAAGAGAGTTTAAGGACACGGGTCACTGCTCTACCCTTGTTTATTCTTGCCCTTATTTCATCTGCGCTATTTCCCTTCTTATTGAAAATGACCCCCAAATATTTGCAGGATTGTACGCCTTTGATTTTGTCGTCTTCCAAGACTAGGTCACATATTTCATCTGTTCCCACTGATAGATATTCACATTTTGTCATATTCATGTTTAGACCTGCCACCTCATATTCTTCTTGCAGTTTTCTTACCATATAGCTAAGATAGTAGCTATCTTCGGCAATTACTACCTGGTCATCCGCAAAGAAAAGTGTATATAGCGTGTTTTCTTCCACCGTTATTCCCATGTTTCTACATTTTTTTACCCATTTTACTAAGGATCTGTCCAAATAGATTTTAAATAAGGTGGGTGACAGACAGCAGCCTTGTCTTAGTCCCTTTGTTGTTTGAAAAGGAGAGGTGATTTCTTGTCCCATTTTAATTCTTGCAAAGTTTTGTTCGTAGTATTTTTGAGTGGCGTTAATAAGAATTGGGTTTATTTTTAAGTTATCCATTTCTATCCATAGTTGGGAGATCGGTACACTATCATATGCTTTTTCCAGGTCTATTAAAGCTATATGGGTTTCTCTATTTCTCTGCACTCGTTTTTCCATTGCAATTTTTAATGTGAAAATATTATCCATAGTGGAGCGTCCGGCCCTAAATCCCGCTTTTTCTTCGGGTTGTTTATCTTTAATATCATTTTCTATCAGGTTTCTCAGTACTTTTGTGATTTACCCAACAATTTAATGGTGATAATTATTTGTAGTTCTTGGCAAACGATTTATAAGAGTATTTGGAAGAAGTGAATATTGCAATAAGGCAAAAATATGTGGTTTCTACAAGATGGCACAGTAATAAAGTCCGGGAATACCTTTGCAGGCAGTATCCTTGTCGATGGATTGGGAAGGGGTCGTGAAGCACCTATTTCTTGGCCACTCAGAAGTCCAGGTCTTAACCCCATGGGCTTTTGCTTTTTGGGGTTTATGAAAGAGAAAGTGTGTTCTGTAACAATAGAGGACGAACAACAATTAAGGGTTAGAATAATTAAATCTGCAAATCAATTTCGTCAGAAAAATATGATTTTTCAGCGCATTCGGTTTTCCTTTTTAAAACGATACCGAATGTGTATTGAAGAAAATGGGGGTCATTTTGAACATTTATTGTAATATCATATTTATAGAAGTTATAGAAATTTTTTGTACTTGTTAATTCATTTAAGCCATTTATTAAGTTGTACGTCATTTTTTACAGGTTAATGAAAAGGACCATAACACAATAAAAACTGTTTTTTGAAAAAAGTGATGAGTCAAGAAAATTTTAAAAATAATGTGTTAAACTAATGATGCCACAAAATTCATTTGATTTGAACGTACTCAAAAGTTTGGGGGATTTAGGACAGCACACCTTCCTTAAAATTTTTCTGTCCGCTTAGATTTTGTTGTTTCTTTTTTATGAAAAATGCTTTTAGAACAAGAAAGTAACGTGTCCATTTTTATTACAAAATGTCAAGTAGTTTAGGAGATAATACAAAAAAACAATTTTTATTTTGTAACTTCAAAGGGCTGTAACTTTTTTTGTGTACACTTTTGTACTAAGGTAAATTGGATTCAATCAATTTATTTTTGAATCTGGAATGCGTGATTTAATTTATGATACCTTTTTGAAACACCCTGTATAATAAATGAGGACAGAGGCGAGCTCCTATTATGCCCAAAAAACAAAGAAAAATATCCTTATAAAACTAATACCAATTAAGTACATGATACAAAAATTGTGAAACAATAAATAAATACCTAATGCGGTCCTAAAATCAATCATAATCCTATAAATAAAATAAAGCGGTATCAAGTTTATTTTTAAAGATGCTAACACTAGTTGCTGAATTTTCATAATTAGGTCTCACACGGCCGTATGCCAGTCTGGTGGGTTTACGCTGAACATTTTCAAGTAGGACTTTTATCGCGATTGAAATCTGGATTCCACACTGGCCCGGCAAACTCGCAAAATAGGTCTAACCTATATTAAATAAGTTCAAATTGATGGGCAACACTCAGAAGAAATGAGGATCTGTAGAGGAGTTAGACAGGGATGTGTGTTATCACCACTTTTGTTTAACTTATATTCTGAAGAAATCTTCCAAAACACGCTCAATAATATCGAAGCGGGAGTCACCGTTAACGGAAAATTAATTAATAATTTAAGATATGTAGACGACACTGTGATCATAGCAACGAGTATAGAGGATCTACAACATCTTATCGAAAGCTTGAGTATAAATAGTGCTGAGATGGGAATTACTATAAACGCTAAAAAAACGAAGTACAGCTGATTACAAAAAGGCCACAAAATATACATCACCTATTGACAATAAATGGTAACGTGATAGAACAAGTAGAAAAATATCAGTATTTGGGAACTTTGATCAATGAAACCAATGATCATACTGTAGAAATAAACAGACGAATAGAGATTGCCAGATCAGCATTTATACGAATGAAGCCACTCCTAACGTGCAAAAATCTAAATTTGGAGATCAGACTACGTACCATTCGCTGTTATATATTTTCAATATTATTATATGGAGCTGAGACTTGGACATTAAAAAAATGTAATTTAAAAAGAATCGAGGCCTTCGAACTCTGGTTATACCGCAGATTATTGAAAATATCATGGACTGATAGAATTACAAATAAAGAAGTACTGGAGAGGGTTGGTAAAGAAACAGAACTAATCACCACTACACAAACCAGAAAACTGGAATACCTAGGCCACGTGATGAGGGGACCAAAATATGAAATTTTGAGACTGATAATACAGGGAAAGATTCAAGGAAGAAGAATGCAGATCGATTGACTTGTTTAGAGCAGCAAGTTCTAAAATAAAAATAGCCATTATGATTGCCAACCTCCGTAGGGAGACGGCACTTTAAGAAGATATTAAATAAAGTTTACTAACAGAGGTTAGAGATATACGTGTAAAACATTTACACGTGTAAAAACACTTTCGAATTTGCACGTTACACACCGACACTATGTGATCAGACCAATTTAAGTCACTAGTAATTATCACTCCGAGATCGTTGTGGGGGGTTATCGAGATTAAGGGATGTCCATTTATAAAGTACGGTAGTGATGGGTTATTTTTGTCGATATGTAAAACAACGCATTTTTTAATGTTAAGCAGAAGTAACCATTCTGAGTACCATTTGAAGATTGCATCAATATCGTGTTGAAAAACATGTTGGTTAATCGTTGTATTCACATATAATTTAAAAATCTTGAATCTAAATGTTTACGTTTCTGCGGATACCATAGTGATCTAATTTAGCTAGTAATCGACGTTTTGGAATACGGTCGAAAGTTTTGGATAAGTCTAAGCAGACTACATCGACAGGATGCGACTCTTGACTGGGTTATCTAGTGAATGCTCTTCTCCAACACGAACCTAAAGTATCTGTCGGATAGAAAATCTTGAATCCAAATGTTTAACTTTCCGCGGATACTATAGTGATCCAATTTAGGTAGTAATCGACGTTTTGGAATACGGTCGAAAGCTTTAGAGAAGTCTAAGTAGACTACATCGACAGGATGTCAATTGTTTAAAGATAATGACCAATTATTTACACAATAAAGTAAATTTGTGATCGTTGAACGACCTTTGATAAAGTCATGCTGTTGAAAGGGTTGGTGACGGATGAAATTTTTTTGAAAAAGAAACTCAGACATTGCTTCCGAAATAATCGATTCCATGACCTTGCCGATAATAGGAACTAGGCTGATTGGACGATAATTATTGCAATCAAGTTTATTTCCTTTCTTGAATATAGAAGTAACCGAAGACAATTTCCAGGACGAGGAAATAGAAAATTGATTAATAGAAGCATTCCTTATAAAGATACAGAAATGACTTTAGATTCTGCACATTGTTTGAGGAAAATGGAGATTAGTCTGTCTAATCCAGGTGATGAATTATTGCGTAGTTTCTATAAATGATGTTTAATTGCATCCGGAGTAAAAGATATATTATCAAGAGTTTTAGACAAACGTGTAGTACTATACTTAACACAAAAACACAATATATAACGGGTAAAATATATAATATACGTGGTTACACAAAGTTATGGTTCACAATCGCGGAGACAACTTTTCTTATTGCTAACCACTTGATGAGATAGGCACGCTCTGAGAATCGCAACTCACAAAATCACAAATTTTTGTATTAAAAGCACCATCCGTCTTCCTCGGGGGTTACTAGCAAAGAGGGTGGCTTTTTCTTTTTTCGACAATCGGTCGCCGAAATCGGGTACTAAGTAATTGTTCATAGGGTCCGAGTACCGTTAGAGATTATCCAGTACCGTTAGAATTTATTTGTAAGGTATTGGAATGAATGGGCGTCTTGGCCTACAGGGTTTAAGTAAAGTTAATGACCAAGGGGAAATATACTATTTTGAAAATTACAGGGTTGTAAACAAAATCAGTTTACAACCATACTGCCCCCCAGAGAAATGTCTAGTATCTTGTAGCCTTATTTTTACTATAAGGCGGAAGAAGGATCAAGAACATGCGTTGAGGTCTCATCTGGAGGTAAGGGGATCAGTTTAGTGATAGGGCGAATAAACGTTCCACTTTTCGTGCGAACTTGAACTGCTCGAACGTTGTGGTCTTTTCCTTCATAAACTTCGGTCACCCGAGCTAATGGCCACTGTAAGGGAGGGTAGTCAAGGTTTTTAACCAATACTAAATCGCCGACTTTAATATTAGGAGTTACGTGAATCCATTTGGGTCGGTTTTGGAGCCGATTTAGGTAATCCGAGGTCCAACGCTTCCAAAAGAGTTGCTGAACTCGAGTGCACTGCTGCCAGCTCTTCAGTCGATTATCCGGAGTGCATGAAATATCTACCTCTGGATAAGATAATAGGGGAGCACCTATTAAGAAGTGTCCTGGAGTAAGAGGCTGTAGGTCTAATGGATCAGTAGACAATGGGAATAGAGGGCGAGAGTTAAGAACGGCCTCTACTTGAGTAAGAATAGTGCAGAATTGTTCATAAGTATATACAGAGTTACCGGTGATTTTAATCAAAAGTGACTTAGCACTTTGAATTGAGGTTTCCCATAATCTACCCCAGTGTGGGGATCTGGGAGGAATAAATTTCCAAGTGACATTTTGAGAAGCAAGGAACTCGTGCAACACATGAGGCTGTGTTGAGAAATGTTTTCTAAGAAGAGTGAGATGGTTATTGGCACCGACAAAATAAGTTCCATTGTCACTGTAAATAATGGATGGGATACCACGTCTAGCTATGAATCTTTTAAGACAAGCCAGGAAGGCGTCTGTCGTGAGGTCAGACACTGCTTCTAAATGGACTGCTTTGGTAGCTAAGCATACTAACAATGCTATGTAACCTTTAGATGTAGGGGCTCTTCTCAAGGAAGAGAACTTTATGCAAAAGGGGCCTCCAAAATCTATTCCTGTATTTTCAAAAGGTCTTTTCAATGTGACTCGTTCACGAGGGAGATCTCCCATAATTTGGGTTGAGGCGATGGCATTAAACCTAAAGCAAGTGTTGCATGAGTGTATTATACGTTTTACACACCTAAGTCCGTCAAGGGGCCAATATCTTAAGCGGACATTGTTTAAGGTGGTTTGAGATCCTGCATGTCCCAGACGCTGATGCTCTGAGGTGAGCAACAGTGCCGTGAAGTGATTACGCGCAGGGAGCAATAGGGGGTGTCGTTGATCAAAGGGTACATCCGAATACTTGAGTCGACCACCTACCCTAAGTAATGTGGACCTGTCAATGAAGGGATTCAGTGAAGAAATTTGCTTGTTAAGTAACAATCGATCTTGCGTCAGAGATAGTATTTCGGACTTAAAGAAAATGGCTTGAACTTGACTTAGTATTAGGAATTTCATATTAGGAATAGTCTGGAATCTTGCAATTCCTTAGGAGACAAAGGACCAGATAAGCGGTCTTTATGTCGCGCATTGTACACAAACCGACGTATGTACGCCATGGATTTTATTGGAGTTGGAGTTTAGTGAATGATGAGAATCGGTTTATATATTTGATCCAACAATTTTCCTGAGTTTTGGTACATACATTAACTCTTTTCTTTTCTTCAGGGAGATTGACCATAGGCTCAAACGAGCTATGTTTAAACCAATCGCTAGATAGATCAAGTAGAAATGATGGTCCAGATGCCCAAAAGGATCTGGCCTGATCTGAAATCTTGCCGCGAGATAAGAGGTCTGCGGGATTGAGTTCAGACTTTATGTGCTTCCACTTTGGGGAAGGGTTAGTGTTTTGGATTATTTCCACCCTGTTTGCCACAAAGGTGGACCATTTTTTGGGAGGTGAGTGCGCCCAAGAGAGAGCTACCATGGAGTCTGACCGCAAGATACTGTCAGAAATGATAAGAGAACGAGATATTATGGGATAAAGCTTTGTGTAAAGACTGGTTAAGAGAACCATTGCACACAACTCTAGTTTAGATATAGTGAGAGGCTTCCCCATTGGAGCTACACGCGATTTTGCAGCAATAAGTGTAGATGACACAGATGAATCTGAGTATTCTGCTCTTAAATACATGCAACATCCATATGCCTGAGTACTGGCATCACAAAACCCATGTAATTCGACTTGTACTACGTCTTTTACATCTATTATGCATCGAGGAATCGAGAAGGAGGACAGGTTTGTTAAACTTGACAAGAACTTAAACCAACTGTCTAAAAGATCGGGATCAGTTATAGTGTGGTCCCAAGAGAGATTTTTGGCCCATATTTGTTGCATTAGAATTTTTCCGTGAACAATTACAGGATTGACAAAACCTAGAGGATCATAGCATTGCGCTATGACAGAGAGAATTTTTCGTTTGGTAGGTGAACTAACAGTAAGCGACTCTGGAATGGCAACTTGGAATACATCAGTTGCGGGATCCCACTTAATGCCTAGCACCTTGCATGGCCCTTTTTCAGGAAGAATGTCCTTTGAAGCGCTGCTAAACTCTGCAGAGGACGCAGCAAGAGATAAATTGGATCTGATCTTGTGTATACTGAAGCCAGCGGATGAAAGAGTAGAGCTTAACGAACGATGCAGTGAAATGATTTCTTCTTCAGTACTACAGCCTGATAAGATATCATCCACATAAGTCTGATATAATAGGGTGTCTTTCACTGCCGTTGAACAAGAGGTATTTTGAGCAATGTCCTTCAGAACTCGACAGGCCAGATATGGAGCACTCTTTTGACCAAATGAAACTGTAGTAAGTTCAATGCAAGAGAATTGGTCTTGTGGAGTTTCTCGCCACAAAACGTTCTGTAGAAAGTGAAAGGAGGGGTTTAGTTTCACCTGCCGATACATTTTCGTTATGTCAGCAGTAAATGCAAATTTATGAGTTCGGAATCTCGTAAGAATTTCAAACAGTTCGGGCTGAACCTTGGGACCACGGAGAGTGATATCGTTTAGTGAGAGAGCTGAAGTGGTTTTAGCCGAAAAGTCGAAAACGACTCTCATTTTCGTTGTAGAGCTTTGGTCTCGTACAACTGCTAAATGTGGGACAAAGTATTTATTTTCAAATTTGGAGTTACAAAGGGCCAGAGGGACTTCACTCATCAGAATTATCCATCAGAATTTTTCTATATTCTTCCTTTAGGAAAGGATGCTTGACAAATCTCTTCTCAAGGGAAAGGAATCTGTTTTTAGCACACATAAATGAATCGCCCAATTCTTTGTAAGCTAAAGGGTGAATGAGAGGGAGGTCCCTGGTAGCGGCCGTCTTTCAGAATTTTAGTGGTCGAAACAAAGATTGCTTCGGCAAGCTCATCCTGTTCCGAACTTTTAGAAACATCAAGCTCTTGTTCCTGTTGGAAAAAGCGATCTAGCGTTTCATTAAGTGATTCCTCAGTTTCTTGAAAACCAAGGGTCGAGTGAAATGTATACGATTTTGGGTGAGGTCGAAATTGGGGTTGAAGATAACTGAGTGGTACAGAGCCAGACACAACCCATCCTAGCTGTGTCTGTATAAGAGAGGGCAATCCTTTCCCCAACTTTTCAAGTCCTGGTAGCAACAGCTCATAGTAAGCATCAGCTCCTATGAGCAAATCAATGCAAGCTGGTTTACCGAAATCTTCGTCGGCCAACCTATTTAATATATGAGAGGGAATTTTGAATTTTCTTATGTCAATGGCTATCTGAGGTAAGCAATTTGTAATGGAAGGTATTACTGCATAAGAAAGAGTAAACCGCTTAGCCGAAGAATTGCGAGGAAAGATATCTATAGTAACTATTTCCTTAATGACATTACTTTCATTAAGGATTCCCGAGATATGCAGACTAGAAGGATGCCGTTTACATCCTATTGATTTAGCTAGTGACTCAGTGATAAATGAACTTTGACTTCCAGAATCCAGAATGGCTCTGGCTAGAATAGGTCGTCCATTTACTGGATAAATGTGAACTTTTGCTGTAGCCAACAAGACGTGAGTATCATGTGTGGTGATGGTCGATAGTACAGTTGAGCGTGAAGTGAAGTCATTTTGATTTACGACGCTGGACTGGTCAATTTCTGGCTGAGTTGACAGAAGAGTATGGGATATAGGACGAGTGGAAGACTCTCCGTGGTTAAGTGAATGATTAGATGGCTCAATTGCAGTATGAGTGTTAGCTGGTGAGCTGCGAATGTTGTGTAAGAGAGAATGGTGCCTCGAGTGGCATAGGGAACAGGAAGACTTTGACGTACAGTTTTGTAAAAAGTGCTTACTACCTAAACAGTTAAAACAGAGCTTATTGGCCTTCGAATATTCAATCCTATCAGATACAGCCAATGAACAAAACTTAGTGCATGAGTAGACGCGGTGATTTTGCTGCAAGCAGTAACTACATCCTTTGGGCTGTGAGGTATATGGCTTTGATTTTGTATCCATTTGACTAGAGGGGTTTGATTGTGAGTGAAAAGCTACCTTGAACTTACTTGGGTGAGAATGGTCATTACCTTGGAATCTAGTCACTTTAGACGTGGATTGTTGGGCCGCAGTGGAATTCTCAGAGGTGATATTTTCCAGAACAACACAACGCTTACTCAAAAAATCGAAAAAGTCATCAATAGAAGGAAGTTGATTCGCTGAAACTTGCTCTTCAAATGAGCGACGGGTGCTGTAATCAAGTTTTTGTTCCAATAAATGAACAAGTAAGGATTCAAACAATTCTGCTTTACCTAACTTTACCGTGTCTAAGGCATCGAAAATTGCCTTAGAATTTGCAACAAATTGTCTCAGCGATTGCGAAGTACATTTTTGTAATGTAGGAGTGGCTAGTAACTGCTGATAATAAGAGCGAATTATCTGCCGTTGATTACTATACCGGCTGTGTAATAAATCTAAAGCTATGACAAAATTATCATCAGTTACCGGCAACCTATCAATTAGCTTTAACGCTTCTCCCTTGAGATATGATTTCAAATAAAAGAATTTCTCAACATTTGATGATAACTGTGAATTATTGACAATTAGGGCTCTGAATAAGTCGATAAACGAAGGATATTCGATGCAATTTCCACTAAATGTGGGTAAGTGAATATTTGGTAGCTTAATATTTATATGAGAGTGGCTACTACGAGGAAAATGACCAAGATCTAGTCGAGAAGACACTTGATTTAAGGCTTCGACTTGAGCTTGTAGGGTACATTTTAAATCCAGACATTTATTTTCGTATTCCTCTCTGTCCTCGGAGTCACTGGGTGAGTCCAGTAACTCAATTTTATTTTGAATGGAGTCATATTTAGCTAAGTTCTCATTGAGAATGTCTATACGAGACATCAACTGATGTTTATCAGCACAAGAGGTATTAGCGCTGTACCACTTTTCTATGCGGGTGAATTGCGCCTTGTAAGTACTACGCTTTTTCTTAAGAGTGTCCATGTTTGTATTTACAAACAACGAGTTGACTGCGAATTTGCTAAGGACTACTTATATTAAGAATACTAAAAAAGAGAATTATTTTTTGCTGGAGTAACCCTTCAAGTAAAATGCAAAGATAAGACACAGAGTGGGAGACAGAGAGAGATGCAGAGAGATATATTTTTTTTAACAATAATTCTAGAGAAATACAAAAGGGTAAACGCTGAACCCGACACAGAACGAGAAATAAAAAGAAATATTCTTGCTAAATCCAAATGAGAGTAACAGTACACAACATAAAATAAATTATTCAATATAAATAAATTTTACATTAAAATATACTATGAAGCAATATGTAAATTAAGCTTTCTATTATGTATAAAAAATCAAGAATTAAATTATATTTAAATTGCAACTTTGTGACTCACACTGTAACAGAATCACCAAATATTATTGTTTTACGATGAAATAAATAAAGACATGCAAAATAAAACAACTAATTTGTATCTTTTATTATTCTCGTAGCATCACCTGAAACATACAAAAACATACAAAAAAACATTCCAGACCGACATAGCTTTCTCAAATTCATATAATCTAAATTTTATGTTCTAAATTACTTAATTATATTCACTTCTGAGAAAACAATCTGTTTATGCGGTTAATGCTATCACTGCACTTTGTTTATTAAAGAAAGAGTTTACCTCGATACACTAGGCTTTCGCGGAGGCCTATGTCTACCTGCGCCTGCTTCTTGCGGCTGCTGCTGTGCACCTTTCAGCTCGATTGGGCTTCAATTGTAAAGCTGATCATAGAGAATCCTTCATCTGGTTCGAAGATAGACCATGGAGAAAATGCCGGCGTTGGGGTGGAATTATTGGCGATTCCACGTGCTTTTAATATGCTACGAACTTATACCGCCGGTATTCTCTGGGGTGTTTGAGTGGACTGTATTATTTTGAGTGTCTATTGTACGTAAAGAATACGAGTAACTTGTAGCTAATATTTATTTCTCTACGTACTATACTTAACACAAATACACAATATATAACGGGTACAATATATAATATACGTGGTTATACAAAGTTATGGTTCACAATCGCGGAGACAATTTTTCTTATTGCTAACCACTTGATGAGATAGGCACGCTCTGAGAATCGCAACTCACAAAATCACAAATTTTTGTATTAAAAGCACCATCCGTCTTCCTCGGAAGTTACTAGCAGAGAGGGTGGCTTTTTCTTTCTTCGACAATCGGTCGCCGAAATCGGGTACTTAGTAATTGTTCATAGGGTCCAAGTACCGTTAGAGATTATCCAGTACCGTTAGAATTTATTTGTACGGTATTGGAATGAATGGGCGTCTTGGCCTACAGGGTGGAGTAAAGTTAATGAACAAGAGAAAATATACTATTTTTAAAATTACAGGGTTGTAAACAAAATCAGTTTTCAACCAGTATCGCTAGGTTCATCTGTAAAAAACTGAGAAAATAATAACGATAAACATTTCGAAGATTCGTTATTCGAAGAATATAAAGACCCATCCGCTTTTTGAAGTAATCGTATGGGTTTTAGAAGATAAAAATGTGCGAATTTACCGATAAACATTTTTACTATTACCACTTGCAATGATAGATTCTTAAAATTCTGTTCTTAACTTTAGCAACGACTGTTTGACTCGGTTAGAAAAATTACGGTGGACAAGAAAATCATCAAGGAAACCAATAAGTTTATGTTCACCAAAGCTTTCGCGTATGCCAAATTAAATGGGTAGCTGAGATGTTAATCCAAGGTGTTAGTCGATTTCTGTATAGCTGTCGTTCGTAGCTATACGTAGCTATACTATAGCTACGAACGGCTATATAATGTCTATAATCAGAAATTCTTGTAATAGCAGTATGAAAAAAAGAGTTCCGCATTGACGATGGATCAGAGTGATTAAGAAAAACAGTTTAAGATTAAGATTTCCAGTTTAACTGGAATAAAACTGAATTTACATTAAAGAAATCAGTATTGGCATACCTACGTCACGAAATTATTTTTACAAAGCGGTGTTGAACTAAATTGAATGTGAGTAGTAATAAGCGAGTAGTCAGAAAGACCCACAGGAAAGGACACTTTAGGGGAAGAAATTAATTGACCGTCATTTGTAAAAAATAAGTCTAAATGAAGGACTCTTTTTTAGGATTCGGATCTCTATTTTTTTTTCAAATCCTTTTCTACCTGCACTCTCCATCTTACTTTAAGCTTTCCACTCGCTCTTTTTCCTGATGGTCTTCATTTGGTTATCTTTTCTACTTGGTTTGCCTTTTATTTCCTCATTACATACATAGACCATCAAATTAAAAATTTAATAATTTTTAATTTGATGAATTAATTAAATTAATTATTAATTACATTTATATTAATTACATTAATAAAAATTAAAAAAAAATTTAAAATAGAATCAAATTAATGTTTGTGGTCTCACTACATTTATCAGTCGTTGCCAAAAAAAAAAAAAAAATTATGATAATCACGAAATCAAAGAACATCAGAGCTAATCTTGTAATAGACAATACAACGATTGAATGTGTGCCCTGTTATAAATATCTAGGTGCTTGGATCACAGACGATACTGATCAAACAAAAGAGATTAGATGTAGAATAGAAATCGCTAGATTAGTCTTTAATAGAATGCGCAAACTCTTTTGCAATCGTGATATCAATATAAAGTTACGAATACGAATGCTGCGGTGTTATGTCTTTTCTACCCTGTTATATGGAGTTGAGGCTTGGACACTAAAACAGTTGACCATAAAAAACATCGAAGCTTTCGAGATGTGGTGCTATAGGCGCATTCTCAGAATATCATGGATGGACCGCGTCACTAACACGCAAGTACTCCAAACTTTAGACAAAAGATGCGAAATTCTAAATGAGATAAAAACTAGAAAGATGGAATACTTGGGGCACATTGTGAGAGGTGAAAAGTACGAACTTTTAAGAAACATCATGCAGGGAAAAATTGAGGGCAAAAGAAGTGTGGGAAGAAGAAAAATATCGTGGCTTCGTAATCTACGTTAATGGTTCGGGTGTAGTTCGATTGAACTTTTCAGGCGCGCTGCTAACAAAGTCGCAGTGGCCATGATGATTAGCCCATAGTTTATTTCATCATTTATCCAAATCTTTGCTTTATTTTAGTTTATTACCTTAAAGAAACGGTTTCCACCATTGGTGGTACGCAAGTAGTATACACTGTTCCAACTACGCCCATATCAAGACAGAATATAAGGGAGACAAATCGGACCCGGAAAATTACAGAGAAATTAATTTATTAAATACAGAACACAATTTTCAAAATACCAAAATCAAACACAACAGGCATATAACCACCATAAACGAATCAGAAATTAAACGAATACTTTAGTTAGACAAAGAAAAAAAGAACACTGGCAGAGCTTCTCAAAAAAGATGTGGAACACGACTTCTACAGAATACAAAAACAAATATGGAGAATGATCGGAGGACAAAGAAAAGAGATAAACGAACCAATAAAAACGAAACACACTTAGAAGGAAACATGGGTAAACTACTTTCGATCTTTATTTGCTAAATGTGACGATAATGAACCACCAACACCAGAGGTGGCGACAAAGGAAGAAATATATATTGAGGAGGAAACGGTACAGAAAGCATGAAAGAAATTTAAAAAATAAAAAATCATCAGGGGAGGACACAATATCGAACGAAGTCCTAAAGTACGGAGGACCAGATCTGATCAAATAACTATTAAAACTAATAAAAAAAAAATAGAATAAAACAGAATCCCTCAAGAATCTTCAACAGAAGAACAACAAGGTTTTAGGTCGAACAGATCATGCACTGACGCTATATTTATAATGATGCAAGTGCAAGAGAAATCATTAGGATAGATAGAAAGGACCTTATCCAATTATTGTACGCAAGAGAATACCTATAGAGATAATCAAAACGATCGAAAATATCTACCAAACAGCACACACAAAACAACACAATAAAAGTAAAAGCAGAACAAGAACTAACTGACCTTATTGAAGCTGGCAATGGGATAAGATAACGAGATTTCCTGAGTCCTCTATTGTTCAACCTGATTATGGATGAAATAAAAAAAATAAGAACTAAGAACTATGCACCTACATCTACACACTCGGACGAGGAAGTGAAAACCTTTTATGAAGACCTAGAAAATGCAATAAAACTAGCGCCTACTACACTCAACCTAGTAATGGGTGACTTTAATGCTAAGTTGGGATGTAAACTGGACGGGACCGAAGTTGCAATAGGTCCCTACGGATTCGGACAAAGAAATGAAAAAGGCAAAATGTTTTTGGGTTTCTTGGTACGAAATGACCTCTTTGCAATGAATACCTTTTTCAAAAAAAGTCCCCAAAGAAAATGGACCTGGGTAAGTCCAGATGGAGTCACCAAAAATGAAATTGATTTTGTCTTAACCAACAACAAAGACATGATCCATGATGTAACAGTTCTTAATAGCTGTTCAGTGGAAAGTGATCATAGAATGGTAAGAGCGAAGATCGTGCTAAATCTCGAAAAACAAAGATACAAAATGATAACAAAAACACAACCAATAGGATGGAATCCAATCGAAAACACCATGAACAGGACCTCGAATAGGAAATTCTGAGATGTCTAGAGACAACAAATATAGATGTTATGGATGTCGAAACCTTAAATGATAACTTAATAAAAGGTATTAACAACGCAGAGAAAAAGTGCAATACAAATTCTAGGAGAGATAAGGAGGAAAAAATCAGTCAAGAAACAAAAAGAATTACCGTTGGTGTTAAAGTCCACATCTTTTATACCCTACATTAATAAATAAAAAGTTTTTAAATCCCAACACCTGGATTGCTGTTATTATTTTAATATCATTGAGAAAAAAAAATTGAATCTTTTGGCTGCAGTAATACTATGTACAACTAATATAGTTTCATGTTGCATCGACATTTTGTTTCAGTAAGTATAACCATTTTTGCTTTTTAACCCTAGTCAAAATTTTAAAAAACCACGTTTGCTTTAACTAAATGGTTTATACTTATTTTAGGCAATTTTAAACCTGATGATGGACTGTTTAGTTCGAAAACGTTTGTTTTTTTGATGTAGCCCTTTTAAGGGTTTTTAAATAAATATACCCATTTACGAATACTAACCTCTTTTTTGTGATACGTGGTATACAGCCAGCTACAGGAATAGTTTTCCTCGTGGATTTTGTTAATTGACGGTATGGTCAACTTGGCTCTTCAATACATGCGCTTAGCCAGTAAAAGATGTACTCTCAAGTTGGATATATGGTTCATCTCACAATGTATCAACTACAAAGTTTTTCCTACCTTTTGTAGAATTAAAACTCCAGGAAATGTTCCAGCCACCTTAAGGAACACTTTTCAACTTAAAATTTTAAAGAAGGAGATTTGCAACCATTATATTTGTCAAACTGTAAGCTTAAGGTAACATATGATTTTTTACTTGAATCCATAGGTTTTGATAACTAAAGTAACCTTCTGAATGCTGTTCAGGACAAAATGGACGATGTAACTTCTATTAAATTCAGTAAACTTAAATCTAAACTCAATAAACTCATTAGTAATGCATCTAATTCACAAAACAATAACAGTAACAATAACAAAACTAAATTCTCTAATTTCCAATTTCACCCAAGGCTCAAAAATTTATCTTCTGTAACCTTTGATAAAAATGAACTCGACTTATTGAATCTAGATCTCAAATACTTCATTCTGAGGAAGGTTTCTGGAAAGGACCTTCATTGTCTCTCCATTGAGCTAGATGTTATCATCCAGAATCTCTCAATCCCTCTAAATCAAAAAACGTCAATTAGAAACTCTTGTTATAAAACTTTCTATAAATTCAAAAACAAAAATTTTCCATCACCTTCTACTTCTTTCAATAACTCTACTCCCAATATTCCATCGAACACATCAAATAACTCATTATCCATCGACCTACCTTCTACTTCTCAAAATTATTCATTCAATGTTTCTTTTCCAGAATTTTCAAACAAAAAACAGAAAGACCAACTCAAAATCCTCAAGTCTATTCAAAATAAAATTAAATCCCATAATCTCATCATTATTAAAGCAGACAAAGGTAATTGCCTAGTCATTTTAGATCAAAATTCATATAACGACAAGGTCACTACATTTATTTCAGATAACAATTTCACTTTACTCCCCGAAGATCCAACAAAAAAGTTCATTAACAACATCCAAGCCACCAATAAACTTTTCACAGAATTTCTTTCGGAACATGACGCTCCATATTATAAAATACCTAGTAACCCATTAACACCCAGATTGTATGGTTTACCTGAGATGCACAAAGAGGGCATTAGTTTGTTTTTTTGATGTAGCCCTTTTAAGGGTTTTTAAATAAATATACCCATTTACTAACCTCTTTTTTGTGATACGTGGTATACAGGAATTGTTTTCTTTGTAAATTTTCTAACAAAAACATATCAGCAGAAGACAAAGATATTGAGCCAGTTGACTCCTATAAATACTTGGGCCATGAGATCATAAGTCGAGTCAACCAAACAATCCAGCTGAAAAGAAGAATGACTCCTATAAATACTTGGGCCATGAGATCATAAGTCGAGACAACCAAACAATCCAGCTGAAAAGAAGAATAAACTTCGCTTGGGCTGCATTTGGAAGGATGAAGGATATTTTTAGATCTATGATTCCAATGTGTCTGAAAAGAAAAATATTTAATCAATGTATTTTGCCAGTGAAGACCTACGGCGCAGAAACCCTAACGCTCACAAGAACAACAGTGAGTAAACTACAAAAGGCAAAAAGAGCAATGGAGAGAATTATGTTGGGGATTTCTCTACGTGATAGAATACCCAATGCTACTATACGCATAGATCAGGAGTAGCAGACGTTATTGAAAGGATAACTACACTAAAGTGGAACTGGGCAGGTCATGTAGCAAGATCAGTTGATGACCGGTGGACAAAAAGAATTTTGGAATGGAGAACCCGACTACAAGCTTACAGAAATAGAGGTCGACCCCCAACGAGATGGACGGATGTCATAAAAAGAGTGACTACAAATTGGATTCAGATGGCGCAAAATCGGACTAAGTGGAAAAGCATGCAAGAGGCTTATGTTCAGCAGTGGACGTTAGAAGCTAGTTGATGAAGAATGTGCTGGAGTATAAAGAGGAAAAAAGACTTAATTAATATGGGCACGTCTGAAGAACAGATAGGAATAAGTGGAAATAATATAATATTGAAAGTAGAAAGTGAAATATTATTGAAAGTGAAAAAACAGATTGGAGTCCCATGGGAAGGGAGATAGATGCAGAAGGGAGATAGAGAATAGTAGGACAGAGATAGGTGGTAACAAGAGTTGAGAATAGGAAGACAGTGACAGCTGTAGTGTCCTAGATATAACCCGTCGGACAATAAATTCTGTCTCTATTCTGTTCTTCTATAAAAAATTATTTTTTATTCATCAAAATCATCTCCTTTAGTGGCGATAAAATAATTTCAACATTTTTCTGATTGAACTTTGATGGTATACAAGGCAAATATCGAACACAGTAATTAATTAAATCTTGCCCAAGTACTTTCGATCAATAGATCATCCTCAGGGGCATTTCGTCAGTTGTGGCCTATCCGACATGAGCAGAATGTCATACATGTAAATTTGGACATAACAATACAATACACAAAGATAAACAAACACTTCAAATTTTTTTTTTAATGGAGAAGCTACATGTTATATAGAAGCCTTCTATATAATATGTAGCTTCTCCATTTAAAAATTTTAAAGTGTTTGTTTGTCTTTGTATATTGTATTGTTATGTCCAAATTTACATGTATAACATTCTGCTCATGTAGGATAGGCCACAACTGACGAAATGCCCTGAGGATGATCTATTGATCGAAAGTACTTGGGCAAGATTTAATTAATTACTGTGTTCGATATTTGCCTTGTATACCATCAAAGTTAAATTATTCGAACATTTAACCTTATATTGATTTTTCTGATTGTTTGATGCTGCCTTTGTAAAACTATTTATCTTTTTTTTTTTTTTAAATAGGCTTCCGTTTCGGCGATTACTTCCTCATCGAGGACTTATCTTTTGTCATGGAGCATTTTTTTCTTCTTTTTCTTTTTCTTCTTAGTAAGCAATTCTGCTTGTTGATTGGCGGATTAATAACTCTATGGAAGGTTGTCACTCCATCTTTTGCTCTTCTTCTTCATGTACCATGTCCTTTCAGAACGTTGGTTACCATCATAGCTATTTTAATTTTATTCACTGCCACCCTAAATAGCATGCTTGTATCTACACCATACCAATCTCGCAAGTTCTTTAACCATGAGGTTCTTCTTCGTCCTGGACTGCGTTTGCCTGCTATTTTTCCTTGCATGATATTTTGTAGCAATCTATATTTGGGACCTCTCATTACATGTCCGAAATATTCCAGCTTTCTCTGTTTGATGCTTTTTATGATCTCAGTAGTCTTGCTGAGACGTTCAAGTATTGTGGAGTTACGAATCTTCTCCACCCAGGAAACTTTTAAAATTCTTCTATAGCACCACATTTCGAAAGCCTCAAGGCGATTTAGATCGATTTTATTCACAGTCCAGGACTCGACAGCATAAAGTAAGACCGAGAACACGTAGCAGCGAAGTAGGCGGATCCTTAATGCTAATTTTAGGTCTCTGTTACATAACACCTTGGACATCCTTCTAAAAGCAGCTCTATCCTGCTCTATTCTGGATCTAATTTCGCCGTGATTTTCTGCATTACAATTTAATTGCTGTCCAAGGTAGACGATTTTATCAACTTGCTCAAGTTTGGTATTATTTACATATATAGACGGTTTTATATTCTGTTGTTTACTTATTACAAGTATTTTGGTTTTCCTTATGTTAAGATCCAGACCTACCTCCCTACAACTCTCAACGACACTATCAAGTAGTGTTTGCAGATCTTCTTGACTAGAAGCTAGGAGTACTGTATCGACCGCATATCGCAAATTATTGATGACTTCGCCGTTCACAAGTATTCCTTCTTGTTTTTCAGAAAGTGCTTTTCTGAAAATTCTTTCGGAGTAAACGTTAAAAAGCAGGGGTGATAAGAGGCATCCCTGCCGTACTCCTCTTTTAATATTGAGAGCTTGTGATTCCACACCATCTACTAAAACTGATGTTGTTTGATTCCAATATAAATTTGCAATTATTTGAACATCTCTGCCGTCCAAGCCAATGTCTTTTAGAGCTTCGATCAATATAGAGTGCTTAACACGATCAAATGCCTTTTGAAAGTCAATAAAACAACAGTATATGTCTACAGATATATCACAACATCTTTGAGCAAGTACGTTCATTCCAAACAGTGCCTCTCTCGTTCCAAATCCGTTACGGAAACCAAACTGAGTGTCATCCAGGTATTCCTCACATTTATTGTAGATACGACCATGTATTACCTTCAGAAAAATTTTTAATAAGTGGTTTAACAAACTGATGGTTCTATAATCAGCACAGGTTTTTGCTGTTGTCTTCTTAGGTAGAGCTATAAACAGTGAGTTAGACCAACCAATAGGTAGTTGTCCGCTGGTATAAATGGTATTGAAAAACGAAGTTATAGCCTCTAAAACATTGCTATCCTTTATAAGCTTATATATTTCAGTTGGAATTTCATCAGGACCAGTCGCTCTGCCATCTTTTGATGATTGTATGGCCTTTATAACCTCACAGCGTGTTATTAGGGGTCCGTCGCAGTTAGCATCGGGAGGTGAACTACTCCTATCGTCTTCGAATAGGTTCGTGACGTAATTTTCCCATTTTGTTTCTTATTGAAGATACCAGCCGCTTCTTTTACTTTTTTATAGATGTTAAACGTATCGTATCTTTTTTCGAGCTCTTCAATGTCATGACACTGTTTGGCTAGATGTTGACTCTTTGCTTCTCGTATTTTACGTCGAATTTCTTTTTGTATGCTATTGTAAAGTGTTTCGTTGGTTTTTGCTAGTCGCCGTTGTTCCATCAAATCCAGTATATCATCTGTCATCCAAGCCTGCTTTTTTGGCTTTGACCTGCCTTGTAAATTTCTCACACAGATTTCTTTTACTGTCGTTACGATTTTATTCAAGCCCTCATCGACGTTTTCACCAATATTTTCCCAAATTAAATTTTCGTTCAGTTGTCTTTGAACTGATTCCTTAACTTTCTCGTCTTGTAGTTGGGCTGTATCAATCTTTTTGCGAGACTTCTTTTTGATCACCTTTTTTAATTTTAATTGGGTTACAGCTACTATGGGATTGTGATCGGACCCAATGTCAGCACCTGGATAAGTTTTAACTGATTGGATGCAGTTTCTAAATCGATTTTTTATTAGAATGAAGTCGATTTGATTCCTAATAATTTTGTCCTCTGATTCTGCATTTGACTTCCAGGTGTAGTCTTCTCGGTGGTAGTTTAAAATGGGTATTCGATATAATGAAATCGTGTTCTTGACAGAACTGGACAAGTCGATTTCCACGTTCGTTTCTGTTTCCCAAGCCATATTCCCCCACAATGTTCAAACAGCGTCCTTTGCCGACTTTAGCGTTAAAATCTCCGAGGACTATGGTATTTTCTGCTGCTTTGACAAGATCTAGAGCATCAGTAAGATCTTTGTAGAATGCTTCTAATTTATCTTCATCACTAGATGATGTTGGGGCATAGACCTGAATTACGTTGGTAATGAACGGCTTTAAACTAAATTTTACTAGCATTACTCTGTCAGATATGGGAATATAAGTTAAAAGTGATTGAGCTAAGTGTTTTGCTACTACGATTGCAACTCCATTATAGTGATTGGCATCTGTATTTCCGGCATGGTACATTTGGTATCCATCTACGTCACATACTCCTGATCCCGGCCATCGCATTTCGCTTATTCCGAGGATGCTGATTTGCATTCTTTTCATTTCTTTTATGGCATTATATATTTTACCTGACTCAAACATGCTTCTGACGTTAAATGTGGCTATTTTGCAAGGATTTCGCATATTAACGACCTGAGAGGCCCTGCAGTCTTGAGATTGTCCTCTCTTGCCGGATCTTGGATTCCAAGATCCATGATCATTAATGTTTTGACTTAAATTATTTACAGCCATGATAGTTAAAACTAGGAGTGCCACAAGGCCTTTAATGCAGTAGTTCTCCTTTACTTTCTGCATCCTTATGCTGTTGACTAATTTGTGGTTTTATAGTTCTTCCACCTTCGGAATAAATTTCTCAATTCCAGGACAAAAGAGTGCCCTGCCACTTACCAACTCGTCCGCCCGAAGTCGTTGGTCAGTAAGTGGGGGATTGCTTATACCGACAATCGCTCGGACGCCAGAGCCTCGTTTGTTGTAAAGCAGGATGCACCGGATGATCAGAATCAAGATCATCACACAGGCAGGTGAGGTTGACATTTTGACAGGAGAGGCTATATATTGCGCATCACAGTCCCTTACATCCCCCATCTTTTGCGCAGGAGTCAAATACCTTCTGGTAATCTAATTCAATTCTAATTCTAATTCAATTAGGGTTCTTATTACTTGTATATAATCTATAGTTAATATATACCTTACTTTTTTGTCATTATTGCTTCATTAATTTCTTCCTAGAATTGCTCTACTTCCTCATCTTCGTGATCTGATGTCGGGGCATAGGTCTGAATAATTTTACATGTATAACTTTGGTTAATTTTGGTTAAATTTATGAATATTTAATATACTGAATATAATAATATTAAAGGGAAGTTTTTTAACTGATGTAAACATTCCATCACCACACCCTTTGTTCTAAACTTTCTTTTAGAGGATTTTGTCTAACACCGTTAATGAATATTGTTAACTTTTGACTTTTGCAAAACAACGTAATTAATTTTCGCCAGATTTCTTACTTGTAGGTAAAAATATATCCTGTTTTCGAGAACATTAATAAATATTGAAGAGAGTCTTAGCGGTGACTAATGTTTCTTGGAACTTGAATTACACTTAGTATGTCAACAATGTATGTCAAATGGAGAAGAAAACAATGGGACATTGTCGTATTTATAATTATTACAACTAATAATAAATAGTGGGCATTAAGGTTTAGTGACGATGTAAAAACTAGAAAACATTAAAATAGCTTACGTGAAGAAAATGAATGAAAGGGTAATACTGATAGATATACCATACGGACACAGATACGAGACTTATTACGAGCGATACGAGAGTTAAGTTTAAAGACTGACGAAGTCTCAAAGCACAATAGACAATTCCGTACCTCGGAGGTAAAGGACACTATGTCCATTTTCTTACTTTTTAAGGAGAGCAGTTTTAACATGTTTTAAATTTGTAATCAGTAAATACTCAAATGTATCTGATATTTAACCAAAATTAATATAATATTTTAATTTTGGTTAAATATCAGAATGATTTAAGTATTTACTGATTACAAATTTAAAAAATATTAAAACTGCTCTCCTTAAAAAGTAAGAAAATGTACATAGTGTCCTTTACCTCCGAGGTACGGAATTATAATTAAATAAAATCATAGTTTTAAAAATATTCTTTATAATAAATAACATTATTTTCATTATTCAAATTTTATAAGAATTTTTCAACAATTTTAAGTTTATGCAATTCATTCTATTGTAAATAAACTCCCATAATGCAAAAAACACTTTTAGGCACTACCACTGGGTGCCGACAGGTCAAAATTATGGGTAATAAGTTCGCAAAATTGATATCAGTTTTACGACTCCGGAGAATGCACGTGTTGTTTGTACGTTGTTTTTCTTGGAATATGGCTGTTCTATTTTTCAAAAATCTTTCATTAGTGTACAGTTGTTCAAAGACTGAACTTGTACAATTTTTAAATTTTAAAATATGGCTGAGAGATTTGCTAGATTTGTTCAAATTGTTACTTTAATTGATAATGGAATGAGTCAAAGAAAAGTGACCAGACAGCTTGGAGTCAATCGTTGTATGGTCCAAAAAGCATACCAACGATTCGTAGAGACTGGATCTCACAAATGACGACCATGATTAGACGCGAGGAGTCATTAGAGGATTTGTACAGCGTACCGGTGACAGGTGGAGTTTTTTTTTAAGATTAGTATATAGGATGTCCCACTAGCTTTGTTGTCGTTTGCCAGCTTGATTCCTCCACCAAACCTGTTTTGATCGTCGTTCCTGAGTATGGAAATGGTTTCCTGTTTTACAGTTTGAGAATTTGTCCAGTTAACTTCGCCAGAGATGTAGCAAGTTTTGTTTTAAAGTTAAGTTCAAAGTTTGTAAATTAAGGTAACAATTCAATATATTATATTTTCCAAGTAAAATAGACATTTTTAATAATTACTTTCATTAAAATAAAAGAATTTGTAATAATTAAAGTTTTATATTATGTTTGCAGGGACCTATATAAAGATGATCAACGCCAAGAGCTTGTTAGCCAAATCTCTGACGAGGTGGAAGAAGAACCTGATATACTCGAAAATGAAGTAAGACAGGCTATCAACAAGCTCAAATATAACAAAGCACCAGATCCAGATATGATAACAGCAGAAATGCTTAAAGCCACAGAAGAAGCCGACGTAAAGTTACTTCATCTACTCTGTAACCAAATATGGCATTCCAAACAATGGCGTGAAGACTGGACCAAATCTACAATAACGATCATACATAAAAAAGGCAGCTTCCATAAATCCGACAATTATAGAACTATCTCTCTTATATCCCATGCCAGCAAGATAATGCTACATATAATCAATGAGAGACTGAAAACATTCCTTCAACGAGAAATTCCACAAGAGCAAACTGGATTTACCAAAGGTAGAGGTACTCGAGAACACCTGCTGAATATAAGACAGAAAATCGAGAAATCTAGGGAATTCAACATCCCACTATACATCTGTTTTATAGATTACCGTAAAGCGTTCGACAGGGTCAAGTGGAGACACTTATGGCGAATACTAAAAGAAGTAGGCGTACCACAACATCTAATTACGCTTATAACTGAACTATATGAACACACTACTGGATCAGTTAAAGTACTTGACACACTTTCGAACGAGTTTCATCCAGAACGGGGTGTCAGACAAGGATTTATACTATCTCCACAATTATTCAACATATATGGGGAGTATATTATGTGAAGAGCACTTGAAGGATGGAAAAAGGGCATCTCAATAAATGGTCATAAACTAAACAACATACGTTTCGCAGATGACACAGCCTTTCTTGCAAATAGTCAAGCAGAGCTGATGGAACTTATACGACTGATCGAAAACGAAAGTCAAATATTTGGTCTACAATTAAACATATCAAAGACAAAGATCATGATAGTGGATAGACTACACAACAATCATCCACACATAACCACAATTGACTGGTTCGAGGTTGTGAGCTCATACTTATATCTGGGATCATTAATCACAAACACAGGGTCATTACAAGAAGAGATTACACGTAGATGTGATCTAGCAAAAGTTGCCACAGCAAAAATGACCAACATATGAAAGGACTGTCAAATTTCAAGAGCGATAAAGATGAGGTTGATCAACTGCTTAATATTCCCAATACTGACCTACGGATGTGAATCTTGGACTCTGAGACAATCGGAGAGAAGAAAGATAGACGCCACTGAAATGTTCTGTTGGAGACGAATGTTACGAATTTCTTGGACAGACCATAGAACAAATAATTCAATTTTAAGAGAGCTATAAGTTAGCCAACGACTCTCTAGTAAAGTCCATCTCCAACAATTAAAATATTTTAGGCATGTTATGAGAGCAAACACAGAAAACATGGAAAGACTCGTAATACAAGGAAAGGTAGAAGGCCGGAGATCACGAGGAAGATCCCCAACAAGATGGATAGATCAAATTACAGGAATATGCCAAAGACCTATGCATGAATTAAAAGAAATGACCAGAGACAGAGATCTCTGGAGACGGACAATACACGACATCACGTCGACCACTACACTCCCCCTGGAGGGTCAGGATTAAAGAGAGAGAGAGAGAGAGAGTCGTAGCTAAAAAATGTTATATTTTATTCTGATTTAAAGTGTTATGTTGACATATGACATTTGCCGTAATCCATTGTTGTTGTAAAACAATTTCAATTTGATTATTATATATAAAAGATATTTCATATATAAGGTTAAATTCTACAGTATTTTCATAAAAAGGATATCCATAAGTTTTTGATAATCTAATTTGGCCATATTATAACCTAGGAACCATTTTAAAAATTTTTGTAGCAATCTCTTTTGCAAACAAATAACACGTAAGTTTTTGTTATAAATATAGTATGTTTCTTGTGTAATCTGTATTTTTGATAACAGTTTGTTTGCGACTAAAATAAACGTTTGATTTGTTTCTCTGATCCATTTTGTGTTTTAATTTAGAAATGTCTCCTAACTAATTTAGTAATGTATTTTTGATTGTAGGGAAGAAGAATTTTTCTTTTTCCAGCAGGAAGTTTTTCTTCGAAGCGGTGTCCCAATAAAGAAAATAGCTAGGGGTAAATCTTATCTGCCATATCGGATTTCGTTTTTGACCCAGGAGATTTATGTCAGTATCCATTTGTTTTCATTTTGTAGATACCCCAATCCGACCCATTTTATTTTAACTTATCCACGACCCAGCTCTCCAACAACCCCTCGAGTGTTGTATGCACTAGTTTCGATTATTTTGTTTACCATATCTCTTCTTCTTCTTCAGATGCAAATCCACTAATGGATGTTAGCGATCACATTTTCCATTAATTCTCTATTTCTTGCAATATGTATCAGAGATTGTATGTCGTTAATCCCTGTCCATTGCCTTATGTTTCGGAGCCAGGACATTTTCTTGCGTCCCATTCCTCTCTTGCCTTCAATTTTACCCTCGATTATAAGTTGGAGGAACTGGTATTTTTCATTTCGCATGATGTGACCTAGATACGCCGTTTTCCTTTTCTTGATGGTTTCAAAAAGTTGGCGTTCTTGGTTTATTCTTTTAAAGACATGTATATTTCTGATTTTCGCTGCCCATGGTATTTTTAGGATACGGCGATAAAGCCACATTTCGAAAGCTTCCAATCTGTTTATATCCCTCGTTTTGAGTGTCCAGCCCTCTACGCCGTATAGCAGCACTGACGATACGTAACACTTAATAAACCTTAGTCTCAGTTGAAGATCGAACTCTGAACAAGTCAGTACCTTCTTGAATTTTACGAAAGCTTGTCGAGCTTGATCATTGCGACATTTTACTTCCCTGTCCGATGCCCAGTCTTCAAAAAGCCACGATCCCAGGTATTTAAATTTACTCACTCTTTCTATGGATTTACTATTTAGTGTTATGTTGGAGTTTTCAAGTGCATCCAAGTTTCTGGAGATGATCATGAATTTGGTCTTTTTGGTATTAATCTCTAGTCCCATTCGCTTACTGTATTCTCCGATTATGGTGACAAGTTGTTGAAGATCGACTATGTTGTCACAAATTAAGACACCATCATCAGCATATCGTATGTTGTTGATCAATACTCCATTCACCTTGATTCATATCTCTGCATCCTCCAAAGACTCTTGAAATATGGCTTCCGAATAAATGTTAAATAAAAGAGGGGAAAGCACACATCCCTGTCGAACGCCTCTTCTTATATGTATGGGCTTGGATATAGAATTGTCTATTTTTAGCTGTGCCGTTTTATGCCAGTACAAGTTTTCAATGCATCTTATGTCTTTTTGGTCTATATCAACTTTCTTGAGAATCTGCATTGACTTGTGGTGTTGGACACGATCAAACGCTTTTTGGTAATCTAAAAACCATAGGAACACATCCTTCCTCTGATCGTAACAATTTTGGACCATCAGATTATTCCCAGTTATAAATAGTAATTAATTTTGGACCAGCACCTTAGTTGCTACTAGTGCTTCTCGTGTTCCTAAACCTTGCCTAAACCCGAACTGGGAATCACTGATGTCCCATTCACATTTTTTGTATAATCTTTGATGTAGTATTTTTAAGAATATCTTTAAAGTGTGACTCATCAGGCTAATGAGTCTGTGATCCTCACATCTTTTTGCATTGACTTTCTTGGACAGGGGAATAAAGGTAGAGCGTAACCACTGTTGAGGATAGCAGCCAGTTTCATAAATTAAATTAAATATTTTGTGTAGTGCTGAAATTCCCTTTCATCTAGTAATTTGAGTATTTCTGACGGGATCTCATCTGGTCCAGGTGCCTTATTGTTTTTTGAATTTAATATTGCTTTTTCTATCTCCTCTTTGGTGATTGAAGGGCCAGTCAGCTGGTCGTCTGTATAAACTTCACTCATGGGTCTTTCGTCATGGAAGAGCTCCTGGATATAATTTTCCCATATATCAATTTTCTCCTTTTCATACAGCACTATCTGGTTATCCTGATTAACTATGGTAGTTGGTCTTCATTTTCTGTATATTCCAGCAGTCTCCTTAAGCTTTTTATGTAAATTACGGTCGTCGTGCTGTCTTTGTAAATGTTCTAGATCGATACATTGTTGCTTAAGCCATTCATTTTTTGCTATTCTTATTTTTGCTTTTATTTGCCTGTTAATGTTTTCATACATATTGCTGCCATCTTGGTTATTCTTGTGTCTTCGTCGTTCTTCTATTAGTAATAGTATTTCTTCTGTCATCCATTTTTGCCTCTTGTTATTTCGTTTGTACCCTAAGTTGTTTTTCATGATGTCTGTTACAGCACTTGTAATCGTATTCCATGTTGGTGTTAGATCTTCGGTAATGTTTGTCGTTAATATTTGAATTTGTGCGTTTATTTCATTGCTTATTTTTGCTTGTATCACTGGGTCTTTCAGTTTATCCAGTGCTATCTGTTGTTGAGTTTCAGGCTTGTTCTTGCATGAAAGAGCGATCTTTATACCATATCTCTACCCTAGTAGTTTCTGTCCCCAATCTTCTACCCCATGTTCTTACCGTGAGGTAAGCAAAATAGTTCGTTACAACCTGACTTTCAAGAGGACAGTTTTTGTGGAACTGCTGATTAGTTGTTTCGTAGTGTCGCTTCAAATTTCCACTTTTAACTAAGGCGATAGTTTTATTGCATATAAGACACACCAGAACCGCTTGAGGCCTATCAGGTAGTGTAAAACAATATTGCTCAGTCCATTCTGCCAGAAACTTCCTATTTTCACTGTCCACTTTTCTCCTTTTTGGATCCATATTAACGTAAGTACAAAAGAGGTTGTGACTGGTCACTGACTGACCAACTAGTGAGCGACTGTCAATCAGTGTGCATCAGCGTTAATAGGCCCATAACTTTTATTTCCTCAAATTGTGTTTTAAAAGTTGCCAGATTTTGAACAGAATTCCCCAGATTTATATATTTGAGTTTATTTATTTATTTATTTATTTATTTAATTAACGGATATACCATTTTTACAGAAATATGACGTCAACCTTTACAAAGCTTATACATAGGTTGCGTTAATAAAAAACAAACCAAAATTAAAATCAAACAAAATTCTATTAAAATGGTAGCTTAAGTTATTAAATAATGCTCAAAATCTCTCAAATGATTTCCTAAATGTTGCTGTAGATATTCCAAATAACTCTAAACTATTGCTGTGCTCATTGGCAGTTCGTAAAATTCTTGTAATGGGTTCATTTTGGCCATAATTCGTACTGTGGAATGGAATGTTGAAAATCTCAGTGTTACGAGTTCTTCTAGTATTAACATTAAAACTTATTAAACTTAGTAACTCTGGATCTTTAACATATCCATTTATAATTTTAAATTTGTAAGCACATACCCTCAAGAATTTATTTTGAACTCTCTCGATACTGTAGATGTCACTGTTATATGAAGGAGACCAAATGAGAGAACCATACTCCAAAACTGATGGAACTAAACTAAAGTATAACATTTTTAAAGTTTGTACTGAAAACTGATTACAGTTTCTAAGAATAAATCCTAACATTTTTAAAGCTTTAGCTGAAGTTTCGTTAATGTGATTTTTAAAAGTTAGTTTAGAATCAAAATTTATACCTAAATCTTTAATATTATGACGTGCCTCTAAAGGTACATTATTTATATAATAATCATAATTTACAAACTCTCTTGATCTTCCAAAAGTAATTTTAAAACATTTTTGTATATTTAAGTATAGCATGTTTACCTCACACCAACTAGCTAAGCTTTTAATGTCATTCTGTAATAAAGAGGCATCAACTAGGTCATTAACTATTCGAAATATTTTAAGGTCATCAGTAAACATTAGAAATTTACTATTTTTAATCACTGAGGATATATCATTAACAAATATATAAGAGAGGGCCAATATGCGACCCCTGAGGAACTCCTGAGGTTACAGCAGATACTCGTTGAGATAAACAATTTCTATATTAAACATACTGACATCTACCAGATATATAACTACCTATCCAGTCAATTATTTTACCTCCAAATCCATAGCCATTTAATTTAGCAATAAGCAGATCATGGTTAACTCTATCGAAGGATTTTGAGAAGTCTGTGTAGATAGCGTCAACCTGACCCTTCTGTTCCACTGAATTAGCTATAAAATTCGTATACAATATTAAGTTCGTGCATGTAGACTTACCCTTAGAAAAGCCATGTTGTCTAACATCAATTATATTTTTACAATTCCATGTCAAAAAGTTACTTACAAGACACTCAAAAAGTTTGGGTAATACAGATTGGCTACAAACCGCTCGATAATTCTCAACATCATTTTTATTACCAGACTTGAAAATTGGTGTTAAATAACTAGTCTTCCAAAGATCAGGAAAGATGCCGGTACTCAATGAGGAATTAAATAAGTAGCAGATAGGTTTTACAAGAGTGAAAATGTAATGCTTGAGAACATAAGCTGGCAAACAATCTGGTCCAGCGATAATTTCCAAGGCATCTTTAAAACACTATCAATTATGTCAGAGACCTCAATACTATAATTATTCACATTTACACTCTGCTGATAGTTAAAAATTGGGATCTGATTAATTTTAGAATTAGAATATGTAGTTGAGAAAAACTTACCAAATAGATTAACTATGTCTTGAGCATTATCACTTGTACTATCACCGTAGAACATATTAGATGGTAGATTATAACTTTTACGTTTATTATTGATATATTTTCCAAAAATGTCGAGGATTAGATAGAATCCCATTCTTAATATTATTCAAATAGTTACTATAACATTGAGAGGAGACTTGTTTAATTTCATTTCTTAACTGAGAAAATCTTAAATAATCATCCCTTCTACCAAACAATTTATACTGCTTATGTAATTTATTTTTTAAATATATCAACTTCCTTAATTTACCATTAAACCAAATTGGAAACGAACTTGTTTTAAAATTTTTGATCGGAACAAAGAAGTCAAAACCTGTAAACATAAAATCATAAAATACTGCTAAGCTATAATTCACATCATCTGATATAAGTAAGTCCCAATTTAAACTTGCAAAGTAATCATTTAGTCCGATGTAATTTGCATTTTTAAAATCATAATAAAATTCCTTGTAGTTCAGTTGATCATGCTTTTCAAAACCAGTTAATTCAACAATTATAGGTGAATGGTGGATACTATTACGAAATAGTGAATCAAGTGGAATAACTACAACAACATTATTTAAATTAGTAAATACTAAATCTAGAAAGACATTACGACTGTTAGGTAAATTGTTTATTTGAAACATATTAAAATATCCAAAAGAATTTGCCAAATACACAGCAGGATAGTCTTCAGGGCATTCAACATTTAATCCAAAGTTGTCATTACTCCAGGAAGCATTTGGTAAATTATAATCACCACACAGTAACAAGTTTTCACACTTCTCCATCACATATTCAACTGAACTGCAGTGCAACATGTATACATTTAGGTCGGATGCAGGAGGGATAAAAACTCCACCCAAAACTATGCACTTATTATTAACTTTCAGTGATACAAAAATTTGTTCTACTTCACAATCGGGGATTATCATTTTTAACAGCAATCAACACACCTCCACCCCTAGTTTTTCCTTAGCAGGATTACGATAATTTCTAAACACGTTATAACCAATAAGTCCTAATTCTGCATCGCTATATTCACAAGTTAACCAAGTTTCCACCAAAATGATTATATGATAATTACATTGAGCTATGGCAATTTCCAGTGACTTTAGTTTTGTTCTTAATCCATCAACATTTTGATAATAAATTGATAACGGAGGTGCATATGTTATATGTTTCGTTGTGTCTAGTTTTTTTGTGTGGAATTATCATTTTTGCAAATTTCAGGTATACCTTTAATATATCGTATAAATAAATCTTTCTCACCTTGTTCTTGGCGTTTTTTGAGGTCCTCTTTAACTTCATTGAGTTTGTTGAGTTGCTGGGGGGTTAAATCAGAATTAATAAATATCTTCCTTGCTTTGGCAACGTGAATCTTATTTTTTTAAATATTCTTTACATCAAAAGTATTTGTTAATACAATTTTTAGGGAACGAGCACCATTTTTGTTTTTCTTACCAAATCTAACAGCTTTGACAACTTTAATATCCTCTTGAGTAATATCCTTGAAAATTGAGGTCACAGTAGCCAAATCATCAGAAGCAGCGTTTCTTCTATCCACAGATTCACCTAGATTATGAATGATTAAGTTGTTCATTCTCTTTTGTCTTTCAAATACCTCACTTACAATATCCTCTTCTTGGTTTTTAGAATTCTGCAATTTCATATCATTAACCTCATTCTGCAGTTTTTCAATTAATTTGAACAGTTTTGGAACACGTTTCATTCCAGATTTACACTCTTGGCACAAAAACTGTAGAACACGATTCTTCTTTAACTCCATAACCCTAATTTCTGATGAACACAGACCAGAACAATAATTATCTTTGTGAACTGGTCGGTCACAGAGTTATTGTAAACATACAATATTATTATAAAACGAGATTTCATCTTTTATACGTAATGGTTATTATGTTTATTTATCATTTCACTTTCTATTTGAAAATTAACAGCAGTTTTATTTTGATCTTGATTGACTCAGCAATTGATATTCCGCAGTTCGGTCCGCAGTTCAACCTTTCCCGGTCCGGACTAGGATCGCGGTCCGCTTGTTTCCGACCGTTAGATTAATCATTTGGGGCAATTCAACAAATGCACTTCCAATTTTTAGAATGTAAAAAAACCTAAGATACAAAACACCATACGTGAGATGATAAGGCTCAATATACCAGTTCTTGGGATAAGCGAAATGCGATGGCCAGGGGCTGGCAAATGTAACATAGACGACCACGATCTATTCTATTCCGGCGAAGAAGGCACTAACCACCGAAATTACGTCGCATTCATTGTACATAAAGAAATCTCTTCCTGTATTAAATCTGTAAGTCACATTTCGGACAGGGTCATCGTAATGCAATTAAACTCAAAACCAGTAGATATAAATCTGGTCCAAGTTTATGCGCCCACAGCCAGCAGTAGTGAAGATGACATAGATAATTTTTATGATTGTATAAAGAAGGTAATGAGTCAGCTGAAAAACAAAGACATTATTATAATAATGGAAGACTTCAATGCCCAAGTAGGAAAAGGTAGACAAGGAAACATTGTAGGGAATTTTGGACTTGGACAACGTAATGACAGAGGAGACCGTTTTGTAGAATTCTGCGTAGAGAACAATCTTGGTGTGACAAATACATTATTCAAACTACCCAAACGTCGTTTATATACTTGGAAGTCACCAGCAGATACTAAAGAAAAGATCATAAGAAATCAGATCGATTATATAACAATTAACGAGAGGTACCGAAATTCAATCAAAATAACTAAAACACTACCTGGAGCCGATGTCCCCTCAGATCATAACTTATTAATCAGTGACGTAAAACTCAAACTTAAAATATTAAAACGCAAACAATCGACTAACAGAATAAACACTGACTGTATTCATAATAATAATCATAAAATTACACAAGAGATAAAAAAGAAGTTTGAAAAATCGAGAGAAACACATAACGTCGAAGACCACTGGAATCATGTCAAAAGCATTATGCAAAGAAACAACTAAAAAGTATAAAACTATTAATAATCGCAAACAACAATGGATTACTGATGAAATATTGGAACTAATGGAAAGCAGACGAAAACAAAAAAATAAAAACACTGAAGAATACAATAAAATTCATAAGGAAATCAGAAGGAAAATTCGGGATGCAAAGGAAAGATGGTACAGCAACAAATGTCTTGAAATAGAAGAACTGCAGAAAAAGAATGACACGTTTAATATGTACAAAAAGGTAAAAGAAATAACTGAAACATATAGAACAACTGCAAGTAGTTTACTTGATAAACAAGGAAATATTATAGTTACTGAACAAGACAGGGATGTAGAGTTGTGTTATAGAGGTAGCACCTTTTATCGGAACGACCACATCGAGCGTCATAGACGGGAGATGGTTCTTGATAACTGGTCCTCATAAGACAGCTAACTCCCACTTATGGCTCCACGTGCCACACCCCGGGCAACTGCATTGGTCTGCAGGCTAAACTAAGTGAGGGTAGTCAGATATGGCGAAAATTCCACCGAGCGATTGCCGGTATAAGCAATCCCATACTTACTGACCAACGGCTTCGGGCGGATTAGTTGGTAAGTGGTAGGGCACCCTTTTGTCCTGGAGTTGAGAAATCGGCTTTGAAAGCGGAGGAACTATTAAGTAGTCAACGGCATAAGGATGTGGAAAGCCACGGGATGACTACCACATTATATATCCCTAGTAAAACCATCATGACGAGTAGGTGTTTTAAAGATGATATGCCATGCGACCCGATTAGCGACCGGCGTCGTAGAGTTTCCGGGCTGGACGATGTGAAATCAGAGACCGGCCACGCAACGGTGGGTACCAGGCCTTGCGTGGGAAATATGCGACTGGATAAAACAAATAAACATATCAGAAAAAATACTATTAAGATAGCTACATGGAACGTAAGAACTCTTTATCAGACTGGAAAACTAAACAACGCAATTAATGAAATGAAGAGGCTCAAAATTGATATTCTGGGGATGAGTGAAATAAGATGGCCAGGTAATGGTAAGTGCGAGAAGGAGGATGCAACAATATTTTTTTTCAGGCAGCAGAGAAGAAGATGTCAACCGTAGGCATGGAGTAGCGGTTCTAGTAAATAATAACATCAGAAAACATATAAAAAATTTTATTCCATATTCAGAACGCTGCATGTTGATCCAGATAAGTGCGCACCCTCTAGACATAAGTATAATTCAGGTTTATGCTCCCACATCGGAGAGTACGGATGAAGAAGTTGAAGAGTTTTACGAACAGTTAGACGACATCATAAAAAACCTAAAGAAACAAGACATAACCATGGTAACGGGAGATTTCAACTGCAAAATAGGAAAAGGCGAAGTCAGTGACGTAGTTGGCAAGTATGGGTTGGGAACAAGAAATGAACGAGGTGATCGACTAATACAGTTTTGCCAGGAGAAAAACTTAATTATCACAAATACTTGGTTTAAGCTACCAGTAAGAAGATTGTACACTTGGAAGTCACCACAGGATAGGTCTGGGTACATCGTTAGAAATCAGATAGACTTCATAACAATTAACAAACGATTCCGTAACGCAATAATATTAGCCAAAACATATCCTGGAGCTGATATAAACTCTGATCATAATCCTCTTGTAGCCCAATTACGAGTAAGACTAAAAACCATAATCCAGAAACAGAATAACAGAAGATTAGATATGGATCAACTTAGAAATCCTGAGATAAAAGCCAAGCTTACAAATAGCATTAATAGTAATGTTGCTTTAACAACCAACACTGATGATATTGAAAGAGATTGGATCAACTTAAGGGACGCTATATGCAACGGTGCAAAAGAAGTAATTGGTGACTCCGAGCGAAAGAAGAAGAACGAGTGGATGACAGATGAAATATTACACCTTATGGACAAAAAGAGGAAAATAAGAATAATCCCGAACAATATAAAGAACTGGATAGAACTGTCAGCAGAAAGATAAAAGAATCCAAAGAGAAATGGTTGCAAGAAAAATGTCAAGAGATAGAAGAGCTAGAACGAAGACACGATAGTTTTAAGATGCATAAAAAAATCAAGGAGTTTACTTATACTTACAAGAAAAAACAGTTTGGTAGGTTAATAGACGAGAACAATAAACTTATTGTAGATAAAGAAGAACAGTTACAGACTTGGGCAATCTACATAAAAGATTTGTTTACGGATTATCGTCATATTTCTACGAACACTCTTGATCTGAATGGACCAAAAATATTGAAAAGTGAGGTGATAAAAGCTATAGATCAAACGAAAGATGGGAAAGCAACAGGATGCGATGAAATACCAGTCGAATTCTTAAAAGTTTTTAACGAGAACAACGTGAATGTAGTATTGGAACTGTTTAATAAGATATACGATACTGGTCAAATTCCATCGGACTGGTTGACATCTACATTTGTACCCCTTCCCAAGAAATATAATTCTAAGACGTGTAGTGAATATCGCCTTATAAGTTTAATGAGCCACACCCTTAAAGTATTTTTGCGTATTATCCATTCCAGAATACGAGCAAAATTAGAACACAGCATAAGTAAAACACAGTTCGGTTTTAGATGCGGTTTTGGAACTCGAGAACCCCTCTTTGCAATACAAGTTTTGATTCAAAAATGCCTGGATCAACAGAAAGATGTTTACGTCTGTTTTATCGACTATGAGAAAGCATTCGATACTATCAAACATGACAAACTCATAGAACTATTACGTCTTTCAGGACTTGACACTAAGGACATCCAGATTATAAAAAATCTATATTGGAATCAAACAGCCCACATGAAGAATGGACATATGGTGAGTGAAAACATAACCATTTCTAGAGGGGTAAGACAGGGCTGTATTCTTTCGCCACTGCTTTTCAACCTGTACACGGAACAAATATTTCTAGAGGCACTAGAAGAGTACAATGAGGGCATCAAGATTAATGGCGTACCAATAAGTAATTTTCGATATGCAGATGATACTATTATACTGGCCGATAACATCGAAGATTTACAGATGATGCTACATAGAGTTAATACAACTGGCAGCCAATTTTACTGAAGATCAATAGAAAGAAAACTAAATTTATGGTGATCAGTAAAAAAAAATTTCAACATATCGACCTGCATATTGAATACGAACGTATTGAAAGAGTACATCGATTTAAATATCTGGGATATACAGTAAATGACAAGTGGGATCCAGAAGTAGAGATTAAGATCCGAATTGAAATAGCAAGATCCAAATTCATCAAAATGAGAAAGCACTTAAGCAACCGCAACCTAAGCATTAACCTCCGATGGCGCGCCACGAAATGCTACGTACTCTCTACGCTACTTTACGGCGTAGAAGGGTGGACGTTAACAGCAGCAACTATAAAGAAGTTAGCGGCTCTAGAAATGTGGCTGTATCGACGCATACTGAGAATACCTTGCATAGACAGAGTGACCAACACAGAGGTATTAAGACGAATGGGTAAAGAGGTGGAATTGTTAACAACTGTTAAAAGGAGGAAAGCGTCATACCTGGGCCATGTGTTCCGTAATGATAAGTACAGTCTACTACAGCTTATCGTGGAAGGCAAGATTGAAGGTAGAAGAGGCTTGGACAGAAAGAAGAAATCCTGTCTGAGAATCTTGAAAGAATGGTTTCAAATACCAGAAGCTGCGAACATAATTCATGCGGCACAAAACAGAGAAACCTATCGTATGATGGTCGCCAACCTTTGGTAGAAGACGGCACATAAAGAAGAAGAACAAGACAGATTAGAGAGGTGGAAAGAATATATTTAGGAGCTGTTTGATGATGATATAACAGAAATTCAAATCAAAAATATATCCACTGGTCCAAACATAACACTCGATGAACTGGAAAGAGCTATAAAGCTATCCAAGAATAGGAAAGCAACCGGTCCAGATGAAATTCCAAGCGAAATAATCAAACTGCTCGACGATAAGGGCAAACATTCTCTTCTAAGCCTCTTTAATAAAATATACGAAACAGGACATATACCAACAGACTGGCTACTATCAACATTTGTAATGATACTGAAAAAAATAAATGCCAAACAGTGTAGCGATCATCGCACTATCAGTCTGATGAGTCATGTACTAAAAATTTTCTTAAGAATACTGCACTCGAGAATTTACAACAAAATAGAAGTACAACTAAGTGAAACACAATTTGGTTTTAGAAACAACCTTGGAACCAGTGAAGCACTCTTCAGTTTGCAGCTCATGGTTCAAAGATGTAGGGATATAGGACAACCAGTATATATGTGTTTTATCGACTTCGAAAACGCTTTTGATCGTGACAAACTTATAGGTGTCTTGCAACAGGTGGGAATTGATGACCGAGACCTCCGTATTATCAAAAATTTGTATTGGCATCAATGTGCAAACATACGAGCTGGACACAACACGACGGAAGCAGTGGAAATACGACGTGGAGTGAGGCAAGGATGTATTCTATCGCCACTACTTCTTAATATCTACTCCGAATTTATTTTCAAAGAAGCCTTAGTTGAAGATACAGGCATTAAAATCAACGGAATTAATGTCAACAATCTCAGATATGCATACGACACGGTACTTATTGCCTCCAATGAAGAAGACCTGCAACGACTTATAAATAGGGTAACCGAAGCATGTGATGAATATGGGCTAAAACTTAATACTTCTTAGACAAAATTTATGGTTGTCAGCAAATCGGAGTTACCAACGAACATCAGAGCGTATGGAATAGAGTTAGATAGAGTCCACAATATTACCTACTTGGGTGCAAACGTTAACGATAACTGGGATATAAATAAAGAAATAAAATACGCATTGAAAAAGCCAGAGCCGCCTTCTATAAATTAAAGAAAATTCTAATTAATAGAGATATTACGTTAAATCTTAAAATCAGATTAATACGCTGCTACATATTCTCCACATTGCTGTATGGTATGGAGAGCTGAACCCTAACAGAGACATTAATGAAAATATTAAAGGCCTTTGAGATGTGGATTTATCGACGAGTATTGCTGATAAGTTGGGTTGATCGAATAAGAAATGAAATAGTTTTACATCGAATGAAAAAGAGCACACAAATAACAAAAACGATAAAAATTTGGAAATTACAATATTTCGGTCATGTAATGAGACATCCAGAGAGGTATAACCTTCTACACCTCATAATACAGGGTAAGATCGACGGAAAGAGAGGCCCAGGCCGACGAAGAACATCCTGGCTACGAAATCTTCGAAAATGGTATCAAGAAACCACCTTTAATTTATTTAGAGCCGCCGTGAATAAGGTTATTATTGCCAATATGATCGCCAACGTTCGATAATCGGACAGGGCACTGAAAGAAGAAGAAAAAAACCTATCAGGATTTTAGTAGGGATTAGTTATATAGAACACTGCCGATATTTCTTTACCAAATTCAAAATTATGCCGCTACCTACTCGTTAAAATTTTAAGTTCTGACTGAAATTCATAAAAAAGGGCCAATTTAATAAAGACGTCTGATGTTCATGTAACAATAAAACACTGAAAACTTTGTTTTCAAACTTCCACAAAATTTATTTTAAATCTTATCACTACAGCTGTTTCGGCTGATAGCCTTTCTCAAGTGATCTATTTTTGGCTTGGGTTTACAAATTTATAGTCTCTAATGAAATAGGTTGAGGAGTGGAGAACTGTTTGTCTCAAGTTGGTCATTCAGAATTATATCTGTGTTTTTTAATTTGTTGATTTCCATAGATTCTAACAAATATAGCTTAATGCCTTTATTTTGAATGTGAAGAATTTCAAATTTGTCATTAAAAGAATGGTTATGATCTAGATTCTGATTATGATTCAATATAACTATGAAGTGAATTAATATACGTTCATATTCTTGGTCTCCCAAGAAAAACACTATGGTTGGAGATCTCGATATTGAATTTACAATAGAAACAGAACAAAATCAATGCATAAATTTTTTAGATTTAAAAATTAGCAGACTTCAAAACAAACATGACTTCTCCATATTTCACAAACCTACTCATACTGACACGACTATACACAATTCATCATCCAATCCAACACAACATAAACTGGCAGCTTATCATAGTATGTTACATAGATTAACAGAAATTCCGATGGCAAAAGACAACTTTGAGACAGAATTAAATATAATTAAGCAAATAGCAGTAAACAACGGACACAACGAACAAACAATTAATAAAATGTTAAATCAAAAACTACACAAGAAAGCCCTGAAATTAGTATTTCCACCACCAGAGAAAAAACCCAGTACCTTCTGCTCGATTACATATACAGGCAAAATAACAACAAAAATTGCCAAACACATAAAAAAGAAAGGAATAACACCAGCTTTCCGAACAAATAACAATCTAGGTAAATATATTAAAAATAACAAGAGCCAAAATAAAAAACACTTAAATAGTTGTGTGTACAAACTTCAATGTGGCGACTGCCCAAAAACTTACATCGGTCAAACTGGTAGAAACTTTGATAAACGAATAGCAGAACATAAAAGGGCTTTCAAGAATAGAAAAACAGATTCGACATACGCACTTCACCTTCTAGATCATAATCATTCTTTTAATGAGAAATTTAAAATTCTTCACATTTAAAATATAGGCCTTAAGTTATCTTTGTTAGAATCTATGGAAATCAACAAATTAAAAAACACAGATATAATTCTGAATGACCAACTTGAGACAAACAGTTCTCCACTCCTCAACCTATTTCCTTAGAGACTATAAATTTGTAAATCCAAGCCAAAAATAGATCACTTGAGAAAGGCTATCAGCCGAAACAGCTGTAGTGATAGGATTTAAAATAAATTTTGTGGAAGTTTGAAAACAAAGTTTTCAGTGTTTTATTGTTACATAAAATAAATTTCCATCAAGTAACGGTCGAATCCATCAATTATCTGATGTTCATGTTTACAATATGTGAACCTGTCACTAACTATGAACAAATCGCATAATAGTTTCGAGAAAGTTATAAAAAATATCTTCTGAAACATTGCTTTTACTGCTAAGAAGAACATATGACTCATTTCAGAACGTCCACTGAACATCCACTATCCTTATTTGCTTAGAAAATTGCAAAATGAGTCCAAAATTTTGATTTCTTATTAATATTTTTTCTCTATTTTTTCCAAAGATTTGTTTAAGATACATTTTTTCTTTGTCTTTCTTTTTTTATTGGTGGCAATCATTAGATTTCTTATTTATATTTTAAATAATGTTGACATATATTCATAGAAATTTACATAATAATACAACTGTGTCCATTCCTTGTAATTTTTTACAATAAATTTCGTATATTTCAAGAATTAAAATTTTTAATTATCAATATTTTTTATAAGCTTATAGACATGTTGGTATAATCAATGTTGTGTTGCTTTATTGATTTAAACTTTACGTTCACAATTAATTTTATGGATTTTACTTGTAACTATAATGATGCTAATATAAAATCCGTAAATTGTAACAAAACTGTAAAGGAGAAGTGTACATTTGTGTTTTTGAACTTAACGGTTTTATTTCGATATGCTATTGACTTCGACCAAACTAAAACGTATTTGGCACGTGCAGAGCAATCTTCACAATTAATTTTGATATTTCACGTATTTTTCATTGAAATATACACCCTTTTTCGTATTTTAATTACAATTTTTTGAATGTTGTCGCGTATGTTGCGTCGCATATTATCTATTTCATTGCTCTCTATTGTTCTTTTACTTTCGTAGTAGTCAGTCTTAACCCCCATAAGATATGTTGTGCATTGAAGTTTTCTTCAAGAATAAATCCATGTACTTGACTTATCAGGAAGTCTATAGTCCAAATTCAATAGGATTGTCAGGGTATCGCTTTAAAATGATAGACTCAACAGGGGCAAGAAACGAGAGACCAGTGTATTTCAATGGTGGCGTGTACATTTTTAAAATAAGGGAAATCATTGTGAGGACTAATTCGAAAGAAACCTTTTACATTAGACTTCTTTAAACGTACTGATATTGGAATAATGATCTTATGTACCCATTGCTATTTTTAAAATAAAATTTATATTCAAATATAAACACCAACTGAAATAGAAATTTGCAAAATTATATAAAAAAAAAACTTTAAAAACAACGCATACGACCTGGTAAAATGTAATCTTTTATTAGAAGATCTTAAGTCCGAAGACAAAAAAAAGGAACTTATAAAGAACTATCATGAAGGAAAAACTAACCATAGAGGAATAGCTGAAACAGACTTCGATATATGCCAAGCAAATAAATATGACAGATTTCCTCCCAAGCCAAAATTTATAGTTACACCAACTTTTACTAAACCACTAGAAATAGTTCACATCGATTTATTTTAGGCCAATGGACAAAAGTTTATTGTTCATTGAAAAATCTTAATTCACTATACAACGCCAGAGAATCGGCAATTAAACGGGTTGATTAAGAGGTGATTTTACACTAATTGAACATCTTCGACGAAAAGCAACGAAACTCTAAAATAAGTCAATGCAAAGGTTTTGTTCGTCTCTCACAAAACTGCTTCAGACGATGGAATAGTTATAGTGCAATGACCGGTAGAATCCAGTATCTCTCTTCAATCCTGACCCCTCAGGTGGAATGTAGCGGTCGACGTGATGTCGTGTATTGTCCGTCTCCAGAGATCCCTGTCTCTGGTCATTTCTTTTAATTTATGCATAGGTCTTTGGCATATTCCTGTAATTTGATCTATCCATCTTGTTGGGGATCTTCCTCGTGATCTTCAGCTTTCTACCTTTCCTTGTATTATGAGTATTTCCATGTTTTCTGTGTTTGCTCTCATAACATGCCCAAAATATTTTAATTGTTGGAGATGGACTTTACTAGAGAGTCGTTGGCTAACTTTTAGCTCTCTTAAAATTGAATTATTTGTTCTACGGTCGGTCCAAGGAATTCGTAACATTGGTCTCCAACAGAACATTTCAGTGGTGTCTATCTTTTTTCTCTCCGATTGTCTCAGAGTCCAAGATTCACATCCGTAGGTCAGTATTGGGAATATTAAGCAGTTGATCAACCTTATCTTTATAGCTCTTGAAATTTAACATTCCTTCCATATTTTGGTCATTTTTGCTGTGGCAACTTTTGCTAGATCACATCTACGTTTAATCTCTTCTTGTAATGACCCTATGTTTGTGTTTATTGATCCCAGATATAAGTATGAGCTCACAACCTCGAACCAGTCAATTGTGGTTATGTGTGGATGATTGTTGTGTAGTCTATCCACTATCATGATCTTTGTCTTTGATATGTTTAATTGCAGACCAAATATTTGACTTTCGTTTTCGATCAGTCGTATAAGTTCCATCAGCTCTGCTTGACTATTTGCAAGAAGGGCTGTGTCATCTGCGAAACGTAGGTTGTTTAGTTTATGATCATTTATTGAGATGCCCTTTTTCCCATCCTTCAAGTGCTCTTCGCATAATATACTCTCCATATATGTTGAATAATTGTGGAGATAGTATACATCCTTGTCTGACACCCCATTCTGGATGAAACTCGTTCGAAAGTGTATCAAGTACTTTAACTGATCCAGTAGTGTGTTCATATAGTTCAGTTATAAGCGTAATTAGATGTTGTGGTACGCCTACTTCTTTTAGTATTCGCCATAAGTGTCTCCACTTGACCCTGTCGAACGCTTTACGGTAATCTATAAAACAGATGTATAGTGGGATGTTGAATTCCCTAGATTTCTCGATTATCTGTCTTATATTCAGCAGGTGTTCTCGAGTGCCTCTACCTTTGGTAAATCCAGTTTGCTCTTGTGGAATTTCTCTTTGAAGGAATGTTTTCAGTCTCTCATTGAATATATGTAGCATTATCTTGCTGGCATGGGATATAAGAGAGATAGTTCTATAATTGTCGCATTTATGGAAGCTGCCTTTTTTATGTATGGTCGTTATTGTAGATTTTGTCCAGTCTTCAGGCCATTGTTTGGAATGCTATATTTGGTTACAGAGTAGATGAAGTAACTTTACGCCGGTTTCTTCTGTGGCTTTAAGCATTTCTGCTGTTATCATATCTGGACCTGGTGATTTGTTATATTTGAACTTGTTGATAGCCTGTCTTACTTCATTTTCGAGTATATCAGGTTCTTCTTCCACCTCGTCAGAGATTTGGCTAACAAGCTCTTGGCGTTGATCATCTTTATATAGGTCCCTGCAATACGATCTCTATGTCTTCTCTGTTTGTTCTCAGGGTTCCAGTGTTATCTTCAATGGCCCAAGTTCTGGCTCTGAAGTCTCTTGTCAGGTAGCGTATTTTTCTAAATAGATCTCTCGGCTGATTATTCTGACCTTGTCTCTCAATTTCTTTGCATATACTTTGATAGTACTGTTTTTTGTCAGCCTTACACCACTTTTACAAAGATTTCTTCTATTCTCAATTATTTTAAGAGTTTCATCTATTATCCAGTGTTTCCGTTTCACCGGATTATTTTTCTTTGAGCGATTCACTGGTGTTGTTACGTAATGTTTAACAGTCTCCCATATTTCTTGTGATGTTCCGTTACGAATAGAGGGCATACTTTTCTGTACTTCCTGTAGAAGGTCGTCTTTCTTTCTTAGTTCTATCCTCTTTATCTCTCTTTGTTTGTTGGGAGCTTTAAGTTTAAGCATTACTTTAGCTACGAGGAGAGTATGATCGGATCCGCATATCGCCCCTGGATATGATCTGACTGTTTGAATGGACGATCTCCAGCGAATATTGGTGAGGACGTAATCTATTTGATTTCTAAATCTATCTCCAGGACTTTTCCAAGTATAAAGTCGACGTACATGGTGTTTAAATCGAGTATTCATGATAGAGTAGTTGTTTGTGATAGCAAATTCGATTAAACGGTCTCATCTTTCGTTTCTCTGCCCTATGCCAAACTTTCCCAGTACATTCTTTAAGTCGTCATTTTGTGTAGTGTTGCCAACTTTTGCATTAAAGTCGCCACATGTTATAGTAAGTTCTCTATTTGGTATGTTAGCGATTGTGGTCTCCAGTTTTTCGTAGAACTCCTCGATCTTTATGTCATCTGATGTGCTGGTATGCGCGTAAACTTCTATGATATTAAGTTTATTATGTGGTTTGCCATCCAGTTTAATGAGTACTATCCTATCGTTCACAGCTTTAAATTCGACAACTGACTTTTGTAATCTTGGTGAGACCAGAATGGCAACACCTGTATAGTTCTGGGTCTCACCGCCAGAGAAGTAAATATAATTGCCATTGTCTGTTCTAAAATGGCCCTCTCCTAACCAATGAGTTTCAGCTAGTCCAGAGATTTCTATATTGTATCTTGCTAGCTCGTTTTCAATAATTGCTAGCTTACCTGTGATCGTTTTTAGCCCTTGTATATTCCATGTACCGACCTTCAATAGCTGCCTGAGTTTTACTTTTTCTTTTTGTAAACTAGTAGCTGAATTTCCACACGATGCCTGGTCACTAGCATTTGTGTGGCCGGTGGCCAATTTTACACTACTTGACCCGGACTCAAGGTAGCGCCGGTCGTCAACCGGGCTGCGTGACAACATCCCCAGGCATTCCATTCGATGACATCACGCATAACTTTCTTGGGAATTATTAGGAAATGGTTTCCCCTGCCCTATTGCATCGCAGTATCACAACCTTTAGATCCGCTTGTGAAATTCCAATGATAAGCCGGTTCAGGATAATTTCCTATACGCCTTAACTTGGTACTGTCGGTCGCTGCTGCCCTCCGTCAGAAATGTTTATCGATCTTCCGGTCAAAGATTGAGGAATTTAGGAGTGTGTGAATGGGGAGAGGCCAGGCCATGGGGAGAATCCAGTATATTCGAATTCAATATGAAGTTACCGCCTATTATCACCGAACTTTCTGGAACCTGCAACATCAATTGCGAAATATGAGAACAGCAAACTCAGCAAGTTGAATTATTATAAATAAAACATTGTAAAATCACCTTTTTTTAGTCTAATATTAGTCTGATATATTTGTATTTTTTGGTCTGAATATTATATTTTGAATTGTAACTAAAATATTTGCTAGAGCAAATAAAAGTTTATTTTGGATGTTTGTTCTTTAAAAAAGTGTTTTCCAAAAGAACATTCCAGCAACAGATCTCTAATCATATTTCCACAGCAAAATGGTTAACAATATGGAATAGCAGATGGTACAAAAAACAGTCAATATTACTTGAGATAAAACCAACATTTCAACCATGGTCTGATGGTTCCACCAATCGTTTTTCTCAGGTAATCATCACGCAACTACGGCTTGGTTATAGTCGCCAATCGCGTGGACATCTGGTGACACGAGATCTCCAACCATAGTGTTATTCTTGGGAGACCATTCTAACAATAAAACACATTTAAAAAAAAAACGAGGAGTTCTCGTTACACAGTTCGAAAAGAATTTTAAAGAAATATTCTTAAAGTGCAGCACCAAAGTGATTATTCAATATTTAAAAGCTATAAATTTTGGAAGCAATAGTGTATGTTAATATTTTTTCTTTTTTCGCTAATAGCCATACAGGCTGATGCAAGTTAGTAAATAAAAAAATCAGTTTTTATTTGATCAAGACAAAATTTAAATAGAAATCTCATCTAAACTAATAATTTGCATGTTCAGATGATATATCTGTGTCCAAATAAAATTTAGTCGTTCAATAAAAACAAATAATATGGGTGAAGCGAAAGTAATTTGCTGTATGTATTCAGCACATATACCGATTGTACTGTTCTCGTTTTTATCTTAGGTATTATTTAATTTCACAGACCTGGCCTCATTCCACCTCCGGTACGACATCGAGAAAAGCAGCGTATCTTTACAATCGCTTCCGAGATGAAATAACAAGAATTATTACGCTTACATGTAATTGTGATCAATGCTTTCAGAGTAAAATATCTTTTCGAAGAGTACATTAACAACTGTAGAAAGTATATATTAACAGGTAAAGCTTTTAAAGATAATGTGTGCATTATACAATTTAACGCTAACTCTTATCTTAATTTGTTGATCTCTGTCTAATCAATAATTTTATTGGAGTAAAAGACGGACACAGATTGTTCTGATTTATATTTTACTGGAAAGTGTATAAGGTACCAAACATTTAGTCAATGTGCTTCTGAAGCTAGTTTCTTGTGACATTTCAAATAATTTAATTTTTTATATACTTTTTTTATTGGGAATAACCCTTATCAATCATAGAAGGTTATTAGCGGTGGTACAGTATAGACTATAATATATTATAATGATTAATATAAAATATAAACTATAAAGTTTTTACAAAGGTGATTATAATGTAGAATTTTTCTTGAAGTACCACTTATATTTGATTATACAATTTTGTTTTCATTAAAAACCTAATGATTTTGTCACAATCCCCACTGTCTAAAGCGCACTTTATATCACTTGGTAGTCCAGTAGCTTGTCTTTCCATTTAATATAATGGACTGTCTCAATAACAATGTGGCCTACAGTTATATTGGTGTCACATGCGTAGCATATTCTAGGAAGTTCCTTCCTTAGTAGGTGATCGTGTGTCAGTATGGTATGTCCTATTCGGATACGATGTTGTACAACCTGGTCCCTTCGCTTTACTAAAATTGGTGTTTTTACTAATAGATAGTGTTTTACAAACCGCAATTTATTGCGGTTTGGTTTGTTCTATCATCGGATCTCTCCATTTTACAAGCTTCTTTGGCCATTTGATCAGCTATCTCATTTCCTGGTATCCCCACATGAGATGGTATCCAGATAATATGTAGTTGTTTATGAATATTCTGTAGAGTCACAAGGTCTTTTTTAATCTGTTCTAAAATCGGATGATTCAGATATATTTTCTGAATCCCTGGATTGCACTTAAGGAATATGTAAATATTACTGCCATGTCTTCAGGTCGATTAAGAGTTTGTTGTACTGCCTTGGATATTGCAAAAAGTTCAGCAGAATATAATGAGTAGCCACATAAAGCCAGATTTACTAAAAGAAGTATGTTTGACTGGCGAAATAGCCATACCTATGCGACAGACAAGTTTTTCATAAATATCTGATGTGACATATTTGGGGATTGTATTTTAGGACCATTCGAATTACCAACTACGCTTGGCAGAGTAACGTATCTAAATTTTTTGAGAGAAGATTTACCAACTCTTTTAGAAGATATACCTCTAAATTTGAAACGTAATTCTTGGTACATGCATGATGGAGCACCATCACATTATAACCTAGAAGTTAGAAATTATCTAAACGCAACTTATCCTCAAAGGTGGATTGGTAGAGGTAGTGTATACCCATGACCAGCATGCAATCCCGAACTAAATCCCCTAGACTTTCACTTGTTGGGCTACCTAAAGTCACTTATTTGTAAAAAAAATAAATAACCTTCAAGAGTTATGGCAAAATATTGTAGAGGGAGTTAACGTAATTAGGACCCAAAGAAACTCATTTTTTAAAATATAGACCAGTGTCGAAGCCTTTAAAAAGGTAAAAAGTAAACAAAAATTATAGTAGAATGAAACCTATTGGAAAAAGAAGAGAATATGCTAAAATTGGAAGAAAAAATAAATTACACTCCATCCGAGGTCGGGAAGGGGGAAGGGTTTAAGGGTAAAAATCAGTTTATCGCGATTTTCGGCGGAACCACAAGTGCTATGGAAAAAAGATAGCAAAGTTGTAGGTAACAAAAAGATCTACAACTTTTATATTTACACTTTTTTCACATAACCTTAAAATTTTTGTGGAAAATTCAAAAAACTAAGTTTTTGATTTTTTATTTTTATCTTAAAACAAAATTTTTACATTTGGTGAAAACTTGCCTTAGTATGTATCAAATACACTAATTTTTTGGAATTGAGAAATTTATTTTTTTACCTGCTATTGATTTATTATCGAAAAAACACCTTAATTTTCAATCGAAAATTCACGCTTCAAAATATCACCTTTTTTAAAAAAGTCGGTGGGCTTTTTGTTAGTTGAAATCTATACTTTCCTAAAGTGTGAAAAAATAGACATTACTATGGAAAATGTTCACAAAAAATGCAAAAAACGAAGAAAACTGGAAGATTTTTGTAATGTTTTTTTTGCAACTACATTGATTTACGGAATATAGAATAAAAAGAGATGTAGCTGATTTACAACTATTACATAAATTTTTCAACAGATATATTCCTTTTCCAGAGACTATTAACATTATGTCAATATTTACTGGAATTATTGGCAGTACTTCTGTAGATTGTTAGGAAGCGGATGAAAAAAGCGAATAATCTTTACAAGCTATTGTGGGAATGAATTTTGGCAGTGTCAAATTTAAAAGAAAAAAACAAAGTGTTGTCTCTAAAAACCGTTCAATCTTCCGGTAAAGTAAACGGAGATATTATAGCAATCGATCCGTTATTGCTATTTCAACGAATATCTCTAATGATCGACAGTAAAAAAGATATGCAGACTTATTTAAAATACGAACTTGCACCTTTTTCATTGTCACTTCAAACGGTGGAAGAGATCATGAATGCATATTTGCGCTATGTCGAAAAACATTAAGCAGCAGGCACAGTGGCGGCTCGTGGCTTGAGAGATAAGGTTGGCAAGGTATTTTTTGTCTCCTCAGATAGGTATACCGTCTAATAAAGACTTCAATCATCATAGGAGATTCTTTGTTTTCTTGTTTTTTGTGTTTTTTTTTGTATTTTCCTATAAATTTAGAACCTAAACATATTTATAAATTAACTCTAGTCTACGTTGTTTGGATGTAGCAAAATGAGTAATAACGTCATCGTAAAATTTATTAGAGTTTTGGAGAGATTTTAAAAGTCTTTTTTCTATTGACATTTGAGACAAGTTTTGATTCTTTTGAGGCAAGAGAAATCTCGTTCATTTGAGGCAGACGTTGGTGGTAATGAGAGAATTAATGACAATAATTTATTAATTTCGGTAACAGTTTGTTGTAATGAATTGCAGTATATAAAATAATACATATCTTGTAATTTATCCCATCTTCCGAAAATATTTGGATCAGCATATAAAACTTTTAATTCATTTTCTAATTTTATTTTATTAAAAAATGATGGATAATTTTTAATTAACCTGTCTAATGAATATCTTGGAAATTCCTTGGCGTAACTTTTAAATTTTGAATCGTCAAAGAGGTCAAAAATTTGCAAATCTTCAAAATTCGAAAAACTAGTATCTATTTGTATAATAATAGAATCCAAAATTTCAAAATATACTCGTTTGTCGAGATCTGTTTCTGTGTCATGCCTTTGTCTTTTTTTTTGGGGGTTCGGAAATATCAAGCGAGTCCAAAACGTCTCTGCGTATATACTGGAAATTACTATCATTACGAAAATCTTGTCAGTCTTGTTATTCTATTTTTTTGTTTTATTGTTTTATTGTATTTTTAAGAAAGTGTTTGGGTAAACACTTACTTAAAAATATTTAAAAGTATGTTAAAAGAGTAATCATTTAATAAAGTTTTCAAACCGATTGCTTCACGGATCGAGATATCATCACTTTCAAAATCGTCACATTCAATAATAAAATCAAAAACTTCCAAAAGCTGTTCACGAAAATCTGCTACAGTAAAAGCTAACCGAGATTTAAAATTCCATAGCGTCTGACAAACTGTTGGCATTTTTTTCAAAACAAACCGTTACATTAGTCCGTTTAGGCGAGCTTGAGAAAAATGAAGCAAATCCGTTTAAACTATCAAGAAAAGACGACATTCTTTAATTTTTTTACATGTATCTTGCAAAACTAAATTTATTCTATGCGCATGACAATGACTAAATAAAGCTTGCGGTCCAATAGTTTTAACTTTTAGACCATTTAATTCACCAGACATCACGGCAGCGCCGTCATAAGTTTGCCCTACCAATTTATTTTTGATATCAAAAAATTTCAATCTGTCCTTTAAAACACCAAAAATATGTTCTGCCTTATGACTTTTACTTACGTCTGTAAAACCTAAAAACCTCTCATAGATATTACCACGTAACGCGTATCGAACAACAATTGATAATTGTGAATGATATAATATGTCGGTAGTTTCATCTACTTCTAGTGAAAAGCAAATGGTTTCCTGAATCTCAGATTCAATAACGTTACTCAAAATGTAACTAATTGATTCTATTAATTCATTCTGGATTGTTTTAGATACACCGCTAAATGTCTTGGAATCAAAAAGTAAATTAGAAAATTCCAAATCGTATTTTTTAAACATTTTTATTAGTATTCTATAATTACCTTAATTTAACGAATGCTCCGATTCATCGTGTCCCCTAAAAGATAATTCCTGACAACTTAAAAAAATTACAATATCAATTAAACGACGTAAAACTGCGTGATTATTTTTTACAATTTCGTTATGTTTAATAGCATTTTCACGTTCGGCATTATCTAATGAAACATAGATACTTATTTTGTTTTCCAAATAAATCTAATTTAATCTGGCTGTAAGTATGATCTTTCGAAATATCATGTTTATGTAAAGCCCTAAATAATTCCTTTAAATTATCGTAACCAGATTCACACCATGGATTTTGATGTTTGTCCCTATTTGTGGAAAATAAAATGCAAGGCCAACAGAAAAGTTTGTTTTTTATTTCACTCCCGGTAAACCATGAGTACTTGCTGTACCAATTATCTGAAAATGATCTATTATTTCACTTACCCGCACTAATATTTATAAGCCGGGACATTTTAGGCAAAGGACGTCCCTTATTTTTAATAACAATTTGTTCTTCGTATGGAATAGATAAAAACCCATTATGCAAAATATAATTTTTACAATATCAGACTTATCAATACTTACAGTTTCTCCCATGGCTTGCTTTTTTTAGGTTAATTTACCTGAATTTGTTTACACTTTAATTAAAAAAAACTTCTAATATGCCTAAAAACCCTTTAACCTTTAACTATTTACGGCAGACGTAACGTATCACAGTATTACTTTAGAAAATAAAAATGAATCACAAAAAAAGGATAGTTCGTGCACTGAATATTACTTTACTTTACTACATATATGAAATAACATTTCGTCCCACGCTCGCAATGTACAGTTCGCGACCAATCACCAATCCAAATGAAACATCGGCAAATTTAAATTTGCCGTACTTGGTAATTAAGTTCATATGGAAAGAAATGTATATTTGGTTGCTAATCAACCAATATTCCGTTGATTTTTACAAGTAAAGTCAAGGTTGGGATCGGCTAGCCCAAAAAACAAAACGTGCCTTTTTAAGAATTCATAGGCGGATGGAAGTCTCCGATATCGAATCATCTATTTGAAAAGTGTCTACGCAGGGATCACTTAACGCTCAGATTGGACGAATTCTTTAAAAAACCATGAATAAAATTTAGTCTGGTCGAATTCTTTTAAAAACCATGAATAAAATTTAGTCTTTATTATCTCACAGATATTTTTTTTGTTTCACAAAAACAAATGACATCAACTGATTACCTGCCACAATTATTTATTGAAATACTGATTAAATTAAATATTAAAAAAATCTATAATATCTATAAAGATGTGGGTCAGCACTGCCGACCCTGCCGACCCTGACCGGCCTCCACTGGCAGGCAGCCATTTCGTTTTTGACGGCTATCCCGAAATTTAAAAATCAGTAACTGTGACACCAGCACCAACAGCTTATTCAACTAAAAAAGGAGAACGTAGTCGTAGAAAAACCTCAGACAATATTCCAGAGTTTCATTATCAAAACCATACTAAAATACCATTTTTGCAGGAAAATTTTTTATCAAACGAGAAAAACAAAGACAAAATTATCAAAACGTTAATAGAAATATTACAGTCACAAGGATTTTTCTGTAAACAAGCAGCAAAAGATGCTGATGCTGATATAATTAAGACTTCAATAGAAATTGCCAGAGATACAAATAAAACTGTCATTATTGTGGGTCGATATTGATCTTTTGGTCCTTTTGATTCAATTAAATGAAAATAATAATGACATTTATTTTCTTAAATTAGGTTCTGGAACTGTAAAAGATCAATTTTTCACGTCGAATAGTTTCAAATATGAATCTTGCAAAAATATCATTGCATTTCTGCATTTTCTGAAGTTATCATAAAACTTTTTCTGCAAAAATCCGAAGGCCCCTTTCACATCCAAACGTAGTTGTTTTTTCAGAGATCAGCCCTGGCCTCATATATTTTCCTGACTAAAGTTTTTCGGTAAATATCTACTACATATTTTCTCTGCTACATATTTTTGTATATTAATGTTAGTCTTTGATTTATTTATCAGGAAATTCTAGGCTTTTTTCTCACATTATTTGTACATTTTATTAGTGATTAATGATCATTAAAAACCAGTCTTTAGCTTATATTTTAATATTAATTTTAAAACTGTAGAATAAATCTCGCAAGCATATTTTGAATCACTTTAAATCACTTCATTTAGGTCAAAATTCTCAAATTAAAAGTAACATTAACTCGGTACGAGAAAATTTGAAGCAGGTTGATCTGCATTCTTTTTCTTTGCACTTGCCCTATATTTTGATTATCAAGATCAACAAAGGTCGCCAAAACCGACAGCGAAGCCAGCTGCAGCATTACCGTTAATCATATTATAAAACCAAAAATATTATTTTAACATAATATTTTAAGAAATTAATGAGCAGTTCGAAATTTCTTTTAAATATCGTATGTAAATAAATCAAAAATGTCTATGGGTAAAATCGGTGAATATTTTATTGGCCGAATAAAATTTATTAGTCGATTATATTTTATTGCGTTTCAATAAATATTTGTACGTCACAGTTAGTTACTCGTCAAATAAATTTTAGTGTAATGATTTTTCCACCAACAATCTATCCTTTACTTTAGGTTGTTCTAATATCAATAGTGCGATCAGTGTGATAATCAATCCAGGATATTCTTAACATGCGTCGCTATACCCACATTTCAAAAGCGTCTAGTTTATTTTTATATCTGGCTATGGGAAAAATAAGTGCCCTTACCAGCCTTAGTTTTGTGTGTATTGTTGTGCTAGAATATTTCCAAATTGTTACCAGTTTCATCATAGTTGTTCTATCAATAGTCATCCTTCTACATATCTCTCTGTCACACCCTTCGTCATTTGTTATTAGGGACCCAGGTTGTAGCATTTCCAAATTCTTTAAAATATATGTGTATATATATTGGAATCCCCTCGTATATGTAATACATTGAAATCCCCTCATATATGTTTGAAAAATCGAAGAATATTTTTAATGTCTGTTAATATCGTAAAAGTTAAAATACCCGAAATATATTTCAATTCCTTCTTAGGTCGGCTCCAGCTAATGTAAACCATTTTATTGTTTGTTTATGTCACAGGCGCAAATTCTTCTATATTTTTCTTTAATTTGAACCGCTCGATACTGTGTTTGAAATAATTTACGTCTTAATTTCCGTTGTGTTTTGTTTATACCCAGCGTCTTGTTTATTCCAACTCACTTGAATTAATTTTAAAGATAATTTCATCACTCTCGTTGGAGCCGCGGTGAAGAGCGGTGATCTTCAACGTTATGTCCAAATTCACGTCGAATTTGTAAAGTTTTTTGTTTTTGCCGCTTTTCATAGAAAATGTGTAGTAGCAGTGTAAAGTTAATGGTTCAGTTAAATTTTTAAGTGAGGATTGCAAGAATCGTCATTTCCATCCTCGTTTTGTTTCTTCCTGGTTATCATTCAAGACTTTTTGGCAGTATGGAGATAGATTTGTTCGTGTGTTCGTTGCACAGAGAGTGAATCCCAGGTCTACCCCCAGTTATAGTTCCAGTTATGGTTCTAGAAATTTCAGTGACGTCCAATTACTGAAAATTCAACGTGTGATCTAGTGAAATAAGGTACCTTTTTTGTGTTTAATTTTAAAGTAAAGACAGACATTTTTTTTTAAATAATTATAATAATTGCTTTCGTTAAAATTTAAAGGATTTCTAATAACTAATAAATTGTAAAATTTTAGGGTTTAACTTTAGCTGTCAATTTATTTGTTCAGTTTTTTTAAATTTAATTTTAATATATGACAGCTAGTTTAATTACTGTTTTTATTAGTCTGTTTCGGTATAAACAAAAGGTTAACCTCTAGGGATAGTTATTTTTAAAAGAAATTTCTTTGTTTGCAATAATTTATTTCTGTATTATATTTGTGACTATTAATATAGCGTTTTTATATTGTCTATTTTGTAACTGTTTGTGGTAAGACACAATAAATGTTAAATTTTTTCTTAACATTTCGTTTATATTTTTAATTAACCTTTTTTGGGCCACTCTCCGGTTTCCCAAATCTTTTTGCAGATCATATACATAACATTTACTCCAATATCTCCAGTGATCTGGTCTAAGCAAAGAATTTTTTAACTTTTTGATTGCTTTTTCTACCTCTGACTTTAGAATGTTTGATTCTCTCTCTGCAGTGAACTCGTCGTGATTTGCATTCTGGGGATCATCTGCATATAGACTTTGACAATATTTTCTCCATACCTCCGCAATCCCTTTCTCGTTATTTATATGTTGGTTTTGATCCATTACTGTTTGTGTGATTGATTTAAATTCCTTGCATACCAATTTGCATATCTCTCTAGTTCTTCACATTCTTCATTTATATGTTTATTTTTATCATCCCTACAAGCTCTTTTAATTTCTCTATTAAACCTTTCTAATTCGTTTTTGTTGCTGTCGTTTTGATATATGAGAGATTTGAGTCTCCTTTGCTCTTCGAGAAGTTGCAACGTTCTGTCTGTCATCCAGTGTTTTCTCTTGATCTTTTTTCCGGTTCTGGTTCTTTTTACTAAGGTTTCTATGGCATTTCTGAAACTTTTTCACATTTCTTCTGGGTTGTCTTGTGTGTTCAACATACTAGTTTAAACACTCTAACTACTTTAATGGTTTACTAACAAGCAACTACATATTCCAAAAAGAGTTCCTTTTTGGAGTCTAATCGTGTCCTGACGGGGATCATCTGAATGACTGACGTTCCCTTGCTTGAGCAGCACAGACAGCCCATGTGTGGCAGGCGGTGACATGTGTTAAGTGACAATCCGTAATAGGGCTCCCCTCCAGTGAGGAAGCTGCTTGTTTCGAACGGCTCTATTGACCTGTGTTTTGGGTTGCATAGACCGTTGGTATATGCATGTTTTTGCACTTTGAGCCGCAGGAATATAAGCTGGATTTGTCGGCCCATAAAATTTCGATAAGGAATATTTTGGACATCTACTGTGAGAAACTTGTCACTACGTTCCAAAACTCTAAATGGTCCGGTATATGGCGGTGTAACTCAAGTTTTTACTTTATGGGTGCGAATGAATAAACACATGAGTCGTGGTCTGAAGTTCCGAATGGACAAAGGCAGTGCGGACAGAGTAGTTGCTTGTTGGTAATGGCCGCAATGCTAAAGTGGTCTCACGTAGTCCTTAAACAAAACTACGTTCATCGGGTGCAGCAGCACTAGTGACAAGCTGCTGTTTAGGTAGACAGGCATTACGCGCAGTGGATACAGGCTCTGACTGTAGTTATGGTCGCTGGTACATCAAATCGGGATAGCTATTCCTCAAGAAGCTTTTGTACGATTACTTCGGTTGTAATCTCTGGGATAGATATGGCTTCTTCTCGTGAAACGGTCGATGATTGTAAGCAGATATTGAAAGCTCCGACTTGCTGGAAGTGGGCCCACGATGTCGATATGTATGTGTGCGAATCCGTCGTCAGCCACCCCTTGAAGTGTCACAGGTGTAACAGTGTGATGTCCAATTTTGGCACACTGACATTAGATGCACTTTCGTGACCAAGACATGGTGGTGGACTTGGCGATTTATGTTATGCTACACAAATCATTTGGCAAATATTTGTAATTTAGCAGCGTACCCTGGGTAGGAATGCGTGTGAAACTTCAGGAAAAAATCTTTCTGAAACAAATATCTTATACTGAACAAAAAATGGGTCACTGGTTGGGTTCAAGGTCTGTTGGAGACCCTCATCTGGTATCTGAGCTTTGGATAGTCGGTCATAGTCAATGGTAATGGGTGTTGTGACAGCGTCTACTTCAAGTGGTGAAAGACAATCGGCAACTTTATTGTTTGCATCCTGAATATGTCGAATATCTGTCGAGAATTGGTCAATAAATTCTAGTTGACGTATCTATTGTGGAGACTGTCGCCCTTGTCGCTGTTGAAAGGCAAACGTTAAAAGCTTGTGATCAGTATAAATGGTAAATAATATTCCCTAGAGAAAGGCATCAACTCCTATGTTTAATTAGGGATTCGGTGCTAAAAAAAACCAATTCAGTCGAAGTGGCCAGGAGTTCTTTGACTTTGTTGAAAGCTGCTGCCGCCATTGATGTCAATGTCAGTTCTTGATGTTTCTTCTTTTTCCGAGACAGTAGCTCTATTAGTGGCATTGGCTCGTTCGCAGCATTTGGTTACCAACGTCTGTAGAAATTAAGCATGTACATATAACGTCGTAACTGTCGATAGTTCGTAGGTTGTAACTTGTGAATCGCGCCAACTTTAGCCGACAATAGACGAACGCCAGTTGGAGATACCGTGGCACCCAGAAAGTTTACTTTACGTTTTCGTAATTTTGATTTATCCTTGTTGATTTGAAGTCGGTTTGCTTCTAGAATCATGTAGCTCATGCTCGGTCTCGGTTTTAAAGGAAACCAAAATATCGGTAATATATACGTAAACGTACGAGCATTCTCGAAAAAGGTGGTCAAGGTATCTCTGGAACGTCTGGGTAGAATTTCGCAAACCGAACGGCATTCGGAGAAACTCGTATAGGCCAAAGGGGGTTACCGTGCACTAAGAAGCTTTCTTGTGAAAGTCTTCGTAGTTTAGAGAAAACTGGTCTACCTTGAGTCTCAATATAGTGCTGGACTCTTTAAGTATTCTCTGGTAATGCAATGGTTGGACAATCATAAGGATGTGCAGTGAATAGGCCTACTTCTCGAACCTTAACACGACGAGACATGCAGGTAATACTTCTTGAGAGACTTGCTAGTCGTTTGTTTCTCACGTCTACACCAATGTGACAAAAAATCGGCTCCTAGTATTGGTTTGGTGACATTTGCGAGTACAAATGTCCGTGTTCTTGATATAATAAGGACATACAGTGCTGAGCTGAGTCGCAGTGTCTGCCCCTATATCGCACATCGATATAGGGGCAGACCTAAGTGTAAACACACTTAGGTCTGCCCCTATATCGATGTGAAACTGAAGTTGAAGAGCACCATCGGTAATAAACAGGCGACGTGATATATGACGAGCTGTGGTTGCCGCCATTACTGCGCCCTTTGGTCATTTTTTGTAAAGTTACGGAGTGGTCTACATGTCTTTGCCTACGCACCAAATCTGCGATTTTACTAACACTACTTGTTAGATACAGTTTATCTTTTGGATAAACATTAACTTGGTCACTCAATGCAGCCACTGCTGTCGATAACAGCCATTACTAGAAAACTGGAACTTCAGATGTACTTATCGGCTTTCTTAACAAGTTTTTCTATGTCTCTATCGAGAACAAATTTAACACTTAGAACCGAAGATGGTACGCGGTGCAACCAAAAAAAGCTGAAGCAGTTTTCTTTACAATTTGAAGTAATACGAATTATTCGTACGAATTTGAGGCGCTTTTGCCTTAATAAAACAAATTACTTTCCATGACATACTTTGATTTGTGTAGAGAATAGCTTTTCAAATCGAATGGTACATATTAACATTGTACATTGAAGTTTTTATTGAAAAAGTGGAACAATTGTGGTGTTCGTTAGATATTTTTAATGTGTGTATATGGGATTAAACCATAATTAATTGTTTTGAGAATTACTTTTGAATGTTACTTTTGTTTTTTTTTCCATTTTGTAAATCGTTTTCAAAAAAAATTATCAACTAAGATATTGTTTACATTAACCTTTAAATCTTTATCAATTGGCGCTTTAAGACAGCCAATTTGACAGTTGACAATACGTGGTCTTCATCTTGTGAACCCATTCAACTTCAGCAGCTCCTCTTCAGGTGTGCATATCGAAATAGTGTGCAGATAAAAACAACGTATAAAAATACCGGTTACCTAGTTAACCAATTTGATTTGGGTATCGAGGTGTCATAATAAGTTTTTTTTAATAAAACATCTGTTTCTAGCGACTATATGATTAAAACTATTCATAGGTATATGATAAACCATCAATTTCTTTGGAATTCGTAAGTCAATAAATTTTAATATTTAAAGTTCTGCAGTGGCGTTCTAAAGTTGTGATTGTCTTGCCAGTAGTACTAAATATAAGCACTAAATACATGCAATTTTTCAGTCTTTCTCGATGTTTTTCTAGAGCTAATTTTAGATATTTTGGCACTGGCTGTCCATTTATTTTTCATTTTGTATTACCAGTACTGCAGTCGTGATGTTTGTGTCCAATAGTCTCACCACTGCATCAGTTACTCCGGTCTACGTGCTCCATTATATACTATATGTTACCGGCATGTGTGGACTGATAAACAGATAAGAGATTAATCTTAGTATTTGATGTAATATTACGACTTTTTTATTTTTTGGTGAGATTTGATACGTCTTCCAATTTCCTGTTTATCGTATCCTTTTTTATTGATGAATTAGTCAATATTTTGAACTGTATTATCTGCTGTTGTTTGCATATTGACTAAATTATTACCTTTGTATTGGTTAAATTAATTTTTAATCCATGTTTTTTTACTGATTTTTTTCTTCTAATAAAGCTCTTTTTCATTTTGGCCAGTAAAGACCATTTTGTCGCAGTTTCGAAACAATATATGTTTGATAATTCCTCAATGGTTCATGGTACCTCATAGTACACTATGAAACTTCATGTTACTCCACATTTAGTACAAACGCTAGTCAGTTGCGTCTCTTATTATTTTTTCGAGCATGATATTGAATAAGATACATGATAGAACGTCTTCCTGACGTAGTCCTCTAAGACTATAAAGAGATGATGCGTGTCCATGTCACTTGTTTTTTCGAAGATCTATCTTAGAACAAATGTCTGGTCTATTGTTTATTTCTGTTTGCAGAAACCAGATTGGTATTTTTTTTCACGCGTGGTCTAAGGCTTTCATAAATTAAATTGAAGATTATTTTGTATGCTGCCTTTAACAGCGTGATTCCACGGTAATTTTCACATTTTAACTGGTCTACTTATTGATGTAATGGTACAATATTACCGCTATTCCACTCGACTAGTAGCTGCTTGTTGATCTACATCTTTGTTATGAGCTCATGTATTGTTTTTAGTAACGCCTAAAAACTCCCTCTTTTCTCCAATAACTTCAATGCTATTTGATACTGATCCAGTGATTTATTGTTCTTGAATTTGTCTACAGCTATTCTAATCTAGACCATTGCTAATGGACTTTTTTCTCTGTTGTCTGCCTGATCTAATGGTACATCAGGATCGTCTCCCCAGTATTTTCCTCAAGCTTTCCCTTAAAACATTGTCCATCATCATCATTTTGGCTTTACAACCCTGTGTGGGTCCTAGCCTCCCCAAGAATTCTTTTCCAGTCGTCCCTATCCATCGCCTTCCTCCGCCAAGCACGTATTTCCATATTACTCATATCTTGGTCTATGTTATCTAGGAATCTTGTTCTTGGTCTTCTTCTTTTTCTTTGACCATTAGGTCTATCAAGGATCGTTTTTCTAGCTGGGTCGGTTTGCTCCATCCGCATTACATGGCCTACCCCCCTCGGACGTCCTATCAATGTGTTTTATGATATCTGGTTCCTGGTATATTCTATAGAGTTCGAAGTTGTATCCTGTTCTCCAGACACCATTTCCATTTACCGCTCCATAGATTCGCCTCAGTATTTTTCTTTCGAAACATCCTAACATGTTTTCATTGCTTTTTGTTAAAGTCCAGGTTTCTGAACCATATGTTAGGACTGGGCGTATTATTGTTTTGTAGAGTCTTATTTTTGTATTTCTTGATATAGCTGTAGATTTAAAAAGGAAATTAAGCCCAAAATAGCATCTATTAGCCGTGCAAATTCTGCGGTTTATCTCTGCGGTAATGTCATTTTCAGTATTGACAAGCGTTCCCAGATATACAAATTCGTTAACTGCTTCGATGACGTCGTTTTCTATAACAAGTGGCCGTCGTATTTGTGGTTGCGGACCTACTTTGATGTATTAAGTTTTATTAATGTTTATTATTAAACCCATTTTTGTAGCCGATTCCTTTAGTGCTACATACGCCTCTCGTGCTGCGTTTTCCGTTCTCCCAACAATATTGATATCATCAGCATATGCTAGGATTTGCACAGATTTGTTATATTGTCCATATTCTTAGTAATTCTTGGTTTTCTCTTAATATATTATCCTTGTATCTACACATCATTGTTATTTGTTTGAATTCTTTTCTGCTTTTTTAGTTTCTGGTAAAACTTTATTGTATCTGTTGGCTTAATTATGTCTTGTAGTTTGTTTCAAGTTCTTTGTTTTAATTTTCTTTCTTCTTTTTTTGGTTGATTTCCTTTTCTTCTTCTATGTAGTTTATATTCCTCTATGATTGTCGGGTCCTGTTAACTTGTGGCATCTGTAAATATGTTCTGTTTTTTTTTGCTCTAGTCTGACATTTTTCGTCAAACTACAGTAAATTCAACTTCAAGTTACGGACAGAATCAACACAAGTCACCGCGTGATATTCGAGTCTACACATGACGAACGCCTTGCTATTGGCCAAATTGTCGAACTATCGTAAGTCAGGCAGTTAGCCCTAACAGGTGCGGACTTCGTTTTTCCGCTCCGTCCTCTGTCGAATGCGAAATGGCCCAGTAATTTTTGTGCAAAGCTGTTTGTTGGTTTGTTTATTTGTCAATCGTTAGCTCATGTGTAGATAGTGCAAAGCATTTTTAAGAACATTTAATTATAGTCGATACAAACTTTTTCCCCACTTTAAAATAATTCCTGTAAGTATAATAAAGCATTTATAATAGCCATAATATAAGATATAATATCGACCTGCACTGATATGTTTAATGGATAAAAATTATTTAGTATGTTAAAAATTATGAAAAACAAGAGCCCGATATAATTTTGTCCTGACTATAATTAATTTAAACTCTTTGCGGCACGAGATTTTATAAATTTTCTACAATGGACCCTTGGGGCATAGAAAGATTCAATTGCACACGTAAAAAGTATATCAATTCCACGACAGAGGGAATAAGTAATACAAACCACTTGCGTAGGTATAACTTGATAAAAATAGATTAATAAGTGATTCATTTTGTGGACTACTGTACAATATGTAGCAAAAATTTGGTGGTTAAAATTTCAATCCGATGTGCCGAAAAGAGTTAAAAAATACCTTTTTTATATATTTAAAAAAAATCAACTCGGGCAGATATTGTTTTAGATTTTTTGGATCATTCTAAACAAAAATTTATTTTGTAATTTTTCTTAAGTTGACTGTGTTCGAGTTATAAATAATTTAAAACTGGAAGACAAGGAAGAATTGACAGGCGAACAAGAATTGGCAGACGAAAAAGAATTGATAGATGAAGAACGATAGATGACGATTTTCAAGGATCAAAATCATTAGTAAAAATATCACATTTCCCAAAGCGGTGTAGGTAAACCTTATATCGGATCCTCTACTATAAAAGTAAATTTGAAAATGCCCATTTTGTTATTTTAGTTGAGAAAAGTATAATAAATCCATTTATTTAATATGTCTGATACGGAGTCGGCAAATGAAAATGAGGAACTGTTAACGCTAAGTCCTCCTAGGAAAAGAGCTAAGAAAAATCACGTAGATATAAGATTTAATAAAATAATGATTATTACATACAAATGTAAATTAAAAGATAATCCTACTTTAGTGTTCCAAACACTGGAAAAAAATGCTATAATTGTAATGGACAATGCCCCTTACCATTCCAGAAAATTGGAAAAAATTCCCATTATGGTTACAAAAAAGGCACATATTGAAAATTGGCTTCGCTCAAGAGACATTCCCTTTGAAGAAGCGATTTTAAAGGTGCAACTTTTAGAAATCGTTAAACAACATAAAGGCGAATATAATAAGTACATGGTAGATGAACTGGTAAGAAGCACAAATAGAATAGTTTTAAGGTTGCCACCGTATCACTGCAAGTTCAATCCAATCGAGCTTGTGTGGGCGAAAGTCAAGAATTATGTAGCATGGCATAACACAACATTTAAATTTGCTGACATTAAAAATTTATTTCATGAAGCTGTGTCTGCTGTAACCATGGAAAAATGGAAAAACTGCGTCAAACATGTAAAAGAAGAAGTGGAGCCAAAAAATGTGTGAGTTGGACAATTTAATTGAGGCACAAATTGAGCCTATCATTATCAACTTTAATGATGACAACAGTACATCAGAGATAAAATACAATTTTATAAACTTTTTTTTGTATACTTTATTTTGTTGTTAATAACTCTCGACTTTGTAAATCATTTTTATATTTAAAAAATTGGTGTACTATAATCTGTACCTGTCAGACGTCTACAAATTATATAAGGTTTTGTATTGCAGCTTTAATTTACTAGTCCGGCCCTGAACAATCGCGTGTTTCCAGCGTGCATTTGTTTCCATCGTCCGTAGCTTGAAGTTGAATTTACTGTAGTCTTTTCTTTTCTTTTCTTTGTTTATCTTCCATGTCTAGTACTTTTTAGCTGCTTTTTATGATGTTTCTGAACTCTACCCACCGGTCATTTACGTTTTTAGGGTTTAGCCTGTTTTTAATTTTTTTAGTGATTTTTCAGTTTTTAATTTTTTTATTGCGGTTTCTATTTCCAATTTTAAAATATGCGGTTCCTTTTCGTCATTTATTTCTTCTGGATTCACGTCTTCATGGCCACTATAAAACAACATTTCACAATATTGTTTCCATGTCGCTGCTATGCCCTTTGGATTGGTGATGATCGTGCCCAAGTTAATTATCTGCGTTTATGGTTCGAACTCTTTAGTTAAGTATTTTACTTTGGCAAACAGTTCTCTAGATTCTTGACGGTCAGCGTCTTCTTGTAGTTGTTTGCATATTTCTTTAATATGAATTTTTGTCTCTTCTACTTGATGATTTTATGCGTCTGCTTACATTTGCTATCTTGTTTTTAGTTTCTGTTGGATTTGAAGAATTGTTTCTAATTATTCTTCGTTATTCTAAGTTCAGTGTCTCATCAGTCATCCAGTATTTTTCTTTCCTTGCGGTTTCTTTGGGGTTTGTAATATTTATTGTATCTATAATCTTTGTATGTTCCCATGTTTGATTGGGATCGCCAGTTATATTTGGTGTGTTACTATATCTTGGTGTTTCTTTGTATTTTCCAGGCTCTTTAGGTATATATTTAATTGTTTTATTTGTTTCGGTTTTTTACGAAATTTGATTCGAAAGTTAGAGGTAGTATAAAGTGGCATTACTAGTAAAGATAATTCATGGCATTCCTTCTCTTACAATATTTTTTAAAACAATTTTATTTGATTTTTTAATTTATATAAAAATTAAAAATTTTTAATTCAATCGAAGAATTCGCACCGGTAGTCACCCAGAAGCAGACTGGTCGTTCCACATTTCCGATAAGTGAGCCATGAGCTTGAGCAAACGATGCGTCGATCTCTCTTCCTTATAAATACTCTCAGCGCTGATGGCGGCCTTCACAAGACGCCAACAAGTTCAAGGCGCTCGAAGACGATCTTGACCGTGTTAAATGTAAAGAACCAGCGAGTGCACAGCTTCCGCATACATTATTATTAAAAAAATCGTAACCATGCAATACAAAATCGCCATTTTCGGGTTGTTTTATTTATTTTCTGGACTTTTTGGTGAAACGGTGGTGCCTGCTGCTACGAGGGGCAACGAAAATGTGACAGTGCAAATTACTAGGCAGAGTAGGGCCAGCAAACATGCGGTTTACCGAGGACTGATCGTATGTGCTTTTCGGTATGAAGCTGGGTGTTTCTTAGATGTCGCCAAGCAGTTCTTGGATTCAAAGAGGGTGGAACTTTTAGGTGAGTTAAATACTTCATTCAGCATTTTTCTTTTCGATCGTACTTAAAATTTGTTATTATTAAAATACAATTGTTCCTAAAACAATTGCTTTACGATCTTTAGAAAAACACTATTATATTGCAAAAGTTTTTGTTGTATATTTTACCACATTTGAACATCTACGTTTGGCTTTTAACGATTTTCCATATAACGATTTCCGTTTTCTTCCTCGTTCACAGAAATTCTATTATTTTTATTATTATTTTACCTTTTGAGACACTGATGTCTACTTATCTTTCATGTGACTTCTTCAAATGACCGTTTTGGAACGTAATTTTTCTCGTCGCGACATATTTGCTTGAAAATTTGGACTTAGGTACCACGTACCCTCTAGTTTACTTTTCAACCCATGTTACATGTCCAGTGTTGCTTTTACTTGTAAAGTAAAAGCCACCCCTTTTCGGGGATGAAAAACATACGTTCAAAATCAAGTCCAGTGGTAAATAAATTGACTAATTCTAAGCAACTTTTGTTATATACCGAGTTTTTTCGAAGTCAGTACTTTTTGAATTATTTGCAAGTGAAAATGTGTATATTTTCAAATTAAAAAGGACGCTTTCAGGCAGATTTTCACAAATAACTCAAAAAGTAAAAAATAATCTACTAAAAATATATTTAAGCAAAAATGTAGCTTATAAAATCAAAAAAAGGCTGTAGACACAGTAGAAGCAGGGTTGTAGCTCATGAAAAGTAGGGTCTTATTTGTCAAATTCCAAATCGAATATTTCAACGTGAAATAACCAAAAAATTAAGCAATTTTCGAAGAAAACTCAAAAATCAAAACTTTTTTTGAAAGTATTAAAAAAGCTTTATTGTTATTTTTTTTAAGTTTTTAGCATCAAAACTAAGCAAATTACACTCAAAATAAAGTTGGTCCCTTTTTTTGGCAAAAATATCGTGAAACTCTTACCCCCTAATTAGCAAAATTAGTTTTAGAGTGAAAAAATATTTGAAACTTTGAAAAAAATGTTTTTATTTTCAAAATAACTTAAAAAATATTAGTGAAACGAAAAATTTTAAGGTATTTAAAGATGTTGCAAACCTACGCAGTTCCATTTTTAACCGCAACATTTAAAGATATCAAGAATCCTGGTCAAATAGATCCGACTATTTGGTCGAGGAGAATGGATGTAAATATAGATGAGAATGAGAGAGAAAGAACAATAGTAGAGTGGCAGAGAGAATTGGCGAATGATAGTGGAAAGGCAAGGTGGACGAAGGAGTTTATTCCCGATCTGAGATCGCGGTGGGAATGTAAGTTCAGGAAACTGGACTACTTCCTGACGCAGTTTCTGACTAGACATGTAGTTTTGGCACCTTCACAAATAGAATAGGCAAATCTGCCTAGGCAGACTGTACTGTTTGTGGGGTACCGGACGCTCTTGCCCACATTTTTAACTGCCAGAGATGGGCAAATGAGATGAGAGATTTCGAGAGACTAATGGGTTTCGGGCTGGATGAAAGAAACATTCTCAACATAATGTTGAGAGGAGATAAAGACTGGAGAGAAGTACACTGTCTGATTTCTGGGGAATGAAGAAAAAAGAGCAGGAGGACAAAGGAGGAAATTGAGTCAGGGATCTAAAATTTACAGTTAATATTATTTATTAGTTTATGACTTAATGTCTAAACATTTTCTAATCTACAGTAATAGGTATGGTTTTTTATAAATTTTTAGTTTTTTATTTTAGTTGTTTATGGAGTGACAAGACCACCTCTCTGAAACGGTGGTTTAGGTTTTAGCCGGAACACGGTTAATTTAGCACTACCCTGGGGTCTTCTGGCCTAGTATTTTACTCGGGCGAAAGATGCCAGGGTGTCTTGTTTCGTGACGTAGATGTCCAAAAAAGATTTCTCCCACCATTGCCTGTCATAATCCAATGGCTACCTACTTAGACTCTTACTAGAATCTGGCAATCCGGCAATTAAAAAAAGGTAGGATGAAGTAAGTCCGCATTATGCTGTAGTGGTTAGAAATTTTCTTAATACAAGTTTTCCCAATCGCTGGATTGGCCGACCCGGTCACATTGAATTGCCTGCTAGGTCGCCAGATTTGAATCCCATGGACTTTTCTATTTGGGGTTATTTGAAGAGTAAGGTATATGTTAACTGACCTACCAATTTGGTAGACCTCAAACAGAGAACTCGTACTGAAATGCAACAAATTATACCAGCGATGTACACCATAATTCATTGGACGTCTTGGATCTCTCTCTCTCTCTTCAATCCTGACCCCCCAGGGGGAGTGTAGTGGTCGACGTGATGTCGTGTATTGTCCGTCTCCAGAGATCTCTGTCTCTGGTCATTTCTTTTAATTAATGCATAGGTCTTTGGCATATTCCTGTAATTTGATCTATCCATCTTGTTGGGGATCTTCCTCGTGATCTTCGGCCTTCTACCTTTCCTTGTATTATGAGTCTTTCCATGTTTTCTGTGTTTGCTCTCATAACATGCCCAAAATATTTTAATTGTTGGAGATGGACTTTACTAGAGAATCGTTGGCTAACTTTTAGCTCTCTTAAAATTGAATTATTTGTTCTACGGTCTATCCAAGGAATTCGTAACATTCGTCTCTAACAGAACATTTCAGTGGCGTTTATCTTTCTTCTCTCCGATTGTCTCAGAGTCCAAGATTCACATCCGTAGGTCAGTATTGGGAATATTAAGCAGTTGATCAACCTCATCTTTATCGCTCTTGAAATTTGACAGTCCTTCCATATTTTGGTCATTTTTGCTGTGGCAACTTTTGCTACATCACATCTACGTTTAATCTCTTCTTGTAATGACCCTGTGTCTATGATTAATGATCCCAGATATAAGTATGAGCTCATAACCTCGAACCGGTCAATTGTGGTTCATCATCATCATCAGTGGTGCTACAGCTCTAGTTGAGCCTTGACCTTCCCCAGTCTATTTCGCCAGTCGTTTCTGTTCATCGCCAACCGTTGCCAATTTGCCGCGCCGATTTTCCTTGCGTCCTCGTCCACACCGTCCCTCCATCTCAGTCGTGGTCTACCTCTACTCCTATTTCCCACTGGGATCGATAATAGAGTTCGTCTGGGTGGGTAATTCTCATTTGCTCTTGACACATGTCCAGCCCATCTAAGCCTGCCTATTTTTATGAAGGATATTACATCTCTACCATTTACTATTTTTTTTCAATTGTGGTTATGTGTGGATAATTGTTGTGTAGTCTATCCACTATCATGATCTTTGTCTTTGATATGTTTAATTGCAGACCAAATATTTGACTTTCGTTTTCGATCAGTCGTATAAGTTCTATCAGCTCTGCTTAACTATTTGCAAGAAGGGCTGTGTCATCTGCGAAACGTAGGTTGTTTAGTGTATGACCATTTATTGAGATGCCCTTTTCCCATCCTTCAAGTGCTCTTCGCATAATATACTCCCCATATATGTTGAATAATTGTGGAGATAGTATACATCCTTGACTGACACCCCGTTCTGGATGAAATTCGTTCGAAAGTGTGTCAAGTACTTTAACTGATCCAGTAGGGTATTCATATAGTTCGGTTATAAGCGTAATTAGATGTTGTGGTACGCCTACTTCTTTTAGTATTCGCCATAATTGTCCACTTGACCCTGTCGAATGCTTTACGGTAATCTATAAAACAGATATATAGTGGGATGTTGAATTCCCTAGATTTCTCGATTATCTGTCTTATATTCAGCAGGTGTTCTCGAGTGCCTCTACCTTTGGTAAATCCAGTTTGCTCTTGTGGAATTTCTCTTTGAAGCAATGTTTTCAGTCTCTCATTGATTATATGTAGCATTATCCTGCTGGCATGGGATATAACGTCTTGGATACTGTGAATTGAAACAAAGAGCTCAATTTAAGCATTTGTTGTCTATTTGTTTGTCTTTAATCTGAAATGACTTCTTTAATAATTTTACTTAAGAAATATTCTTTTAAAGGAATACGAGCACTGGTTTCCTTTACATTCTGTATACTGAAGTTTGAATGTGATGAGTTTGGTACGGTTAAAAAATATGGGCTTTTAGCTTCTCATTTATTATACGGCCAGACAAGAATATTATCAAGGACTTTACAAGATTACAAAAAACCAGCTGAAGGATCAAATAGGCTACTGAACCTTAAATACGGAATGAAAAATCTGAGCTCCAGCCAGAAATTAGTAAAACAGAAATAAGAGAAGCACTGCGCATTTTAAAAACAAAGAAACATATCGAATCACTATAGAACTGCTGAAAAGTGTAAAAAATTGCATAATTCTTCTTCTTCTTCTTTTTATGTAGGCAGGACTCTTTCTGTAAGTTCATCATTTTCGTGGTCTTTCTATTGGGGAACCGTTTCTTGCTGTGTTTACTACTCTATTTGTTGTCATTCAGCTTATATGATCGTTCCATTCTACTCTTCTATTTCTTACCCAGTTCTTGATGTTCTCTACTTTGCAAGTTACATAATTAAATTAATTAAATAATTAAGCGGGAACAAAAGATCGCCGATGACGAAACTAAAGCAATAACGCTGTTATTGTACAAAATGGGCAAAGAAAGTTACTTAAAAATATATCATCCAATTATATTACTTAAAATCAACACCTAGCAAAGTTGTTATTAGGAGGTTAACAACAAATAAGACGGACACCAGACACAAGAACAGGCAGGATCCGGAAAGAAATTTAGCACCAGAAAGTGGTTTAACCAAGTAAAAGAATATATCGAGCAGTTAACTATCTACGATACACAAAAAATGTCTCCTTAGTAGTAAGGGATAAATAGGAGATCAAAAATGTGCTTGTTTAACTAGATAGAGAAACACGAAAGATTTATATTAAAATGAATTATGAGAAAACAAAAACAATGGGTAGAAAATCAGATTGTGGAGATCAAAGATCGAACAATATTAGCATGGGCAGCATTTTGGGCAGCTAGCTTTTATATTAACGAATTATAAATATTCGCAATACCTTCGAAAGACAGAATATGTCATGAATGAATACAGAATGCTGCAAGAGTGAAAGACACTATAGAAAAAGCAACAGACGTAATGTGAAAATTCTCAAGTCACGAATACTGTACTAGAGATCCCTGAAATCAAAACGACTTGAAGGAAGAGCACAAATGAGGTGGGCAGATGTTTTAAAGGGACATGCCGGTCCAAGATGGATAAAAATCGAAATGTAGAGAAAAACGGAAGTAAAAAAATGGAAAAAAGCTTAATAAGTCAAAAAATGTAATTTTATACTTTTTGTATTTAATACCTTATATAAAATATGTGCAGAATTTTGAGTAAAATCTAAAAATACAATAACGTATAGATCTTCTTCTTCTTCGTCTAGCCATTCACGTCCACATCTGAACATAAGCCTCTTCAAGTCTTCCTTTCCATTGTTTTTTATTGTACGCTACTTGTAGCCAATTTTTCCCGGCAGTCCTTTTCAGATCATCTGTCCATCTCATAGGAGACCTGCCTCTGGATCTTTTGTGTTGGTATGGTCTCCAGGTTAAAATTGATCTGTGCCATTTGTTTAGATCGCTCCTAGCTACATGTCCAGCGTATTCCCATTTCAACTTTAATGATTTTTGCACAACATCAGTGACTTTGGTTTTCTGTCTTATCCATGTCTTTGTTTTCTTGTCCTTAAGTAATATACCTAGCATTGCTCTTTCCATCGCGTGTTGAGTGACTCTAAGTATATTCATATTCTTTTTTGTGATTGTCCATGTTTGTGCCGCATAAGTTAATATCGGAATAATGCATGCATCAAAAACTTTAGATCTAAGATATAATTGAATTTGTTGATTTCTGAGTATATAGTTCAGTTTACCGAATGCTGCCCAAGCTAACTTTCTTCTTCTTTTTATTTCTTCTGTTTGAATTTCCCTATTTAGGATTATTGTTTGTCCTAACTATATATATTCTTCAACTTTTTCTATAACTTTATCGTTTATTATTGTCACGGTGTCTTCGGAGTGCATGACTTTTGTTATGTTTAAATTCATTTTCAGTCCTATTTTAGAAGATTCGGTATGTAGTTCTAAAAGCATGGTTTGCATTTCTTGTAGGTCAGTAGCTATCAGGATTATGTCATCTGCAAATCGTAGATTACTGAGGTTGCGGCCATTGATGTTTATTCCCTTATATTTCCAATTTAGGTTTTTAAAAACGTCCTCCAAAACTAAGGTGAACAGTTTGGGTGATAAAGTATCTCCCTGTTTGACTCCCCTGTTTAATGGTACAGGGTTCGTGTGTTCATTTTCATTTAGGTAGTATGTAGCTGTAGCTTGGTTCATAGTTTCTTTTATTAAGTTAATATATCTGCTGTCTATTCTACAATTTTGTATTGCGTTTATTACGGCCGTGTGTTCTATGGTATCGAAAGCTTTTTCGTAGTCTACAAATGCTAGGAAAACTGGAAACTTGTATTCGTTACATTTGTTACAATGTATAGATAATTCCATTAAATTCAAAGAAGTTAATAGCGATTTTCGGTTTAACCAGTAGTGATAGCGTACTGCCAATATATTATAGACATATAGATTAGCTACGCTCTTACAGAAGTACAATTTTTCAGACTTTATTAATGTCTAATACACGTTCTATGTAAATGACTTTGTATATAAAGTCTATAAAACTGCTGAAAGACAAGCCGTAATATATAGCACAACCTCTTGCAGACTTAATAAATTTATCAGTGAAACGGTATTTTTCCAGGTAGGAGTTATAACTCCAATATTCAAGAGTGAAGATAAATCAGTTTTAGATAATTACAGGTTTTTACTATTTTGGGTAAAATGTATGAAAAATGTGTATACAAAAAAAATGTATAGTTTCCTTAATAAATACAATATATTATATTTCAACTAACACGCATTCCTGCCGGGAAGATCAATAAAGACGCTACCACTGAATAACTTAGTTTCATTCACAACGTACTGGATCAAGGGGGATTTTGTGGAGGCAATTTTCTTTGGTTTTAAAACAAAAGCATTTAATACCATAAACGTAAGAGTTGCTGTAGTTGCTGTAGTGAAGTTAAAAACTCTTGGTTTTAGGGGTCAGTTCGCATTATGTCTGTCATCTTATTTACATTCTAGGAAGATCCTCGTTAAACTTAGTGACACACGATCAGCTTAGGGTGATATTGATATTGGGGTTCCTCAGGATTCAATATTGGGGCCATTAATATTCCTATCCCATATTAATGATATTCCCAGATATGTCAGTTCAAATAACATATTTATGTATGCATATGACCCAACTATTGCTACATCTGCTTCAAGTGCCGAGAAATTAACTGTTTGAATGAATGCTATATCAGAAGTTCTAAATAGTGGTGTAAAAACTGCTTTGGTTTTTAATGCTGAAAAAACCACAAGCATTACATTCTTATATAGATCAAAATCCTGTTACCAGTTTTATATAAAAATAAATGATAGCCTGGTTCATTCTACAACTTCCACCAAACTTTTAAGTTTCTATCTTGATAGTAACATGAGCCAGGAATCTTAAATTAATCATGTTTACAAAAGAATAAATAGCAGTTATTACGCTATATTGCAATTAAAACGTTTTCTTAAAATGAAACAGTTAATAAATCTTTATTATGCAATTGCTTTTTCTCACTTGGCCTACAATATAAATCTTTTAGGTAGTGCTGTGAATGCTACAAAAGTGTTTGTCTCTCAGAAAAGAAAACTTTGGTTAATTTTTATGTTGACAATATTTTAAAAATATTTTAACAGTACCTTCTATATATATATACAGTGGAACTCGCTTATTACGGCCTCGGTAGTTACGTCATCTCGGTTATAACGTCAATTTTTAATAGGTCATGTCAAAAACTATTCCATAACGTTATTAAAAACCCGGTTTTATCGGCTAAAAATAAACTAACCCTCGGTTATAGCGTCATAAAATTTTATAGTAGGTTATCCTTTTTTTATTTTATGAAGAATAAAGTGCAATGCGTTTCTGGCTTTGCAGCATTTGTTCCTTCCAAGAATGTAAGAAAGGTCCATTATCCCTTCTGTGTACAGTTATGTTACCCTGACAATCTATAATTTCGCATTTATCAGTGCCGTCCTAACACTCCTAACAGTCAAATTTTCTGTTTCGGAACAGTCGGTTTAAGAAATTTTCGCTACCGTGAAATTGTGTTCGGATCGTTTTGTTTTTTTTTTTATTTTAATTTGGTAATTAGCTTTTATTTTTTAATATGGCAAGTTGTAGCACTGAAAGGAAGGTTTTGCCTCTTAAAGAAAAAGTGCGTGTTATAAGAGCATTTTGGCCGGCAATTTGGACTTGTTAATTCGACTATCGGCTCAATCATAAAAAACAAGGACAAAATTTTAAACGCCTTTAAAGAGGACGGAAACAATGTTAAAAGGATTAGGAAGTGCATTCGTGGTGATGTAGATTCAGCTCTACTCAAATGGTTCAAGGAGTGTCGCAGTTCTGATATCCCTGTGTCCGGGCCACTTTTAAAGGAGAAAGCTACAGAGTTCGGAAAATTGTTTGGTGAAGATTTCACATGCTCTAACGGCTGGTTAGATCGGTTTAAAGCCAGGCACTAAATTTCCTTCTCGAAAATTGTTGGAGAGGCAAAATGTGTGGACGAGAACGTAACAAGTGACTGGTTACAAAACACATGGCCACAACAAAGGCAACCATACAAAGATGAAAATATCTTTAATGGTGACGAGACAGGTGTCTTTTATAAATTAAGGCCAGACAAAACTTTAAATTTCAAAAATCAAAAATGTGTCGGTGGAAAACTTTCCAAGCAAAGAGTGACGGCTTTTGTTTGTGCAAATATGACAGGTACAGAGAAAAGAAAGCTTTTGGTTATTGGGAAAAGTTTACATCCTAGATGTTTCAAAAATATTAAAACACTACCTGTAAACTACACAGCCAATAAAAAAGCATGGATGACTTCTGCTATTTTTGAAGAAGAATTGAGAAAGTGGGACAAGGAACTCTCTTTCAAAAAAAGAAAAATTCTTCTCCTAGTTGAAAACTGTGCAGCCCATCCCAAACTTAATTTGACCAATATAAATCTAGTGTTCCTACCAGCCAACTGTACGAGTGTCTTGCAGCCTATGGACCAGGGAGTCATAAGAAGTTTAATGTGCCATTATCGAAAACAGCTTTTAAAAAGAATGATTTTTTGTATGGATAATGGAGAACCTGTGAACATTACCATCCTGGATGCTGTTCAGTTTTTAGACAATGCGTGAAGTGCGGTTACGTCAGTGACAATTCATAAGTGTTTTTGTCAAGCAAAATTGACTATAGCTTCTCTCAATATTGAGGACGTTGATAAAGATGACGAAATGCCTTTGTCAGAGTGGATACAAAAATTTAATGTGAATCAGGGAGCATTCGGAACTGATCTTGACTCCTAAATTTTAGTAGACGATGAGGTGGAAATATTTCAAGTCCTAAGTGATAAAGAAATTGTTGAACTGGTTCAAAACGTGGAAATGGATGTCGATGAAGCTGAAGAAGAAGAAGACATCGTTGCTTGTCCTACAATCCAAGAAGCAATGAGAGCTGCTGAGACCATATCCAGGTTTTACCAGTTCAGGGAGGCATCCACAAATACCAAAGAAGCAGCTCAGCTTATTAAGGAAACAACAGAAAAACTTTATTTTTCGGAAAGGGTTGTGCAAAAGAAAATAACGGACTTTTTTCAGCAATAGAACTTTTTTACACAATGTAAGTTTCATATACATACATAATATGTTTTTTAATATGTTTTTTAATTGTTTTTTATCCTAAAATGATTCTTGTTTTTTTTTTTAAATTTGACTTAAGTAAATGTTACATTTTCGGTATATCGTAAACTATGTTAAATTATCATGTTTAGGCCCAGAGTAATTAACAAATAATATATCTACTATACCCAATAATGCTGTAATAATATTTTCCCTCATTAAAATTTTATTTTTCTCAACCTCTTTTTTAACGTCACTCTGATATAGCGTCATTTTTTTATTGGACCCTTCAATGACGATATAACCAAGTTCCACTGTATATATATATATATATATATATATATATATATATATATATATATATATATATTTAAATGTATACAAGTACTATATGTAAGAGCCAATATATCTACTTTTCATGTAAACTCTGATTATTACCAGTAATCAACTAGGCAAAATGACTTCATCAGAGTACCAAAACATAATATAGCACGACTTGAAAAATCCCAGTATTAAACCTAAAACGAATTTAAATAAATTTCGAGGTAAATTAAAAACTTTTATACTGCAAAATTGTTTTGTACAAAATTCTTCAGTGTAAGCGAATATCTTGGTGATGTAAATAATTAACCCTTTGTACTTTTTAACTTTTAATTTTGAAATTGTGATGTTTTATAAATATTTATATTTTTTACTCGACTTGTCATGTAAATAATTTTTCAGAATAAATAAAAAATATTATTATTATTAGTATAATAATTGCAGTAAGTACCTAGGTATGTGGAGGTAACAATGAGATCTTGAAAAAAATAAGATTTAAAAAAATTATATTTATATAAATCAATCAGATCTATTGTTAAACAAAATTGTCATAAAATTTGTTAAGCACTTATATAATAACAATATCTTTATGTTATCTTCATATTACCGTTTATTGTTGCTGTTTTTTTACTATTATCTAACCCAATTGATCTAGATTTGCTTACAATTTTTGGCTCGAGCAACTCTCATTTTCAATTCATATAAACGATATCTTTACGAAATCTATTAGCTAAATACAACGCCCACTTTGTTACAGAATAGTCTGTGATTAGTTTTCCTTTTAATAATTAATAATCATCTGCCTTATATGTAAGAGAAGACTGCTGATGCATAATTTTAATATATGAAAATTATTTTGTTTGCTATAGAGCAAATGTTTTCGGTTTTTAGTCAATAAAAAGTATGTCAATTTATCTATATAATCTATATGCAACTGAAAAAAAATGCGTACTTAATAATAAACCCCTAATTATTTGTCAGTTTTCCGCTTTCGAGAAGATACATCGAAGATGTTGTTTCCGATCTCCAACATTGTGATAGTGATTAGTTTTAGTGACAAGACTCATTAGAATCTTGATTTGTTTGTAACTGACTGGATAAAATCGATGGATAAATATATTCGGATATTTGTTAAGAATGTCAGATTAAAAGTAACTTAAACCACATATTTTTTGAATGTCAAAAGTATAAACAACCCACCAACAACCTAATTAAAAGAATGATAGACAAGAACATCCCACTTCCTGTTAATATTCTCTTGAATTCTCCTGAATTTAAAACTGATCATATAATTTAATATGTCTGTTTGAACTGCATTTGAAATAGTGGACCAATATAAAACTTGGACAAAAATAAATCCATACCTGAGTTTAGACATTGTATAAAATATCGTTCAACTATCTGTCTCGCAACAATGTTGTTTGCGTAACAATGTTGCCAATGGCCGTGTAATAATCCGATTTGCGGATCTTTTTGAGAGTTATATCTTCTTCGTATCTTTAAATAAATCGGATATTTGCCTATATTTTTCAATGTATTTACCAATCTACTACAACACACTAATAACAAAAATAAACTTAATGGTTTGTAGTTATTTTCTTTTTTTCTTGTAAATATTTTATGGATAACACCTTATTTGAGAAACATCTAAAGGAATGAGGTTGGCAACACCGCTCAAAGAAGGGCTTGTCTAAAGAAGCGATAATTGGTTTAACAGCATAATCAAATCGTAGATTTATGTGTAGCTTTCAATTTTTATGATTTCAGAATCCAGCAGCCCGCTGAAGTATTGGATTTTTATAATATAATTATTTGACAACCTTTTGTTGGCCAACCACCTACAGCAGAATTCAGCCGAAATACATAATATATCGTATGTTCCGAATTTATTTCGTTCAATCTGTATACGAGGGGATTCCAATATATACCAAAGAATTTACAAATACGACACGGTAAATAGTTTTCTCTCGAATGATATTCGACAAGACTATTTGACGAGACAATTAATGCACCATATAAACGAAACATAATCTTTATTTATTTGTTAATAATATTAAATGTACAATTATTATAAGCTATAGTAGATTGCCCATTATTCTCTACAAAAGCATGATTTTGTATATTATTGATCTGTTTTATTTGGAAACTCGAAGGTCCAGCTTTATTTGTTGTTCGGAGATTTTCGATCAACTTCTGGTGGTGACTGGAATCCAGCTGCAGATATGGTTTTAGAAAACTTGCATTTGAGTGAGCCGTTAATTTAATTAACTCCTGTTCAGAAACAACTTGCTTGAACAAGGCTGACACAGCTGAAGATCAATGAGAATGGTTTGTTATTTTATATTTTTTTGTGTCTATTCCAATTTTTTTAGCTGACACTTTTGTCCTCTTAGATACGGTGTTGATTCCAAGTGGACAGTTTTGGAATCAAGATTCATCCTTCCTTTCCCACCAGTTGTTATGAACGGTAAGAAAGAGTCTGTCTGATAAAATATTTGGTTCCCTTTTTTCCATTAATTTCAAACATAATCTAACTGGGTATAAATTTTCATTTGATGAAATTCTTACCAACTTTTCGAACCACCTTGTTTTGCTTTGGAAAAAATGCTGTCGTATTCAATTCATCCCATCAAATTCGTTCTGGAAAAAGTATATCTTGCAGTTTACGGCCTCATTGCCTCTCCAAGCAAGTCCAAATAAGCAAAGGTGATCACAGACATGCTATACAATTATATTAAGATTGTTAAATGTAATAACATAAATATAATATAATTAAACATAAATATATACAATTACATAACCTCACAAATCATATGTCTGTGTTATGTGTTTCCTTCTAAAACATGGCACGCGTGCTGAAAAACTTCAAAGGCGGCATCTGAGAGTGGGCATTCTGATTGTTTATTATTCTGTGTCTGAATCACCTTCGTGACGGGTCTGTCATCTGAGAAATCACGGGCAGGAAAGAGAAATGACAGTTAAAAATAGTCTAGTGAAATAGTCGTAAAAAAGTATATTATAGATTCTATTACAAATATATACAGGAAAATGAGGAAGTTAAGATTATTGTGAGATACAAGTTAAAAGTTTAATTTGTGATTTAATACACCAAAATTTTGTAGTGATTGCAGTGCATAAAATTCACTGCATAAAATTCATTGCATAAAATTCAGTGCATGAAAATCTTACTTGTAGAACAATACAATTAAGGATACTCACTATGGAGACATAACCCAGATTCATGTGCTTAAATTGCAATATATGGATATTACCAAGTGGCAAGCAAGTTAGTGGCGTATGAAGCAAGTGGGTGTTACATAAAATGGAGCATTTTAAACAATTTACTTAGATACTACATGATTCATTTCTATATCGAGACATTTCTTGGTTTGGTCATCAAAATTGCCAATTCAACGCCTTTGGATTTTTTTATATATGCCATCAATGTCGTACAACAAAATTCAGATTTAAATCAACGGAATTCAGCCTCCTTAATACAACATTGCAATTAAACATTCATTTATCCTACGTAACTTTTTATACAGAATCCGTCAGAATTACTAATAAAGCAAATTAACAATTTTAAACAAAAAACCTATTTAGACGATAATATCTATGATTTTTCAATATTTGTACAAAACTTTTAATACGTTAGTAAGAGAGAAAAAACCCAGTACCTTATGATCGATTACATATACAGGCAAGATATCAACAACAATAGCCAAACACATAAAAAGAGCATATAGCAGCAGATAAAAGGACTTTCAATAATAGAAAAACAGAGTCCACATACGCACTTCACCTTAGAAACCATAATCATTCTTTTAATGAAGAATTTCAAATTCTTTACATTCAAAATAAAGGTCTTAAGCTATCTTTATTTGAATCTATGGAAATATACAAATTAAAAAATACAGACATAATTATGAATGACCAACTTGAAATAAATAGGTCTCCCCTCCTTAACTTATTCATTTAAAAACTATAAAGTGTAAACAGATGCCAAAAATAGATCACTTGAGTTAGCATTTTGACCGAAACAGCTGTAGTGATAATAATAGAATAATATAAAATAAATTTTATAGAATTATTGAAAACGGAAGTATTCAGTGTTTTATTGTTAAAAAACTTTTAATGTACGCCTCGTAAGTCAGAAAGAAATACGTTTTAACTAAGCATTATTTAGAAGAGGAGTTCGACAGGGATGTGAGCTTTCCCCACTTTTATTTAACATTTATTCGGAAGCCATATTTCAAGAGTCTTTGGAGGATGCAGAGATGGGAATCAAGGTGAATGGAGTATTGATCAACAACATACGATATGCTGATGATGGTGTCTTAATTTGTGACAACATAGTCGATCTTCAACAACTTGTCACTATAATCGGAGAATACAGTAAGCGAATGGGATTAGAGATTGATACCAAAAAGATCAAATTTACGATCATCTCCAGAAACTTAGATGCACTTGAAAACTCCACCATAACACTGAATACTAAGTCCATTGAAAGAGTGAGTAAATTTAAATACCTGGGATCGTGGCTTTTTGAAGACTTGGCATCGGACAGGGAAGTAAAATGTCGCATTGAGCAAGGTCGACAAGCATTCGTAAAATTCAGGAAAGTACTGACTTGTTCAGAGTTTGATCATCAACTGAGACTAAGGTTTACTAAGTGCTACGTATGGTCAGTGCTGCTATATGGCGTAGAGGGCTGGACACTCAAAACGAGGGATATAAACAGATTAGAAGCTTTCGAAATGTAGCTTTATCGCCGTATCCTAAAAATACCTTGGACAGCGAAAATCACAAATATAGATGTCCTTAAAAGAATAAACCAAGAACGCCAACTTTTCGAAACCATCAAGAAAAGAAAAACGGCGTATCTAGGTCACATCATGCGACATGAAAAATACCAGTTCCTCCAACTTATAATCGAGGGTAAAATTGAAGGCAAGAGAGGAATGGGACGCAAGAAAATGTCCTGGCTCCGAAACATAAGGCAATGGACAGGGATTAACGACGTACAATCTCTGATACATATTGCAAGAAATAGAGAATTAATGGAAAATGTGATCGCTAACATCCATTTACTACAACCGACTTATTTTCAAACTAGGAATCTTTAGTTACTGTATATCCCATTCTCAATAGGACACCCTGTATTCATATATTTTTGGCTTTGCTCACTCTTGCTATTCTTAAAACTGTGTTTTCTATACTTTTTATTGATACGCACAACAACTCATTAAGACCTACATACAAAGTTGTTAACTGCTCTAAGAGACCCTCACCCCTTACCTTTACGTGCGTAAGGTCTTCCTCCACTTTGTTGTTCCATCTCGTTTTACGCCTACCTCTTTTTCTGAGCAGATTAGTTGCATGGTCATAACTAGTTTAGGCATTCTGTTCGCTGCCATTCTTTCTACATAGCTCTAACCTCTGATCTTTGCAAATTGACGAACCTGGTAATCGTAGGTTCTTTGTACAAAGTGATAAATTCGTTGTTGGTTCTTCTCTTTCACCTGTCTTCTCTTTTTCTTTATCCGAATCTCAATATTTTTCCCTATCACCTTTCCAGAGTATCTATCCTCTTCCTTCTTATTTAATGTATTCTGGCATCGACCTTTAGTTTTTCTTTTCAATTTTCATCATTTACTACATCCAGGTATTTATAATTATCCACCCTTTTAAAACTATAACTTTTAGCACTTACAGACCTCACACTTTTCGTCTTCCTCTTTTTTCGTCTGTATTTCCTATGATCATATATTTGGTTTGGTATGTTAGTTTACAAAACGTCTAGGCAACAAACAGTACTAAGAGCAGAGACCTCTGTGGTCAGCAATCTAAACTAGATGGACTGTCATCCTTTTAGGACCATCATCCTTTTAGCTTTGGTAATACATGTACCTATATCACACAAATAAAATACTTAAGTCAGTTATTATACTGTTTAAATAAAATTACTTTTAGTTAAAAATAATATTATACATGATTCTTTTAATAATTGGTTTTGGAACTCTACCAATCATTAACCCAGTTTTTTTTTGTATTTATACCATCTAACTGATCTTATCGGAGAATATTTTCTTTTACTTACGAACATGAGTTTCGTATTAAGTGATTATGTTTCATTCAAGAATTATACGCTGCTTTCACTTGAACTAATGCCTAGTCGAATCTTTTATTGATTGCAAATATTTGCGATTAGCATATTTAATAGAAATACTAGTATCGGCTTATTGCTTTCTTGATGAAACAACAGTAAACGGGATATTTTAGTGTGACATTCGAAAGAGGCGTGCATTTAAAAATACATTAGTAAAAAGTTGATAATACCGCGATAATAACAGACAACGAACATGATATGCAGTTGATGTTAAATAAAATAAACAACGTAGGAGAAATATATGGCTTGAAGATAAATGCTGGAAAAACTAATTGCATGGCAATAAGAAAAAACGCACTTTTAAAAATACAACTGCAAGTAGATAATGCTCTAATCGATCAAGTGAAAACATTTAAATATTTGGGAATGATCATAAATGACCAACGGGATTCTTAACAAGAAATAAAATGCCATACCGAACAAGCAAGACAAGCTTGTATTAAATTTAAATCGCTACTATGTAACCGCGATCTCACTACAGGATAGTTAAATGCTATGTATGGTCCCTATTTTTATACGGCATGGAAACATGGACGTTAAGAGCACCTGCCATTAATAAGTTGGAGGTCTTCAAAATGTGGACGTTGTGAAGAACGTTCCGCATACCATGGACAGATAGGGTAAGAATCGAGGAAGTCTTAAGAAGGGCAAATACTGAGAGAGCACTACTCAATTTGATCAACGTACGAAAATTGGATACCTCGTCCATATTCTGAGAGAAAAAAAAAACGCAATCCCTCAACTAATCATCTAGGGAAAGATTGAAGGCAAGAGTGGAGCAGCTCGCAAACAAATGTCGTGGCTACGAAACATAAAGAACTGGACAGGCATAAATAACACTGGCGATCTTTTGCATGCCGCAAAAGAGAGACGTCTGGCCTTAAGATAATTCGCCAACGGACTATAGGTTCACGGTACTATAAGAAGAAGAAGAAGTATAGTAGCCTCGTATTTCCGTGAGACTGTGCAAAAATATATGTATCTGTAATAAAATCATTCAACAAAAAGGTACTTTACCAGGAGTCTGTAAAATTATCAATGAATCAGACGTATAATAATACAAAGTTTCCAGATTCCACTCGATATTAACATTCAGACGTGCCTGGTATAATCTTTTAAAATATGAACCAGATATGAACAATCAACCAATTAAGTTTTCATCGAACTTATTACAAGTCCACGTGGACTAACGGCCAATGAAAACATCGGATATCGCTGTTAGGACAAATCATAATGCATTATCTTTTATCGGTAGACTTATTCATACTTGGGGTAAGATTATATCAGTATTTGACTGAGCTTATCGAGTCATAAAATAAGGGATCAGGTTTCGACCGTCCAGTGCCGAAGGCACGGGACGGGGAAAACTTAAGTAGGCAAATTTTTATAATATTTTTTTTTTAAATTGCGAATATAAACAACAGATTTTTGGGAGACAAGAATATTTTTAGTAAAATCATAACTGCTACAGCGTTCAGTTAAATTCAAATTTCAAATAGTGAACTGCAAGTTAGTTTGGTAGTGACTTTTTTCAGTGTTCTTTATACGGAAACATTTTATATTTTACGTTTTTTACTTTTTTTGATACGTTCTTACGTGATTATGTTTTTATACGTTTGATAATTTTAAAATATTGCGTCCGTGGTGCGATAATATTTATGTAGCTGAATGGAACCCTCTAATCGATTGGAAGATTTACAAAGGCGTGTAGTAAAACGTAAGCGACATTTTCAATACCTATCTGATGATGCCAAACGTTTGCTAAAAAATGTTTATGAAGGACTGTGTGCTGATTGTCTAAATCAGAGGCAATTGCAGAAACATGTTTTTTAACCAGAGTGCCCTAGCAACCTGCTACAAAATTATAGGAGAAACATCTTCTAGACATAAGAGAAAGGATTGTGGCAAATTCAGAAAAATAGAACCGCACTTAATTAAATCTATAACTAGAACAATATACCAAATGTATGCGGCTAATATTTTTCCAACTATTGAAAGCCTTCGAAGTGAATTAGTTCGAAAGTGCATTCTCTCGTGTTGAGCAACAACACTTCAATTATTTCTTAAAGCCAATAATTTTAAGTACAAAACTATAGACAAGAGACAGACATTGATGAAAAGTACTAGAATAATTTCTTGAAGAAACAATTATATTAGACAGATAACTGAGTATTGAAAAATGAAACGAAATATTGTTTATTTAGATGAGACCTGGTATGATACACATGACACCGTGAAAAAAAGTTGGACAAATAATAACAAAAAGTGTTTCAACTCAGTACCGCCCAATAAAAGAAAGAGGATTATAATTTTACACTGCGGTGGAGAAAATGGATGGGTCGACGATGCATTATTAATATCTGCAAAACAAATTAAAAACGCGTCTCTGGATTATCATGACGATATGGAAAGTTCAATTTTTTAATCATGGTTTAAAAAATGTCTTCTTCCGAAATTACTTAAAGATAGTGTGATTATCATGGACAACGCATCATATCATTCAAGATTAATGAAAAAAACTTATAATAGTTGGAATAAATTAAAAATTCAGGAATTTTTATTCACGGAAGATTTGTATTTTAAGACATCTTATATTAAAAAGCAATTGTTGGAGGTTGTTCATAGTAAACAATACGAAAAGGAATATGTTGTTGACAACTGTGCTCGTAGTAACGGGCATACTGTGTTTAGACTTCCTTCTTATTATTGTACATTGAACCCAATAGAGTTAATATGGGCTCAACTTAAAGAAAATAGAATGAGAAGAAACGTTGCTCCAAAATTTTTTGTCTACTGTTCTCCAGTTAATTAGAAGAGAAGTCACAAAAATTACAGCAACCAACTGGAAAAATGTAATAAAAATAAAACATGTAATCGAAGTGGAAAATGACTATGTTATGTTAAATATTTACCAGCATTAACGAAATTACCTATAAAATTAGATGATACGAGTGATACTAGTGATAACAGTGATTCTGAGTAGATAGTAAGTACTTATTAGGTGTTGGTTGAAACCTTTATTTCTATTTTAGATGTAGATATTCTCATTTTGCTTATATATCTTTGAAAACAGGGTATAAACCATCGAGCAAAAAGATAAAAGAGGAAATCTAATCCTTATGAAAAGGAGACCAAAAAAGTGGCCTCTGATGGCGGACATATCCGGAAATGCGAATGCGCCAAATTTAAATTTTCCGACAATTAACAGTAGCTATATAATATTTTTCAGAATGTGTCTTAGACGAGAAAGTTTTAATTAATTATTAATGGTAATAGTCTAAAATGCAACACAATTGTTAAACAACTTAAACAATATAAATAAGATTTCACGTGACATTTGGGACAAACAATAACATAACCCAACTAAATTTGATGTCAAACAAGGAGAGAGACTCTCTTTCCTTGTTTAATGTGGCCTCTAAAGATCGCACTTCCTGTCTAACAATATTTTTGCCCCCACTACCTTTACATTGTATGGTATAAACACACTTCTTGATAGGACAAAAATTATTAATGTTTTAGGGGAGGATGTCAACTGAAACTGTCACTGTCATTCTCGCTGAATAACTACTATTATTAACAATGTTTTATATAGATATTATTATTTTACAATAAGTTCTGTTCAGTCGAGTCGATTAGTGTTATCACTCCCAAGATATATCACAGAAGTTAAAAACACCTATATTTTTTATTTAAACTTTATAGAAAATGAAACTTTTTGGTAAATAAAATTAAATAAAAGTAAAAACTTTTATTTAATTAAAAATTAGATATCTACGCTACTGTTCTACTAGTTTGTACTACAATAATCTAGTGGTAACTCTAACAGCGTTGCCATTTTACTAGTATTTTGCTTGTTTTGGTCTCTGTAAATTTTCTCACGAAATTACGTGCCGACTATAACTCCATCTTTAAATGAACATTTTTAGTTGATTTAAAGATGAAGTTACTACATAAATTTTAAACCTTTACCCTCAAGAGCTTGTCTCCACCGTTTCAGTTTTTGTTTCACCATACATTAAGCATCGGGGAGTGTTACCCTGTAGTTTTGTTATTATCCGATATAACACTAATTTAAATAAAATAAGGATTAAGCACCGTGCCCTGGTACAATCCTTCTTTTGCATGATATTTATTTAGTCTTTCTCGCACCTGTTCTAACACTAATGGTTACCTTCTCATACATGTCTCTTATAATCTTTTTATATTTACCAGGAACTCCTTTCTTCTTGAACGCCCATCACTGAACCTCTTAATGAACTGTATCAGATGCTCTCTCATAATTAATGAATATCATATAAGCGTTTATTTATTTACTTCTTTATTTTTCCATCAGCTGCTATGTAAAGAAAATTGCTTGTATTCGTATTTCAGATATTGCATTCATTGGTATTGAATCTGTTTCTTGCTCTTTTATAATACATTTATAACTAAAAACAACATGGATCAAGATCAAATACGATTTTTGGTAATACAACTCATAGAAGAGGAAAACATTGAAATGTTATAAAACTGGTCCTTCTATCAAGGATACCAAGACCAATAGTGTAGCAGGATCTAAATGTGTGTAAAATTAGAATCGCCATAATGATATCCAATCTCCGATAGGAGAGGCACTCAAACAAGAAGCAGGATCGAAGAAACATAAATGTCAATCTTTTTTGCTGAAGTTTTGATGGTGTAGATTTCCATTTGTTGTTCTAGTTCTCGAACAGGTGCTTTATGAAGTAGCTTTTTAGATCCATACTTGTGGTGATATAGGGATACTGTTGTCGTTTATAGCTTCTTTGGCATTTTTATCTACTGCTTCGTTAGCTGCTATTCCAACATGTGATGGGACCCAGAGAAACTTGATGCTTGTATCTTTAGTATGCAATTGATTTAGTTATTCCTTTATTAGTAAAGCTATTGGATGCTGCGTATATGTTTTGCTGATTATGTGTAGTGTTGACATAGAATCTGTTACGATCAATATTTTTTTCATCTTATTTACATTTACGTGTAGTATCGCTTGGTAAGTTGCATGAGTTCTCCTGTTAATATAGTTGCAGTATCTGTAATTGTATAGTGTGTTTTGTTCTCGGATAACCTCAAGGAGATGTGTACAATGCTATATGAATTTCAGTTAGTGTGTGCCAGTGTGGGTCTTAAAATAAACATCTCCAAAACAAAATTCAAGACAAACCTAGTACCTAGCGGAAATATCAATATTGGAGACAACGAAGTAGAGCTGGTGGAAAAATACATATATATTGGACACGAAATAAAGATCACAAGAGACAACTAAACATGCGAACTACGAAGAAGAATAAACCTAGCATGGGCAGCCTGTAGAAAACTCAAACACGAAGGACTGACGATCTCAAGAACATATCAAGAAATTTGATGAAAAGTGCTCAAGACAAAGCACAATGGACAAAAATGAGGGAGGCCTATGTCCAGCAGTGGACCTAAAGGGCTGGGCGATGATGATGATCTTTAATTGTATGTTTGAGAATCTTTGTGCTGTTAATTATTGTCACTTCGACACCATTTTCGGTTTTAGATGCATCTGTAAATCTGTATAGTATACTGCGTAATCGGAATGGGAGTTAAATAGATCTCTGAAGAGTTGCATGATAAGATTAGAATTGGTACTATTTTTTTTTTGGAATTGTAATAGACTGCAATTGAATTTTCATTACCATCATCAGTTTTTTTTTAATTCAGAATTTTTGATAGGTATCAGCTTGTTCATTTACTATATCCTGTAGATCATAATATTGTTCTGAAGCTATTTTCTTGTGGCATTGTAAATTAATTACTATTTATAACTGGGAATAAGCCACAATTAAAGATAAAAATACGTTTATTGACGTTTCAATTTCCAATTCGGAAATCGTTCTCAAAATACAAACAGTAAATTAAACAAATTTTGTTTTTTTGTTACATAGTGAAAAAATTTTTCTAATAATTTAATTTTATCTGACTCATTTATATTGACAATTCAGACATACATTATGCATTTTAAAGTAGACGACTCTAAAATGATATTGCCAATATTGTTGAGTTGCGCTCCTGGGACGACTTTACTTATAAGATAGTTCATTTGATTACATGAAATCAACTTTAACTTGAGAATATCCGTCAGAAAAAATCGTAGCATGTAATTCGTCTTTAAAAAGACAAGCACATGACATGATGACAGTAAAATTCTCCTGTTAGTGATTCCATAGTAAATTATGAGGGAAAAACCAGGAAAAAAACCTCATAATACTATCCCGACATTGTAAGTATTTGTTCGTGAATTTAGTTTACCTTCAACAAACATCAAAATTCTGATTTTATATGTTACGTTATTTAAAAAACATAAATGATGCATCCGCTATATGTTACTGTCTTACTAATACTGGTATTTTCTTATTAATAACTTCCTCTTTCAATATTGGTAACCAGATCCTACATTCTGCCGAGAAATTTGCGACACAATTGGCCTCATTTAGCATAATTAGAGCCGCTTCTTTGATTTTTCTTTTTTTGCTATCCGTTAGGAGAATTTTATATATAATTTAATACCCATTTGTAGTACCATGAATTCTCCTTGTAGTGAACTATCAAAAAATTTTATTAAATATTTTAAAACCTTATACAAATAAAAATGACACATTCATAAAAAATACACAACATTTTTTAAATAAATTATCAAATATTGAATTTAATACAAATAATACTTTGGTAAGTTTTGACATAAATAGTTTATTTACGAATGTGCCATTAAATAAGACTTTAAGTATAGTCAAGACAAAATTAGAGAATGATGATTCATTGGCAACTAGAACAAGACTAAACATATCGGCTATAATGGAGTTATTAACACTATGTACTGATAATACATATTTTCAACTAAATAATGAATTCTATAAACAAAATTTTGGTCTAGCAATGGGCTCTAGTTTATCTCCATTCTTAGCCGATATATTTATGGAAGATTTTGAAACAAATATCATTTCTAAACAAAATTTCAAACCCACAGTATGGTGGAGGTATGTAGATGATGTATTCTCAATATGGCCTCATGGATCAGAGTTGTTGGACACATTCCTAAACGATATCAACGATAAAGAAGAGACAATAACATTTACCATGGAAAAGGAATATAATAACGCTACCTTTTCTGGATGTTTTAATCTCTAAGAACGATACTGGATATGAGACTCAGGTGTATAGAAAACCAACACACACCAATAGATATTTAAATTTCAAATCAAATCACAATATTAATGTAAAAAAGGGAATAATTAAATCCTTATACGATAGAGCCAAAATTACTTGTTCTAACGAAAATTCGTTCTTGGAGGAGAAACATTTGTTAACATCTGTTTTATTAAAAAATGATTATCCTTTATCGTTTATAAATAAGGAATTTTTAACAATCGATCGAATAGAACAGAACAACTTAGAACGAGATCCTACAGCATACACAAGGACTAATATGAGGAAAATAACAATACCGTACATAAAAGGATTATCAGAAAAACTTAAAAGGATAGGAAATAAATTCAACATTTCAACAACATTCAAAACAACAAACACGTTGAGATCTATTTTGTCCAAAACCAAACCTAACAATGAACAAGAAAGGACAAAGAATTGCATTTATAAAATACCTTGTGAATGCGATCAGTTTTATTTAGGTGAATCATCAAGGCCATTAAATGTTAGAATAAGTGAACATCAATCTTATATTAAAAATAGAGAATTTGATAGATCTCAAATATGTAAACACGCATGGGATAATGAACATAGGGTTCAATGGAATAATTTAAATATAGTCCTAAAAGAAACGGATAGCAAAAAAAGAAAAATCAAAGAAGCGGCTCTAATTATGCTAAATGAGGCCAATTGTGTCGCAAATTTCTCGGCAGAATGTAGTAGGATCTGGTTACCAATATTGAAAGAGGAAGTTATTAATAAGAAAATACCAGTATTAGTAAGTCAGTAACATATAGCGGATGCATCATTTATGTTTTTTAAATAACGTAACATATAAAATCAGAATTTTGATGTTTGTTGAAGGTAAACTAAATTCACGAACAAATACTTACAATGTCGGGATAGTATTATGAGGTTTTTTTCCTGGTTTTTCCCTCATAATTTACTATGGAATCACTAACAGGAGAATTTTACTGTCATCATGTCATGTGTTTGTCTTTTTAAAGACGAATTACATGCTATGATTTTTTCTGACGGATATTCTCAAGTTAAAGTTGATTTCATGTAATCAAATGAACTATCTTATAAGTAAAGTCGTCCCAGGAGCGCAACTCAACAATATTGGCAATATCATTTTAGAGTCGTTTACTTTAAAATGCATAATGTATGTCTGAATTGTCAATATAAATGAGTCAGATAAAATTAAATTATTAGAAGAATTTTTTCACTATGTAACAAAAAAACAAAATTTGTTTAATTTACTGTTTGTATTTTGAGAACGATTTCCGAATTGGAAATTGAAACGTCAATAAACGTATTTTTATCTTTAATTGTGGCTTATTCCCAGTTATAAATAGTAATTAATCCTGTAGATCAGTTAGTAACTTCCCTTATTTTTCTAGACTTACGATTTGTTAGTAAGTATGCTGTCCTCTTAAACTTTTTTTCAAACCGATGATATATTTGTGTTACTGTTAATCAGATATGTATTTCTACCAGGATTCTTGTTTGATTTTTTAATGATTCTCCTTGCTTCAGCTCTATATTTTTTGTACTTTTTATATCAGTTCCAATTTGTTTTACTTAGTTGAATAACGGCCTCACATTGTCTATTCCAACAGGGAACTGGTTTGTGTTTCTTTAAAAGTTAACATTTTCCTATGGTTATATTAACAGCATCCAGTACAAGCTGATTAAAGCTCGTTAATGTGTCGTCAATCGACTATGAAATTTTAATCTGATTCATTCTCTCTGATATAATTTTTTCAAATTCAATCCAATTTGCCTTTTTCATTTCCCATTTTTGAGTTGGTATTGTATTTGTATTTAAATTACCTGTACGTTTTATTAATATTGGGAAGTGGTCACTACTATAAATATATTTTATTGCTATCCACTCGAGTTGGGTGAGCAATGAGGGTTCGCTTATGGACAGATCAATGGCAGAAAATGTTCCTGTAGCCATATTAAATCTTCCACAAGGAAAACAATTCCAGTAGCTGGCTGTATACCACGTATCACAACAAAAGAGGTTAGTCTTCGTAAGTGGGTATATTTATTTAAAAACCCTTAAAAAAAACTAAACGGACTAAACAGTCCATCATCAGGTTTAAAATCGCTAGGTTAAAATGCCTGAGCCACCAAAAATAGTTTCCAGCTGTTCTCCGTGCGTAGAGGTTTTCTCCCCGGCTCTGGAAATCAATTTTTGCAAGGTATGTTACCTGAAGTCATATTTAATTTATTACTGAACATCACAGTTTTTTAACAACAAGATGTATAATCTTTTATAACTATATGTAATTTAAAGGGTTTTTACCTATGTATTTTTGGTGGCTCAGGCATTTTAACCTAGCGATTTTAAACCTGATGATGGACTGTTTAGTCCGAAAACGTTTGTTTTTTTGATGTAGCCCTTTTAAGGGTTTTTAAATAAATATACCCACTTACGAAGACTAACCTCTTTTGATATTGAATCTTGTTGGAGATCCGTCATTGAGTAGGCATAGGCTCATAGTGTTAAAAACGATTTTTCCCTCTGTGTTGTTTTATTCGATCACCATGTAAGGTTATGGCCATTAAAATCTCCCATAACTATTCGAGGTTTGGTAATTTGTTTGAGAAGATTAAGTAATTTGGGTTTAGTTAAAGTTTCGTCTGGTGAACAAGTTATACTTTTAATTTTATATATTTATTGTTAGCATTTACTATTATTTGTAAGTTTATTACAGTTATCGTGTATTCACGCCCTATGGCGATTTCACATATCACTCTTCTTCCGTGACGACCGTCTTTGAATACTAAGAGAGCTATTACTATAAAATGCCCACAATTTACATAAATTCAATTTACTAATTGACTTTCCAAAACTAGATTTCCTTCGGTGTCCCAGAATTCATTCATTTTAAACACTCAAGCAAATACTTTTTCCTGTTATTGGGCTACCGTTAAAATTAGACAAACTGTCGCCAGTTTGTTCTCTCAATTACCGCTCTGTCGTGAAACATCTATTCCGCTAGACGAATATTATATCTACGTAGATTACGATATGAACAAACAATTAAAATTAACGTTACATATGTGACACTAATCACAGTAAGTAACAGTAAGAGACTGCATTTAGCGCCTAAATTGGGCCGGATTTAAATATATATGATTGTACGATGAGAAAAAAAGTTTGTACACCGGAAAAAAAAATTTAATATTTTTTATATACGCCGAAGTCGGAAACTTGTATTAACTATTATCATTAAGGATAGAAATTTCTAATCTTATTAACAGCTGCTATTTCTTAAAGATCAAAAGTCAAGTCGAAGTTAATAAGTCAAAATCTGACATTTTTTTTATTTATTATCCACCCCAATCCCTGACGGCTCTTGAGGATAAAATACAATAATTGCAATATAAAATTACAATCTAAATTAAAATTACAGTTGGTACGTTAATTAAAAATTAAAGTTTTATGATATTACAGTATACTTTTAAACGTTCGAAAGCTAGAGTCACTGTACATACCAGAGTTAAAAAGTCGAAATAGGTTGAAACCAGGTAAAACTAGCAGCCAATCAAAGGAAATATCTCCACGCATCATATAGGAGATACATCCGACGTACCAACACAGATAATATTAATTTAGCAATTCCATTTGGAAATAATAAATGCCCCAATTGATGTACAGTTTCAGAGCGAAAAATATTTTAAAACAATAAAAATAGCTTCAAACCTAACCAACCAAAGTGTATGGAAAACTTCAGAGGATACCAAACCAACAATAGATGGAAAAACTAAATAATAAACTATAAACAATATTTAATATAATATAATAAAGTTTAAAGTAATAAAGTGAGAAGCGATAACACCGACGCAGTGGAACAAAGCGGAAATCATCTTACTTCATAAGAAGGGAGATATCAGCGACCTTAGAAACTACCGCCTCATTAGCTTGTTGTCACAAGTATATAAGCTATTTACAAGAGTTATTACCAACAGGCTAGGAAGTAAGTTGGATGTCTATCAGCCAAGAGAGCAAGCAGGTTTTAGAGCAGGATATGGCACGAATGATCGTTTACAAGTTGTTAAGAACTTAATAGAAAAAAGCGTTGAATATAACAAGCCATTAGTCATAATATTTGTTCACTACGAAAAAGCTTTCGACATAATAAGTCATCAAAAGATGTTAAAAGCCTTAACAGAGTGCCGTATAGATCATCCCTATATAAACGTGATAAAATACATCTATCAAAAAGGGACAGCAAGCGTGAAACTGGCAGATAAAAAGACCAACGTATTTAAAATAAAACGGGGAGTGCGACAGGGAGACACAATTTCGCCAAAATTGTTTACAACATTATTAGAGCATATGTTTAAGAACGCAAATCTGAGTGAAAAAGGAATTAATTTTAATGGAGAAATGCTTAGTCATTTGAGGTTTGCTGACGATATTGTCCTTTTTGCTGACAGAATCGATGATGTAGTATCGCAACTGGAGAAACTATACCTAGCCTCCCTACAAGTTGTATTAAAAATCAACCACACAAAAACACAAATCATGACAAATCTTGTGTTAAGCGAAAGATTTCAGTAAATGGCATGCATATTGAAGAAACCACCTCTTATAAGTACTTAGGGCATGAGATACGCATAGGAAGAGATAATCAAACGTGCGAACTAAGCCGCCGCATAGGACTCACTTGGGTGGCATTCGGCAAGCTAAGATATGTTCTTAAATCAGAACTGCCTATGGGTCTTAAAAGAAAAGTCTAGAATCAGTGCGTGTTGCCAGTAGTTACGTATGGTGCAGAGACATTAAGACTAACCAAGAAAGTAAAAATAAAATTTGTGTTACCCAAAGAGCCATGAAACGATCGATGTTAGGCATTTCTCGTAGGGATCGGATCACGAACAAGGAAATAAGACGGAGAACAGGAGTGACAGATGCCATAGAAAGAATTATGACCCTTAACCGGAACTGGACGGGGCACATAGCTAGAATGTCGGATAACAAATGGACACAGCGAATAATATAGTGGAGACCAAGACAAAAGCACATCGAAGTAGAGGTCGTCCACCAACAAGATGGTCTGATGACATAAAACGGATCGACAAAAATTGGATGCAAACAGCACAAAACAGAAATACATGGAAAAGACTGAGGGAGACCTATATCCAGCAGTGGATAGATCCGGGTTAAATGATGATGAATAAAGTTTCTACCACTATTAAAACCACTGCTACTAGGAGGCAGGGCAACTGCAAGGTAACGTAGGGTATACGTCACGCTTCGACACCGTGGGTGTAATCCTGAGAATAGTCAACGCCGTTCAAGGGACGGTTTTCGGTGGCGATCCTAGCTAGAAATACAAGGGTTCATTGAGTGCCTAGCGAGCACTTAAACTCTTCCTGTGAGGGACAAGACTTCCTTATCCCCTTTTCCAAAACATGGGGCGTCGCCGCTCCAAGCAATCTCTCATCCCAAGCAGGAAACTCTATCTGCCCTCTATCTACAGCGATGCTGTATCTGCAGAGGAAATAGAGTTCTCTGCAAAAACGAGAGCCTTCAATGAAGAAGGCCTCGCTGAATTCTCAAGTCTTTCTTCAACACAATACGATCTTAAGCCTTTGGTATACCCGTCAACCTTGAGGCCCTTCGGAGGATAAAATTGGGTTTCAGTTAGGATATTCGTCTCTGACGACTGTAGTATAACGAAAAAGCATTATGTGTTATTTGTAATTCTACGGTTAAAAATTATAAAGGTAGAAATTTTCGTCGAAATTATGGTCTTTCTCCTTAGTTTTCTAATCAGTATCCACCAATTTGAAAATTAAGTTCAGATAAACTTACTTCTTTAAAATCAAATTTAAGCGAACTTTAGTGAATTTTTGCTATTGCCTAAAATATTGCTCGAGAGAAAGGCCCGTATGCAGAAGGCGTATGGAGAGATGTATTCTTCTTCTTCTTCAAGTGCCGTCTTCGTTCCGAAGTTTGGCTATCATCAAAGCTATGCGTATTTTTGATGCTGCAGATCTAAACAGTTGGTAATTGGTGCAATTGTACCATTCTCTCAAGTTTTTCAACCATGAATGCCTTCTACTTCCTATAGATCTTTTTCCCATTATCTTTCCCTGTATAATCAATTGCAGCAACTGGTATTTATCTCCCCTCATAACATGTCCCAAATATTGTAGTTTGCGCTTTTTAACAGTAAGTATCAGCTCTTTCTCTTTCCGCACTCTTCGCAAAACCTCCATATTTGTTACTTTCTCTGTCCAGGGTATTCTTAATATTCTACGATACATCCACAACTCAAATGCTTCTATCTTTTTGTAGAGATGTATTAAAAAAACTTAAAAGATGTAATTAAAGTTTTAGATCCTAAATAATATAGCACTGCACAAAGTTGTTTCGCAAATCCTTATTTCGAGTCACACAAATGAACAAACATAAGTAAAACTATTAATAAATCTCTTGAGATTATCACAGAACTTCTGCAATTGGCAGTTTTCTACGTTTTTTTTACCTTCTTGACTTCGTTGTTTAAGAATTAATATTAGATTTAGTGTCACTTCAAAAGTCAATGAACGTTCGATATTAAACATGCCTTATATTCCATAATAAAAACTTTTATTGTGTCTTTAATTAACTTGTAAGTATCGCAGCTGATAGAACTCCTGTAATAATGATTAAAAAAGTCTGTTTTATTAGACTTTTAAAGATGATCCTCAAATCCTATAACTTAAACCGATTCACTGCACAATTCATCGAGAACATCTCGTTACAAAATATCCTGTTGTTATAAAAACACAAAAGAAATATTCAAAGACATCGAAGTACTCAACAATTTTTCAATAGGAAGCGACCACAGATTAAAGCTAAGATACTATTAAAAGTCAAATTGGAAATAACAAAGACAATCCTACAAACAACAAAAAAGAAATGGATTCTCCCAGAAAACAACGACCTGTATGAAGATACACTAACCAGACGTATACAAGACTTGCAAGATGAAATATAAGATGTAGATCAACCAAATGATAGCATGACGAAGGCTTAGAGAAAAACGGAAAGGAAGTGCTGCCCAACCGTCCTTAACCATAAAGAAAAATTAAGCTAAAATGCCAAAGAACTAATAGGTAAAAGAAGATAGCTAACGGAAAATGCGGCTCCTATTACACAGCAATAAAGAAATTAACTAAAGATATCCACCGGCCAATCCGAAAAGACGCAAGAGAAAACAATGCAAGAGAAATAACTAAAATAATTCAAGAAAACAAAAGTTTAAAAGTTTTGAGGCGAAATACGAACAACATAGGCAATAAAAATATGTACAAAATAAAAAACAAAGATGGAAACATTATTACTGATAGAGCCAAAGTCCTTGAGGTTGTCGAATCCTTTTATCAAAAGTATCGAAATGCATGAGAGCACCGACGAAAAGCAAGATCAGCTTCTGCCGAGAATCACAAACCAGGGATCAGAATTAATGCCTGAAATAACACCTTACGAAATCATAGCGGCACTTTTAGAGAAGAAAAATAAAAAACCCTCTGGCGATGACAAAGTAGTGATCAAAGCGATCAAACTAGGTGCAAATAAAATTATCCAGGATTTGGCCAAGCTTTTCAACAATTGCATCAACCAAGGAAACATAACCAACCAAGGAGATATAACAGATCTATCAGTTTGCTTTCACACATATATAACCTTTTCACAAAAATTATCAAAAAAGACTGGACGCTAAATTAGGCTTCTATCTGTGGGAGAGAGAAAGGGTGGAGGGAGACCTATGTCCAGCAGTGGACGCATACAGGTTGATGATTATGATAATGACAAAAGCAGTGTTACACATTGTAAATTAAATTAGCACTAATGCTATTTCTCAATTCAAAAATTTCCCTCTAGACTTAAAGGACGAAGAGCTTCCAAATGGCATTAATTTATTTTACGTTGTTATGTGGATATCTAGCTATAACGTATTAAAGCGATTTTTAGATTTGTTTGATCCCATACCGGCATTTCTAAAAGCCAATAAAATTTTTAAATTCAATAAGTATATTTAATATGTAACTCACGACAGTAATTTCGATAGCAATGCGTGTCACTCCAAATCAATTAAAATATTTGAGCTTTTCAATAAAATATTGAAATTATAATTCAAAGCTGCCAATTAACATAAAAAGTGGTACATCTAGTAAAATATGATACCATGTTCGGCATTTCCAAATAATCAAAAGTGAGAATACATTTTGATCAAATAACGGTATCGATGTTTTAGGAACAAATTCGACATAAATGAAAGTTGTGTTTAATAACCCCTTTTTACAACACCGCTCAAGAGGAAGCAAGTAATTTTTCTCGCGATGTGGCTGCTTTCAAAGTGTGTCATCTCCAAAAACCTGTCCATTGGCCCAGTTGAAAAAATCGTTTTAATGTTTTGCGTTAAGTTTTATTACCTACCGCATATGCTTTACATGTACTTCAGTGCCGTCGTTAATATGTAGTTTTAAAAGGCGATTAAAATTGTTCAGAATAGAATGTCGGCTTTCCCTATTATGAGAAAGAATGTTGCAGAAATGTAATAATGTTTATAATTAAAAATCAAAAACAATGAATTTATTTAATGATTTAATATCGAAATGGTAGTGCTTAGTTAATGATATGAGTTTTTCTAGATTACGAATTTGTTATAAATAAATTGAGAGTTTTTTAGTTTTGTTTTTTTTTATTTATCAAGCTCAGTTAGATAAGAAATGTCAGTGTTATTGCTTAGTCTGATTTCCAGTTGAGAGCATACTCACTGCGTCTTGCGCGTACAAACACAGTGGAAGCGTGAATTCATATTTTTAAATTACAAAGGACACAGTTAACTCATTTAAGGCTGAAACTTAATAAGGTTGACAAAAGTAAAGTATGGAAGAAATTTTGCAAAAATACGGTATATTTTTGAAAAAAGGGTCTCCTTTTAAAAACCCGTTGGCATAATCAATGACTATTTCAACTAATCTAATTATTTCAACAAATTAAAATAAAAAAATATTCATATCTAGTTTGTATATTCATAAAAACATTGTTTTGGGTGTAGTGCTACATTACATTTATTGCAGAAAAAATTACATTTTTTATGACAAGCAACATAACGAGTTTGAGTGCCCTTATATACAATAAGATAGTCCACCCAATCGTATCTTGAGTAACTATGCAAATTGGCTGAACATTTGCTTGGTCTTCTTTTTGTTGTCTTTTTAAAAGATTCAAGAATGCCTACTGTAATTGTGCGACAATGCTGTAAAGCTCCCTTTACTTTTATACATTTTACCACCTTTAATTCTGTTGTATAATTATTAATTCTAATTTATTGTTTTTATGATTTATCAAAGGTTCTATATTTATAACACTTACAACTTAAATAGGTAAAGAAATAATAAATAAGACTTACTCACAATCAATTTAATTTAACTATCAGACGACCGGTTTCGCTTTCTACAATATGCAAAGCATCCTCAGGTCTCGATACAAAGTTAAAAAAATGATGCCGGTACTCTATTAATAGATGGATGGTAGAACATGGTGGAACAGAAAGCTGGATGATGAAATTAGTGATAGTCAGTTAGGCTTTAGAAACGGCACGGGAACCAGGGAAGCATTGTTCGGTATAAATGTGCTCATGCAAAGAAATCTGGATATGAACCAAGACATGTATACATGTTTTATTGATTTTGAAAAAGCATTTGACAAGGTACAGCACAATAAACTAATTAATATTTTAAAAATGAAAAACATCGATAGCCGCGACATCAGAGTAATCTCGAACCTCTACTGGAACCAGGAAGTCAAAATAAGAATTGAAAATCAAATGTCGGAAGAAATAGAAATTCTTCGGGGTGTGAGACAGGGCTGTGTATTGTCACCACTGCTGTTTAATATATATAGCGAAGCCATTTTCCAAGAAGCTTTAGGAGAGTGTAACGATGGAATGATAATAAATGGTGAAATTATTAATAATATAAGATATGCCGATGATACTGTCATATTCACTTCAACTCTGCAAAGTCTAACAAACATACTGGAACGGCTGAATGAAAAGTGTACCATATATGGTATTAAAATGAACTTAAAGAAAACAAAATTCATGGTCATTACAAAACATCCAAAAGACAACGAGACACTCCATATTAATAATATCCAGATAGAAAGGGTAGATAAATACAAATATCTAGGAACATTGGTTAGTCAAAACGCAGAACAAACGCAAGAGATCAAAAGCCGTATAGAAATAGCAAGGGCAAAATTTGTAAAAATGAAACATCTATTGTGTAGTAGAGACCTAAGAATGGATCTAAGGATAAGGTTGTTGCGCTGCTACATTTTTACAACTTTGCTCTACGGATCTGAGGCATGGACATTGAAACAACTGGAGATTAAGAAATTGGAAGCTTTTGAGCGTTGGTGTTATCGAAGGATGCTACGAATAGCATGGGTAGACAAAATTACCAATATTGAAGTCCTTGATAGGGTTAATAAGAGGGAAGAAATTGTACAGACAATTAAGAGGCGGAAACCTGAATATTTCGGTCATATATTAAGAGGTTCTCGTTATGGGCTACTACGTTTGATTATAGAGGGCAAAATAAAAGGTAAAAGAGATGTAGGAAGAAGACGAACCTCCTGGCTACGAAATCTAAGGGAATGGTTTAGTCTGAGCTCTAGCCAACTATTTAGAGCTGCTGTAAGTAAAATAAGAATTGCCATGTTGATATCCAACTTCGTTAGAAGATGGAACCTTAAGAAGAAGAATAAGAACATGGTTGAAACTACTTTATATTGTTGAATGGAGAACTCAGTTCTATCACTGCAGTTGTTTGACAGTAAACGGGAAGTTCTTGAGGAGATAGATTTGATCCAATGAATTAGAGATATGTGTGAGATTGTTTGTTAAATGTAAGTGATGTAATATACTATTGTTGTATTAAAGGCTATTTATACTAATTCCAGAGATATATTTTTGAAATGTGTGTTATTTATTGAGTAATTGTTTTTTTGAAGGTGACAGTTTTATGACAATGAATAGGTGTAGATGTAAAGATTGTGTGGGTGTGCAATTATTTTCACAACTTGTAGTTATCAAATTACTTTGATAAAGTTCTATTGGCAATGAGTTAATTATTGGAATAGTCAAGTAAATAAAATGTTAAAATACAGACAATTAAGGATAATTTAAACACACTAAAACAGAAAACACTTAGAAGGGACGAAACAAACATTGAATTTAAAAGGGGGGAAGGACTTTATTGCACTACATCATAGTCTTGGGCACAATGAGTTTTTTTATGTTGTGTTTATTTATACTAATTTATCTTACAATAATAATTTATTTATACGAGCGTGACATTTAAACTCAGCCGCGATTTATCTTCTGACTAACCCCTTTCTACAATGAGAGTTCCGTTATATACCCAATACCGTTAGACTAGAAGAGTCGACGACCTTCTCGTCTGGTATAGAATGTAAAAATGTTCTTCGAAGGGTCGGGTCGCCAGCTGGTTCTTCTTTTTATTCGATTTCCTTCTGGAGAGTTCGAATAGGTGGTATATAAGCTAGAAAAATACTTTAATGAATACGAATATTAGTAATAAATATGTTTACGGTTTTGTGTCAGGATTTATCGTAACAACTTTATGCAGTTGTCATGCATTTTGTTCTGCTAGATCCACTATGTGGCTTATTATGGAAAAATACCATTTCTTGCCATAGATGGCTACTCTGTAGAAGCTGATATTTTCATCTGCCGTATCGACGCCACTCATATTTTCATTATACTGTTTTATAATATTAGGTTGATCAACGAACACCTTTTTTTGTTCTTTTTGAGAATACCATTGTACTTGCTTTGTACCAAACCAAGAAGTTTATATTTATCTTGAATAGTGGTTGAAGATCCCTGACATAGATCAAAACCACTCCAGATAACCTAGCCTAGTAGTCCCCATCCAAAACTTATATCCCAATCTAATAGGTTTACCACTTGGATCCATGTTTTCCATAATACGAAACCACTGACACATCCAAGCTGTGGTGTTCTTCTTGTGGTGCTAAATCGAAAAACTTTTGATTAATTTTATGAATCAGAGGTCGAACCTTTAAAAATTTGTCTTGTGTATCCAATTTTGCATTGTAACAGCAATGAATATTCTGTATGATAAATCTGAAACGGTTTTTAGACATTGCATTAGCTACAAGGTCGTGAGTAGAATCAGGGGATTTTTCCCAGTACATACATCGCCTAGGAACACTCATTTATCCACTAAAATTGCAATAAAACACTTAATTTCGTTTATTGTAATATCGCCTTCATGGTTATGTAAATTGGCGTACATACTTATTAGAAAATTCAACAAGTATATCTTATATCTTATATCTTAACTTAAAATCTTGCAATGTAAATCTCTTTTGGTCCATCGATCGTTTTTGTGACGTATGCTCAAAAGTCAAGCACTTCCAAGAGTGGTACGACACAAGAGGTGTACGGCAAGTTACCGAAGACGTTTTACTGGCATATTTTAATATAATGGAAAATGAAAATAAATGAAAACCTTCTACAATGTGGTCACGATACTCTATGATAAAATCCGAGTTAGTTATTAGAAAAAATGTGGATATAAGCAAATTTTTAAAGTTACGTGCCTTTCTGAAAAAAACAAGCGAAGGATATACCTGCAAAGAAGTCTAAAGTTTTCACTAAAGACGAGTTTGATAAATTTTTGTTTGAAGCGCCAGATAAGTTGTATTTAGGATTAAAGGTAAAAAAAATTATATTGCAAAGCATGTAGTATACTCTACTAAATTATAAAAATATTTCAGATTGTTTTGTTAATTGGGGTTACCGGCGCCTGTCGATGCGACGAAATGGTAAAAATGAAGACTGTGGACATTAAGGATAAAGAAAATGCAATAATTATCAAAATCCCAGACAGTAAAACACGACAAATTAGATATTTTACAATAATTGGTCAAAACTACATTAAACTGTATAAAAAGTATGCATCACTGCGGCCTGAAAATTTCACAGAAAACCGATTTTTATCAAGTACCAAAATGGAAAGTGTTACCGAAGCGTCATGGGAATACATTCGATCAGCGCAGTAGCCCAAAAAGTAGCTAGTTATTTAAATTTAAACGATGCAAGCACATACACGGGTCACTCTTTACGACGAACTTCAGCAACAGTTTTAATTGATGGAGGCGGAAATCTAGAATGCCTCAAACAACATGGGGGCTGGAAATCAAGCACGGTTGCCGAAGGATATATAGAGGATTCAATAAGAAATAAGAACGATAATGCTCAAAAAATTTTAAACCCTCATGATTCGCCAACATCGGGAATGATTGCTGAAAGTTGTTCTCGACCATCAGTATCATCAACAATTACCAATGCGTATCAAGAGTCGGGAACATTTTTGCACGCTTTCAATTTTGAAAATGCCTCATTAACTAATTGTACTTTTAATATTACTATAAATAAAAATGATGTTTAATTGTTGTTAATGACATTTGTATTGTTGCTTTGTGACGTGTTTCATATTGTTGCCATGACAACATTTTTCCCTGCGCCTAAAGAAATGAAAAAAAAACTGCTGCCGGCGGAGACATCAAACTTTGACAGGATCAAGTTAGATAAGTAATGTCATCATTATTGGACGTTTGAAGAAAAAAAAATAAATTGTTTTGTACTTAAAAGTCAATAAAAGTCCATAAAAGTAAGATATAATAAATCGTTAATTTCTTGCATTAATTAAATAATTCATAATTTAATTCTATTACTTACCACTCTTGGCATTCGTAAAATTAATTTCATGACTTTTTATTACTTATATAAATTTCAAGCATGTTTATTCAATTACAGAAATTTATTTTCACTTTTGGACATATTAACAAATCATTTTTGGATACCGTAGGCTATCATTATTAGTAATTACTTCCATAAACTAATTTGACGTTACAACTTTTTAAAACGATGCCTGTGGCAAATATAATAGAGCACCATCATTGTGACACAACGTTTAAGAAATTTTCTTGGTACAGTGAAACACGGTTTAAAATATAATTATTGTTCTTATTATTATCTATAACAGATATATTACTTATGCAAAAATGTGGATGAAAGTGAAAATTAACAATCAAAAGACTGATATGTTTTTTGTACACACTTATGACAAGTCAAAAGAAAAGGCAAAAAAGTATTTTTGAAGTGTGTATATTTTTAATAATTCCTAGCTGAGCGCTTTCGGCTTTACAAAGCCATCATCGGAGCTATGCTACAATAAAATGTTCTTATAAGTACTAATTGGTGAAGATTTTAATTTTTTAACTTACGTCAATTTATAAATACCACTACAATGGAGAGATCTCATTTCCTTATATCGTCGTCGACACAAGAAAACCGGTTAACTCCAATTTTTACTTAAAATGAGATTTCACTGCCAACTTTTAGCAAATCGCCTATTCTAGCCATCCGACAAATAATACGTCATTTAAATGTAGATTTCTAATTTTAAAATGTTTACTAGAAAAGCAGGTATCTCCCTTGTCAAAAAATTATGTTTGTAAAACACGTAACTCCGCGCATTTTCTGTTAAGTCTGTTAAGTGATTATGGCCGTTGATTTGATTTGTTGTTTTGGAGGGATTTGTTGTTTTGGAACATGCTTTTAATAAGTTCTAGACATAGACATGGGCAGAAAAGAGAATGTATATCAAAACGTTGGTAGTATTTGAAGCACCAAAACGGAAGAGGGATAGAAAAAATGAAGATGTATCACGGAGGTCTAAGACATTAAAATATTATTTAAAAGTTGGAGAAGATAAACGAATGGTATGCAAAAAAATGTTTTTGTCAACTCTGGGCCTTAAAGATTGCTTTGTTATGAATTGCAAACAAGAAGATGATTCTGCTATTACAGAAAATTTGGATAATGAACCACAACAAGCGCCTAAAGGACTTCACAAGAAGGAGTTGGACAATCGTTATAGTTTTTTAGATAGCCTGCCGAAAATGGAATCGCATTATTGCAGGAAATCAACTAGTAAATTATATCTAGAACTATTATGGCAAAGCAAATGTCAACTTTACCATATTTATAAAAAGGAATGGTACCTTGACAAACGAATCAACAGTCTCTCTTTATCTTCTTTTAAAAACGCTTTCCTGAAAAGAGGTTGACTTTGTATAGACCAAAAAAAATTTTTTGTGTGAAATATGTCTTTTTTAAAACAGGAAATCTTGATCAAGAAATATTTAGTGAACATTAGTTGAAAAAACAAGAAGAGAGACTTGAGAAAATTAAAGATAAAAACAGTGAAAGCATTGTATTGATCATAGATTTACAGGCAGTCCTTATATGTCCTAAGTCCAATGTTTCTTCCTTAAGTTGACATATAAATGATAAAAAAGTTGACAATCCACAATTTTACATTCTATAACTTACACACAAAACAAGGGCATTGTTTTCTTTGGGATAAGTCGGAGGGGAATCTTACCAGTGCCGAAATTGCTAGTGTGATCGTATGTATTTTAGAAAAATATACTGAAGGGAGTTGTCTTGAGGAAAAACGTACGTGAAATAATTATTTTTAGCGATGGGTTGTACTTACCAAAATCGTAATGTTACTCTAGCTAATGCAATTTTAAACTTTTGTTTAAAGCAGAAGGTAACAGTTATACAAAAATACCTTGAGAAAGGGCACACCCAGATGGAGGCCGACATGATGCACAGTACAATTGAGAGACAATTAAGAGGATGCGATATTAATGTGCCTGGTGATTACATACAAATATGCAAAAGAGCGCGGAAAGAAAATCTATTTGTAGTAACTCGACTATACCATGATTTTTTTTAGGGACTTCAGAGCAGTAAACTATGTAAGCAGTATCCGACCGGGTAAAAAAGGGTGATGCAGTTGTGACAAATATTAGAGCTACAAAATATTCACCACAAGGTATTTATTACAAGTTGAGATTTGGTGAAAATTGGATTGAACTGCGTTGTCGAATAAATCAGAATGTGATACCCAAGAATTTCGCAGATCTGCCGAAGCTTTATACAAATAGAATACCATTAAAAAAAAGACAGATTCGAACATTCTCAGTATTTAAAAAATACGCTTGATTTCGATTACCACTCATTTTATGTCAATCTCCCTCACTAACTTTGTTTTTTTTTTAAGTCCTATCACATCATTGTTGTACTACACTTGTTTTTGTACATATCTATGCGACTTTAGTTTAGATTTACTTTAGATTAAAATTTTATTTATTGTTGAATAATGAGGCTATTTATTTCTAACGTAGGTAATAAAATAACACTAAATTTTATGTTAAACGTTTTTCAAAAGTATTGGTCTGTATTTCATTATTAGGATATTTTTATGTGTTTCAGGTATATTTTTATAAATCGATAACTAATGCTTTTTATTAATTTTTTCCAATCCAGCGTTACAAAAAATGCCACGTAACTCCATAGGCACGTCTCATTCCAAAAGAAGAAAAACCTGTAACTCCAAATTTTCTGTATTTTTAGCTATATCTGCTAGATTTTAAATTAAAATTGATATAATTCAGCTTAATATGACCTAAAAACCCAAAATATAGTTGTTTAATCGTCATTCTTCATCAAATAAAAGATATCAGCGAAAATGTTACTGTTTTTAGGCTCTCCTGAAAAATTAAGGAAAATGGAGTTACGAGTTTTTCTTGTGTTGACGACGATATGTTGAAATATTGATTTTTTATTTAATTACTTAGTTGTTAAAATTCTTAAAAAAACATATAAAAAAAACCGACACTGGACTTCACAGACACATTAAAAAATTGAAAAATTTTTTTGTCATGGTACCGGTGTAAGAACCCGACCATTGATTGCTGTGAGGAGGTAGACAGAATAGAACTAATGAAATCAAATGTCGGTCCTTTTAAACGATTTTTCAAAAGTGACAGTTGACAAATGTCATATATAGGAAATAGAGATTGTTTTTAAATTCTTATAAAATTATTTAATAGTTTGGAATTACTAATAGTCATCAAAGACTTTCTAAAAATTAAGTTTTTAAGGTTTTTAAATTAAATCTTATGTGTTCATCACATCATACAGAATGACATTAGTTTGTAAATTCACTCAAGTCATTGCTCAAGGTCAATGTATGTTCAATCTGACAGTCATCCTTAAGAAACAAGGGCTCATATCGTTCAACAATAATATCAAGAAGAAACATGGTATTAATGTTACATTATCTGATACTTAAGTGTATTGAGAATTGTATCTCTTGATGGAAATTTGTAAGAAATTTGCATAAAAATTTTTAAAGAATATATTTTTTCATGTTTCAATTAAGAATAACTGTCAAATGAATTACAAAATGTTGTAAATTTCTAATGAAGTTTAGAATTTTTGTTTAAAAAATATAAAATTATGAAAAAATATAAGATTGCATGAGGTCACCCTTCTTCCTCTAAAGTCTCTCATAATAATTTTAAAAGAGGTTTATAATTGCAATTGAGGTTGATTTGTGTGTTTAAGCAACAATCAGGGTTTAGTTTCATTTCTTTGGATATCTCAAGATCTTCCAAGAGATTCATGAGTCTAAAGTTTTTATTGGGAATGTGTAAAATTTTACTGTTCTCAGAAGGAGAAAAGGAATGATTATTAAATTTAATGTGATATCCAAAGTTTGATTTTTCTGGGTTATTAAGGTGTTCTTTGATTCTTTGATTCAGAGTTCTCATTGTTCTACCTACATAAGTCATATTACAGTCAAAACAGGACAGCTTGTAAATACCACTTTTGTTTAGTTTGTCAACTTTGTCTTTGGTCTTGCTGAAGATGGACTTGATGTTATATTTGGTTTTAAAGGAGATGTTTAAGTCACTGATTTTATTAACAAGTACTCTTGAAATTTTTTCTGCAATTGGTCCTAAGTAAGATAAGGATCTATCTATATATGGAAGTAGTGTTGGATTTTTTATCAACATTAAAAGCTTGGTTTAGTCTCTTTTTGAGTATAGATTTTCTAATGACTTTATCAACAGTAGTAGAAGGAAAACCATTGTTGTTTGCTATCTGTTTAATGATGGAGATTTCTTTATTGTAATTTTCTTGAGACATAGGGATCCCTATCTTAAGTGACTAAAACATCTCCTTTAAAACCAAATATAACATCAAGTCCATCTTCAGCAAGACCAAAGACAAAGTTGACAAACTAAACAGAAGTGGTATTTACAAGCTGTCCTGTGGTGACTGTAATATGACTTATGTAGGTAGAACAATAAGAACTCTGAATCAAAGAATCAAAGAACACCTCAATAACCCAGAAAAATCAAACTTTGGATATCACATTAAATTTAATAATCATTTCTTTTCTTCTTCTGAAAACAGTAAAATTTTACACAGCATGCCCAATAAAAACTTTAGACTCATGAATCTCTTGAAAGATCTTGAGATATCCAAAGAAATGAAACTAAACCCTGATTGTTGCTTAAACACACAAATCAACCTCAATTGCAATTATAAACCTCTTTTTAAATTATTATGGGAGACTTTAGAGGAAGAAGGGTGACCTCATGCAATCTTATTATATTTTTTCATAATTTTATATTTTTTAACAAAAATTCTAAACTTCATTAGAAATTTACAACATTTTGTAATTCATTTGACAGTTATTCTTAATTGAAACATGAAAAATATATTCTTTAAAAATTTTTATGCAAATTTCTTACAAATTTCCATCAAGAGATACAATTCTCAATACACTTAAGTATCAGATAATGTAACATTAATACCATGTTTCTTCTTTATATTATTGTTGAACGATTTGAGCCCTTGTTTCTTAAGGATGACTGTCAGATTGAACATACATTGACCTTGAGCAATGACTTGAGTGAATTTACAAACTAATGTCATTCTGTATGATGTGATGAACACATAAGATTTAATTTAAAAACTTAAAAACTTAATTTTTAGAAAGTCTTTGATGACTATTAGTAATTCCAAACTATTAAATAATTTTGTAAGAATTTAAAAACAATCTCTATTTCCTATATATGACATTTGTCAACTGTCACTTTTGAAAAATCGTTTAAAAGGACCGACATTTGATTTCATTAGTTCTATTCTGTCTACCTCCTCACAGCAATCAATGGTCGGGTTCTTACACCGGTACCATGACAAAAAATTTTTCAATTTTTTAATGTGTCTGTGAAGTCCAGTGTCGGTTTTTTTTATATGTTTTTTTAAGAATTTTAACAACTAAGTAATTAAATAAAAAATCAATATTTCAACATATAAGGAAATGAGATCTCTCCATTGTAGTGGTATTTATAAATTGACGTAAGTTAAAAATTAAAATCTTCACCAATTAGTACTTATAAGAACATTTTATTGTAGCATAGCTCCGATGATGGCTTTGTAAAGCCGAAAGCGCTCAGCTAGGAATTATTAAAAATATACACACTTCAAATACTTTTTTGCCTTTAATTTTGACTTTAAAGTGAAAATTATTATTTACTTTCATATGTTTTACCAATTTCTACTATTTGAAAAAAAACTCTAACGTTGCAATATTACTCTTCAAACTTCAAAAACAAAAGTTTATTTAATCAGATTTATCAGTTTAAACACTAGCTAGCTGGAGCCGGCATCACCTGTTGCTTCCCATTTGCATAATCATAAAACATATGTGCGTCGAATTTTCGAAATAATTCTCTAAAGCAGACCTAAAGGTCAGCACACTGAACGACATTATAATTTATTTATTTATTTAATACATCGGATAACCCTATTAACAGTTTCAATTACAAAATACAATATCAAGTTAAGATTTAAAACTTGAAATTACTTATAATATAAAATCTATATTAAAAAGTTTAAAAAATAAAACTAAAAGTCTTACATACTAAAAACAAACAAAATATAACAAGAACAAAATTCAACAATCCCAGTATACATATCACAAAGCAAGAGAACTTTTTAACTAGTTAAAGTTATATTGAAAGTATCAAAATCAAGAACATTTAATAGTCTCATGCATCCATCCAATGGATTGTGAATACCATAGGTTGTTTTGTCGAAAGGAATACTGAAAACATTGTGGTAACGTAGAGTTTGATGGGGAACATTAAAGATAATCTGGCTTTACAGGTTTGAACAACCAATAAATCCATGTATGATCTATATAAATATAGCTCTTGACATATCACGACAGTTCCTGAGTGAGGGTAAAGATAGTTGTTATTAGATACGGGAATAATCATGATTTTCAATAGTAGTGTGGACATGGTAAGCACAATATCTCAAAAATATATGCTGGGCTCTTTCTATGGTATCAAGATTGTTCTGAAAATAGGGTGACCAAATATCTAAACAGTATTACAAAATAGTTCTAATTAAGCAACCATATACACTAATCTTGTTGAATCAATAGAGAAATACTTGCAATTCTTAGTAACGAAACAAGGAAGTTTAGATGCCTTTATCGAAATAGAGTTTATGTGGTCACATAAAGTAAGTTTCTCATCGAAAATAACACCCAAATCCCGAATAGAAGAAACATAATTCAGTGACTAATTATTAATAGCATAGTTTGTTCCAGTTTGTGGAGTTTGTTCTGATATTACCAATTTTATAGTCGGTCTAAGTCATCTTGTAACAAAGTTTGATCTTTTAAGCTATCTATAACTTTTTAAAATTTCAAGTCATTTGCAAACATTAGACATTTGCTATTTAAGAAACAGAAAGTGGTGTGACCTCCTTAAGGAACTCCAGATGTTACTGAGATACTGTCAGACAGATGACAAGCTATCTTGACTTTTTGACTTCTCCCAGATGTAGAGTTTTTAATCCATTCAACAAACCTGATATGGTAACCTACAGTAATTAATTTGCCTAAAAGTATTTGGTAATCTATACGATCAAATGGTTTGGAAAAATATTTATATATGGCATCTAATTATTTACGGTTTTCCATATGAGATAATACATTAGATTGATAGCAAACCAAGTTTGTTGCAGTGGATTTTTTGCTATAAAAACCATGTTTTGATTGAAATATTAAGACTTTACATAACCAAGAAAGTTACTTTGGTATAAGATAGTCGAAGATCATAGAGATTGCAGATTATATACAAACGTTACGATAATTTTCAATGTTGAAACCTTTCTCACCATTTTCAAATTTAGAAACAACATAACTTTCTTTCCATGAAAAAGGAAACATAGAAGTTTTCAGAGATCTATTAAACAATATAACAAATGTTATTACAAGGGGACAAACAAACTTTTTTATTAAACAATTAGGCACTTCATCTGGGCCAGCAGTAAGCTTATTGGGCAGCTCATTTATGTCATTAAAAATATCAGTCATGGTAATCTTAGTGGGACAAATATTTATATTAAAGTTGCTATTTAATGGATGGATAGCTACATGAAGGTTGTTGTTATTTGGTGAATACACAGTTTGGAAGAAGTTCATAAATAAATTAGCTATGTCTTAACAGTTTGTTGTAGTTTGGACTTGATAAAATAAGGAATAAGGTAGGTTAGTTAGGATTAGATCGCTTATCTTTAATGTACTTCCAAAATTATTTTGGATCATTTTTAGGCCAGTATCTATACCTTTAATATAAGAGTTGCTGAAGCAAATTTTAGACAGTTGTTTACATTCAGCTTTTAGATGAGGTGATAATAGACGCTATAGAGGAAAACCAGAAAATACACTGCCAAAAGAAACCATATATAACGAAAGAATGTGCCCTTAAACGCAAGCATTAATGGAGAAGAGAGAGAACAATGCAAAGTAATAGAAGCAAAGAACAACGTGAACTTACCTTTAGAAGTTTTAAAGTTTCTACACTTCGAGTCAATATAGGGAGTATCTTCTTCATTGTGTGCTGTACTTGTTTTCACCGTTCGACCTGTCTATTTGCTGTTTTTTTGTGAACCAGCGTTTTATTTCAATTTTGCTCTAAACAGTCTACCGAAGTAATTGATATTTAGGTCCTCTCATTATGTAACGAAAATATTGGACCTTTCTTATTTTGATGATGTTGATTGCATATTTAATTTATTAATAGAGGTATTTAAAGCCTTTATACTTCATTACTGGTGATCAACACTCACACTGCTAGTAGTAACTCTCAGGTATGCTAGCTTTTTAACATTACCGCTTTATTTGTTAAAATCTAACTTTCTGTCACTCTTGATCGTGTAGATTACCGGTAAAATAGATACACATTTATAAGCAGCTTCCTTTTTCGCTGGCAGACCTTGTAAGTGTTAGCTTGGTGATTTCGCTTGTAAAAAAGATTTTACTTAATTTAATTTAAAAGAACGTGGTAAATTATGCTACATGAAGTGAAATATAAAACTTATTAACGACTACACATAATCAATATCAGTATTGTTTTGAAGCTATTTTCTTGTAGCATTTTAAAGTAATTACTGTTTTATAATTACATCAGGAAAATAAATAGCTAAAAAGGATCTAAAAAAGAACAACTATATCAACAGCAACAAAGAAGCTTATGGATAAAAAAAGGAAGCTGAACGAAGAAGGCAAAAGAAAATCTATACAATATGTAGAAATCAATAAAACATTAAGCAGAATGATAAAAGAAAATAAGAGAAAAGAACAAGAAATAAAAATAGAAGAAGTATTACCGAACAACAAAAATATGAAATGCTTAAGTTTGTGGGTAAGTGCTGTGGTAAGTTTGAAATAAACAAAATAAAAGATGTAAACGGAATAGAAACAAACATTAAAGATGGCATCATAAAAATAATCCACCATTTCTACTCAGAATTATATACAGCAAAAAAAGGAACCACCAGAAGAAATTAAAAACCAACTTAAGACTAAAATAAAAAATGTCAACTCAGAGCTACAGCCAGAAATAAGCAAATCAGAAATAAAGAAGGCATTGAAAGAAATGAAAGACAACAAATTGCCTGGAAAAGATGGAATAACTGTAGAGATGCTGAAATATGGTGGAAAAGTTATTAAAAGAAAAAAGAATCCCAAGCAACTGGATGGAATCTGTAACAATTATCCTACACAAGAAATAGGATAAAGGAGATATAAAAAACTACCGTAAAAAAATTTTAACCAATAGATTGACGACAAAATTCGACGGATACCAGTCGAAAGAACAAGCTGGTTTAAGAAAGGGATTCAGCATAAGTAACCATTTACCAAGTATGAAAATACTTATAGAACGAGCAAATGAATACCATATTACTCATATAACGTTCATAGATTTCGAAAAGGCTTTCGACAGTGTCGAACATTGGGCAGTGAAAAGTTCTTTGATTAACAGTTGAATTGACCACAGATATACGGAACTAATAGCCATTATATATAAGGAACAAAATCAATACAAATAAATTGAGGCGTGAGACAGGGTGACACAATATCAACGAAACTTTTCAATCAGGCTCTAGAAGATATTTTTAAAAGATTAGAATGGGAAGAAAAAGGTATAAAAATTTGTGGACAACGCTTGAACCATCTAAGGTACGCTGATGACATCGTATTGATAACAGATTAAAAAAGGAAAAATAGGCCTTAATATGAATTACAGCAAGACCAAATTCGTAACAAATACAGATGAACACAACACAATGAGGATCAGACAAGATGAAACAAGTTCAGGATTATATATATCTGGGCCAAACTATAAATCTTAACAAAAAAAATTAAACAGCAGAGATAAAAAGACGAGTTACACTGGCACTGGCGGTATTCGACAAACTAAGCTACATTCTTAAACAGAAAAGATATCCACAGTATCTTAAGACCAAAGTATACAATCAATGCGTACTTCCTGTTCTCACCTATGGTTCTCAAACGTGGAAACGAGAAAACAAAAGTGAGGGATGTTAGACAAGAAGTTGCGAAATTGGAATGGATATGATATTGAAATGAGCAGATGATATCAAGAAGCACGTGGGCTCTAGGTGGATGACTGTAGCGACAGACAGAGAAGAATGGAAATTATTGAGGGAGGCCTATGTCCAAAGATCGATCGAAGATGGCTAATTAGACTGTTTTAATGAGAATAAGCCACAATTTAAGGTTAAAATAATTTTATTGACGTTTCAATTTCCACTTCGGAAATATTTCTCAAATACAAACATTAATAAATTAAACAAATATTGTTTTTTGTTACTTGGTGAAAAATTCTTAATAATTTAATTTTATCTCACTCATTTATATTGACAATTCAGGCATATATTATACATTTTAAAGTAGAAGAATTTAAGATGATATTGCCAATATTGTCGGAAATTCTTCTACACAATGCAGTATCATCTGGTTACCCATATTGGAAGAGGAAGTCGATAAAAGGAAAATACCACTATTAGTAAGTCACTAACAGATCAATGATACATTATGTATATTTTTTAAATAACATACATCTAAAATCAGAATTTGGTGTTTATTATTTAGAAGTTATGGTAACCGCAATACATTATATTTTATAGAGTGAATTCTTGGACAATTTTTAGTGAATAAGTTAAAGTAAACAATTATTATGCCAGTATTATTGATATTACAAGGGGGAAAGATACAATTAATAGTAGAGAAATGAGAAAGAATCAGAATCAGAAGAAAGAGACAGAATCATCTATAGAATGTAATTGATGGTACTTCTTCTTATAGTGCCGTCTCCCTACGGAGGTTGGCAATCATAGTGGCTATTTTTATTTTTGAACTTGCTGCTCTAAACAAATCAATCAAACTGCATTGGGACCAATCACTAGATTATTTAACCATGAGTTCTGTCTTCGGCTAACAGATCTTCTTCCTTGAATCTTTCCCTGTGTTATGAGTTTCAAAATGTCATATTTTGGTCCCCTCATCACGTGGTCTAGGTATTCCAGTTTTCTGGTTTGTATAGTGGTAATTAGTTCTGTTTCTTTACCAACCATCTCCAGTAGTTCTTTATTTGTAATTCTATCAGTCCATGATATTTTTAATACTCTGCGGTATAACCAGAGTTCGAAAGCCTCGATTCTTTTAAAACTGCATTTTTTTAGTGTCCAAGTCTCAGCTCCATATAATAATATTAAAAATATATAACAGCGAATGGTACGTAGTCTGATCTTCAAATTTAGATTTTTGCGCGTTAGGAGTGGCTTCATTCGTATAAATGTTAGTCTGGAAATCTATATTCGCCTGTTTATTTCTGCAGTATGATCATTGGTTTAATTGATCAAAGTTCCCAAGTAATGATAATTTTCTACTTGTTTTATCACCTTACCATTGATTGTCAATAGGTGATGTATATTTTGTGGTCTTTTTGTAATTAGCATGTACTTCGTTTTTTTAGCGTTTATAGTAATTCCCATCTCAGCACTATTCATACTTAAGCTTTCGATAAGATGTTGTAGATCTTTTATACTCGTTGCTATGATCACAGTGTCGTCTGTATCAACTCCCTCTTTGATATTATTGAGCGTGTTTTAAAAAATTTCTTCAGAATATAAATTAAACAAAAGTGGCGATAAAACACATCCTTGTCTAACTCCTCTACAGATCCTCTTTTCTTCTGAGTGTTGCCCATCAATTTGAACTATGGCACTTTGGTTCCAATATAATGTTTATATATATCCTATATTTATGATTTTACTGTCAATGCGCTTGTTTAAAGTATTGATATTAGTTTTTCATGTCTTACTTTATCGGAAGCTTTTTCGTAGTCAACAAAGTACAAGTGTAGATCAACATTTACATTCCGACATCGCTGAATCAATATTTTGATGACAAATAGTCGTTCTCGAGTACCCCTTCCATTTCGGAACCCAAACTGCGTCTCGCTAATATCCTCCTCTAGCCTTTCGTATATTCTCTTATGTATTACTTTCAGCGCAATTGATCATACATAGTCAGTTATTTTAATACTGATATTGAGAAATGGAATAAAATTCTAGGTAGAGTTACTAGAAGATTATTGTGTGAGTTTTTTTTTGTTTAGCAAGTTGCAGTAAATTAAACTCTCCTAAATACAGCATACACGAGATTGAAGCCTTATACCGAAACATTTCTAGGAGAATGTCAGGTATAATTCAGGCGTGGATGTTCAAACATTAACCAGATCTTTACACTACGACAGATCCTCGAAAAAGAGCAAGAGTTTAACATAGATATGTATCATATTTTTGTCGATTTTGAAGCGGCATATGACAGTGTCTTAAGAACAAGTCTTTACAACGCTATGAATGAGTTAGGAATTTAAAAAAAAAACATATGTTTGATAAAAGTGACAATGGCGAAGATGCTATCAGCAGTAAAAATTTAAAACGACTCGTCAACCCCATTTAAAATACATATGGGGTTAAGGCAGTGAGATGCGCTGGCGTGTTAGCTTTTTAATGTCGCCTTAATTAGAAGCACTCGTAGAAGATAGAAAGCAAGCGTATATCAGATGGTTGAGGAGTAAACAACAAAAAGATAGGGATGAATACCTAGAACTCAAAAGAATACGAAGAAGAATAACAGTAAAAGCAAAAAGAGAAATGTGGGATAAGAAGTGCCAGGAAATTAATACCTACCTGGGAGGCAGAAAATGTACAGAAACATGAGAGTTCCTCAGTAAAATAAGAACTAACGAAAGGAAGAGCACAAATACTCAATTAATATCCACACAAAAATGGAAAAAAGTATAATGGGAAGCTACTGACAGAAAATAGGGACGAATACTCAACTCAATCACCAAGAGAGGTTAATATTGAAGAAGATATAACAATACAAGTGACAGAAATTAGCTATAAAAGAACTTAAAAACGGTAGGTCTCCAGGACCGGGGGATATCCCAACCGAAATAATAAAATGTGGATCACAAAAATTGTTTGAAACCGTCACTTGGTGCATAAATCAATTTATAAATGATTCTCCCGTACCCGACGAGTGGAAAATTGCTTATATTTCGTCTATCGATAAGAAAGGAGATAAACTTAAATGTGAAAACTATAGAGGGATATCAGTCACTAGTACATTCAGCCGTTTGTATGGACGAATAATTAGAGACCGCATTGAGAAGGAAGGAAGGAGATCCAACGACCAAGAGGAAGAAGAACAATCCGGTTTTCGAATAGGAAGAAGCTGTACTGATAATATTTCTCAAACAACTAATAGAAAAAAATTAAGCATAAATCAAGAAACCCACCTCATGTTTATTGACTTGCAGAAGGCGTACGATACAGTTCCTGTAAACAAACTCTGTAACGTGTTACGACAGACGAAGAAAGAAGGATCAACATCACAAATAAAAACTGGAAACAGACTATCGCAAAACTTCCTGATTAATAAAGGTCTGCGTTAGAGGTGTTGTGTATTACCGACTTTGTTTAAAATATATGCAACAGCCTTGAAAGAGTGCTAACGAAAATGCAGAGGCATGGGCGTAGACCTTGGAGAGATTTGCTTATATACATTGCAGTTTGCTGAGGACCAGGTTGTTATAGCAAACGATAATCTGGAGTACATGGCAAGGAAATTACAAGAAGAATATAGAAAGTGGGAATAGAAATTAATACAGAAAAAACAAAATACCTGCCAATAGGTACCGAACTATCGAACATCACATTAGAAAATAACGAATTAATCACGCCCTCAACCCCCTCTGTGGCTCAGTGGTAAGAGCGCCTACCTTTAAACCTAAAGGTCGTGAGTTCGAATCTCACCTGGGTGAAAATTTTCGTTTATTAAAAAAATTAATGAATGAAAATAATTTCTATCCTTGTGTGATCGGTACTCACCAGAGGGACCGCAGATGTTCGGATACAATTAGCGTCTCTTAGCAAAGTTGATTGCTAAGTATCAAGACAATTACTCTACACACACAAACACACACACACACACACACACACACACACACACACACACACACACACACACACACACAACATTAATAAACTTATCTTGATTGAGACTGGCTGAATGACAATTGTCCAAGCCAAAACACAAAAAAAAATCACGCCCTGCGACCATTACACATACCTAGGAATCGTTTTTAACACAACGGGGAAAGATGATGAAGAAATAAAGAGAAGAATAACACAATCCAGAAAAACAATAAATTGTCTAAACAGCGTACTGTGGAGTCATTAAATAGGAAAAAGCAGAAAACACAATATCTACGAATCCCTTATTAAAAGCAGTACGGAGCAGAAACTTGGCGAATAACCGAAAACAACAGAAGAAAACTGAAGGCAGTAGAAATGGACGCTTTTAGAAGATCAGTAGGAGTGTCACGCAGAGAGAGAATACGTAATGTTGAGATAAGACAGTGAATGGGGGTTGACAGCTCTCTAACAACAAACATAAAAAGAAAACAGCTGATGTGGTACGGACACGTCCAAAGGATGGATAACTCAAGACTCCCAAAAATAATTATACAATGGATACCACCAAACCGCAGAAAGAGGAGAAGACCCAAGAAATCTTGGAGAGGCATCAGGCATCAGGCATCGGACAACGTCGCAAGACATTTTAAAACCGAAAGATATCAACAGCGCAACCCGTGGGAACGAGAAGACGGGGTAGACCAAAGCTGAGGTGGTTGGACGCGGTAACACAAGATGCCGAGAAGATTGGAGTCGGCAACTGGAAAATGCATGCAAGAGATAGAACAGAATGGGACAGAAAACTTGAGAAGGCCGAGACCCTCTAAGGGCTGTAGCACCAAGATGATGATGATGATGATGTTGCAGTAGATATTACTTAAATGTTTATTGTCAATCTTATAATTTATAGAGTCAAGAGTTTTGTTAATGTGTACCATTTCAAGGACAAGTCGATTTTTATAATTGTCAATTTTTACATTATTAAATTCAAAGTTATGTCCTGTCTTCATCGAATCTATGGAGAGAGCATCACGTGACTAAAAACGACCTAACTTCGGCCATATTGGTATTATTGTTTTGAAACTTTTGGCAGATCGTATATGTTTGGTTATATTTGTTGTTTTTCGAATATTTTCAGTTTTATAATACTTTTATAGAAACTGTAATATATTGTGATAGTGCATATTAATGGATTTTTGTTCTCAACGTAGTTGCAGTAGCAGAAGTAATGTTAATAAAAAATCTTCAGGAATATCGTTCCACAGGTTAGTATACAAATATGTAAACAAAGTAATGGCCCGTACTTCAGAGAATAAATTAATACTATTTGACTGTATTAATTTATCTTTATGTATAATATATCGTGTTTTTAGTGTTTACCGCGGGATAAATAAATCATAGTTTATTAAAAATGTATTGCACTTTTTTAGATTATGATTAAATCATCTGAATAACTGGTCATATTTGTATAGTAGTTTTATTATTATTGAGTCTGTCCCTGATGTCATCGCCATATTAGTATTATCGTTAGCCACTCCTACCTATGCCGTTTTTAATACATACGTTAATATGCTCATAGCTTCTCCATAGATTCTAACTCGATGCCTGTCTTCAAATGGTGACAACTTTGGACACTGACTGCAATTTATTCGGTAAATTATGTTACTCATTAGTAAATTTGGGTTTTAAATTTTATTTTTGAGAATGATCTTGAATTTAGAAGGGTATGATGAAATGAATATATATATATATATATATATATATATATATATATATATTATATATATATATATATATATATATGATCCTAGTACACTAATTATCTAAGAATTTCCCACTTTCCCTGTTTTTGTATCTCGTTACGAAAACTGCTATTACGTTATTTTTAAGGTGTGCAAATTCTCACTTAAGATTAAATTTTAAATACCACAGTTGCTTTTGCTGATAATACGGTAAGGAAACAGTAATACATGTAATTAAATCCTTGTTTCCTCACTAGGCGTCAGATCTAGAACACAAGAAAGTTCATTGAAACTAGATAATAATGTTAATAGACTTGTGGGAATTGATCAATGAACGTCTTCGGTATTCCGATAAACGTTTCTTATTGATGTGGTGCAATTTCCTTTGCTGGAAATGATGTCGTTGCCGATAAAATTAATTCGTTTTAAGTTAGTTTACGTAAATAATAGCAAGATGATTAAAATACTAACAAGCTTTTTTTATACTCTGGGGAAAAGGCATATCATTTTTAGTAGCAATAAAATCTGTTGAGAAGGAAATAAAATAATGAAGCAATAAAATAATAGTAATTGATGCAACACATGAAATTGTCACATTCGCGTTATGGCTCGTGCTATCAACATCTGCACTTGAGAAATAAAAGTACAACTGGATGGTCTTATGCTAGAGTGAACCAAAAACCAAAATTGAAAGTTTTCAGTATGACAGTTTAAAGTTATGCAGATGTTATAAAATATACATAATATATTATAATCTCATATAAAGTATAAGAGTTTCTAAAACCTCTTCAAAATAACATTTCTTTAAATTTTTTAGTAGCAGCACATGATTTTGTTTACTTTTAAGGCTCTTTTATCAGTCTTTGCAGTACATGGTTCACTTTGGCAAACTTTTTAGCACCTAGTTATCTCTGGTATGAGAAGTATAAATAGATTGTTCTTTTCGTTGGTAATCAGTAGACTTCGGCAAATATGCATATTGCATATTTTGCATATTGTGCATATTTTATGCAAATATTTCATATTTTGGCATATTTTTATAAAAGTTTGCATAAAGTGCATAAAAGTTCAGATTTTTATACTGTATTTGAAAATTTTTAAACATACCAATTTATTTCAATTCTTGTATAAAATTTTGTAGTCATTTTAATCAAGAAATGATCTAAGTACGTAATCTCTACAGGTACAAAACATTTACAATTTCAAAGAAGATCAATTTAAGTAGCCCTCAACATTCTTAGAAAGTCTCGGTCACTGAGGCATTCAGTTATTGGATAATCGCTAAGGGTTCGCTCATTTGCATTTTATGATCTAATCCCCAAATCTATCTACAATTTATTGTATCTTAACAGCAGGTAAACGGCTAATAGTTTTGTTCCTAATTTAGGGATTTTCCAAAATCTCCCAGTTTATTGAATTAGGTACCTAAACATTTCTAATTTGATGCTCAGATTTGTAAATCATTTTTGTTTTGATATTCACTCACTCTCGTTGTGCATAACAAAAAGGAAGATTGTAATTTTATAATGCCTAAAATAACCAGTGCTTCAATTTGGATTAAACCTTATAAAGAGCTGTCTATGGATATGGGAAAAATCTACTGTTCAGTCTGTGGCAAAATTGTAAGTATCTAATATTTTCTATTAAATATCTAATATTTCATACATACAGGGTGTTTCCAAATGACACTTACAACGTTTGACTGTAGATACTTCTCAAAAAATTGAACAAAACGATATAGTTAATGAGGGGTCAAACAATAACTTTAAAACCAATAAACGTATTTACTTGAAATTTAGTACTCGTAGGTTGTTTTTAAATGAAAAATAGCTTCCTTTAGTGAGAAAAAATTGTCCATGGTACAATACAATGGTGTGTATTTAGAAAAATTTTTCACCTTTACTTTTTTTTATGAAGTCAGCTATTCTAAAACACAATTATTTTTATTGTAATTGAATTAAAAAAAAAAACTTTTGTTGAATTTTAACCCTTAACTGGTATGGCAGGGTCAAATTTGACCCTATTGGAAATTCTTTTGTAATTTTCGGAAAAACTAGGCGATATGGCAACATACCATTTGAGGTATTCTTTCAAGGCGTGCAACTGCTTCAGTTCCGCTATCAGTCGCCCGCAAGCAATTAGTGGCTCCACGTGAATATTGTGAATTGGGTCAGATTTGACCCTGCCATACCGTTAAAGGATAATTTCTCGTTTTCGGGTAAGAAGCACAATACTGTTATTTTTCCAGAAAAAAATACAATTTTGTTTGTTCTTTCAATTTAGAGTTGTGATCGAAGTATAATATGTCGAACGTGCGTGACAAAAGGGCGCCTTTGACACAAAAGGAAATTGAACATATTGCTGAAACTTTATGGGATACCGACAACGACCTTTCCGATGCAGAGACGATTGTTAGTGATCACGATACGGATAGTGACTACAATGCTGATAGTGAGAGTGAAGATGAAGCTGTTGATGGCAGTGATAGGCACTCTGTCGAAGAAGTTAGCTTATCTGTTGAAAGTGAAATTGTTGGGGATGAAAGTGGCTATTTCTACGGAAAAAATAGAAAAAAGTGGGCGAAAACGCCACCTGCGTCTAGCCGTACTCGCGTCACCAACATAGTGTCGCATATTCCTGGCCTTTCGGGACCATGTCGGACCAATAAGCCAACTACACCCTTGCAGGCGCTCAGTTTTTTTCTCGATGGATACATTATAAATGAAGTTATCGCAAGAACGAATGAGAAAATAACTGAACTGCAGGCAACCTATGGCGATCAGGCCTTGTCATGTCAGTTTATTAATCATGTCGATGAAGTAGAAATGCGAGCATTTCTCGGTCTTCTCTATCTAGCTGGAGTGTTCAAGTCGAGTCACGAGGACATAAATTCGCTTTTTGCAACAGATGGAACAGGTCGTGACATTTTTCGTGCAACAATGACTCTAAAGAGATTCAGTTTCCTGCTAACAGCCTTAAGATTTGACAATCCAGCCACTAGACGACAACGTATTGAAGACGGAGATAAACTTGCTGCAATTTCAAATTTGTTTTACAGATTTATTGGAAACTGTAAGATAAACTATTCTTGTGGGGAATACGTAACCGTGGACGAAATGTTGGTTGGATTTCGGGGAAAGTGTAGGTTCCGTATGTTTATAAAAAGCAAGCCTGTGAAATACGGACTAAAAATATTGTGTTTGTGTGACGCTCGTACACATTATTTGATCAATGCTTTTGTATATACGGGCAAAGATGAAAATAGGGCAAATCCAAAGAAGCTATCTATTCCAACCCAAACTGTGCTAACTTTGATTGAACCAATAGCAAATTCGAACCGTAATATTACAGGGGACAATTGGTTCACGTCACTAGAGCTGGTTGAAGAATTGCAACGCCAAAACTTGACATACGTAGGTACTATTAGACGAAATAAAAGGGAGTTACCTAAAGAGTTCCTAGCTAGTAAGCAACGTGAACCACTTTCCTCGCTTTTTGGATTTACTAAGGATATAACAATTGCGTCATACGTTCCAAAAAGAAATCGCTCAGTTTGCATGATGTCTACAATGCACCATAATAACATGGTCGAAGAAGGAGCAAAGAAATTACCAGACATCATCTCCTTTTATAACCTAACGAAAGTTGGCGTTGATGTACTGGACCAAATTTGTGCCAATTACAAAGTAGGAAGACGTACTCGGCGTTGGCCTCTAACTTTGTGGTACCGAATGATGGACATCTCCGCCGCAAATGCAGGCATAATTTATAATGCTGCTAATCCAAATAATGAGATGGTTCGTAACCGTTTCCTTATTGATTTAGGGAGAGAAATGATCAACGAACACTTAGTTCGAAGAAGTCAAATGAAAAACATTCCTCGGGAATTGAAGGTAACCATAAGGCGAATCAGCAATATCCCAGATGAGGCCCCACGAAGCATAGATAACCCTCAACGTCGACAACCTAAGCGTGCCAGATGCTTCTTATGCCCTTACAGTGACAACAAACATCCAATTGTATGTGACGAGTGTAGCAGGCATATTTGCAAAGACCATTGCAAAACGTCCAACATGTGTACAAATTGCTCCGAACAATAAAATACTGCGCAAAATGTAGTTGTCAGAATTTTTGTTTATTATGTTTTTTCATGTTTTTAAGTATTTTTCCCTAGGTTTAGGTTTGTTTTGATTAAAACAATTCCGTTTAAAATTATTTTTAATTTTTTCTCTATTTTTTTTTACAGATAAGAAAAGCCATGTTAATTTTTATAAGTTTAGCCAGAAGTAGGCCAGATATTATTAAAAAGTATATGTAAACATTATTATTTATAATAAAAAGGATTTATATTCGATCTGAATGAAAATTTTTCTGTTTTCTATTTGCTGCATGCAAAAAAAGGCACAGGGTCAAATCTGACCCCGCCATACTTTAAGTGTAATTTTAAATCACCATACCAGTTAAGGGTTAAAATAAGTTATATGATGTACTAATGGTTAGTAACAAAAACTAATTTGTGGATTAATACTGCATTTAAAACACTTAGCGAGTGTTTTTTTTTCAAACCAGTTATTTGATTAACCAAAAACACCTTGTATATTTTTATATTTTAAAGGTTGGGTTAAAATAAAGGTTTTTATTTTTATTTATAGATAGCATGTAAGAAGAAATTTCAGATAGACCAACATGTGAGAACTGCTTCACACATTGCAAAAAAACGAAAAATAGGAGGAAAACATCAAACTTCAATAGCTAAATGTTTCCAGTCTACTTGATGTTTATCTTTACAATCATCTAAAAAATTAGATGAGCAAGAAACTTTTAATGAAGACTTGTGTCGCGCATTAGTGTCTGCAAACATACCGCTTTCAAAATTAGCAAATGTAAATTTTAGTTCGTTTCTAAAAAAATATTGCAAACTTAATGTTCCAAGTGATCGGTCTCCAAGAAGAAATAATGTGAACGGGCTATACTCGTCGGTGTTAATTAATATTAAGGAAGAAATTGCAGATAATTATTTTTACATATCTGTAGACGAAACCACTGATTCCTCAGGAAAGTATATTGCTCATTTATTGATTGGTGTTCTTAAAGAAGATACCTTACCAAAATCTCATCTTATTTCATGCCAGCAACTTGAGAAAACAAATGCTTTAACAATTTCACGTTTTATACAAGAAACATTAGCAACTTTTGTTCTTCCGACAACTATTCCTTTATATATTTATATATTTAGATCGGATTATTCACCTTATTTTCCTCTTCATTGTTATTGTCATTCTCTTCTTCCATGTCATTTTCCAATACTTCACTTTGTTAAAGGTTATTGTAAAATTGCTGATGGATGGTGGTACGAATTGTAAAAGTGATCTGATATCATTAAATTTTGCTTCACTTAATTTTCTTCCTTCAGGGTAAAGAATGCTTAAGCTTAAAGAAGCTAGGTTTACAGGTCGGCCTTTCAGTCTTTTATTTAGATTTACTGCATAAAATTGTATTTCTTTGTTATTTTTTTTTTGTGTATTTGAATTCCATAACTCCTGGATGGTCTTGAGTAAATTACTTTTGTTTTATTTTTAACCATTCTACTTTTTGTTCATCTGAATCTTTTTGCGGTTTACCACATTTTTTAATGAATCCATACTCTTGAAGTCCTCTTTTTCCATGCATACTACTTTAAATTTGTTCTTTTTAACTCTTGAGTTTGAAATTATCTTATGCCATTGTGTAGGCACATAAATTTCAGGATGATATTTCAAATTTTTTTCCATATCACCAAAATCGCTATCGTTCTGTAGATATGAATGTCATGGCTCAGCAAACTTATGAACTATTTGCTTTATCTTTAAGGTAGGGCATTCCACTATGTACATTCATAATGCGGCAATATTAATATTGCGGTTTTGGCCGCTACATGAGTTGGACCAAGCAATCAATATGTCCTTATGATCATGGGTATTTATGAAGTTTAAAATACATGATTAGATCCTATATCCTGAGAACCTTGTGAGGCAGTGCTTTCATCCCAAACATGCATTGTCCCAACATCATTTTTAAAATTATGTATACCAAGATTGTAGCATGAAAGCTGCCTCTTATAGTAAAGATCCCCTGTGGTTAGTTTAGGAAGAAGCATTACTTTGTGAAGATATTACTGTAGCTTTTCCTTCTTTATCAATCTTTAAAGAATGTATGGAATTTCAGACGACCTCAAATCCATCCTGACAGATAAAAATTTAAATGTATTAAATTATTTAAGAGATATAACATTAAATTATTTAAGAGATATTATACTAATGTACTAATGTGTTCATCCCACTAATAATCCTGCATGGTTGATGTGGAATAAGCGTTTCAAATAATAAAAAAAAACATTTTTATAAGAAATATCTACCGCTAAAAGTTTTTGATTTACCGGATATGTTTAAAAGCAATAAAACATTCTGGGACACCATTATCGTAACTTTATTCACTTGTATAAATAATGTAGCGTGTTTGTCTTGTTTCTATGATAGTATCTGATTTTCACTTTGCAATCTTACGATGTTTGTACGATATTACCGAGAACTATAGGTGTGAATCACCTGTAGATGCGTTTCAATACCGTCTTCGGTCGCTCTACTTCTTTCCGCTGTTTTCATAAGAGGTTATCGTGCAGGAGAAATTTAACATCATAATAATGATGCGTCATGATATAATCAAGGTAAAATCGAGAATGTCTGATTCGTATATAGATTTTTTTAAATGCCGACAAGAAAAGTAAATCTATTATATATATATATATATATATATATATATATATATATTATATATATGTATATATATATATATATATATATATATATATATATATTATATATTAGCTGACTTTTATTAATTAACTTAATTAATTAATTACTTTAATTATTAATTATAAAGCAAATCAAAAATAAACAAAATTATGCTATAAATCAAATTTCTCAGGGCTTTCATCATAATAATCATATCAATTACCTTTATTTCGTAGCTTCTAGTATTTCTCAGTTGCTTGCTTTATCCCGGATAACCAAAAAAAAAAAATAAATAAAAATAGTAAACAAAAACGTTAAACTTTCAAATACCATTTGTTTATTATACCCTAAAACATATATAAAAGATCAAATGTTCTTACTATAACTTTTATCATGTACAAACTTTCTTATCTAATCACCAAGAAGAAGAATCTTTAATTTTGTTATCTCCTTTTTAAACCAAATTTATTTAATTTAATATGAAATTTGCTTTAAATATTACTTCTTAAAGAAAAACAAATTTTAATTTTGTACAAATATCCTGATGTTAATTTTACTTTTTAATTAATTTATTCTGATGGATGAATTTCGTTTTTTTTTATTTGAAACTGCTTCAACAATAAGGGCTATTAGCAATGGTCGATTTTACAGATACCATGAATATAAAAAAATAAAGAATACAATTAGATTTTGTTAATAAGTCCTAAGGAAACCAAAAAAAAAGTATGTTACGATTGCGGTCACTATATTCACTTAGAATGTCTTTTATTGTTGTAGGTATTTGTTCATATTGTCTTTAAAATGCGTATAAAGGATACTCCACTACACTATGTTTCTTGCAAACATAGGATGGATGGATTAAATTTATTTATAAGAATTTTAAGATCTTCTAAACGGGTATATACCCATTTATGTTCCATTAAATAACAGAATTATTTTTTTAACATCCAATGTTTATTGCAATCTGTGTCATTACAAACAATAAGCAATATGTATAATTTATGTACAATAACATATTGGGAAGCTGCCCAGTGGCGAACAGCCAGGTAAGACATAATATAAATATAATATATCATATAACAATTAATTTAAACTTCAAATTAACAAACAAAGTTTAATACAGATAAACATCTCTGATACACATATAAGTATTACAAGACTGAAAGAAAATGGAAAAGAAATCAAGAACAGATTTAGAAAACACCAGAATAAAAACTTGTTATTCCACCACACTATGACACTATGCTCTGTTTCTTTGTATTTACTAGAGATCCAAAGGATCTGGTCGTTTTAATCTTCTTTGCGGATTTGGATGGCAGGATAGTCTGGTCTTATATACAGAGTTTAGAGCTTCGCTAACTGTTGGTAACTGTAAATCGTGGTGTAAACTGTGGTTCGTAACGTACCATTGCAGATCTGGCGCAGTACTTTCGATTGGAATCGTTGAAGTTTTTGTATGTTGGTATTACTTGCTGTACCCCAGATTTGTGCTGCATATTGCCATACAGGTTTTAAAATACACATTTATATATCAGAAGTTTGTTCTCCAGGCTTAGATTTGATTTTCGACTCATGTACCAATAGATTTTCCTGTAGATTAAGCTGAGTTGAAGGCGTTTCTTCCAGATGTGGATACCCCAATTAAGTTTCCTATCCAAATGAATTCCTAAGTATTTAACGACGGTATTAACTGGTAGTGAAGTGTTGTTTATAGAAACTGGTGGCGCGACACCTTTTTTAAAGTAAAAGTTATTTGTGTTTATTTTAAACTGTTAACTTAGACTCTCACAGTTTAAGCTAGCTCTCTAGTTTAAGTAGGTGGTTTTGTAATACCTGGAATGTTTCAGTTGCTGTAGAATTTAAAGCCATGATATCTGTGTCATCGGCAGATGTAGCGATTGTTGTATTAGTCGTCGTTGGGAGATCTGATGTGTATATTAAGTAGAGGGTGGGTCCTAGTATGCTTCCTTGTGGAACTCCGGAACAAATTGGAAACAGGTTAGTGATTTCCCCACCACTGTTGACTTGAAAGAATCGATCTGTCAGGTAGGATCTTAAAAGTGAGCTTATGGTATGAGAAAATATTGATTTAATTTTAGAGATAAGATAAGAATTTTTGATAGTCTTTACCACCCTATATAGTACCATGTTGTTTCCTAAACCCAAATTAATAATTCGGTAAAACATTACTGTCATATAAAATAAGCTTCAGTCTTCTCAGAAAAAGCCGTTCAAATACTTTGGATATAATAGGCAACAAGCTAATTGAGCGATATGAAGATACTTCCGTGTGATCCTTTAAGGTTTTGGAATAAGAATAATTTGAGCAACTTTCCATTGGAGTGGAAAATAACCTGTTTTTAATAATGAATTAAATATGTAAGTAACTAAACTTACGCCTTCGTTGAGTAGATTTTTTAGTACTAAACTAGATATTAAGTCATATCCAGGTGACTTTTTAATTTCCAGATTATCAATTATTTCTTTGATTTCAGATTTCTTAATAGATTTAATAGCTGGAGCCATTTGATATGGTGCATTTACGACTTCATAAACAGCCTGCTCTTCTTCAACTGAGATTTTTTTCTGATGCGGTTGAAATACCTCTCATAGATGATTTGCAAAAGTATGTGCTTTATCTATGTCAGTTTTAGCCCAAGTGTCATTTTATTTCCTGATTGGCATATTCATTTGTTCGTTGTGTTTAAGTTTTTTTGTTAGTTTCCACAGCGAATAGTTTGTATCATTTGCGTATGAGAGGTTCTTTAAATATTTGTTGATTTCATTGTCTTTATGTTGGATCAGTTTTTTTTTGAGTAGTCTGCAAGCTCTATTAAGATTTGCTTTATCTTCTGGATGACTAGTGAGCTGCCACCTTTTTCGCAGTTTTCTTTTTTCCATTACGAGTGAATGTATGTGAGCAGGATAGGACTCGGAGTTGTGTTTGTAAGTAAATTCTGGGGTAGACGTTCAAGCAGCTTGGTGAATAACTGTAGTTAGGTGAACAACTGCATTTTCTATGTCGCTGTCACTTTTTAGAGGCGCGAAGTTTAGGTTAGTGGTTGTTCTTATTTATTTTCTATATTTTTTCCAGTTTGTTCTTTTATTAGAGAGTGTTAGATATTTAAGACAGCTATTAATTTGGCTATGTAGATCTATGAAGAAAGGGGAATGATCTGATGAGAGGTCAAATGCAGGAGAAATTTGTAGGTAGGGATGTGATATTCCTTTAACTATAACTAAAGGATATTCCTTTTACTATAGCGAAATCAATAAGATCAGCAATTTTTTGTCTATCGATGGGCCAATACGTAGGCTCTCCAGTAGAGAAAGGAATTAAATGATTCTCGAGAATACTTTTTAATAATTTTTTCTGAGCGTGTGACCAATCTAACCCCACTTTCTGGACTTTATTTGATGTTCTACCCTTTTTTGTTCGGTCAGGTGTGGTAGATCTTCGTTTCTGATCATGTTGAGCCAGAAAATACGAACAATTCGTCGTAGACATTTGTTAATAAAGACCTGCAGTTTATCTGTAAGAGTTTTTGTCACTTTTCAGGTTTCACATCTGTAGAGTAGAGCAGACATGACATTTGTCTGGAATATGCGGTATTTTGTCCTTGTAGTATACTAGCCAGATCTTCAAACATGGTTGAATGGCTGAATGCTTGTTGAGCTTTTCGTATTCTCATACGAATATCGTCCTCTGTACCTCCGCTTTCTGTCATAACACTTTCCAGATACGTAAAGTTGTCCACATTTTCAATCTGCATGTTATTGATAGTAAATAGAGTGTTGCTTCTTGCATTTACTCTCATCGATTTGATTTTACTTATATTGATTTTCAAACCTACCTTATTGGCTTCAGTGGAAAGTGTTTCCAATTGATCAGCTACATCTTGGAACCATTGTCCTAACAGGAGAAAAATCTTATTTCCCTAGAATATTATCTTTGCATCTCCAATGAGTGAAACAAGTCCTAAACAAACCTAACTAAATGAAACGACCGCTACCAAAACGATCGCAATTGTTTTTTTACAAAATTCTTAGCTATTTTAAATAATTTGGAAAACATAAAATAAAACTCATTTATCACTTTATTACAGGTATTTCCTTCTTGATAACAGAGGCGTTTTTTGTAATTTTTTATTTTTTTTTATAGTTTTTTGTAGCAGTCAACCTGTTACCTGAGTCTTATTGTCAAGCTGAGTTTTACTTCTATTGGACATCCAAAGATATCTCATGCTCTTTATTTGTATCACAAATATCAGAGACTCTCATCTTATTTTATCTTTGCTCTGGTTCTCTATAAATTAATATTTTTATTTCGCTATATTTAAATCAAATTATACAAAATATGATAAAATATAACATTGAGATACTTTTTACCTAATATTTGGTGCGAAGCATTTAGGGCACATTCGGCTATATCCGGTATCGAACAAACTTTGTCTAGGTATAGAGGTTGTATGTAGGTCGGAATTTCCATACTTATACACATTCATACACGTGCTGTCTGAATATCATCCACACCCAACATAGACTAATGAACTTGTATTATACATACGAGGGAAGTCTCTCTGGGGATCAATGGCTTTAGAACTTGCGACAAATAACATAAACGTGCAATTTATTATTGAAGTACAGCAAATACATGGTTAAGTGTTATTTTACAAAAGACGGGATGTGGTAATTTGCCCTTAAACAGAAGGACTTTATTATATATAAATATATACATATTTTAGCAAAAATTGTTTAAGGAAATATTCATAGTCAAATGCATGTTTTGAGTTCTTTAATAGGAACTTTATCAAAAAGCACGGTCCGCGGTCCAAATGCGGCCCTTTCGGCCATTTAGTCAGGCCCGCAACATGGTTTGAAGCACCACCACAGTTCCCCTACTCTGTACGTACCGTAACGTATCGGGCGATACCATTGTACAGTACTGTGCGAATTAATGGAATCATAGACTGTTTTATTGAAAAAACAGTTTATTTAGAAAAAAATTATATTTTAACAACTAAAGGTAACTACATCATATAGTAGGAAATATGCCCCACTTTGGTTGCAATTGCTGCTTTTACCCGTTTTGGCATGGATTCTATGAGCGTCTGACAGTTCCTCGATATCATTTCTTCTCGAAACCAAACCTGAATGACCGCTTCTATAATTTTTATTTTTGTAGTACAGTGATTTTGTGCAGTATAGCTTTGCAAAAGGCCCATACATTTTCAATGGGATTCAGGTCTGTCGAATTACCGGGACAATCTAAAACATTAATGTTGTTATTAAAAAAAAATCATTTGCTTTGACTTGTGACAGGGAGCAGAGTCCTGTTAAAGAATTTCTCTTCATTAGGGCTGACATTTTTGGAGTTCTGTGTTCAAATGAATTTGTATTTTTGGCTGTTCATCACGCCTTCGATTGGCATCAAAGATCCAACCCCCATGTATGAAAAACATCCCCAAAACATTTTTTTGACTGAATGTTTTACGGTTTGATCAAATTGAGATGGTGTAAGGTTTTTATTGTTAGACTTCCTGACGAATTTAGATTGCTGTCCTTGAACTGTAAAGTGAGTTTTACTTGTAAATATGACTTTTCTCTAGTCGTCTACAGTCCAATTAGAATAATTTTTGGCACACAATTGCCTTTGTTTCTTCATTCGTTAAGTTAGAAGCTGTTTTTTTTTCTGTGGACGTATTGACCTTCTACCATTCTCCAAAAGTCTTTTACGAACAGTGCCAGATCTTGTTGGAGCTCTTGGCTTATTTTTCTTGGGTCCAATTTGCTCTATTGAAGTAAAAATCTTTCATCTGCTGGTGTTGTTTTTCTCTTGTCTTGGCAACTATTCTTCTGTTGTATATTATTTTTCTCCCTCTCATCGCTACGTCTTCACTGTGGTATTTATGTCAGTCACTTCTCGGTTGCCTTTATTAATTTCTCAGCGCAATTCTCCCCCATTTCTCCACTATTTGATCCGGTGCATTGATAATTTCGGCTTTCTTACTTTTTATCATGGTTATTCTAGGTTTAAATTCTTTTCTGTTGTGGTTCACATTTTTATAAAATTTTCGCGCTTTGCTTTGTGGATTGAGCCTTTCTAGTTCCTGTAGCTGGTTTTCTAAATGTCGTTTTTTCTTTTGTTTTAGTGTCTTTTTCTCTGCTTGTCTCATCTGTTTGTACTCCTCTTGATCTTGTCTTGTCATACCATTCTGTCCCCTTCCTTTCTTGTTTCTTCTTTCCTAAAACTGTTGTTGCTACTTCTTTCAGGACATTTTCGCACTCATTCCAGTAATTATCTATGTTTTCAACAGTACTACTCATTTGTTCTTCTAGTTTTTCTTTAAGTTTGTGTTCAAATTTTCTAAATATCTCAGAATTTCGTAGTCTGTCCACCTCGAATTTATCTTCTTTGCTTCCTTTACCTTTTTTTGTGTTAGAAATTCGTGCCTTTAGTTTAGCCTGGACCAGGTAATGATCGGAGTCAATGTTTGCTTCACGTCTGGTACGTACATTCATAACATCGCTGTAATGTCTTGCATCCACAACAACATGGTCAATTTGATTGATTGTGGTGTAGTGTGCAATATCTAATCCAAAACTTAACGTACTGTATTCTGTGATAAGCGTATTACATATGGTATTTTGTTATTTTCAAATCTCTTCTTGTGAGCATTTCTAAACCGCTTTTGAGGTTTTGTTGTTTCCAAACATCATTCTTGTTAAATTTCTTGTTTAAAATGACAATGGATAATCATTTTTTGTTAAAATCTTTGTTAGCAGATTTTCTTGATGTTGATTTGGGTTGATTTTCTATAGACTTTGGTAACATATCTTGGATCCCCTTTTGTGATTATTTTTGAACGTGTATTTATTTAAATTATCACTTAAATTTGTATGATTTTAAAAGCCATGACAATCAAGCATTCTATCATTTTAGCTACCCGGCCATAATTTGTTCATTTTTGTATTCATCCATATATTATTTAAGTGTATCATTTTTTGTGTTACCCTGTATAAATTTAACATAAAACGACACGTATTAAAAGTTTTAATTGGCTGTAAAACAAATACGTGTTTTCCTTTCACACACCAATTTCCAAAATCTTTAGAATTCTCGACCGGTTCTTAAACATTGTCCCACATAAAAAAGTAAATTCGGGATATTTGGTCGGACCGCTAAAGGTACCGTTAACAAACGTTTGACGAATTACTAATTAATATTATGGTTTATGGCTTTTGGACACCATGTTAGGATATATAAATGATGATTAAAAAATTTAATAGCTATGAACGTGTTATATCTTAAATAAGGTGTATTGTTTATGGTTGAATCTCTTTTGTCACACAAAGCTAATATGGAGTTCTTTATATTGTGGCAACCACAAGACAATTAATATCATCTATCTCGATTATTGACGCTATACCAGTTCTCACAAGAAATTAACACTTTTTTTGGGTAAAGTTACTTTTCATATAGGATGTTGGGACTCAATACGGTAATTTTCACTAATGAACTGTTTACCTACCACTGCTCTTGTGTCATCTACCTATCTCTTTTAAGGGTTTTTCATGCTTCTTATCATCCCCTTAGTTCCCATTCCAGTATTTTTCGTGTCGATTTATCCTGTTATCGTCATATCTGGCGCCATTTCATTTTTGTAATTTCTTTCACAATATTCCTGATATTCGTCCTACGTCTTATCTCAGTATATCTAATCATGTCTCTCAGTGATATTCAAAGTATGTGCTGTTCCATTATTCTTTGCGTTGTTTCTCGTTTTTTAGCAGATTTTTGGTACGGGTTATGCTCTTCAACCCGTAAATACAAACTGGTAGTATGCATGTCGCTGCAATCGAGATGCAGCATTGATTAACTGTGTTACTATAGCCACTTATTTTCTCGGTTAACACTGGAGCTTTTTTATATTAAACTTAAGAAGTTAGTTCCACTGGCGGTTTTTTATCTTGCTCCAGAGCTTAAAGAGAATGACGCAATACGTGTAGACACAATCAATAGGATTAGAAAAAGACCTACTAACATCCTTGATAATAGTCGAATATTCAGAGATTTTTAAAAATTATACGAACAATATCAATTTTTGGACAAAAAGATGCAAAACAGATTCCTACTCCTAGCCCCAGGTTTCCACCTAAAACATTTTCACGTGGAAAGAGAGAGTAAATGGAAAAAATCGATTTACCAAGAATCTGTAAACCGTAAGAGAAATGTTTTAAATAAAAGATATAGCTAAAATGGTTTTGAACAGAAATATTTAATGGCACTTTTTATGTAGAATAAACCGTTCTCTCAGAAGCAATGCTTGAAGAAACCGGAGATTTTGAATGTCAGTTTTGCGCGCGATATCAAAATCGTTTTAAAGTCAACAAGTGCAGCTTTCAAAGTCGAATCATCAAAATCTATGGCATATAGTTTCGGTTTTAAGTTTTGCCAACAAATGTGAGGCATTTAAAATGTCTAAAAAAACGCAAAATTTAAATTTTTACATTACAAACAATCGCACGTCACCGGAAATGCCTTCACGAAGACGATATTTGATGTAATTAGTGTAGTTTTGAAAAACGTACTAGTGTAATTAAAAAAAAAGCAGTTTTAAGTAATTTAGATCGGTTTTAATGTAAAAGTTTAAATTTAGCGTTTTTTAGTCAATTTTAAAATGTTGCCAAAACCGAAATTTCATGCTATGGGTTTCGAAGAATACACTCTAAAAATAAAAATACTGTAGTGGTCGGTTAATGAAAATTGCATAGTCACGTAACGTTCATTTATTTAACACCTTTATAAAAACTAACTTCATCTGCGGCAAAATATAAAAATTGCATACGAAAGATGCATTCTTCATCTTTAAAAAGCATTTTAATTTTTGTCGACAGGATACTCTGATTAAAAGATATCGAACTTTTACCATCTAAGTAATACAAATTTTATTTAAAATTGATTTCGCGCGCATAACTAATCGCTTCAACTAGTGTTTCTTTCTAAGAGAACAGTTTATTCTACACAAAAAGTGCTAATAAACGATTTTGTTCAAACATTTTATTCTACCATTCTTAACAAAATTCAGCTTGTTCGTAGGATTTTTAGAGGTTCAGTGGCATTTGCGGCTCTGGCGACTGGAGTAAGTAAAAAATGTGAACTTTTTACTACAAAATCCCTCAAAACCAAAAACTTTATTTTAATTTTGCAGAATTTTAGAATAAAACAAAATTGGGTGTCGATTTTATTGACCAAATAAAAATACACTGTGCAAGAAAGTTCATGACGATAACCACTGTAGATTTTTTAACAGTATTTTGGATTTGGTGATAATAAATACTTTTTTTTCTTTACAAGGTCATTATAAACAAGACAATTTTACGTCATTTTTATTAGATCCGCTTAACGAGCTTACTGTGGAAGCTTCACCAAATGGGCTGCAACTTAAATAAAATATTAAATAAATAAATATATGTACTGAAAATGTAATATAATATGTTTTGCGGTTACTCGTATATTGGTGTCATCAATGCCGACAAAAAAATACATTACTAAATAACGAAACCTATTGTTTATTATATAAAATATTGGAGCTGTTGATTGATAGTCAAAATTCTGGTCAGCAAAATATTGTATGTCTTTTTAACAAAGGAGTTTGATATTTACAACTTTAAACGACTGCGCTGGTTGTTATTGGTAGCTGTTGGTATAATATTTTAAAGCAAAATATCACAATTGTTTTAAAGCGAAATATCACAATTGTTTTAAAGCAAAATATCACAATGTTTTGTTTCCGTGTATTTACCATTTCGGAGGGATAGACGGTTATTGCAAAATGACCAACTTATATTTTTACAATTTTGCAAAAACCGTCTAAGCGGCTTTAAGTTATTTTTGTAATAAACTGTTTTTACTTATTTTGGTTTTGTACGTTTTTTAAGTAAGCCTTTAATTATTGAAATATAAAAATAAAGCCTTATTTTCTGCTATTAAAGCAGAATTTACCTGTGAGGAAGAAATTTTTTTATGCTACCTCCATTTCGAGTCCTTAAAATTTGTGAGGAACAGTGTCGGAATAGTGCCCTGGGGTGGTTTAACCCCCAAAACACCCCTCAGTGCGCCACTGAGATAGTATCGAACATAAAGTAACTAGTAGTAGTTACTTTTTCGACATCACTAAACTTCATTCCCAATTGAGCTTTTCTTTGCGTCTAATGTAATAATTATTGTTTTCCATCTAATTCTTGTTGTTCTCGCAGTGACAAGTTTACAATTTGACATAATAGATAAAGATTCAAATAGTTCTATTAGTCGGAGTAGTGAAGTTGAAGGTGTAGATCTTAAAGACCTAAAAGCAAATTTGATGAGTTTTTCGAAATAATTCATCCATCCCAAATTGCTTTGTGTAAATTGTGCTTACATAGAAAGGTTGAAATGAAAATGAAAAACAGAAACACGTTAGGATTAAGGAAGCATCTAATATCTTTTCACAAAAAGGAATTACAAATATTTCTTCCTGAAAATCCAAAATTCGGTGGAGATATCACAAGCTTTTTAATAACCGCTGGAAAAAGTGGACATGTTGAAAAAATATACTTATTACCTTATTACCAATCACATATATTATGTACTTACTACTTTATTTGGGTAAATTAATGTATTTATTAAGTAGGTATCTCCTTAGATTAAAATAATTCTTTTAATTATCATTGCTTTTTGACTTATTCCTTATTTTTCAAGTTAGTATTTTATATGAAAGTAGAGCTAAGATTGTTAACAACATTTATTTTGCTTTAATAAGTGGATTATTGTTTGTTACCTGATCACCTAAAGAATCTGTGTCCTTGATACATGTGCATTTTTGCCACATACCAACCTTTTTTAAGATTTTCATTTCATATATATTGGGGGACCATCAATTCCTTTCTAGAAAGATAATTTTCTTTAAAATACAGTTTATGTCATTAATTTGGATGTTCTTTGGGTGTTAGTTTGGGTGTCATTAATTTGGGTAATTCATTATGCAAACGCAAACGTTTATTAAGAAACATATTGACTTCCGTAGGGAATAGTAGATAGCTGAGTTAGTTAGAGCCTAGGCATGGATTGCTTAGATCGTTGCTTCAAACCCCACCGGTGTCAGTTGTTTAGACATTTATTAATTTGGTTGGTCTTTATTATGACTATGTTAATTTAAGCTTAAAATGTACTTACTCTGTTACGTTGTTCTAAGATCCAAAGTAAAATTGAATAAATAGCAATAGGCTAATGGGTAACTGCAAGACTTGCAAGACTCTTGCTGCAAGCCAAGACCAAGACCAAGACTAGGAGTGCAATACCAAGACTAAGACCAAGACCAGGTGTATTGGTGCAAGACCAAGACCAAGACCAAGACTGTCTAAGTCTCGTCTTGTTCTTGCATTTGGACAACACGAGTCAATCCTAGAGGATGTTTTTTTAGGAGCTCCAGAACCAGGTTTTCTTTCCGGAACAGTCTCTGAAGGCAACGACACAGACAACCGTTTCTACTTGCTACAGTAATTACAGAGTCCCCTTTGTCAGTTAACGTTAAATCACGAACTTTGTTCTGTTGTGTGAGTCTCTTTTGACCCATATTTTTCACTTCAATTTAGAATTTAACGATCCCAAACTTAACTAACTAAATAAAAAGAAGTTTAACACTGACTTCTTCCACAAGGCCTGCATTTCCACAAGACTATTTCCACATGACTTAGTGATTTATTTGGCGATGTAAAGATTTTTTTGCCGGCACTGTACTAGTATATAGCATTAAAACCTGCAAAACATACGGCGTAGTCAAAACGGTACCACCGTACTTGAAAGTAGATTAATATAGCTGTATTTTTAGTTTTATTTACGAAGAAGAAGAAGAAAAATAATTGTTATTGACTCCAAATCCACCGTGGGTGACCCTGTAGAAAATAAAAATGCCTTAACAATCTTCCAATAAAAATGCTCTAGCCTGCCAACTGCTTAATAATAGTCCCTCTTCCTGTTAGAAAAAATGCACGGATGCGGTGCATACAAGTGACTTAATCAAAATTCAAAGCGTCGTCTGTCACCAAAGCCAAACACACACTACTATTCAAATGACGCACAAGACAATAAAAGACTACACTAAAATCGCAGGTGATATTAAAAATGCACTAAGCGTGTGGTAACTGTTAGTCTAGCGGTCAGAAATATACCCCAAATACCTTTTTTTGTAATTGGTTGAGACATTGTAGTGACAAATATGCTCAATATTTAAAATTGACGTTCTAAAACAAATTGCCGAGGACTTTTCAGGTAGTAAGTCTCGCCAACTTCCTGCTTCCGGCATTGTACATGACAGAAATTTTTGCTGACTTAAATATTCAAATTATGAATCAATTTTATTTGAAGTTCTTTATTTTTATTTATATAAAGTTCTTCTTCTTATGTTAGTTACATGATCGTTGTATATCATATTCGCTCTAGTGACTATATTGACAGCAGCTCTAATTAATGATGTAGTCGATTTTTTGTACCTTTGTCTTAGATTTTTCAGCCATAATGTTCTTCTTCTACCAGGACTACGTTTACCTTCGATCTCTTCCTGATGTTCACACGCAAAAGTTATTTTTCAGGTTCTCTCAAAAGGTGACTAAAGTATTTAATATATTGACCAGTTGTGTTGTTTGGTTCAGCTGTCTAAGGATTTCCTTATTTCTAACTTTTTCGACCCAGAATATTAGTAATCGTCTGTATACTCACTCTCAAATACTCCATACAGTAGCACTGGCGAGGTATAGCAATGTGTCCAATGCACCATTCAAAATGTAGAGTCAGGGAGAAAAACAATCTGAGCACAGAAAAACAGTTTTCATGGAAATCGAAATTTAATGTTTCAAATTAAAACAAATTGTTTTAACTCAACCGTATAAATCAGTAAATTTAGTCAAGTGGAGAAGATCTTGTAACTTACCAGTTTTGACCGGAAGTGGGCCGTTGTACAAAGCTTCCGGATGATTGTGGCTAGTAACTTCCGGAATTGTGATATCATGAGCTTACCTTAAATTTCTTTTCGTGTTTCGTTTAACTTTGCATTTAAATAGCGAGCTTGCAAATATCCCAGAATAGGTATGCTTGTGAAAGAGAAAATGAGTGCTTTTTTCCTGATTTCCAACACTAGAATAGGTCTCGCAGGTATTGAGCATTTCTTGGGATACTTTTCCATAGTCCTTCATTTGGAACGGTTTTGGTTTCACTCTGCTGTTGCGGAGGACTTCTCTCCAATCATCCGGAGTTTCCGTATAAGCTTTGTCATTAATTAAACTCATGTACCGGTCCCACTCTATATAGGAATGTCCTCTGGTGAAAAAAATTACTTTCACAAGCTCAAACTATTCTTCTGTCTGAACCAGATTATGCAGGAACCAAAAAACTGTGTAATGTTGATTTCGCCATCCACAAGAGTCTTAAAATAGTATCAAATTTTTAACCTGAGATAACAGTACGTAAGACACAAAGTGATGAATCATTGAACACACATCGTCAGCCTCTTTTTTGCTACCGATTTGTCATAAGTATAGAAAACAGAGGTAGAATCAGCCAATAAATGTACATTAAAGCTATAAAATTAAGTTGCCGTTTATAGTAGACACCGTTTGAGGTTTCAGGTCACATTAGGGGTTCGTAGGGCAGATATTTTCTGTTATTTAAACTAAATATAGTTTTATAGTGTCATTGCAGCTACAGGTGTCTTTTCTAGGAAAACCGAATGCAATATTAAATTTTGTATTAAAAATTTTGCGAAACTTGTCATACGATAATTTATTATCGGGATTTTTTCTAAGTACTTAGTATGTAACTTAGTTATGTTGAGTTCTTTAAGAAGATAAGTTTTCTTACTTTTTTCCGGGAGTTATGCGTTTTTTTTTCATTCAAGGAACCAATAAATTCTGTCACCTTGACGATACTATCTTCAGAAAATTTTGTGGGCCTATGTTTGTGTTTTCCTTTATTATTTATTGGTACAGTGCCATTAAGGCCAGTAACTCTCAAATTCTATGTACTCGGAAAACAGTAATTACATGAATGGATAATAATGCTTTAAAACATACTTGCACATCACGAAAGTCTCCATCAGGGCCAATCCTAACATGATAGGAATAAGAAGCAAGATTAGGTGTCCATTTACTTACTCGAATTCGTCGACACATAATTAGGAGATCGTTTACCAGACCACCTAAATACCGATACTGACCTTCGTAGTTAGCAAGTTCATTGAATTGAGTCAAAATGGGTCGCCTTTCCGCTTCATTGACATTCCCAAAACAACGAAAACGGTGGCACTTGCAATCTGGCCCTACCTCATGAGAAAAGAAGTTACATAACGTCACGAACACAGCCTGTGTTTTTTCTTTTTTTTTTTAGCAGCATTCCCCAAATCACTACAATGGCTATCAATACTTTTCATTTTAATCAGTATGTACTCACTGCTTTATTATTGTTTAAATAGAATCGACTGGAAAACTAGAACATACCAACGAAGTCGCTAAACAAAGAAGGAGAACCACAGAAATGCTGCATCCGACCCGACCTGTTGAGACAGAGCGGTGACGCCTTCGGACCCTGACGATTATTCCCCCGCATAACGCGGACTATGATGGTTCGGTCCCAGTACACTGTTTCATTTAACATTTGTAAAAGGACTGTAAATGTTTTTCCCTTTTTCTCTGTATCATCCTAAATTACTTCTTCTTCTTCTTCAGATGCAAATCCACTAATGGATGTTAGCGATCACATTTTCCATTAACTCTCTATTTCTTGCAATATGTATCAGAGATTGTATGTCGTTAATTCCTGTCCATTGCCTTATGTTTCGGAGCCAGGACATTTTCTTGCGTCCCATTCCTCTCTTGCCTTCAATTTTACCCTCGATTATAAGTTGGAGGAACTGGTATTTTTCATTTCGCATGATGTGGCCTAGATACGCTGTTTTCCTTTTCTTGATGGTTTCGAAAAGTTGGCGTTCTTGGTTTATTCTTTTAAGGACATCTATATTTGTGATTTTGGCTGTCCATGGTATTTTTAGGATACGGCGATAAAGCCACATTTCGAAAGCTTCCAATCTGTTTATATCTCTCGTTTTGAGTGTCCAGCCCTCTACGCCATATAGCAGCACTGACCATACGTAGCACTTAGTAAACCTTAGTCTCAGTTGAAGATCGAACTCAGAACAAGTCAGTACCTTCTTGAATTTTACGAAAGCTTGTCGAGCTTGCTCAATGCGACATTTTACTTCCCTGTCCGATGCCCAGTCTTCAAAAAGCCACGATCCCAGGTATTTAAATTTACTCACTCTTTCTATGGATTTACTATTCAGTGTTATGGTGGAGTTTTCAAATGCATCCAAGTTTCTGGAGATGATCATGAATTTGGTCTTTTTGGTATTAATCTCTAGTCCCATTCGCTCACTGTATTCTCCGATTATAGTGACAAGTTGTTGAAGATCGACTATGTTGTCACAAATTAAGACACCATCATCAGCATATCGTATGTTGTTGATCAATACTCCATTCACCTTGATTCCCATCTCTGCATCCTCCAAAGACTCTTGAAATATGGCTTCTGAATAAATGTTAAATAAAAGAGGGGAAAGCACACATCCCTGTCGAACGCCTCTTCTTATATGTATGGGCTTAGATATAGAATTGTCTATTTTTAGCTGTGCCGTTTGATGCCAGTACAAGTTTTCAATGCATCTTATGTCTTTTTGGTCTATATCAACTTTCTTGAGAATCTGCATTAACTTGTGGTGTTGGAACACGATCAAACGCTTTTTTGTAATCTAAAAAGCATAGGAACACATCCTTCCTCTGATCGTAACAATTTTGGACCAGTACCTGTGTTGCTACTATTGCTTCTCGTGTTCCTAAACCTTGCCTAAACCCGAACTGGGAATCACTGATGTCCCTTTCACATTTTTTGTATAATCTTTGATGTAGTATTTTTAAGAATATCTTTAAAGTGTGACTCATCAGGCTAATGAGTCTGTGATCCTCACATCTTTTTGCATTGACTTTCTTGGGCAGGGGAATAAAGGTAGAGCGTAACCACTGTTGAGGATAGCAGCCAGTTTCATAAATTAAATTAAATATTTTGTGAAGTGCTGAAATTCCCCTTTCATCTAGTAATTTGAGTATTTCTGACGGGATCTCATCTGGTCCAGGTGCCTTATTGTTTTTTGAATTTAATATTGCTTTTTCTATCTCCTCTTTGGTGATTGAAGGGCCAGTCAGCTGGTCGTCTGTATAAACTTCACTCATGGGTCTTTCGTCATGGAAGAGCTCCTGGATATAATTTTCCCATATAACAATTTTCTCCTTTTCACCCAGCACTATCTGGTTATCCTGATTAACTATGGTAGTTGGTCTTCGTTTTCTGTATATTCCAGCAGTCTCCTTAAGCTTTTTATGTAAATTACGGTCGTCGTGTTGTCTTTGTAAATGTTCTAGATCGATACATTGTTGCTTAAGCCATTCATTTTTTGCTATTCTTATTTTTGCTTTTATTTGCCTGTTAATGTTTTCATACATATTGCTGCCATCTTGGTTATTCTTGTGTCTTCGTCGTTCTTCCATTAGTAATAGTATTTCTTCTGTCATCCATTTTTGCTTCTTGTTATTTCGTTTGTACCCTAAGTTCTGTTTCATGATGTCTGTTACAGCACTTGTAATCGTATTCCATGTTGGTGTTATATCTTCGGTAATGTTTGTCGTTAATAATTTGAATTTGTGCGTTTATTTCATTGCTTAATTTTTGCTTGTATCACTGGGTCTTTCAGTTTATCCAGTGCTATCTGTTGTTGAGTTTCAGGCTTGTTCTTGCATGAAAGAGCGATCTTTATGACGGCCACTAATAGTACGTGGTCAGAAGGGACATCTGCTCCAGGGTATGTGCAAGCTCTTTTGACAGTTGTGCTGAATCTACCGTTTATAAGGATGTATAAATATATATCTAAATATATACCTAAATTACTATGTATTCATTACTAGAAAACTTTATCATCTCAATGTCGACCAAAAGTTGATTGTTCAAATGGTATGATTGTTTTCCCCCTCCTCATGTGAGATAAGTATTAAGGTATGGAAAGTACTACATTTTGTTACGGCAATGAAGCCAGATCAATTTTTTTAAGAAGTTACATTGTACCGTCCTATCTCTTTGTTGTCTGTTACCTTCAAACCCTGTGATAAGTTGCTTAATAAAAAATTAAAACCTAGAAGAAAAGGATCTGGTACCCTATCATAAATTTGGTTTGAAGGAAATGCATCCAACTGTTAAACAGGTATAATACATAGAATCACATACGGCATTGGAAAAGAGGAAATGAAAGTATGCTCTAATATCTTCCTAGAGGTTGCACATATGATTTTTCTCAATGTATTACAAAATTTTTCGATTGATGTTTTCAAAGGTATCCCCAGTATCAATAAAAAAGTGGTATATATTCACTTGACTAGTTTTTTTCTAGAATATTCCTTAATACAAAGATATTGTAAGATATTATAAGTTCTGCATCCCTTCTATGGTATTAAAAATACTATTGTATCATCTGCATACCGCAGGATATTGAGCTTGACTCCATTTATTGAGATGCCTTCATCAATATCTTTTAGAGCCTCTTTAAAAATGTGCTCCGAGTGCAGATTGAATATCAGTGGTGAAAACATGCACCCCTGTCTCACTCCCCTTAAGATAATACCTAATCATTGAGATATACCTAATCTGTATATTCTCCAACTATTCGGAGCACCGCTGATTGATTTCAATACAGGTTAGCTATTATTTTTAGGTCTCTTCAGTCAATTCCTGTCCTCTTCAGCATTTCCATCATTTTTTTATGCCTGACTCTATAGAAAACCTACTTGTAGTCAACTAAAGCAATACCTTCACGCTAAAAAAGCTTTCCTCATATCAACGGCGTTCACAAATCCAAACTGATTGGACGCAATTTGTTCTTCGCATTTCCGGTAAATTCTTTTGTGAATGACTTTTAAAAACAGTTTTAAACATTTCAGTTATTATTTTTATTTGTTTTGAATCTAATAGCTTTAGCAGTTCTGCAGGAATTTCATCACGTCCTGGTGTCTTTCCATTCTTCATTTAGCTTGAGCTTTATCTCTCATGAACAAAATAAGGTTTATATTTTGCTCGGTAATTGCTGTCATGCCACGTGTGAAGTTCATTCGTTTGTGTACTCTCCAGGCTGTAACTGTTGCAAAATGGCCAATACGTAGGGGTAAATGTGGAGTCTTATATCCAAATACGCTTTACCGAATGATCACTGAGATTTAGTAGTCCAGCAGTCTGTTGCTAAGAAAATCGAGTTGGACTGCGAAGGATGACTTGTCAGGGGTTCGAACCGTTCTTGGAGTTCCTGTTGTTCTTTTCTTAATCCAAAGACGGATTGCATACAGCCGTGATAGACTCATTATTGTAAGATTATTACTATACTATTGTATAGACTCATTATAGCCGTAAGCAAAAACGTGGTGCTCAACCTTTCACATATAGTTTATTTATTGAAGTTAATCTTTGATCAATTTCATGTGGCAGTTGTTTGTTATTGTTCAATATTCGTATATATATGGCATTTAATCATGAGTCTTCACCTTCTATTGTATTATTAATTCTGCGCTTATGTTGTCTAATCCGTCCTTTATCCGTCTTATCCGCTGATTTGTCCTTTAACCTGTTGACTGTTTTTTTTTTAAATTCAGCTAATAACAGATTAATACAATTACTAACTCAAAGTAAAACCACAAATTGTAAGAAATCTTTATGACATCTTTGTCATTTTTGACATCTTTGTCATCCTTAGCTATAAAATTTAAGAGAAGGTAGATTAATAGAGTATAATTAAAAGAAACTGGCTAAGTTGTCAGCTCCATAAGAGATAATTATGAAAAAGGACTCCAAAAGTCTCATTCTTCTTTTCTGGTTACCTTTTTGGAAAAAAAGGATGGGACCAGAATTTGGACAAATTATTATCCCATCATTTTGGTTATTTTGTTACTATCATTAATTAATGGATAAGGAGTCTTTTGAAAAATGAATCTGCAAAAAGCTCATATCAATGCTGTAGAACACAATTATGACAGAAATACAATTATAAATAAAATATTCATAATATGAATCTCTTCTTAAGGTGCCTTCTCCACTATTGAAGGTTGGCTATAACTGCAGCAAATTGCTGTTTATCTTGAGCTGTTCTTTGTATCAAATGTATGTCCATGCTTGTCCATGTCCAGTGTCTTACATTTTTCAACCAGGAGCATCTTCTTGTTGTTGGTCTTGCAACTCGTTGATGGTCACATGCTCTGTCCAAGATATCTTCAGCATCCTTCGAAAAACCCACATCTCAAAGGCTTTTACACGTCTCATACTTCATACGTCATTCTGAGAGTCTTGCTTCCACTCTGTGTAGCAATATGAAATAAATAAAAAATAGCAAATTTTACAAATTTGCATCGGATATCCAACGATAAGGTAGAAACTCAGGCATGTGTACGAATACAAAACAAACGGACAGACTTTTTCAAAATCTCGCAGGGACTAAAGCAGGGAGATGGGCTGGCACCAACATTGTTTAACCTGGCACTGGAGTATGCGGTCAGGCAAATGCAAACTGGACGAGAAAACCTACTGACCAATAAAACGGTTCAACTGGCTGCCTACGCCGAGTATATTAATATTATGAATAGAACATCAACAGGAGCACAGAAAGCATACGCAGAGTTAAAAACACAAACGAAAAGGCTAGGTCTGGAAATTAACACAGAAAAAAACAAAATAATGGTACAGACGAGAAGAAATATAATCCCACAAAACATTATACATGAAGATGACATTGAAACGGTTGGAAAGTTTACATACCTGGGAGTAGAAATATATGCCGATGGAGCAGAGGATGGAGAAATACGAAAAAGGATAACGCAGGCAAACAAAGCTTATTTTGCCCTCTCCCATATATTTCGGTCTAAAAGTGTCCACCGAAATACAAAGATGAGAATATATAAAACTTTAATTCGGCCAATAGCATGTTATGGCAGCGAAGCATGGGTCCTGAAAGAAACATCCAAAAACAAACTCGACACATTCGAAAGAAAGTACTGAGGAGAATACTAGGACCTGTGAGGGAAAACGGAATCTTCTGAATTCGATATAACAACGAGCTCTATCAACCGTATAAGGAAACACCCCTGTCAAACTTCATTAGAATACAAAGATTGCAATGGGCCGGACATGTGATACGAATGGGAGAGGATAGGCTGCCAAAACGAGCACTGAACGCCAGAATGCAGGGAAAGAGACCAGTTGGAAAGCCAAGAAAGCGCTGGGAAGACACAGTAAGCAGCGACGCACAAGCACTTTTAGGAGTCCGTGTATGGAGAAGAGCAGCCACAGACAGACAAGGGTGGAGGCAAAAAATAAAGGAGGCCAAGGCTCATTTTGGGCTGTAGTGCCGTAGAAGAAGAAGAAGAAGGTAGAGTTTTATTAGGATTTTTTTCATTCTTTGAAAAGCGGACATAGCATACTCTATACGTATTTTTCAACTTTGTAGTCAAGATCGTCTGTTACCCAGCAACAAGATGTTGGAACTTTTGTACAGGTTCTATCTGTTTGTTGTAGATACGAATATTAATGTCGGCGTTTGGTGTACGTGTACCGGCCATCACTTTTGTTTTATTTCTGTTTATATTCAGCCCCAAGCTGTCTCCCTCTCTGGTTATGGCATTCAAAAGTCGTTGCAAATCCTCAGCACTACCCGCAATAATCACGGTATCGTCTGCGTATATCTATCGTTTTTTATATGATCTTATGTCCATCAGTTCTAGGATTTCTTCTGTCATCCATGTATTCTTTGTTTTTCTTTTGTTGTCTTGTAGCTGTTCTGTTTGTATAGATGTGATTGTTATTTTGAAGGTGTGCCAAATACTTTCTACTGATTCTTCTGCTAGCGCAGGTGCTTTACTCAATTTTTCTTTGAGTATATCATTGAGTCCCATGTCACCAAAGCTGTTCATTACCGTTCTTGAGTATGCATTTAAAAGACTAACATGGTAACAGAAAGGAATATCCATCGATGGATAAAGATTAAACCATCTACGTTTTACGGACAATATCGGGCTTCTGTCAGATAATCTGGGAGAGATCAAAGACATGCTCCAAGAACTGAATGACATACTACAAGAAACGGGGCTGGAGATAAATTTCGAGAAAACCAAAATGATGACCATTATGTTTTCCAGCGAAAAAATACAGATCAATAACAACAAGGTAGAATCAATCGATAAATATACTTACTTGGGTCATGAAATAGAATAACCAGAGACAACCAAACCTGCGAGCTAAATAGACGAATCACGTTGGGATGGGCCGCATTTGGAAGGATGAGGGACATTTTTAAAACAAATATCCCAATTCACCTGAAAAGGAAGGCATTTAATAATGCATCTTACCAGTGTTGATCTGCGGATCAGAGACTCTAACTTTAACGAAAGCTACTGCCGAAAAACTGGGGGTAACACAAAGGCGAATGGAGAGATCAATGCTGGCCTGACCTTAAAAGATCGCGTGAGAAATGAGGAGATACGCCGGCGAACTGGCTTAGACGATATTATACTGCGAATAAATAAACAAAAGTGGAGGTGGGCTGGATATGTTGCTAGAATGGAAGACGGAAGATGGACGAAGATATATTGGAGTGGAGACCAAGAGCCCACGAGCGAAGTCGAGGCAGACCACCCACCCGATGGACCGACGACTTAAGGAGAATAGAAACAAACTGGATTGCAGCAGCTAGAGATAGAAAGAACTGGAGACGTTTGGAGGAGGCCTATATCCAACAATGGATGTGAAAATGGGGCTGGATGATGATGTATCATTGAGTATTTTCTCTATCTCTGCTTGTACTGTGAGATCTTTAAGTTTTTCGAGACTAGGTTTTATTTTCTCTCTGTGTTTGATATTCTTCAGTTTAATTAAGACTTACCCATAACAGGATTGTGGTCGGAACCGATGTCCGTCCCGGGATATGATTTAACTGCCCTGATTCCATTTTTATACTCTTGTCAATTAATGTATACTCAATCTGGTTTCTTATTATGTGGTTTTGATTATCTCCAGGTGCTTTCCATGTATATAATCTTCTTTTTGATAGTTTAAACTAGGTGTTGCGATCATTGGCACAATTGGCCCAGTATTTCTTCTATGACATTTCTGTGGTCCAAACCAAAGTATCCGACTACGTCTGTGATCCGCTCTTCACCTACTTTGGTGGAATGCTCGTATTTCTCGTTTTGGTTTTTCTCCTGTAGAAGCATATACTTAAATAAAGTGAACATTTCGAGGAGTGGTATTAATTTATAACATAGCTACTCTATCACATGTAGGTATAAAGTTCGTATAAAAAAAAAGGATCATCATTATCAGCATAGTATATCACGTGGTTATCGATGTTTGTCCGTCCACATACAGGCCACCGAACTTTACTGACTCCGAGAATGTTGACTTCTCATTTCTCTCTCGATGTTATGAGATTTTTTGGCATAAAGAAAGATTTTGCATTCCAGGTTCCAACTGTCAATGTGTTATTTTTGTTTTCCACTTTCGGATGGTTTCTAGCATTTAACGTGGAGATTCTTAGCACCCTTGACTATTTAAGTTCTGCCACGGACTAGGGAGCTTTTGTTTTTAATAACTTGCCATAGTCATAATATCTTGAAAATATTTAGTGTATTGGTTTCTCCTTGCCTTACACACATACATAATATGAATAGTGAGGCAAATAAAATCCTTATCGTTTTAACGTTTACTAACACATTATTTTATATATATTTTGGATTAATATTTATAAATATATTAATACTATTTCATTTGTTACAGCTGAAGCTGATGCAGAAGTAGCCAGAGCATCAGGTTCAGGCTCACCCACTTCAACGAACAAACCATCACAAGTAGCTCAGACAATCGAGAAGCTCTTCACAGATCTTGCTGGTCTATTTAGAGAAGGATTTGCCAATATTTTCGGAGTAAAAGACGATGACGACGAACTAGCCACTAACAAAGGCAAAGACACCGAAGAAACTGATGACGATGAGGAGGAGGATGACAAAAAAGAAAATACTAGTAGAGATATTGGAGGTTTGTGTACTATTTGGAATTGGGGTCTTTAGTAGTTTTGGAAAGATGAGTTTTTAATCAAATTCATATATAAACATGCAGATACTTGTATGTTAGTCATAATATAAGACAAAGATAAAGATTCATCTTTACAATTTTCAACATCTTGCTTTCATCGCACCATTAGAAGTAGATTTTCAGTAGATAGATGTCTGTAGATTTCATACGCACTGTAGATTTTGTGTTAAATGTGACAACTATTTGTGTTATAACGAGGATAACGTATGCTGAGAGCAGTTTTCAACCAATGTTTATTGAAACTTGTTGATCTATTGTGATAAATAATAGAATCCGTTTTAATATAAAATACATACATTTTAGTGTAAGATAACAAAGACCTCACACTTATTTATTACTATAAAAACACTTACTTCACCTAGTTTCAATTATATCAAACACATTTTCCTTTTTGTGTTGATCGACGTGTAGGATAATACTTATGGCACTCAGAAGAATTGCACATAATTGACGGTGAAGTACAAGGTACAATAGCTGGTAAATGACCTTGTTTCTAACGACAATGTAAACAATGATTAAGAAGATATGTACTTCTTAACCTGCGAAAATTAAGCACTGCGAGTATTATTGCATATTTGATAAAATAAAAAACCTTATATAACTTTCGGATTTCATTTAAGTGTTTAACGGTCTGTGAATTCAATGACTTGATTGGTTGGTTGCAAACTGTCTATCAATTGCTACGTTTATTTCTCATTTTATTTTAATGTGACTTAACTATGTGTTGTGTCTAACTGAACTAGGAACTTGTTGCGATTAAATATGTCAAGTATTAATGGTCTAGTTTAAAGATAATAAGAAAATTATATAGTGAATATATAGTTGATAGAGATTATCAATTAATGATTTTAATTTTATCTTGTTTTTCTTAAAGCAAAAAGGTTTAATTGCTCTGTAAGATCTGTATTGTTTAAGGGATGTCTCACTTAAATAATATAGATCCTCCATTGAATGAAGCCTAAGGTAGTATGTTGCATTGTCGCATAGCGTTCTTTTGGTCAAAGAATATAAACAGAGTTATATAAGCAATACCTCGATTCATCTGTGAATATTCAATCCAATCCAATCAACGGTTCAGAAGAAAAATAGATCGTAAGAAAAACTAGGAAAAATGGAAATATGTAATTCTTTATAGCTGTGGCTGATCTACATGTCTAAAACATTTACAGTTAACTTTTTATTTTTATACATATACCCAGGCGCAAAATTAACCGAATACTCAGATTTTTCATAAAAACTGGCAGTTTAAAAAATTTGAAGATGTTCCCAATTGAGTGTTTAATAATAAACAAAATTTAAAAGTCAAATTTGTTATAACTCAAGACTGTTTACTCAACACAAAAAAACAATAAACAATTTAAAACATGTTTGAAACTTTGCAAAGAAACAAACATTATTTTTGTTAAATATAAACATTTTTTATGCAAAACGATATTTAGTAGAGTGTATTACCTACAAGAGTTCTAATTACGGCTCTTATTGTATCAGGCACTACTTCGGATTGAGGCAGCAAAGTTTGCTTGAGGGATTTGCTCTCATTCGTCACGAACTACTTGCTCCAAATCATTTATGATTTTAAACTCATAGTCTAGACGGGATCTGTTTTGGATTGGACATTTTCCATAGGAAGCAATTTTTTTGCTGGAATCCCTTCAGAATGTGCCCAATATCGATAATCACGATATGTGCCAGTCGCAAACCCTGTGCTAAATTTTTTATTTAACAAAATCTGAAAACAATTGAAAATTTCTCATTTTTTTGCTCCTATTTTCGTTTATAATTCGGAAAATATTGATCCTAAAGAAAAAATTATAAGAAGTTAAAAGTTATGTAATTCAATTTTACACAATATTTTGTTAGCTATAAATTGAAAATTTAATGTTTATTGTTGAAAAAATAGCAATAATTGGAAAAAAAGTACAAAAAAATGAAGTTAATCCTTTAAATGTTTTTGACTTTCTAAACTTGACTTACAAGCTCCATATTCCGCCTAGAAAAACTTTTTAATATGTTTAAAACGTGTGCTAAATTTTGTTAAGATCGGTCGGATAGGTTTTGCATAATAATTGTGCAATCCAGCCTATTGGAAAAAATTGCAAATTTTCAAATTTATAGTAGGCCCTAAATAAGGCCCTCAGATTTAGTTGCAATTTTTTTTACGTATAAAGCAAGGCTCAAACTTTCAAACGCTTTTTGTAAAATTCAAATCGGTTCACTAGGAGAGCCTAGAAATTTTTTTAAAGTTTTAAACATTTTTTAGACTTATAAACAAATTGAATAACTTTACGAGCTTTAAACATATCATTTTCGAATCAAAATATATTCTCAAATCAAATAATGTCATTATTATGATAAAACTGCAGAAATTAATTATTTTAAAAAGTTTGATTTTTACGAAAAAAAAAAAAAATTCGTTCGCCTTTGTTTTAACAATTTACATTATTTATTAACAATTTTTAAATACATATTTGTTTACTAAAAGTAACAATATATAATAACAGTAATAATTTGAATTGTTAAAACAAAGGCGAACGATTTTTTTTTGTAAAAATCAAACTATTTAAAATAATTAATTTCTTCAGTTTTATCATAATAATGACATTATTTGATTTGAGAATATATTTTGATTCGAAAATGATATGTTTAAAGCTCATAAAGTTATTCAATTTGTTTATAAGCTTAAAAAATGTTTTAAACTTTAAAAAAATTTCTAGGCTTTCCTAGTGAACCGATTTGAATTTTACAAGGAGCGTTTGGAAGTTTGAGCCTTTTTTTATATGTAAAAAAATTGCAACTATCTGAGGGCCTTATTTAGGGCCTACTATAAATTTGAAAATTTGCAATTTTTTATTTCAGTAGGCTGGATTGCAAAATTATTATGCAAAAGCTATCCGATCGATCTTAAAAAAATTTAGCACACGTTTTAAACATATTAAAAAGTTTTTCTAGGCGGAATATGGAGCTTGTAAGTCAAGTTTAAAAAGTCGAAAACATTTAAAGGATTACCTTAATTTTTTTGTACTTTTTTTTCCAATTATTGCTATTTTTTTAACAATAAACATTAAATTTTCAATTTCTAGCTAACGACATATTGTGTAAAATTGAATAACGAAACTTTTAACTTCTTATAATTTTTTCTCTAGGATCAATATTTTCGAATTATAAACGAAAATAGGAGCAAAAAATGAGCAATTTTCAATTGTTTTCAGATTTTGTTAAATAAAAAAATTTAGCACAGGGTTTGCGACTGGCGCATATCGTGATTATCGATATTGGGCCCATCCTGAAGCGATTCCAGCAAAAAAATTGCTTCCTATGGAAAATGTCCATTATGGTTTGAATTTTTAGAGATCCCGCCTAGTCTACATCATGGTTACGTCAAATACGTCGTCCCAGAATATCCCATGCATGCTAGATTGGATTTAATTCTTGCGATGTGCGGACGAGCATTATCTTGCACCAGGCGATAGTTTTCTGCAACAAATGGGACAAATGGCACTACATGATCTTCCAAACATTGCTGAATATACCGGTGAGCGTTTAAATTGCCCTCTTAAATTGTAACAAGTTCTGTATGGGCCTCTAGGGAAATGCCTGCCAACACCATTATACCACCTATAGCAAATTAAACTCTCGGTGTAAAAACAACATTTCTGATAACGTTCACCAGCTCTTCTTCGTATTCTAGGCCCTCCATCTGATGAGTATCTGTTAAATTTTTATTCATCCGTGAAAAGCAGAGCACTTCAATCGTCAACACTCCAATTAAGATTGTTAAGATGAGCGAAGTGTAAAAGTTAATAGAGGTCCCATGGTAGGTATTCTAAACCTTAATTTAATAAGTTTCTGGTTGTTTATTTTTCTAAAAACTGTTTTATGGCAAAAGAGGTTGTCAATATAAGACTTTCCTGCAAGAAATCAAACTTGCTGCTTCTCTTCTGTAACTTAATTTCCTATTCTTTCTTTTTTATTCTTGCTCTAAAGTCTAGAACTTTAGGGCAAGACGTACTTAGTATGCCTGAAACAGAAAATAGTATAAACGACTTAAATAATAAATTAACAAATTCTTTACTGGAAAGTCACAACAAATTCTGTCCTAGAACTCAAAAAGAAGAGAGGATTAGCCAAAATACTAGACAACTAATGCAGAAAAGAAGAGAAATGAGAAGCGAGACAGAAAATAAAGCCGACAAACTACAAAAATTAAATAAAGAAATACCCAAAGTTTTTAGACAAGACACTCAAAAATACAACCAAGAGCAAATCGAACATATGATTGAAAATAATAGAAGTATGAAAGTATTGAGAAAAAGACTAAGAACGAGAACAAGGCAGGTAATAAAGATTAAAGATAGAAATGGTCATCTTACAACCAACAGAGAGAAACCCCCTAAAATAGTTGAAGACTTCTACAAATTGCTGTACACAAACCAACACAAAGCAAATAGCAGAGAAGATCAAGTACCAGAAATATTAACAAGAAAAAAGATCATTGTCAACCAAGGATCAGAACTACTACCGGAAATCACAATGGACGAAATAAAACTAGCCCTAAGACAAGCTAAGAATACAAATCTCCAGGCGAAGATTGTGTAGTTACTGATGCAATCAAAATCGGAGGCACTTGCCTACTTAAGATAATAAAAAACCTTTTTAACATTTGCCTTTTGGACAGTAATATACTCGACAAATTGCACAATGCTCAGGTAATTCTATTGCACAAAAAAAGTAGATCCCTATGAATTAGAACACTACAGACCTATAAGTTTTATTCTTAGTCGCCTATACAAACTCCTTACAAGAATACTAACGAGTCGTCTTGAGAAAAAACTTGATTTCTACCAGCCAATAGAACAAGCGGGATTTCGTACAAATGATCACATACAGAGCAATAAAACGGTAATAGAAAAGGATATCTAATACAATCGATCACTCGTTCTGGCTTTTGTAGATTTCCATAAAGCCTTTGACACTGTAGAGTTTGACAAAATTCTGAAAGCACTACAAGAATACCGCATTGACTACAATATACAAGTTATTTACAATACATACAAGAACGCAACTATGTCGGTGAAACTACATGAAAACACGGGTCATATTCCAACCCGCAGAGGAGTCCGACAGTGTGATAACTTATCGCCTAAACTGTTTACCGCAGTACTAGAATATGCTTGTAAAAAACTTAACTGGGAAGAGAAAGGCCTGAACATTGACGGTAGAAGATTAACAAATCTGAAATTCGCAGATGACATAGTTTTGTTCTCGGACCACCTCAAGAAGATATGTACAATGCTACATGAACTTCAGTTAGTGATGTGCCATTGTAGCTCTTAAAATAAACATCTCCAAAACAAAATTAATGACAAACCTAGTACCTAGTGGAAATATCAATATTGGAGACAACGAAGTAGAGCTGGTGGAATACATATATCTTGAACACGAAATAAAGATCACGAGACAACCAAACGTGCGAACTACGAAGAAAGAATAAACCTAGCAAGCGCAGCCTATGGAAAACTCAAAGACATCTTTAAAAGCGATATACCAATTTCTTTAAAACGTAAAACATTTGACCAATGTGTGTTGCCTGTGATGACCTATGGTGCCGAAACTTTGACATTGACAGCTGCAAGTTCTAAAATGCTGCAAATAGCTCAAAGGAAAATAAAAAGGTCAATGCTGAGTATATTGCTTCGTGACCGAGTTAGAAATGAAGACTTAAGACGAAAAAACCTTTTTTATGGATGTTTGGTACGAAGGCTGTTTTTTATTCAGGTAGCTTCTTCGCCTTCGCCTCTCGTCCAATCCATTCTTTAAAAGTTTAATGAAGAGACCTGTAGGTCTAGAATCTCGTCTATTTTTAATTGCCATTAGGACTTTCTTTACTTCAGTTGATGTTATTGAGCTTTCTTTTATTTAAGATGTATCTCATTGGAAAGACTAGACATTATCTTCAGTAGGAATTGTAGACGATCTTCAGTCAATAAATTTTGATAACAATCTTTTCAATCTTTTAACGATATTATTATTTTTTTATTTACAAATTCGCATCAACCCGAAGGATATTAGCGAGAATCAGATTTACAATATTATATTATATATTAACAAAATTAGCTTTTGAGTAGTTTAACATATTTGTGAATGAACAATTTGCACCAAGTGCTTTCTCTAAGTTTATTGAGATACCATAATTGATTCTTGCTGTGGAGAAAACTGGACAGTCTACAACAACATATTTCACTGAGAGTTTAACGTTACACTGCTCACATTTTGGTTCGGATTCTTTAGTAATTAAGAACTTATGCGTGGCACTGATATGACCTAATCTAAGACGAGTTATTGTCACTTGATCCCTTCTTTTAGTGGGGAAACATCTCCATGGTTTAATGTCCGGTTTAATATTCCGAAGATTGGACACTGAAAATTCCCACCGGTTTTGCCACTCACTTAGGATCCGCGATTTGATAACACTTGAAACATCACTAGATATCACGTATTTCACAATAATAGAGTCAGCTGAATTGACGGCTTCACGCGCACACTTATCCGCTTCTTCATTACCTCTAATACCATTATGTGATGGGATCCAAATAAAGATTACCTCCTTATTACAATTTTCTATCTCTATCAGATTTTGTTTTATTTTTTCAAGAATATGATTCTCTGGGTATATTCTTCCTATAGATTGTAGTGAGTTTAGTGAATCAGTCAAAATTATATATTTCTAATTTGGTGAGGATATAATATATGTGAGTGCCTCGTATATGGCATATAATAATTCTGCATTAAGAGTACTATATTGTATTGGCAACTTATATTTTTGACACATATTAGAGGATATAACTGTTGCTCCCACGCCATATGTTGATTTTGAAGCATCTGTAAAAATTTGAGAGAAATTTGTATACTTTAATAATAAGTTTTGCAGATTTTGATGTATTGTACCATGGTTAGTAGTGTGTTTGTCCAATGATGTTAGGGTAGTTATTATTTTAGGTACTTACCCAAAGTTCATGGTGCAGCAGGTTCAAAACTAACGGGAAAGCAAGGAGGTAAGGTGGTGTTCAGAGATGAGAGATCCATTTTGATTCGGTGGTAGAAAGATTTATGTAGACGTGGTTTATTGGAGAAACATGTTGATAATCGGTTAAGGTGATCATATTTGAAGGTGTGGTTGTTAGGATTTGTATTTGATTTAATTGCGTAGGTTAACTTTAAGTACATTCTTCTGTGAGATAGTGATGGTTCAGCTGCTTCACAATACAGGCTTTCTATTGGTGTGGTTCTGTATGCTCCCAAGACAATGCGGAGTGCAGTATTGTGTATTGAATCTAAAATTTTAAGGGAAGACTCAGTAGCCGATGAATATGCTATCGCGCCATAGTCTAATTTAGATCTGATTAGAGTTCTGTGGAGAGAGAGAGAGAGATAGCATAGTTTGTCTATCTGCCCCCCAGTCTTTTTTAGGTAATGATTTAAGGACAATAAGTCTTGCTTGGCATTCGATTGCCAATTTTTTAATATGTTTTTTCCAATTTAGATGTTGGTCGAATGTCATTTCTAAAAATTTTACATTATTTTTTCGAACTAGAGGCTTGTTAAATAGTGAGAGTGGAGGTGGGTAGGGTAGCTTTTCTTTGTGAATAATATAAATTGTGTTTTTTCTGTAGAAAATTAAAATCCACAATTTCGCGACCATTCCTCTAGTTGATGTAAAAACGTTTGTAGCATACTCGTGATGTTTTCCATATTTTGGCTTATCGCATAGATAAAAAAGTCGTCTGCGTATAAGAGACCTTTCAGTGGTGAGTTCATATTGGCTAGGACATCATTTATTGCTACTAAAAAAAGTGTAGGGCTTAAAACTGATCCTTGAGGAATACCATTCTCTAGTTTTGTTTTTGGTGATAGCATACCATTAGTTTTAAGGTGGAATGATCGATTGGTAAAGAAATTATTAATGAAAGCTAGGCAGTGTCCTTTGATATTTAAATTATGTAGTTTTTTAACTATTAGGTGTTTCCAAGTGGTATCATATGCTCCCTTGATGTCAAAAAATATTGCGAGGCATTTTTGATTGGCAGCAAAAGCTTCAAGTACGTCATTTTCTAATGCTAAAATATTGTCCATTGTTAACCGATTTCTACGAAAACCACTTTGATTTGGAATTATTAGGTTTCGATTCTCAAGAGTCCATAAAAGCCTTTTATTTACAATTTTTTCCATTAATTTACCTATAGCAGATTTAACGATAATTAGATTGATATAAATATAAACGTTTTTATTATTCTTCATGTTTCGCTTGCTCTGCTAAAGCCTATGCTCTGGTCTGTTTGTTTGCATTTATTATTCCATTTTTAATTTATTTGCCATCAGTATTATTTTTTGACATCTTAACAGCATTTTTTGTAGCTTTTCCGATCTTCTGTCACTAATAATTTTTTTGCTCTGATACTTTTATTTCATAAGTTACTTTACAGTATGACTTTAATGTCACGTATTATTTTTCCATTTTTAACACTTTATATTAGTATGAAGGTTATACATTTATTAATCAAATAAAGTTACAAACCACAGAGTGAAATTATAGATTTGGTTTGGTTTGAAATAATAAAAAAAGAATGTTGTACGATTTGTAAACATCGTGTAGCTACTTAGAAATTAAATTCCGATGTAATTTTCAAAAAAAAACATTACCTACTCTTTGGGTGATCAAATTTTCAAGTTATTATGTCTATAAATAAGTAAGCAAATGAGGTAATAATATTCAAAATCTTGCTCTATCAAAATTTTAGAAAAAATAATTTTTAACATATGTTACCTTATACAAAATCTGTCCAAACATCTACACAGAATTTACAAATACAAAAAAGTGATTAAATATAACAAAAATGATGAGGATCTCCGATTTTACCGAAAGCATAGCAATAAATGCTGTGTATTTTAAATTTTTGGACGTATAAATCAGCCTAAATTATGTCGAAATGCAAATTTTCAGATTTAAAATTATTTTCAAAGGTAAGTGTAATGCATGTCATACGTGAAACATCCTGTATAGTATATATTAAAAAAGTTAAGATTGAGTTTAAACTATTACCATACTTACCATTTAATCGCAACAACATTCTATATTTTTTTGTAGAATTTGTGTTAATCTTATCTACGAAAAGTACTTCTCAACATTCATCACCATCCAACATCTCATCAAATCATTTGTCACACCACTTCATTATTATATTTACTTGCAAAACATATATTCTACATAATTATACTACTTATTCCAACATAAAACATTATATACTGCACTTTCGAGGTGGTAAATATAAAAATATGATCATTAAAACCGATTTTCGCGTTTAAATAGCCCTTCACTGATTCTTGTAAAATCAGTTTGAAGGGCTTCTACAATCTGGTCAAAGAGAAGTGCGCTTATTACAAAAAGTGCTAAGTAATTAGTGTGAACGTACTCAAAAAGTATTTAGGAGTACTGTAAGCGCCTTTTATAATTTACTGGTGTATAAACACTATCTATGTTTTTAGTGCCAAACCATAAAATTTATTCTTCTATATTTTGTAATATTACAGCAACACTGCTGTCCTTTACATAAAAGATCAAAATATATTTTATTTTCGCTACTATTATGTTACGTCTTAAACTTTTGGTTTACGGTTATTTTGTTTTAAATATCACTCTCATTGAGGGCAGATAAATTAGCAAATATAATAGCCTTTTTCTTGACACTCGTTGATACAGGTATGTAACAACTGTTTTTGATCATTTTGGTTCACTAAAGGCATGATACTATAACAAAACAAGATATGCTCACTTGCCGTTCTATTTTGATCGACTTTGCGCATGACGTCATAGCGAGACAAAGCTAGGGGACTTATGTGTATCATATTTTAACGATGCATTATATGGCAACGTTGTTCCATTACTGTGATGAACAACTTCGAAACTTAAACTGTTAACGGTAAGTATACCTTGATGCCATATCTTGCACTAAGAAGTCATAACTAGTTTACTTTCTGTGAAAACGTGGTTTGAAAATAAATAAGTAATTTGTAAAAGTAATTAAAGAAATCTATGAATCTACGATTTGATTGTGTGTATTACAAACAAAATCAAATATTGCTACAAAACAAAAATTAAATATAAAAGGCCGGAAAAATGTAAAGAATTTGGCCATAAAGGAAAAGTGGGTCATACTCATCGAGCAATAAGACAAAAGAGGGAATCTAATCCTTATAAAAAGGAGACCAAAAAAGTGGCCTCTGATGGCGGACATATCCGGAAATGCGAATGCGCCAAATTTAAATTTTCCGACACTTATCAACAGTAGCTATATAATATTTTTCAGAATGTGTCTTAGACGAGAAAGTTTTAATTAATTATTAATGATAAGAGTCTAAAATGCGACACAATTGTTAAACAACTCCAAAATAAATAAGATTTCATGTGACATTTGAGACAAACAATAACATAACCCAACTAAATTTGATGTCAAACAAGGAGAGAGACTCTCTTTCCTTGTTTAATGTGGCCTCTAAAGATCGCACTTCCTGTCTAACAATATGTTTGCCCCCACTACCTTTACATTCCCTCTTGTGTCTTTTTGCTCGATGGTCATACTTGAGACTTTATGAATATCATTTAGACATTTATTTTACAATTTTTGTGATTCTTCTCTTGCGGATATTGTAATTATCTTTAATATTTTTATTTAGAATTCGTATTTTAAAATACATTTTACATCTAAAAAAAAGTAATTTTTACATCTTCGTTAACATTTACATATTTTGCAGCTTCTATTAAGTTTTGCTTAAGAGAGTAGCGGAATTTGTATATCTGGGCAGCATAATTGACTGTAATGGGGGTACAGAGCGTGATGTACATGAAAGAATAAATAAGGCTCGCAACGCCTACAACATGCTTAACAACATATGGAAATCCAGGATTTACCCAACTAAAACGAAATTAAAAATCTTCAACACAAATGTTAAAAGCTGTATTACTGTATGGCTGCGAAACGTGGAAGATATCAGCACCCATAGTACACGAATTACAAGTTTTCATCAATAGAGCGTTACGAAAAATCCTTCGTATATTTTGGCCTAACCGAATCTCCAATGAAAATTTATGGAACCAAAGCAACCAAGAAAATGTCATAAAGCAAATAAGGCGAAGAAAATGGAGATGGCTGGGCCACACACTCCGTAGACCGCCAAATGACATTGCCAGGATAGCGCTGGATTGGAATCCCCAAGGCCGACGGAAAGTATGCAGACCTAAGGGAACTTGGAGAAGAACAGTACTGGACGAAGGGAGAAGAAAATGGGAAAATCCTGTCTTGAAATCAAAGCACTAGCCAGAAATAGAGTTCGCTGGAGACACTTTGTGGAAGCCCTATGTTCCTCTTAGGAATTTTGGGACTATATATAATATATTAAGTTTTCTATTAAGTTTTAATTATTAAAAATAATTTTTTGTTATTTTTAATGTGTCGCCATTATAACTACGAAAAATATGTTCCAGTTCACTACATACTACATACATCCAAAATAACTTTTTTTAAAGACGTATCAAAAATAGTGTATTACTTCAAGTTTTATTAAAATGAGCATTAGTGTATATTATTATCTATAGAAACATTTATTATTATATATAGAAACATTTGCCCTGTCGTCAAAGTGTGTCTAAAAACAAAATACATGTTTTTTAACACATTTATTTTCTCCACCTTTTTTTTTGCATTTTCAGGCGATGTTTTAGCGCTTGGGGATTTTATTAAATGAAGAGAAGGTATGGCATCATTTCTTAACTTCCACTATTTGTTAGACAATCCCAATAGTTTTTCTTTTAAACAATAATCAGCTTCTGTAAAATGTTTTGAGAAGAAGAAATTTGTGTCGCTGAAAACACTTGGAGACCCATACTTTACCCATTTGATATCTCTAGGAAACACAAAAACGACACGTCGAAAAGTTTTACTTTTTTTATTATTATTTTTTAGACAACCCACCACTGCACAATACATTATGGCAACCAAATAATTAGTCCTGGCTACAGGTAGTTGAGAGGAAGTTGCGTACGATAAACAAATTAGTGTACACCTACATTGGAACCGTATTTCTCCCGATCCGATATCTGGCGACGTCGGCCGACGTCGGATTAAATACAAACTCATGGTATTAAATCATAGTGCCTATACTGCTTCCATGACGAAGCAGTATAGGCACTCTGATTTAATACCTTGTGTTTGTTTTAATCCGACGTCGGCCGACGTCGCCAGATATCGGATCGGGAGAAATACGGTTCCAATGTAGGTGTACACTTAGGTGATATTAACACAGTAAACTGAATGTTTTCACCACAAAATTTATATAACATACAAAGTCTTTACTACATCAATGAATAAATAAAAATATCATTCACTACGTTTTGAAATACACAGGATAGAAAACTCGATTAACACAGCAACATAATTAACATGAACACTTATGAGCATTTAACTTGCCGTCATTAAAGTTCTCTCGGGCTTACGTCACAAGAACATGCGCGTTGACTTATCTTGTTTTGTTATAGTATCATGCACTAAAAGTGAAGGTAGTTAAAATCAAATAGCGATCTTAAATTGTCTATATATTGTTTATAAGTAGTAAAAAATGACGTTTAATATTTTGTATAGTTTCTTATTACACATTTTTATCACCAAATTTATCAAAAGCAGCTGTTAGATACCTGTATCAATCAATGCCATGGGAAAATCGTTAGTTCCTTGGTCTAATAAGGAATTTAGCACATTAAGCGTTTCTAATACGTTACAATATATGAATTTATTAATCTATAAAAACCTATTTAACACTTGGGTAATCGGGTACATGCAAATTACATGAAGAGTCGGGTAGGGTCTGTTAGGACTAGATTTTATTTTACACAATACATTAGAAAATATTATAATAAAACTATTTGATATATGTAAAATCTTTTTTATTTCATTTTTAATACATCTTAACCATTTCAAACCCAATGATAAAATAAACAACATATTTACGGAAATGCAAAAAAAGTTAACAAAACAATTTTCTTTGCAGTCTTCACAAATAGGTTTAACATGTTGTAAGCATAGCCATTTTTGGCATTTGACACAAAAAACTCCGCTTAATTTTTGGGCCATATTTCTCATATCCTTTTATAAATGAGTGTCTCCTGCTCTGGTTAGCATATTCTCTCTTGTCAAGGCTAAGCCAATTGATTTTAGAAACAATCTTCGTTCCGAAATTAGGTCGTTTTCATTTTCATTCCATTTATGTATGACGTGAGAGTTTATGCCTGCAATGTTGAGCAAATTATAAAAATGACCATTGGCCATCTTTGGATGTTTCTGCCTACGTCACACATATTCTACTATGTCACACATTTCTGATCGTTATAAAATGTCTGAATGTTATAAAAAGTAATACTATTGGGCTTACAGGCATCTCCAGAATGTTCATCAATCGAGTCTTCATAGTGAAAAGATGATAAGAGCGTCACGACTTTTTCTTTTCTTTGGGACATACGACACCAAAGTAATGGATTTGGAAAATGCAAACATAGACGAGTTCTGTGGTCTGCTAGGATCGAGAAGTTCTTTTGGAATCTCCCTTTTATTTTTTCCAATTGTTCTAACGATTGTAATTTTGTGCTGTTCCAGTATGCATTTTACAATTCCGTAACTTGTAAATGTGTGTTATCACCACTTTTGTTTAACTTATATTCTGAAGAAATTTTCCAAAACACGCTCAATAATATCGAAGCGGGAGTCACCGTTAACGGAAAATTAATTAATAATTTAAGATATGCAGACGACACTGTGATCATAGCAACGAGTATAGAGGATCTACAACATCTTATCGAAGGCTTGAGTATAAATAGTGCTGAGATGGGAATTACTATAAACGCTAAAAAAACGAAGTACATGCTGATTACAAAAAGGCCACAAAATATACATCACCTATTGACAATAAATGGTAACGTGATAGAACAAGTAGAAAAATATCAGTATTTGGGAACTTTGATCAATGAAACCAATGATCATACTGTAGAAATAAACAGACGAATAGAGATTGCCAGATCAGCATTTATACGAATGAAGCCACTCCTAACGTGCAAAAATCTAAATTTGGAGATCAGACTACGTACCATTCGCTGTTATATATTTTCAATATTATTATATGGAGCTGAGACTTGGACATTAAAAAAATGTAATTTAAAAAGAATCGAGGCCTTCGAACTCTGGTTATACCGCAGATTATTGAAAATATCATGGACTGATAGAATTACAAATAAAGAAGTACTGGAGGAGGGTTGGTAAAGAAACAGAACTAATCCACTATACAAACCAGAAAACTGGAATACCTAGGATACGTGATGAGGGGACCAAAATATGAAATTTTGAGACTGATAATACAGGAAAAGATTCAAGGAAGAAGATCTGTTGGCCGAAGGCAGAACTCTTGGTTTAAAGAATCTACGTGATTGGTACCAATGCAGATCGATTGATTTGTTTAGAGCAGCAAGTTCTAAAATAAAAATAGCCATTATGATTGCCAACCTCCGTAGGGAGACGGTACTCTAAGAAGAACTTGTAAATCAATTATGCATGATTATATTTCTAGACTATCCAAATACAGGCTCACATATTTTTTTTCACTAAATCGGTGGTTTAAGTACTAACACAATGTGGCCATGGAAGCTGTGCTCCAACGTATACTTCCACATTTATCGTGTAAAAACATTTGGCGTCCACTAAGGAAAATACTTTTATGTCATATTTGTCTGGCTTATTCAGGATGTACATGCAAAATCCGCAACGTGAACGGAATGCAAAAAGCATCTTGTCTGATGTTAAGTAAGATCCACGAGCGAAATTAAGTTTACATTTCTGACTAAATTGGTCAAAAAATTTTCTTATTGTTGCAAGTTTATCTATGATTCTTCTTTCTTTTGTAGTATTTACGTCATAGTATCAATAGTAGCTTGAAACAGCTCTTCGCCTGTTCCATCAGTAGCACAAAATTCTTTGCAATTTCGGCAGCTTGCTTGGAAGACCTCAGCTAGGTATAATAGACCAATTACCGCCTTTATTTCCACAGTATCTGTAGGTCTGGCTTCATTCGGATCTGCATAATTGTTTCTTAGTTTAGAAATAAATATGTTTGTGTTCTGTACAGTGGTTTCGAGAATATTATCATTAATAAAACATTTCCAACACTCTAAATGATCAACTGCTTGACAAGCATTTCCTTTTGAATCTGGTAAGTATGAAATTAAATTAGAACTTCTTGTCCGAACATTTTTGGAGGCGCATATTTTTTCCAGGGTATCCCATCCTTTGTATAATAAAAGAGCCACCAGTTTTCCGTATTTGTTTCAAAATATTTTGAAGTTGCAGGTTCCTCCCTCAATCCTTCCTCCAATTCTGTTTCCAATTCTTCCTCCCATTCTTCTTCTGTGTCTGTATTGTGGTCACTTTCTTAACACCTGTCTGATTCAGGCTCGCTTTCCAAATCAATATTTTCTTCTTCTACTTCATCATAGCCTTGTTGTAATCTTTGAATTTTTTTTAGATAAGTGTACATCACTCAAATCTGAAATACAAGAGAAAAAATTAAAGACCCAAACATTATTATATTGATATATAACCATACGAATTATGTAGGTTTTTCTTCTTAGTGTGCCGTCTCCCTACGGAGGTTGGCAATGAGTTCTGCCTTCGGCCAACAGATCTTTTTCCTTGAATCTTTGCCTGTATTATGAGTCTCAAAATTTCATATTTTGGTCCCCTCATCACGTGGCCTAGGTATTCCGATTTTCTGGTTTGTAGGTTGTCTATGTAGGTTAGACTTCACAAAAAATAGGAAATAAATTAAGATGTCGAACTCACAAAAGTTACTCAAATACTCGGGCAGAGTCTGACAGACCTAAAAGTGCAAATAACTAGCGAACTATGATACACTAATGCTAACCCCGTTGTTTACTGTTGTTCGACATGTGGACGGAAAGGTACTGATGAACACAGCGCACTCCGACATAAAATAAGCAGTGAGGCATTAAAATAAATTGTCGCTGGTCTCACAGGCCCCACCAGACTACTCAAGGTTTAAATCAAGTAACAATTGCTACAGACAAATTATTAAAATATGATCTAACATTGCATTTAATACTTACCCTTCGTTTTACATAAACTAAATCCAAAAGTACCTTAAAAAACGATCAAGAACTAAATTTTTTAGTTGTTCATTAAAACATTCTCGTTATTACAGAAACTGTTTTTTATCTTAATAGCCTAGTCAAATAAAATTTTACCTTACGTAAATCGTTTTACATTAGGTTTCAGATTAGGACTTTTACAAATCAATGTAAAAGTGTAAAGATAGATTTTTTTCTCGATTAAAGTATCGGTTTTATTTTACGGGATCATTATTTACACAAAAAGGTAATTTAAAACATCCTTTATAAAAGGCACACAATTGAAAAGACCTTTCGGGCTACATCACAGAACGTTTTCGGACTAACAAGTCCATCATAAGTGCTGCTACCAGGTGTATATGAGTGAAGCCACTAATGTGGATAAAACTTTAAATGATATTTAATTCGTTATTTATTACATCTTTGCTGATTAATTCGTATTATGTTAAAGTTTTAAACATATGTACTGCGTGGTTGCTGACCAAGTCTCTCAATTGGAGGGTTGCTGACCTTGAGACGTAGTCTCAACTGTTGAAACATTTAACATCATACGAATTTATCAGCAAATACCTAATAAATAACAAATTTAATATCATTTAAATTATTTTCATTCATATATTTAGTGGCTTTACTCATGTACACCTGGTAACTGCATTGATGATGGACTTGTTAGTCCAAAACGTTCTGTGATGTAGCCGGAAAGAGTCTTTTTAACTATATACCTTTCGTAAAGGATTTTTTAAATAGGAATTTTATTTTCCTTTTTAAATATTGATCAAAACGTATTGTTTATATAAAAGGTATTAATATCACTGGTTTATTAATTAAAAAAATTCCGAAAAAATGCAAATGCAATTAGCTATTGATTGAAAATAAGAAAAAATATAAGGCGTATATCATTAAATTTTTACCTAGTATTATAAAAAATTACTTACAATTTGTTGAAATTTGGTAATTAGCAGGGTAGAAATAGCCTCTAATAACCCATTATTGTAGAAAATCGGTGTCGGCTCTTGGCGACCAAGGGAAAGATGCGTCCACGTTAAACTGGTGATGTGCACATCCCGATGTCTCGTCTCGATCTCTGCATTTTTCAGTATGTACAAAACCTTGAAAAAATCTTCTTAAGTGGCCCAGGGGTTAGTGGGACAGCTGCATTGTCATAAATCAACGCTTATTGTATTTACATGTACATCGCTCTTTTGAATTCTAGTTTTTGAATAAATGGTTCAAGAAATTTGATATTTTACAGCATTTTCTGTGCTTTAAATGCAGCTTTAAGATGAGAGAGAAATTAGAAAGCAGGTCTCTTGGTTGAAGAATATCAGAGAATGGACAGGAATAAAGAAAGCTGAGCAACTCTTTAGAATAGCTCGAGACAGAGACAGTTTCGCCATGTTAATCGCCAACGTCAAGGGGACTTGATAGGGCACGTTAAGAAGAAGAAGATGAGAATTTAAAAGAATATACTTTAACCTTTTAAAGTAAATAAGTTATTAATAAAGGGTGTCCCGGAAAATAGTGCGTTCCCTAACGATATGAGCTGATTGCATCATTTAAAACAAAAAAGTCTTATAACATTGTTTTATTAATATTAATTTTTATTAATTTTGATTCATTTGATTATTGTTCAAAGAAAAGAAAATACAGCCGGCAAAGTTGCGTTCCTTGTTCTCCGTCATTAATTACTGTAAATCAACTATCATGAATCATCGATCGTTGGGCATAATATGTATTGATGCTGATAACATTGATAGAGATAAAGCATATTTGTTTTTATTAAATATTTAATAATTAAGGTTTGAATACTGTTTTTACTTATTGGAAAATTATTATTACAATAAATGTTCGAAGTGGCCATCATTTGGTGGCCAATCCAATTATTCTTAATATCATAAGTATGTAAATTATGTCGGATTATTTCAGCAGCATCAAAAATTCGTTGTAGCGATTGAGCTTTTGTTTTAATTTCATTATGGTTGTCGTATACATTCTAGCGTTTAGGTGGCCACAGAACGTGTCCATTTCTACCAATCCAAAGACGAGGATAAGTGATGTCAAGGAAATTTTTAATATGTCTCGTAAAATCTGCTGGAGCCCCGTCATGAGGAAAACACATTTCAGAGCGTATTTGTAACGGAACGTCTTTAAGAAGTATTGGTAGAAAATGCAGCAAAAAATTTAAATAGGTTTCCCCATTTAATCTTTTAGGAAGTTCGTACAGTCGTCAAATCAGCCATAATTACTGTTTTTGAAAATTTGTCCTACGTATAACATACGGGTTTTCATCATTTTACACGTGACAATTGTAAACACATCATTTCTCGCAAAACAAGCTTCATCTACACAACACTTTGCACGGAAATTCGGTTTCTCTGGCGATTTTGTTTTGAAACCATCTACAAAATCTTAATCTTCGTGGTCAATAGCCTTGGTGTAAATCTTGCACTCGTTGGTAATGGTAAGGATGTAATAGTTGTTCCGTAAATGTCTTGTGAACAATGTTTTTTGAAATGCCAACCATTCTAGGCACAGATCGGGTACTTACTCTTGGATTCTTACTGACTATATCCAAAATCATCTTCTGCATTTAGTCTACAGTTACTTCATGTTCTACCGCTAGTTTTTTTTAGGTACCACACAATCCGTCACTAATAACCTTTGGGACACGTTCACAAAACTTCGGGCATTAGGATGTCGTCGTTCGGGATAGCGTTCGTTTAACATAAAGTCTAACAGTTATATTACTCTCACAGTAAGCTTCACCGTACTTAGTTAACATATCTTGATACTCGCGAATCGAAAAAAAAAATGACAATTCGATTTATACTGTTTACAAATAATGTACCTTCTCTGTATCAAAATAAATTAAACTGTCGGTTTGCCAAATGTAAGTTTTAGTAAAAGAAATTTATTTTTATTTTTTAAGGGAACAAATGACTTTAGAAAAGAATTTATAAAAAAAGTTTCTGTATATGACGTTGCATTCTACATTTACCTTTTTGAAGCAACGTTGCGGCTGTATTTGCATATTGTGGACACTAATCAACTAGATTAAAAATATTTAAATATAATATATAAAATATATATATATATATATATTATATAATATATATATCTAATATATATATAATTATGTATATATATAAACGTCGACTTTTTACACAGGAAATCCCCCGCTGATCACCTGACAACATCATTAGCATCAGATAGATTATATTAGCAGTACAACAAGATATTAAAAACATGATAAATCATAAAAACGTACCAGTGCCGATGTTCCTTACGGACCACAATGTGTTGTATGCAGATTGGTCATGAGAGTAAACGGCTCGAGAAAAAGATCTAATTTAAACAACAATCGATATTAAAAAACTCACTAAACCAGAAAACGAATAAAAGACGAGAAAACAACTAGGAAAGTAAATAAAGGACATTAACGAGACACGTCGGACATATTAGAGAGATGGGATAAATCGATGGAAAGCAATCCAAACAACATGCGCGACTTATAAAGCGAGGACCGACGAAAAAAAGAAAGTATGGAGTTGATGAGATAATGGATATGATGGATGAAAAAAGACGTAGAATTCAAGAATAAAATGCAGAAGAAATACCAGCCAGATCACAAAACCATAAGAACCGAAAATTCGAGAAGCCCAAAGAAAATGGTTTCCAACGAATGCAGGGAATTAGAAACAATACGAACGATAATACGACAGTTACAATTGCACAAAAAAATAAAATCATGACAAACAAGAAGGAAATTCAATAAGTCAACAACAGCATAAAGATAGCGATGGAAATCTTATCTCGGAGCCATCAACGATCTTAAAAACATGGAAATCTAACATAGCAAAATTATTTGCAATCTAACCAGGAACTGATGCATCACCTATTATGGAGAAGGGAAACTGGACCTTCCATTCTTAAATCGGAGATAGAAGATGCCATTGCAGCACTAAAAAACAATAAGTCAGTAGGTCCGGGACAATGTACCCTGCGAAATCTCAAGATCCTAGGTAAAACACGACAAACCGCTTCCTTGACATCTAGTTGTACTTTTTAACAACTTATATAATAGCGGTAAAATCCGGGAACTGGTCTACAGTCAACATTTATTACCATCCGAAGAAACCAAATGCCCAGATTTGTGAGAATTCCGGATCTAAGCTTGATCAATCATGTCACTAAAGCGTTCCCTAAGATCATTTCACAGAAGAATTATGATAAAATGTGAGGTCCCAAATATTGATAGATCGCAACAGTTTGGTTTTCGAAAGCACTTGGAACTAGGAAAGCAATTTTTGCTCTCCAGTGCTTATACAACGCGTGTAGTGACGTTGATTAAAGACGTGTATCTGTGCTTGTAGATTTTAGAAAAGCATTTGACAATGTCAATCATGAAACTATTGATAGGTATTCTGCGAGGGACAGGTATTGACGCAAGGACATTCGAATTGTGGCAAACCTATACTGGGGTCAAAACAGTCAAGAGAAAAAATAGGCAACGAACTCACTGAATGCGTGCAGATCAAATGGGGGTTTCCGTCAGGGGTGTATATTATCCCCACTCCTATTAAATATGTATTCCGAGGAAATATTAACTATGTATGGAAAATGCAAATGAGGGATTAAAATAATCGGCGAGGTTAACGAAACAATATAAGATACGCGACGACTCGGCTGATTCCTTGCCTGTTACCATAGACGAATACAACAAGTTTGGAAAGACTTTTATTCAGTTAGTGAGGAATACGCCTGGGCCTCAACTTCAAGAGACAAAGTGGATGTGATAGCAAAAAGCAACAACTGCTGACAATACGGATAAGTAACATATTAATTGACCATGTGAATCTTATGTGTACCTTGGCCCCAACGTAAATGCAAAATGGGAACTGGTCCATAGAAATTAAGGCGCGAACAGAATAGAACGAGCTTAGAGCAGCATTTAGCAATATGGAAAAGCTCCTCATAAGCAAGGATTTGTCTCTTCCCTTAAAACTACGTATAGTTAAATGCTACATTTTCCGATCTTGCTGTATGGCGTGGGAGGCCTGGACGCTGGACGGAGACGGCTAAACGAGAAAACTAGGAAGCATTCGAAATGTGGGTGTACCGACGCATTCTTCGTATATATGGAACCGAACATGTCCACCAAACATAGAGGAGTACTCCAAAGAAATCGGAATGGAGAAAGGATCGTGAATACAATTAAAACAAAGAAAGCTTGAATATCTAGGCCACATATTGAGACACGATAAGGACCCGTCTGCTACAATTGATTTTCCAGGGAAAAATAGACAGTAAGCGAGGGCCAGGCAGGAGAAGACACTCGTGGCTCCAAAATCTGCGGAAGTGGTTGGGCTCCATCGGTCGACTATTTCAGAAGCGCCGCAACAAGATCAAAAATGCCATGTTAATAGCCAACGTTCGCAACGGACAGGGCACTGAAGAAGAGAAGTTATATATATATATATATATATATATATATATATATTATCTATATAATATATATATATATTAAACGGGACTTTATAAAAAATGTTATCAAAACTTTTTGTTTTAAATACTGCACTCAGCCCATACCTTTAAGGAACGCACTATTTTCCGGGACACTCTGTATATACTAAACTGATACTTTTGACGGGGCTATAATTATGTACTCGTTTTAAAGTTTTGGTTTTTTACGTGGCAATAAATTTTATCAGTTCAGTTTATTTTCCACTTTTTAGAGTCGCGGATTAATTTTTAGGTCATTCGTGTAATAATAATCGTATATTGTTGCGTCTCATGCTACCCACACGTTTCGTAAATAGTTTAATAAAATTCCCTTAACGGTCATAAATGAACTTTTGACGAACACTTTTTCAGAAACGTGACAAAAAAATGCTTACATTTACTGTTGTTTTTCATACATTTAAGATTAATGATATTGATAGTCTAGATAATGATTCTTATCGAGTTTTGTTAAATATTTTGCTAAATATGGGCAAAATGAAAGGCACTAACAAATTATTTTCCTCAAGGAACATGAATGGAGAGTTCCACCTGCTATTTCATAAGCTAAGGGAACAAAGAAATAAATTTTAAGTATATTTTAGAATGCTACCAGAAACATTTAACTATATTCTTCTACCAGACATCACGAAATTCATTACAAAGCAATCAAATTGCAGAAAATGTATATTAGCAAAAGAAAATGTAGTCTATTTAAAAATAAATGATTTTCATAACACATTTCAAGACTATAGCAATATAAACATTTTAAGAATATTTTCACAAATGAATAAACTCGAAGACTCGTACATATTTATATATTTAATATTAATTGCTTCTTTGAAAAGCATTGTTTATAATATCTCTTTTAGTACCTAGACATAAACAGAATTACAGATAATATATTTTGTCAATGGCTGGTTTACTTATTACATAATCCCTTTTCGTAAATATATTACCAAGAATCAAATACTAAAATTGTCACTAGACACGTACAATTTGACAGAAAATCCTATTCATTTATTTTTTATTTATTTATCGTATGGCAATTACAACACATTTAGAACAAAATTACAAACCCTAGTAATATAGGTATATGACAAACTTTAAATAGTTACAAACAAACATCAAGTGTATTAATCATAATCAATTGACTCTGAAGTTGCAAACAGGAAGTCTTCAGGGCTACCATTGTAGGATCTTGAGGGACACTCTTCAATAATGTGGTCGATCGTTTGGTTCTGCCTACAGTCACAATGCAGGGCATGTTGTTTTGCCATGCGTTCCATTCTTGGGACCATTCATTCGTGATGTTGAACTCTCATATATCATTCATGCCGTTTTCATTGGTGGTTTTCTAGAACGTAGACGGGTATTTCGTGCATCCTCGGTATCTTGATGGATCGGCAGGTTTATATTGTTCATGATCTTTTTGTATTCACGTGTAAGTGCGTCAACTCGTTGTAAATGTGGAGGTGGAATGTGACTTAATACTGGAAGCCATTGGGTGGGAGTTGATTTAATTGTACCAGCTATCATTCTGATAGTGCTGTGCAGCTGAGTGTCGAACTTTTTTACGTATGGACTGTGTAGCCAAACTGGAGCACAATATTCAGCGGTCGAGAAAACAAGGGCTAAGGCAGTAGAGCGGAGAGTGGAAGCCGATGCTCCCAGGTGTACCGCAGAGCTTCTGTATAATGTTATTTCTTATACTCAACTTTTGGGCAGTTTTTGTTAAATGCTCTTTTAATGATAGCGTTCTGTCTAGTGTTACACCCAGGTACTTCGGTGTTTTGTTGTGGGAAAGTGTTGTATTTTCAAACCGTATGTTGAGTTCCTTTCCAGCAAGTTTATTGTTCAGGAGAAAGCAACTAACTTCTGTTTTGGATGCATTTGGTTGAAGTCGCCACTTGCGAAAATATTTGCCCAATATATACCTATAAGTCTACCGTCAGAACTTCTTCAGACGTTTCTAGTGTTCTGCATCGTGTAGTGAGGGCCCAGTCATCGGCGCATCCAAACTTTCTTGAGAACCAAATATAAAATTGTCTGAAAATCCTAATATCTATTTTACTTTTAATCCAGTTTCAAGAAATTTTAATTTTACATAAAAACCAACCATTGTACAATATTTCATGGTATTTCATCAAAAAAGTAATTTTTGTTATATTTACAATTAATTGTGATGAAAAAGAAGTCATAATTTTGATAACATATTACAAAAACAATAATTTTCAAAATGTTGCGCTTACGCAACGTTGGTAACTAATGGGTTATCTTCTCAAAAGCATTACGAAAATTTACTTGACCCTTTGGACGAACTTGTATACCTTAATTTTAGGGGCTTGGACGAAAATGTATAACTTCTTTTATGACACTCATTATTTTGGACGAAAGTGTAATCGCAGTTTCATGAAAGTGATTATGCCAAAAAGTCTCATAGAAATTCTTTTCCGAACATGCCAAAAAGTCTCATAGAAATACTTTTTCGAACAAACCCGAGCTTTTCGCCATGTCTATTTAACTTGTATTAACTGATGGATAATTAATACTATAATACTGGTAATTACAGTTGTTGCTTTGAATTAATTGCGTTTAAATAATATATTTTTTATTACGTTTTATAATTACTTCACGGTTTTTTGGTACACTGTTTCGGCTTTTAAATAAATGTTTAAGTAATCAGAACATCTTAAGTGGTCAATGTTTTCATACATTTTATTCGTGAAGGTGTTAAATATAATGGTACAATTTTAATGTAACGTTATAGGCCAGTCTGTAAATGCTAGGAAAAAATAAAATAGTTTATCGTAATCCTTACTTAATCTGTTCTTTCGTAGCTGTGTCATATCTATTTGCACAAAAGTGGGATTATATTTTTTCAATTATATTTTTTTTATTAATTTTCATTTAATTTTCAATTTTATTAGGTACTAACACTTCCACAGTCCTCACATGCCATTACCCTACCTTTTCTGATTGTTCATATTTTTGTCTGGAGATATTTAGCATTTAAAAAAATGATACGCTACGGTTCATTGATTACAAAAAATGGGATCATTAGCAGCGTACTAGGTGTTCTATTAAGTAACTTCCTTCGAAATTAAAAACATGTTTTTCTAGAAAATTCTTTTATTTTATTCTATATATTTTAGCATAATATAACGATTCCAGCAATTTTCCAATTTCTTTATGCTGTCCTAATATGATTCTGGAAGCGTTGTTGTTGTTTCGTCAATTATCTCTGGTCTTCGTTCGAACTCAATTTTTTATTGACAAGTTATTTCTTTAGATTTGGGAACAGATAATAATCGGAGGAAGCTCAAATCGGAGAATATTGTTGCCATTGTCATAGCTCTTGTAAACGTGCATTATCTTAAAGAAAATACTTTTTAAATATATGTCATGGATTCGACCGTTACTTGATGGAAGTTCGTTTTATCAAGCAATAAAACATGAAAACTTTTGTTTTTAACACTTATCCAAATTTTTTTAAAATTTATTATCAGTACAGCTGTTTGGTACAAACACTGGCCACAACGAACAGACAATAAACAAAATTTTAACCAAAAACTGCACACAAAAAGCCTAAATTACCTTTCCACCATAAAAGAAAAAACCCAGTATTTTCTGCTCGATTACATATACAGGCAAGATAATAAAAATTGCCAAACAAATAAAGAAGAAAGGAAAGCGATTGCCTAAAAATTTATATCGGTCAAACGCTTAGCACCTTTACAAAACGGATGGCAGAACACAAAGTGGCTTTCAATAATAGAAAAACAGATTCTATGTACGAACTTCACCTTCTAAATCATAATCATTCGGTTGATGAATTTGGTTTCGAAAATTAGTTTACGGTTTTCAATATCAGATGTCGCTATTTGCTTCTATACGAAGCCATGTTAGAGTTGCTTCCTAAGACAGAAGAGATTTGTTTTCACGTTCAGCTTCAAGCTGAACGACCGTGAATAGCTGTTTTGATGAAACCTATTAGGGCGAAATACGTATAAGCAGATACACGGACGTACTACACGTGAAATCAAATCTTGACTGTCTTTTCCTTTTATTCGATATACTCTGTACGAATACAAGAAACGAATTCGCTACGGATTTTTGCTTAGTTGAGGAGATATGTCGCGGAATTCAAATTTTAGATTCTCCATGTCTCTAATAACATCTTTATCAACGTCTGTTTTGCCTTGCAATTCTTAGAAGGCACAGCAAAAATCTGAATTTGATTTCGAAAATTAGTTTACGGTTTTCATAATCATTGGTTTAATAACCAATTCCAAATTCTTCAGATTCAAAATAAAGAAACATACATGGAATTGACAGATATTACAGCAGGGCTGCCACAAAGAAGTGTCTTTTACCTTTTGTATACGTGTTATATTATTGTCCTAGAAAATATACAATTACAAAATTTACCGAAGATATTGCTATCATAGCAATATGCAAACCAGCGAGGAAGCGACAAAGAAATTACATAGATGTTAGTCAAATATATACTCCAGGGAAATAAGCAAAAAATAGACCATGTTCGTGACACTCAATAATCCAGGTCGCTGTCAATTTTTTTAGTTATTGTACCTCTAGGAAGAAAACCTACTTCTTTTTTTGCCTTGAATTTGGAGCTGTTTTTTAATTATTGACAATTTAATGCAAAAAAACGCGACTGTTTCTATGATTATTGATACTAGTATTAAAAAAAATAGATTTTTGGAAAAAAAATTGTTTTGCACGAATTGTTTAAACAAACTAGACTATTTATTAATTAATTAATATATAAACAAATTACTAATTCCCAATGTACGTAGAAAGTACATACATACAAATTAAAAAAAGAATGATCAAAATCCATTGAGTAGATCCGGAGATATAGAAAATTTTATTAGTTTGAAATTGCTTGTTCGGTTTGGATTTGTAGGTTCTTCCTAGTCACCATTTGAACTACATTTTTGAAAATTCGTAGAGGGTCCTGTAAAGGTACAATGTTTGTGCAAATTTTTTAACAAAAAATACAAATCCCATTACTTATCATGGCAAAAAATGAGGTTCCTTAATTATTATAATCAAATTAGCTGTGAATTATCATCTTTTCTTTGACTTGATCTACTACTTGTTGTAATTGGTCGTCAAACACTTCCCTTGTTGTTTGAGGCTTATTATTTTCTGGGCTGTATACTCCAATAATGTTCAGGTTTTCCTTCTCCATTCTTATCTTTGATGTTACTATTCTTTCTGATATGTATTGACACTCTTTGATGTAATTTTGATACCTTTGGTGTATTAGTAAGGCTACACCTTCTTTGGCCCTGTTTTCTTTTGCTACTCCACTGTAGATTAGTATGTATTCACCTAATTTTGATTGACCTTTTCCTTTATTTTTTGTTTGTTGTAGAGCACAAATGTCTATTTCTTTCTCTTTCAACACTTGGGTTATTTCTTGGTCCCTTGAGTTGAGTGATCTGATATTCCAAGTAATTCTCATCTGGGTTTTGGATGTTTTTCGCTTGTCCTTATTTCTTGCCGTCGTCGTCTTCATCGTATAAATCCGGTTCCGAGACTGTACATTGTTTCTTTGAGCAGTATTTGATTTTACGATTGGTAGGTTGCTAACCAATAAATATAAATAATTAAATTTCATATTCAAATACTGCAAATTTGGTTATTACTCTGATCTCATGTAAAGAAGAAAAGAAAATAATAATTCTGATTGAAATACAAAAAAAATGTACTGGATGATTGACCAAAACTCTATGCTGTTTCTATACAATAAATTATTATTATATAAGCAAATACTGAAACAATTGTATTATTATAAAAACAGTATAAATATTTAGAAAGAAAATGGAAAATCAACAGAAAATATTTCTATTCATATAAAAATTTAATAAAATTATCCTATTTTAAATACAATAAACACACTGGTTTGTCAAAAGTCGGAATAAGCCCTAATAATGTTATTCAACTTTATTTATCCTCCTCCGAGGGTTTTACCTACCTGGCGAGAATCCAGAAGCTACCGACAAGGACACCCTGTGCTGACGGAGAGAAAATTGCGTTTAGCAAAAATTTGAAATTTTTTAAAAGTTTATATCAAATAGCTGCTTTGTGTTACACTTTATGTTAAAAATAAAAACAGATTCGGAAAGTGGGTCAAATTCTGTAGTGCCCTATTTAAAAAAAAATTTTTTTTCGTTTATTTTAACCAAAAATATTTGAAAAAAAAAATATTGTTTAAACAATTTATTAATTTACAACCAAATAGTGCACTAGAACTTTTTTAGACCTTCCATATAAAAAAAGAATCATCTCAATATCTGCCATAGTTTTTGCGTTATTTGATATAAACTTTTACATTGGAATTTACCTATGCCCAGAATCGCGAGGATCGGCCTTAAGCTATTATTAGAATCTATTGAAATTAACAAATTAAAAAATACAGATATAATTTTGAATTGCCAACTTGAAACAAACAGTTCTCCCCTTCTTCATCTTATATAGTTAAAGACTATAAAGTGTTACATTATAGCCAAAATATCTCACTTAAGAAAAGCAATATGCCGAAACTGCTGTAGTGATAAGATATTGTAACAAATTTTGTGGAAGTGTTAAAAAAATAAGTTTTTCGTGGTTTATTGCTCGATAAAATACTTTTTTTCTGCATATTATGGGATCATTTCCCACTGAGTTCCTGATAATTTTTTCAATAATATACAATATTATTGGGTATTGAAAGTTGTATCTTTTTTAAGGGACCAATTTAAATTATGCCTTTGCAATACCAAATTAAGAAAAGAAAATGTACACTTCTTGCTCTTTTGTTTCTTCTACTTAGGTAAGACACTCATCATGGCATCTAAATTCCTCGCGAGTGGATGCCGCCCTCTTAGGACTCTTCCGATTCATTTGTCGTGAGAATCAGTCCACATTAACACTTTGGTTTTACAATTGCTTGTGTGGCTCTGCGTCTTCTATATTTTTCCATTTTTACTGTTTTTGCCTATGGTTTTCCAATCTCTAAGACACTATATACTACTAAACTTAGTCGTGAGATCTTTGCACCAAACGCTATCCTTTTATTAAACTCGTCAAAAAGTTCTGTGGTCCAGATAATAACAGCAACTTTCTTCAAAACTTATTGCTCTAATAACATTTTGGATATTAAGTTATTGATATTGTGAACTGTCTTCCATCTGCATGGATTCCAGTTTGTTATTATGAGTTGTCCTTGTTCTATTCTACGTCATATTGAGTTTTATTTATTATATATTGGTTTACTTGCCCTTTTCTGCTAGTAAACTTATCAGAAACTTCTAATATCTTCTTTTAGTGATTTAAGTAACTTTGAGCTGCTTTTTACTTATATTTGGTTTCGATTGTGGGCTTTTTCGAGTTCTCCTTTACACAATACTCCACCTTTTTCATTTTCATATGTTAGTGGTAATGGTAACAGCCAGATCCTAGTACCGTAGTTAATGTGAAGGGTAATGGGAAATGTTAGCAATCTACTAATCGTAAAAACGAAAACTGCTCAAAGAAGCAATGTGAAGCCTCTTAACCGGATAAACCTGTTTAATAGAGCTAATTATGTCCAATTTAATAGCTGGAAAGTTCCAAAACTGCGACAGCGAGAAAAATAACAGATGATGAAGGCAATCTTGCCATAACCAAAAAAGATGAAAAGAAAGTATGGAAAGAATACTTGGAGAAACTTTTCCAGGAACGAACAATATAAGAACCCACGACTGAAAAAAATTCAGGTCCTAACAAAACTTCTGAAGCTATTAGATGCAGAACAAATAAAAATACTATACAAAAATATTTAATGAAATATACAAGACAGGAAAAATATAATCAGAGTGGCTCATATCAGAGTTTGAACCATTGCCCAAAAAATCAGGAGCAAAATTTTGTGAAGATTATCGGACCATAAGCCATTTGCTGAAGCTGTTTGTAAAAGTCATCCACAAAAAAAAATTACCGGAAATGCGAAGAACAAATTGCCGCCCAATCTATTTGAACTTGTGAACGCCGTTGGTACAAGGGAAGCTTTATTTAACGTGCAGGTACTGTTTCAGATATTAGCTATTAGCTTCAGATATTATTAAAGATATTAGCTGTGATGTTTTTGCATGCCTGATTGTTGTATTGGACTCACTGTATTGGAATCAATCATCGATGCTCCGAATAGATAAAGAATATACAGATCAGGTAAAAATTTTAAGCTAAGTAAGACAGGGGTGCATAATTTCACCGCTGACATTCAATCTGTACTCGGAGCACACTTTTGAAGAGGCTCTAAAAAATATTGATAAAGACATCTCAATAAATGGAGTCAAGCTCAACAACCTGCGGTATGCAGAAGATACAATAGTATTTTCCAATACCACAGAAGAGCTGCAAAACTTAATGAACAAAATAACGAAAACAAATAGAACATATGGACTGAATATAAACACCAGCAAAACAAAGCTAATGATCATCAGCAAGGAAAACAAACCTGGAGCAAATCTGTACGTGAACCAAATGAGAATTGAACGTATCATCTCATAGTAAAACTACTTGGGAACTATAATCAATGAGTCGTGGGACAATACCCAAGAGATTAAATGTCGCATCGGAAACGCAAAAAGTGCATTCTTGGATATAAGCTCAGCTCTTAAATGTTACGTGTACGCAGTGCTTCTGTACGGAGTAGAAAACGTGGGCACTGAAGGCGAAAACTCTATCAAAACTTTTGAGAGTTAGGCTTTTGAGCTATGGTATACAGAAAAATCCTGAAGATACCATGGACAGACAAAGTCACCAATGAAGAAGTAATACGGAGTATGAACACAACCGAGGATTTGGTCAACATCGTGAAGGGTCGTAAGCTGCAGTACTTGTAACATATAATTAGAAATAGAGGCAGATATGAGCTACTCCAATGCATTTTGCAAGGTAAAATTGAAGAAAAAAGGGCCCCAGGACGAAAAAAAATGTTGCTTACTAATCTGAGAGCATGGTATAGAAAGACCTCAACCCAGATATTACGTATAACAACCGACAAAGTCATCAAAGCCAGAATGATCTCCAACATTCGGAATGGACAAACACCCTAAGAAGAAGAAGATGTCCAATTTTGGTACGGATAAACGGGTTACGGCATGAGATTCTACGTTGAATTTAACTGCCTTTTTGACACATTAACAATTGTTGGGATGGTGTTTTCATTGCATCTTTTTGGTTGTTGAATTTGATGTTACTTTTGTGTTCTGAGGGAAAACTAAATTTGTTTATGTGTTTTTCGTTTGACTTAACCGTTTTGTAAACTATAGGTATATTATTTATTCTATTAAAATTAGGATTTAATTTTGATTAATAAACTAAGTCTTCAATACCTATCATTTGATCCAATATTCTCCGCCTCCTCATTCCTTGAGTCCTTGTCAGGGCGTGGTGACACTCTAAATATTATTGGCTTGCTGCCTCCACTGGCCCCATGTAGGGATTTTCCCTTCAGAGTTATCATTTGGTCTGCCCATCGTATTGGAGACCTTCTACCTTTTTTCTACTACCAATGTTCTACTTGAATAGAATAGTCTTAACTTGAAGCCCTTTGGTATGATGTTATTTTCTCGACATCGTTGTATTCTATTTATATAATACAACATATATAACAACATGTATAATTTCATAGAATTCTTAGAATGTGCCAATTATTTGGAAAGAGTATAAAATTTTCTGAATTGTTTCATTACCTTAGCACCATTCCAGTTGTTTAAAATGGTTCTGACTTTATTTTCTAGAAACATCTTATATTGTCTATCGGACATCTTTTTTAGAAGTGTTTTTTATTATTTTTTTTTGTCTTATTAGCTACTAATGAAGATATAAGAATTTATATGAAAAGTGCCTTCAATATCCTATTATTATATTTTTCTCTTATCGAAAAAAATTATATTACGATCTGAGGAAAGTATTGATTTGGGCTTCAGACTCCTAAAGGAATAAAATCTTAATTCAGGCGGTCGTTGGTCGGAAGATGTTTGACCTACTGAGGGACTGTTTCGATGGATCTGACGTGTATTTTTCGGAATTGTGATAGGTCTTACAATTCACCAATGGTCAATTCATTTTAAGTAGTATGGTCTTATGCTATTTAAAAATCTGTACTAGTAGCACAGCAAAAATTAGAATTGATATTAAACCTATCAAAATAAATACCTATTAGTAATCGACAGGGCTGTGTGCTAGCGCCTATATTATTTAATTTGTACTCTGAAGAAATTTTTAACAAAGCGTTTAAAAACATACAAGAAAGTATAAGTTATTGAAATTAAAATACCAAGCATCAGATAAGCATATGCTTCAATTTTGATGACAGATTTAAATAATAGGATTCAAAGGCTTATCAATAGACTCGATCTTACTATAACAGAATTTAACATAAAAAAAACAGTGATAAGACTAAAGTGGTGAATTTTTCTCGGTCTTGGAATGTTTCAATGACTGATATATCTAATGATAAAATTTTGGACCAAGTAAACAAGATAAAGTACCAGGATTACTAGATAAACAACAAACTGCTCCTGAATGTTGATATTAATTAAATACAAAATTGAACAAGCAAGAGTCGCATTCAAACAAATGAAAGAACTGCTAAGCGACAAACATATCCACTTAATAATTAGTATACAACTATTTAAATGCTAGTTTGGCTAAGTATGATATAATGAGTAGAATTATGAATGCTCACAATTCCAACCAGGAACAAGATAGGAACTTGACAGGAGGATACTAAAAATGCTTTGGACTAACCATACAACAAAACAGGTTCTCGATAGTTGAAGCAAGGAAAAAACCTACGCATACTATTAAAGTCTGCGAAACATTTATCTTGGAGGATATCTATTACTCAATCAGAAATATTTCTTCTCCCAACTTGTAATAACAGGCAAAATTGAAGAACAACGTGAACTCGAGAGAAAAAAATCCCTTGGATTTAAAATATGCGACATTCGATGGATTTATATTATGAAGAACTATTAATATAATTATTAATTCAATAGGGTACCATAAAAAGAAGATGGTGTGGTCCTTTCAGAATTCTTGGCCTTGATTTTAACAAACGAGTGGATAGGTGTGAATGTGTACGATACCTGTCAATATATTATTGGACAATAAGATTAAATAACTAGAGAAAACTAATTCGAATATGTCCTTGGTCACGGTACTCCCTCTCTCTTCAATCCTGACCCCCCAGGGGAGTGTAGTGGTCGACGTGATGTCGTGTATTGTCCGTCTCCAGAGATCTCTGTCTCTGGTCATTTCTTTTAATTCATGCATAGGTCTTTGGCATATTCCTGTAATTTGATCTATCCATCTTGTTGGGGATCTTCCTCGTGATCTTCGGCCTTCTACCTTTCCTTGTATTATGAGTCTTTCCATGTTTTCTGTGTTTGCTCTCATAACATGCCCAAAATATTTTAATTGTTGGAAATGGACTTTACTAGAGAGTCGTTGGCTAACTTTTAGCTCTCTTAAAATTGAATTATTTGTTCTGCGGTCGGTCCAAGGAATTCGTAACATTCGTCTCCAACAGAACATTTCAGTGGCGTCTATCTTTCTTCTCTCCGATTGTCTCAGAGTCCAAGATTCACATCCGTAGGTCAGTATTGGGAATATTAAGCAGTTGATCAACCTCATCTTTATCGCTCTTGAAATTTGACAGTCCTTCCATATTTTGGTCATTTTTGCTGTGGCAACTTTTGCTAGATCAGATCTACGTTTAAATCTCTTCTTGTAATGACCCTGTGTTTGTGATTAATGATCCCAGATATAAGTATGAGCTCACAACCTCGAACCGGTCAATTGTGGTTATGTGTGGATGATTGTTGTGTAGTCTATCCACTATCATGATCTTTGTCTTTGATATGTTTAATTGCAGACCAAATATTTGACTTTCGTTTTCGATCAGTCGTATAAGTTCTATCAGCTCTGCTTGACTATTTGCAAGAAGGGCTGTGTCATCTGCGAAACGTAGGTTGTTTAGTTTATGACCATTTATTGAGATGCCCTTTTCCCATCCTTCAAGTGCTCTTCGCATAATATACTCCCCATATATGTTGAATAATTGTGGAGATAGTATACATCCTTGTCTGACACCCCGTTCTGGATGAAATTCGTTCGAAAGTATGTCAAGTACTTTAACTGATCCAGTAGTGTGTTCATATAGTTCGGTTATAAGCGTAATTAGATGTTGTGGTACGCCTACTTCTTTTAGTATTCGCCATAAGTGTCTCCACTTGACCCTGTCGAACGCTTTACGGCAATCTATAAAACAGATGTATAGTGGGATGTTGAATTCCCTAGATTTCTCGATTATCTGTCTTATATTCACAGGTGTTCTCGAGTGCCTCTACCTTTGGTAAATCCAGTTTGCTCTTGTGGAATTTCTCTTTGAAGGACTGTTTTCAGTCTCTCATTGATTATATGTAGCATTATCTTGCTGGCATGGGATATAAGAGAGATAGTTCTATAATTGTCGCATTTATGGAAGCTGCCTTTTTTATGTATGGTCGTTATTGTAGATTTTGTCCAGTCTTCAGGCCATTGTTTGGAATGCCATATTTGGTTACAGAGTAGATGAAGTAACTTTACGCCGGTTTCTTCTGTGGCTTTAAGCATTTCTGCTGTTATCATATCTGGACCTGGTGCTTTGTTATATTTGAGCTTGTTGATAGCCTGTCTTACTTTATTTTCGAGTATATCAGGTTCTTCTTCCACCTTGTCAGAGATTTGGCTAACAAGCTCTTGGCGTTGATGATCTTTATATAGGTCCCTGCAATACGATCTCCATGTCTCTGCTATGTCTTCTCTGTTTGTTCTCAGGGTTCCAGTGTTATTTTCAATGGCCCAAGTTCTGGCTCTGAAGTCTCTTGTCAGGTAGCGTATTTTTCTAAATAGATCTCTCGGCTGATTATTCTGACCATGTCGCTCAATTTCTTTGCATATACTTTGATAGTACTGTTTTTTGTCGGCCTTTCATCTTCGTTTTATTTCTTTATTGAGTTTTCTTAAACTAGCTTTTTCCCTTTCACTATGTACACCACTTTTACAAAGATTTCTTCTATTCTCAATTATTTTAAGAGTTTCATCTGTTATCCAGTGTTTCCGTTTCACCGGATTATTTTTCGTTGAGCCATCCACTGGTGTTGTTACGCAATGTTTAACAGTCTCCCATATTTCTTGTGATGTTCCGTTACGAATAGAGGGCATACTTTTCTGTACTTCCTGTAGAAGGTCTTCTTTCTTTCTTAGTGTTTGTTGGGTGCTTTAAGTTTAAGCATTACTTTAGCTACAAGGAGAGTATGATCGGATCCGCATATCGCCCATGGATATGATCTGACTGTTTGAATGGACGATCTCCAGCGAATATTGGTGAGGACGTAATCTATTTGATTTCTAAATCTATCTCCAGGACTTTTCCAGGTATAAAGTCGACGTACATGGTGTTTAAATCGAGTATTCATGATGGTCACGGTACAAGACATCTATATTACTGTTTGTTTTGTACTTTGCTGAAATAACACTATCCACCATCAAAAACTAAACACCATGTTGGATCATATGTAATACACCATCAATCATAGACACATTAAACCAAACAACGGCTAATCCTAATGAAAATCCCTGTGTTTCAAAAATTAATGTAGTATAATTTAATTGACAAACTCGTTGAAATTTTTGTCTGGCCTATGAATTATTAAACTCATTTCAAGCTACTAACCATAAAACACAAACCTTAATATTGTTTTCAAAAGTACCGTACGATCATTTCAATAAATTGTGGTCAACAGGTCGGGCGATTAGAGAAAGTTTTTGTTTTATTTTCATGACCACTTTAGCGCTCAATTAGAATTATTTATTAATTAAGGATTAAATAATGGAATACATTATTAGCAGACAGCTATTGTTTATTTTATAGAAGTCATATGTCATTATTGGGCTCTTGTTACATACAAAACCACATTTGCATGCTGTTTCTTCACACATTTAACACGATTAATTTTTTATACCGGGATTTAATCTTTATAATAAGTAGGAACTCATTTGAAGTGGTGAAATTCTAAAGCCGGGTCCAGACTATGTAACAAAACATGTTAAATAACAAAGTTTTGTTTTAATTGATCTTTTTCGTGAACAACGAGTATTATGGGATTCTACATTTATGGAATTTTAAAAACCGAAATAAAAAACACGATGAATAAACTGAAATAGCCGCAGAAGTGAAAACATCTTCTACAGTATTGTGCGAATTAATGGAATCACTGTGAATTTTTTTTCATTTTCAATATTCACAGTTGGCAACACTACCTACACAGTTGACAGCTGACCAAGCATTGAAAACATAACCTTACTGTGTGTTGGTGTGTTTGAGTGTGTTTTAGGTCATTTCTTACCAAGCTTGTGTTGTTTTGGGGGTTTTTGTACTATTTTGTGTTGTTTTTGGTTTTATTCCAACATGGATATTACGCCTAGGAAGCGTGAAAAGATTGTCACTTGAGTGAACACACTAGTATGTCACAAAGAGAGATTGCTAGAACGTGTGGAGTGAGTCAGGGGGTAGTAAGCAAAATTTTGAAGCGTAAACGAGAAACGGGATCAGTGGATGTGAAAAGGTTAGGAAAATGTGGAAGAAAGAGAAAAACAACACCAGCAGATGATAGATTTTTACTTCGAAAGAGCAAATTGGACCCAAGAAATCAAGCCAAGACCTACAACAAGATCTAGCAGCATCAGCTATAGTGATTCATGACTCAACTGTTCGTAGAAGACTTTTGGAGAATGGTAGAAGGGCAATTCGTCCACAGAAAAAACAGCTTCTAACTGAACGAATGAAGAAACAAAGGCTACTGTGGGCCAAAAAATACTCTAATTGGACTGTAGGCGACTGGAAAAAAGTCCTATTTACAGATGAAACCCACTTTATAGTTCAGGGACAGCGGTCGAAATTCGTCAGGAAGTCTGACAATGAAAAGCTTACACCATCTCATATTGATCAAACCGTAAAACGTCCAGTCAAGAAAATTTTTGGGGATGTTTTTCATACATGGGGGATGGATCTTTGGTGCCAATTGAAGGCATGATGAACAGCCAAAAATACAAATCCATGTTGGAAAAGTATTTGGACAAACAACTCCAAAAATGTCAACCCCAAGGAGGAGCGATTCTTCAACAGGACTCTGCTCCCTGTCACAAATCAAAGGAAATGATGGTATTTTTCAAAAATAAGAAGATTAATGTTTTAGATTGGCCCGGTAATTCGCCCGACCTCAACCCCATTGAAAATTTATGGGCCATTTGCAAAGCTAGGACTGCGAAAAATCGACTGTACCACTAAAACAAAAATGATAGAAGCGGCCATTCAGGTTTGCTATCGAGATGAAAGGATATCTGACAACTGCCAGAAACTCATAGAATCTATGCCAAAACGGGTAAAAGCAGTAATTGCTGCCAAAGGGGGACATATTTCCTACTGAATGATGTAAGTTTACCTTTATAGTTTTGTCAAAATATAATTTTTTACTAAATAAACTGTTTTTTCATTAAAACAGTCTATGATTCCATTAATTTGCACAATACTGTACGTATGACGCCATTTTATATACTGCCTAACCTACCAAACATTCAGCGAAAAGTTATGCTCATTTTGTTGTTTTGTTTTTTATTATATAGTCTGGATGCTATGTTATATTATAACAAGTTACAGAACAAAGTTGTACAACAAGTTTGTTGTACAACTTTATTATTTAATATGTTTTGTTACATAGTCTAGACCCGGCTTAATCCATTTCCAGAAGATGAGGTATTCTTTCGTGTGCGTTCATTCGAGAGAACAAACACAAACTATATAATGCAGAAAATGTTAAGTTTTTTTAACAACAGATGTGATTACTCTATCAAAATCTAAGTAACATGTGACAAAATATTTGATTTTGTACGTGAACACAGAGGATGAATAGATAAATTATGAAAAAATTAAATAAAAACGAGTTTAAAAGTAACAGTATAATGAAAATTTAAACTAATAGTAATTGTCGGTTTATAACGTCCTCCGCCGTTTTCCGACTTCCAATCGCCACTTAATCCGGTCGTTCCATAGGTCTTCTTCTATGGCCCTCTCCCTCAGTTCTTTATTTATTCCTTCGCTCCGACTTTTTCTCGGTCTACCTTGTTCTCTCTTTCCTTCTGGTTGCCATTTTAATATTTATTTTAGTATTCGTTGTTCATCTATTCTTTGTATGTGTCCAAACTAGATAAGTTGTTTTGTTGTTAGGTCATCTGTGATTGTTCGTTTGATTCCCGTTATTTCTCTAATGCGTTCGTTGGTAATCCTTTCTCTTCTAGATCTTCCTGCGGCTTTTCTCCAAAATCCATTTCCGTTACTTTCAGCGTTGCCAGTGTTCTTTCTTTCAGTGGCCATACCTCACAGCTGTATAAAGCGATACTTTTTATTATAGTCTCATATTCTTCTTTAAAGTGCCCTCTCCTCAATGGAGGTTGGCTACTACAATTTTAAACTCTTCTCTATCTTCAGCTGTTCTTATTAGCTGTTCAAAATTTAGCCCTATCCATTGTCAGATGTTTCTGAGCCACGATAGTCTTTTCCTTCCTAGGCCTCTCTTTCCCTCGATTTTTCCTTTCACTATAAGTTGGGCATATTGGTACTTATTATTTCTCAGTATGTGGCCTAGGTATGACGTTTTTCTAACTTTTACTGTGTTAAAAAGTTCTCTTTACTTACCTATTCTATGCAGCACTTCTTCGTTTGAGGTATGCGATGTCCATGAAATTTTGAGTATTCTCCGGTAGATCCACATTTCAAAGGCATCCAATTTATTTACGGTTGATGTTTTAAGGGTCCACGTTTCAACTGCATATAGAAGAGTCGACCAGACGTAGCATTTTGATAAACGTAGTCGAATTTCGAGTTTTATTCGAGAATCACAAAGCAGTTTTTTTATTTTTTCGAAAGATTTTCTGGCCTGTTCTATTCTCGATCTTATTTCTTGATCAGGATTTAGGCTGCTATCGATCCAACATCCCAGGTACTTAAATCTATTGACCTGTTCTAAGATGTGCCCATTTATTGTGCAAGGTTGAGGTACGTTTTGGTTTTTTTCGGATTGACATCACTTTGATTTTTTTAATGTTTATTTTCATACCAAATTGCTCACAGGTCGAGTTGGTCTTGTCGATGAGTCGTTGTAGACCTGAGTTGGAATCCGCAATTAATCCGCATGTATGATTCAGAGTTCAGATTGTTACCTGTTGATATTTACGCCATCACCTTGATCTTCTCCTTTTCTGAAAGATCTTCAATATAGTTTCATTCTTTAAATTTAATCTCCGTGAGTCTACAATTTGTAATACTGTTCAGCATGGCGACAAAACACGTTCCTTGTCTAAGTCCCATCTAACTCTTCTTACCTTTTGGGATGTGAAACTTCGATCCAAAATCTGGCGTTTGGTTGCAGTTCATTCTATTTCAACGAATTTGTGTTTTCCATCTATTTCTCTTTGCTTCCGTTATTTTTTTTTTTGAATTATTCTATTTAGTCTTTTGTATTCTCCGTCCTTGTCATTTTTTCCTTTAGATTCTCTTCGTTTGTTCATTAATTGTAAAATCTCTTCTGTCATCCATTCCTGTTTGTTATTTCTAGGTGTTACTTTTAGATGTTTTTCCGTTACATTGTTCATTTGTTCTTTAATAGTTTTCCACAGAACGTTTATGTCATCGTACTCGCTAATTCTATTGTGGTCGATATTTTCCTAAATTTTTGTTTAATTCTTTATTTACTGTCTGATGTATGGTGTCGTTTTTCAATAATTGGATGTCTAATAGTTGGTGTTGAGGTTTTTGTTTCTTTATTAGTTTCCATCTTGCGCGAACTTTTGCAACAACAGGATTATGATCGGAATTGATGTCAGTTCCAGGATATGTTTTTGCACTGATGATTGCATTGTGATATCTTTTGTTGACCAATATGTAATCTATTTGGTTACGGATTACTCTGTTTTCATTGTGTTGTGGTGAAGTCCAAGTGTACAATCTGCGAGGGTGTAATAATTTAAACCATGTATTTGTCACTACCATGTTGTGTTGTTGGCAGAATTCGGTCATTCTCTCTCCCCTGTCGTTCCTTGCTCCAAGTCCGAAGTCTCCGATCAATCCAGAAACTTTTCCTCTACCTAACTTAGCATTAAAGTCACCTAAGATAAATGTTAGGTCTCGTTTTTTGGTCATCTTTATTAGTTTTTCTACGTCAGCATACCACGCTTCTAGCTCTTCTATGGGTTTATCGGCCGTAGGGGCATAAGTTTGAATGATGTTAATATTTACTGGCTTTCCGGATAGTTGAATAAGAAGACATCGGTCCGAAAATGGCACAAAGTTTGTGACGGCATTGTTATATTTGTCTTCTAAAATTACTCCAACCCCGTTACGATGAACCGGATCGTTATTACCCGAGTAATAGAAAGTTTTGTTCATGGTTTTAACTTTACCTGAACCTGGCCATTTAACTTCACTCAAACCCAATATCTGCAACCCTAAACGTTTCATTTCGTGGCATGCATTTGCTAGTTTTCCTGTTTCGAACAGACTTCTAACGTTCCATGTTGCAATCTTAAAGTTTGTATTTAAAATATTTAGGCTATTCCTCCCGGGGATTCTTCGCACCCCTTGATCATCTAAGATCTGCCGGGGACTAGGGGCCAATTCTGTTTGTGCTTTCATTGTAGTTTTCTTGGGAAATATATACCAGAGTGTTTCCCGTTGCCTTCTCTGGTTTGTATTTTAGCCGATCCTCTGGACACAGACGCTATTTGCAGCCGCCCACTCTGGGTCAGACGCTGCGTGCTAGTTTGATCCCTACCACTTACCAGCTCATCCGCCCGAAGCCGTTGGACAGCAAGTGGGAGATCGCTTATACCGGCAATCGCTCGGTAAAAATTTTCGCCATATCTGGCTACCCTCACTTAGTTTAGCCTGCAGACCAATGCAGTTGCCCGGGGTGTGGCACGTGGAGCCATAAGTGAGAATTAGTTGTCTTATGAGGACCAGTTAGCAAGAACCATCTCCCGTCTATGACGCTCGATGTGGTCGTTCCGATAAAAGGTGCTACCTCTATAACACAACTCTACACCCCTGAACTTTCTTATTCTTCTGTAAATTATTAAAGAAATTCCCTGTTAAGCTCTACATTCTTTTGGTACTCCACTATCATTATCATCATCATCAATCAGCCCTGAGTTGTCCATTGTTGAACATAGGCCTCCTCTAGACTTTTCCATCTGCTTCTGTTCTGCGCCTCTGCTATCCAATTGGTCACGATTCTTTTGAGGTCGTCGGTCCATCGCGTTGGGGGTCTTCCTCGGCTTCGCTTGTCAGCCCGTGGTCTCCACTCAAGCAATTTTTTTGTCCAACTGTCTTCTTTCATTCTTGCAACATGTCCTGCCCATCTCCATTTTTGCCTTGTAATATGTTCGATAATGTCTTCCACTCCGGTTCGTCTACGAACTTCCTCGTTTCTTATTCTATTTCTTAAGCTTATTCCAAGCATTGATCTCTCCATCTTTCGTTGTGTCCTTCTCAATTTTTCGGCTGATTTTTTTGTGAGAGTTAAGGTTTCTGCTCCGTATGTGAGGACTGGTAGAACGCACTGGTTAAAAGCTTTTCTTTTTAAATGGATCGGTATATTTGTTTTAAATACGTCTCTCATTTTTCCGAATGCAGCCCAACCCAGACATTATTCTTCTGAGTAGCTCGCATGTTTGGTTATCTCGCGTTAACCTTATTTCGTGACCCAAATACACATATTTTTCCACAAGTTCTATGGGCGACTTTTCGATTTCTATTAGCTCACCAGCTTATATTCTCCACTAGAAAATGGTCATATTTTCCTACATTTTCAGAGCGGTTCCCTTCTTTTTTGTTTCGGTAATGACTGCTATGTCTATTTTTAGTTCTGTTAATTCATGTAACACTTCATTGAGTTTTTTGGATATACCTTGAACGCTTCCACGTACCAAAATCGTGTCATTTTTCGTCACATGTCGTCCTTGTTGTGCCGTCCTATTCCGAGGCGTGTGATTGAGTTTTTAATATTTTTATGTTTTTTACAAGTACTGAGGAATGGGGAGTTAATGAAAATTTAAAAATTGAAGAAATTATCGATGTAATTTTAAAATAAATTGGCCTCGAACAGTCAAATCAATTAAATATTCAATAAACCACAACATAACAACAGTTCAACACTACCCTGGAGTACAAACACAACCTCACCAAACCTCCACTTCTACGAATTCTTCCTACACAGCATGGTACGTAGATATTTGTAGTTAAATGTAGTGCTTTGCATTTTAATTATTCGAATTTTAATGCTTCCAGAAGCCAGAAAGCGTTATAGAGATACAGATTCAAGTGACAAAACAGGATCATCAACATCAAAGAAAAAGCTTATGGAAAAGCAGAAGAAGAAAAAGTTAAGGCGAAAAGTGATGAAATATTTGGCTGCAGCCGCAGCTATAATAGTTAAAATAAGTCTTTTGTTGAAGATGTTTGGAGCTGCTGTACAGTTTAAATTTTTGATGATAGGGTTTATAACTCTTGTTTTCCATATCCTGAGGTTCTGGCTTGATATTAAAAAGGGGTACAATCCGGCGAGTGTTGTGTATTTAGATAGAAACAGCAGGTATGATGGACAAAATTACTGGGTTAGGCGTAATGATATTAACCATAATGTAGGAATAAGATAAGGTATTATTTCTTTTAAAATCGTTAATAAATATATTGTCAGTCACTTATGCGTTGTGTCTTAATAGTATTTTATAGATTAAAAAACTTACTTGATTAGTCCACATTTGATATTTGTCCACAACTTACCGTACAATTTTTTATATAGACAAAGCGAAAAGCTTGGTTCGTTCGAAAAAATATTTGCACACAGGCATTAGACATGTTTATACTAACCTTTTCGCAAGATGAAAATGTCGATAAGATTTATAGGATAACGGAAATCTTGAGATTAAGGATGGAGATCAAGTCAGTTAAAAGCTCTTAATTAGAGAAACCAATTGTAAGAGATGCGAAGCATATGGACATACTTAGAACTACTGTACCAGAGAACCAGATATGTTAAACGTACAAAAATATTTAGTTAAAGATGGTGACAAGGTTATGCACAGAAAGATTCAGGGCAAGCGAAATTCACATTAAATTAATTTTCACATAAGTGTAAAACGCCATGTAAACAGTAAGGGCGATTTAAGTACTATATTTAAAGAAAAAACATACGGGCCATATCGTATTGAACAGAATATAAAAAATATTTAGTTATATGAGCTGCTGACATTGTAATGGATCACACTAAAAATGAGATTAAAAAAGCATTATTTGTTTAAATTGCACTTGATGAAACAACAGATGAAACAAATTTTTGTCAGTGATCCGTTATTGTGCGACATGTGGTTGATGGCATTCCTCAATAGCGATTCTTAGAATTTTTAAAGATAACTATTGATCGAGCGGCAGATACTGTGTTTAAAGTTGTTTGTGATACTATTCCGAAGTTAGAATGTAATCCCAAGTTTGTGACCCAGAACTATGATGGTGCTGCGGTAATGACTAGTCAATTAGCAGGTCTTCAAGCTAACATAAAGAAAAAATTTAACCATACAATTTTTGTTCACTGTTAAGCACATAGATTTGGCTTCCTTGGAGCCTCCTATTTTTTAAAATGATCAAATATAACACATGCTTTGGATATGTTCGTTCCGAAAAGGTTTGCAAAAGTTGCTTAGACGGGATGGGGCTACAATGGATGTTTGATGCAAACAAACAGGAGAAATGGGATGCTGCGACTATTACTAGTGCCAAGGGGTACTTTTTTTTAATTGCCATATTGCCAGATTCCAGTAAGAGCCTAAGAAGGTATTCATTGAATTCTGACAGGCAACGGTGGGAGAAATGATTTTTATACATCTAACATCACGGAGCAGGACATCCTGGCATCTTTCAGCTGAGTAAGATACTAGACCAGGAGACTGGCTTAGTATCTTACATTTCCACTACGTCTTATCGGGAATAAGCTTCTTCGTTAACCTTGCCTTTCCGCTTTAATTCACCCATTCTCTCTGCCACTCCTCTATCGTTTTCTCTCTTGCATTCTCATCTATACCTCCAACCATGCTCCTCGCATACATTCTCGCTCGCTCTTTGCACAACAAGCCGATCGGTATCACTGCTCAAATAACATACAGATACTTATTTGAAACTGTTCTATATGTGCTAGATACCCTAAGGAACATTTGCCTTTGCGAAGTCTCCATCAGCTTGAAATATTTCGCAGTGATCAGTGCGCTATACGACACGGGGCAGCGTAGGTTACCATCGTCTGGAAAACTCTATTTAGCACCCTTTTTTTGGTGCTAACTAAGCCTCCAATGTTAATCATCAGTCGTATTAATGCCTCCATACTTCGGTCTGCCTTCTATACTGTCTTGTGAATGTGTACTTTGAACCTTAGTCCTTTCGACAACCACACTCCGAGATACTTAACCTATTTAACTGCTGCCACCTCCACTCCTTTCACTATAAAGCGAAGAGAGGATTTGTCCGGCTCCATTTAAGAACTATTACCTTTAGTTTCCTGAGCTGCTAGCTGTAGATCGTTCTCTCTGATCCACCTACTAATACGACGCATGGCTGTGTTAGCCGCAGTAGCCATGTCCGTTTTCTGAATCGCCTTAACAACCAGTGCGAGATCATCGGCATAAGCTACAAGAGTGCACCTACTTGCCTTTTCGAACACTTCGTCGTACAGAACATTCTACAGGGTAGGACCTAGTACTGAACTCTGCGGAACACCCTGCGATAAACTGATTTTGGTATCTTTTGTAGTAGTACTGTATGTATCTGTCAATTACGTTGACCAGGTACATATAATTGCCCAATTCTCTAAGCCTGGATATAATTTTTCCTATGATGCCGTGTTAAAGGCATCCTTGACGTCAAGCAGGATGAAAGCCATCCATATCTTTGTATGCTGCGTGACTAAAGAGGTTACTTCTGCGACTGCATTTTTGGTGGACCTTTTGGTCCTAAATCTATATTGAAGGTCGCTCAGCGCATGCTTTTCTTCCAGCTCTAAGAAGCAAGAAGGCAAATTGGACCAAAGCGCACCTCTTCCACTTCACCTTTACTTTTCGGCATAAGGACAACCTTAGCGTCTTTCAACAGTGTAGGAAACTTCTGCTGTTTAAGCAAATTATTTAGCAATCTCAGGAAAACCTGTAAGTATCTTAATGCGGCAATTCTTACTGTCTCCGGCATGACTTCGTCTATGCCAGGTTCCTTTCGGATCTTCATCCGCCCAACAGCCTCGCCGAGTTTCAACTCACTAAGAGGTTCCGTCTCTACGAAACCAGTAACCCTTTCACGCCTATCCTCCACCTGAGGAAAGAGTTCCCGTATTAAACGGAAAGGAGTATTTACATTGGCTTCAAGAAAATTTCGATTTTAATTTTTTGCTTAATATTTAAAATTTTGCAAAAGAAGTCAAATGATATTGCATTTTGTTTAAGACAAATTGATGAGTTTCGAACTACGATAACTAAAAATCAAGCATAGTTTGAAAATATTTGGGATAAAACTGAATATATGGGGTTGGAACCTGTAAGAAAAAGGATAATATTAATAATGTTGGCGACAAAGAGACCTTCTATACGTCTTCGACGTATTATACGTCGACGATTTTTGATAATATTCTACAACAAATGAATTCTCACTTTCAAAGTTTGTAATTTTGCGATTTTTTTTTATTGAGTTATGCGTCGACAACTAATGGTCATTGGCATGGTACAGTGAATTTTTACAGTCAGGTGTGTAGTGTGTGTGTGTGTGTGTGTGTGTGTGTGTGTGTGCAGAGTAATTGTCTTGATACTTAGCGCAAAGTCGACGTCATTGTCTTTGCTAAGAGACGCTAATTGTATCCGAACGTCTGCAGTCCCTCCGGTGAGTACCGATCACACAAGGATAGAAACTTTTTTCATTCATTAATTTTTAATAAACGAAAATTTCCACTCAGGTGAGATTCGAACTCACGACCTTTAGGTTCAAAGGTAGGCGCTCTTAACACTGAGCCACAGAGGGGGTTTTCTTTTTTTTTAATTAAAATTTGTAAATTGTGCAATTTTGATATTTCTAATTACAATTTATCAAAATTTCCCACAGGGGCATTTAATTCACTACGATTAACTTATGGAATTTTTTGATATTTCAGCATTTAAGTGTCATTTATGAAACAACTGACATTAGTGATAAAGAAATACCCAGTAGTCTGTCGAATTTTTTAAATATTACTGGTTTAAATAAGTCCCTCTGTGAAGTGGTCAAGTTGTGTGAAGTAGTACTTAGATCTGGTGTTTACCGATATCTGTCAAATAGCAATAATTTGGTTGCTTTGATGCTCCACAGTTTGTGTTAAAAACCTTAATTAAAAAATAATAGTGTAGTTTATACAGTAAGTATCCAATTTTTAAATGGCACGCTTAGCACGAAAATGCACGAAATTTTTTGTTGGTTCGTCCGGTTTATAGAACATTACATCGGTTTGATGGTTTACCATTTATAGCACGTAAAAAGGCATAAGGCAATCAAATTCACTATGGAAAGGAAATTGCACAAGTTTATTACAGATTTGGTTTCATAAAATAGTTTTGCATGACACGAAGTATAAAATCGATAATATTATTACACATATTAAAAATAAATTGTTTCTGAATTGTAAAATTAAAGAAAAACTAGACTATTAGATTAGAATACAATGTATGAGATCAGTTCCATATAAGTTATCCATCTATTCTGACTCCCATCTTGTTGTTTTGATAGACGTTTTTAATTTTATTTATAATATCCATCGCAATCTATTATACAAAAGATTTATTACATCTTTAAATTATACTCTGACAAATGCTTCTTTCAAGTTGATGTGCATAATCAAGAAGTATTGCATTTGTACCCTGTTATATAGTAATAATAAATGGTAGATGGCTCGAATAAACATATATTTCAAAAGAACGTTTTACAAAATACCAAACAGGTGCATTACACTCAAATTGCTAATTAATTGTCATATATAGATTATGTCCTCAAATACATTATGACTTGACAAATAACAGTACAAATTCTTCTTATTCTTCAAACATGAATATCTTACAAATACCTCCCTTTACAAATTCAATCGTTGTGGTGGTTTAATTTCCCTCTTAGGTCTACTACTAACTTAATATTATCTTTTGCACCAGATACAGTTTTTAACAAAATTTCATTTTTAACCTCTGAAGTATTTTTATCAGAATTTAAACCATTCTCACTTATTTCTGGAATCACCTCTAGCTCTGTCTCGGGAGTTATCGGTAGTTCTTGCTCTGATTCATTTTGTATAATAACTGGATTTGGCACAACTACATCTAAAGGTTGAGACACATTCTCATTTGGCACATTACATCTATGGGGTTAGATATGTTCTTTAATATCTGGTTCAAATGTCTTTTCCAAACAATGTTCTGATCTATTAACTTACAAAAATAAATTCTATCACCTAAAATCTCATCAATCTCACATTCCACCCAACCTTTTTTATTTGGGTTCCTATAATCTCTACACCAGACTCTCTCCCCTACTTCAAAGTGTACATCTCTTTTCCCTTTATAATTCTGTTCTTGCTTATTTGCTTTTTCATTAACTTGCACACCTTTTGGTGTTAATAAATCTAAACGTGTTCTTATCTTTGACTTAAAAATAATATTTGAGGGAGACAACCCTGTTGTAGCATGAACTGAATTCCTGTAAGAGAAAAGATATCGACACAATAATGTATTTAATGAAACATTTTTGTTTTTTTCATCTAAAAGTGCTTTTTTTAAACCAGATTTAACAGATCTTACCGCATTTTCTGCAAATCCATTCGATGCTCGAATAAACATATATTTCAAAAGAACGTTTTACAAAATACAAAACAGGTGCATTACACTCAAATTGCTAATTAATTGTCATATATAGGTTATGTCCTCAAATACATTGTGACTTCACTAATAACAGTACAAATTCTTCTTATTCTTCAAATATGAATATCTTACATACACGATCTTTTACTACGGAAACCTTATTGCTCACCTGCTACGTTTACAGGCTGATTTATTGTTTTTCAAAATTTTAGTTGTACTTCCAAGGAGTATTCAACCCATCAATATAAGTTAGTAAATGTACCTAGTACTCCAGTCGTCATTCATCAAATTCAACGTTTGCTTCACCTTCACTTCTTATTGCACTGAGAAAGGGCATTTAAAAGACATCTTATGTTTGTTCTGTATTTTTTGTAAATTTGTGATATTATTTTGGAACACATTCAGGATCTTCTTCTTTTCTTTAAAATAACATCGTTGTTCCGGAGGTATAATGACACAATTGTAAAATTTTGAAAAATGACTTTATTGTATTGGAGGATTCAAAACTGCATTTTCTATATATCTCTAAATCCTCTCTTATGACGAGATTGGTACAATCATGACGATTTACAAATATATAGAAAATGCAGTTTTGATCCCTCCAATACAATAGTTATTTTTCAAAATTTTACAGTTGTGTCAATATACTTCCGGAACAGCGACATGAAGTTAGCCTTTTCTAATACATTATACTGAAAAGAAACAATTCAATATCGTCTAGTTTTTATAGTACTTACAACCTTTGGAACTGTGTTATTTCAGGTATATTTTCCAATTCAGAAACATACAGAGAAATGACTTTCATTTGCGTTCAAATTCGAAATTTCACATTCATAATATCATGGGAGTAGTGGTTTGCTTAGTATTTTATTTATAACTGCATGTTTCATTTAATTTTGATATAATAGAGATTCAAATACAGGTAAAACTTATATATAAATGTCAATTATTATTACCGGTAACACCCACAATATTCTAGGCGGGATCTGTTTGGGATTGGACATTTTCATAGGAAGCTATTTTTTGCTGGAATCCCTTCAGTATGTGCCCAATATTGATAATCACGATATGCGCCAGTCGCAAACCCTGTGCTAAATTTTTTATTTAACAAAATCTGAAAACAATTAAAAATTTCTCATTTTTTGCTCCTATTTTCGTTTATAATTCGGAAAATATTGATCCTAGAGAAAAATTATACCAAGTTAAAAGTTTCGTTATTCAATTTTACACAATATATTGTTAGCTAGAAATTGAAAATTTAATGTTTATTGTTAAAAAAATAACAATAATTGGAAAAAAAATACAAAAAAATGAAGTTAATCCTTTAAATGTTTTCGACCTTCTAAACTTCGACTTACAAGCTCCATATTCCGCCTAGAAAAACTTTTTAATATGTTTAAAACGTGTGCTAAATTTTGTTAAGATCGGTCGGATAGGTTTTGCATACTAATTTTGCAATCCAGCCTACCGAAAAAAAATCGAAATTTTCAAATTTATAGTAGGTCCTAAATAAGGCCCTCAGATAGTTGCAATTTTTTTACGTATAAAAAAAGGCTCAAACTTTCAAACACTTTTTGTAAAATTCAAATCGGTTCACTAGGAGAGCCTACAATATTTTTTAAAGTTTTAAACATTTTTTAGGCTTAAAAACAAATTGAATAACTTTACGAGCTTTAAACATATCAATTTCAAAATTTATACACTTAAAGAACATTAAAAGACGTTTCTTAAAAAAAAAGATACATTCGGCTTACTTGTTGCCGAGATATTGAAGGTCAAAGTTGGCATACATTTGCCGTTTACAGATCGAGGATAAAGATACTGAAATGGAAATTGAAGGTTTTGAGGAAGAAATAAAACCTGAAGATTCTTGTCCTTCCAAAAAAAGAAAAAGACTTAAAAAAATTATTGAAGATTGGGTCAAAATAAAGTTTATTTATGAAAAAAAAATTTTTTTCGTTCGCCTTTGTTTTAACAATTTAAATTAAATATTAACAATTTGTAAATACATATCTATTTACTAAAAGTAACGATTTATTTCAATGTATAGATTGCAAGCTCAAAAAAAAACAGTTTCGAGCATTACAAAGTAGTACAATATACACATCATTTTCGAATCAAAATATATTCTCAAATCAAATAATGTTATTATTATGATAAAACCTCCGAAATAAATTATTTTTAATGTTAATTATTTTAAAAAGTTTGATTTTTACAAAAAAAAAAATTCATTCGCCTTTGTTTCAACAATTCAAATTATTTATTAACAATTTATAAATATATATTTGTTTACTAAAAGTAACAATTTACTTCAATGTATAATGAAGCTCAAAAAATGCATGAAGAAAAATGCAATTACTTGTTTAACATACAATTGTTTATTGCAAATTTACCAATTTGCAATTAAAAATGGTATTTGAAAATATGATATTTGAAATCCTTGTCGTCCGAGACGTCGATTCAAAAAAAAGCAAAATTGGTTAACAAGAAGCCGAGATAATGCAATTTTTAGCGCGCGCTATGATTTTGAACTCGTCGATTCACATTTCGAGTGAATGTCCCCCATCACCACCTCTCATGCATTCCGAGCGACATTCTACGCGAAAACGGTTTTTTATTTTTTTATGGATGTTGCCATGAAGCGCATTACGTAAATCTTTTCATATAAAAAGTACTTAACAAGACGAGGGTATTTGTTTAAAAACGAGCCCTATATCACTTATGGTTACACGGCAAATGTATGCCTTTAATATCTCGGCAACCAGTAAGCCGAATGTATCTTTTTTTTAAAGAAGCGTCTTTTAATATTCTTTAATTGTATAAATTTTGAAATTGATATGTTTAAAGCTCGTAAAGTTATTCAATTTGTTTATAAGCCTAAAAAATGTTTAAAATTTTTAAAAAATTTCTAGGCTCTCCTAGTGAACCGATTTGAATTTTACAAAAAGCGTTTGAAAAGTTTGAGCCTTCCTTTATATGTAAAAAAATTTGCAACTATCTGAGGGCCTTATTTAGGGCCTACTATAAATTTAAAAATTTGCGATTTTTTCCAGTAGGCTGGATTGCAAATATTTTATGCAAAACCTATCCAACCGATCTTAACAAAATTTAGCACACGTTTTAAACATATTAAAAAGTTTTTCTATGCGGAATATGGAGCTTGTAAGTCAAGTTTAGAAAGTCGAAAACATTTAAAGGATTAACTTCATTTTTTTTGTACTTTTTTTTTCAATTATTGCTATTTTTTCAACAATAAACATTAAATTTTCAATTTCTAGCTAACGAAATATATTGTGTAAAATTGAATAACGAAACTTTTAACTTCTTATAATTTTTTCTGTAGGATCAATATTTTCCGAATTATAAACGATAATAGGAGCAAAAAAATGAGAAATTTTCAATTGTTTTCAGATTTTGTTAAATAAAAAATTTAGCACAGAGTTTGCGACTGGCGCATATCGTGATTATCGATATTGGGCACATCCTGAAGGGATTCCAGCAAAAAATAGCTTCCTATGGAAAATGTCCATTATGGTCTGAATTTCTACAGATCCCGCCTAGTCTACAAGAGAGTAGACAAGAGCAATACAATATTATTTGATATTCTTCTTCAACTTTCTTTTAAACATTGAAATTCATTCGTTAATACATCTTTTTATACACATACTTTTACCTTCAGTGTTTACTTATTTGTTGTTTTAAATGAAGAGTTTATGACAAATATTTATAGTTTTTTTTTGTTTTGTTCTTTGGCCTTCTTCATCTTTGGCTTTGGCATCTCTTCAAAAATATATATTTATTCTCAATTCGCTTTATTCTTTGTTGTATTTATTCAATTCGATCTTGTTGGTAAATCAATATTGTAGTATAATACATATAGTAATACACATAAAAGATACAAAATCGGAATAAAGGGCCAAGATACCGTACGTCCTTGGGCGTTATGATTTTATAGTTGCAGTTCAAGTATTTTTAATCCAATGCTGTACTAGGTTTATTATTAGCTTAGTATCTTTTGACTAGCTGTATTTGCCATACTATTATCTTCCCTATTTTATAACAAACAAGGAATTAAGATTAAAAAAATCAGGAATGAAGAATACTGCATATGGCAAAACCGCAACATTAAATCGGCGTCAGCATTATAAAGTTTGACGTCTGTTTAATGGTACACGTGCTCACAATGTCTTGTCATTATCATGTTAATGTTTACAGAGCTTTGAACGATCTCATTTGATCAAAAATGTTACTAAATCATAAATGTTTGCATGGAATGATTAGATTCTTGTAATTTTTGGTAAATATTACTAAAGCGCACAAGCATTTTCGAGTTATTTCTATTAAAAAGAAAATTTAAAAAATCCTAGTCTACATTAAATGATATCTCTATTATAACGAGGCTAGTGACGTGAGATTATAACCAATAAACAACAAACCTTTGCCCGTTAACTCCATATGTCCAACCCATTGATATTTTATACAGGGTGTTTAAACTTATGCCGCCAGTATGCACAATTTAAATCCGATATTCTCCATATTTTTAAAGTGAACTCGGTTGGTATCGGTATTCCCTATACTTAAATCCAACCACTTTTAAGATATGCCGTAAACAAAGTCAGAATAGCCATGTTAATTGCCAACGCTCGGAACGGACAAGGCACATGAAGAAGAAGAAGAAGAAGACAAAGACTGGCAAAGACAAATACAAATGGATCTGATATCTAGAAAAAATATAAAAAGACAAAATTATTTTCTTTTTAGTTAGTACAGATTATCATGAATATCAGTCTTTATAGATCAGGCAAAAGATTAAATAGGAAGGATAAAAAAGAAGATAAGAACTAGATAATGAATGATATTGGAAAGCTTTAACTCCCTCACCAGAAAGCCATATTTAAAGATAGCACAGAATAAAGATAGCTAGCAGCAATCATTTAATTAGGACTGAATATCTTAAGATAATGAGATTGGTACAGTTTCTTTGTGAGTTCAGTTACAGGAATGATTTTCTTTTATCTTGTATGTATTTTCTTTAGGTACTCACATCTTTTATATTGTGTGGAGTCCTTATCTAGTCATCATTTCATCGTATTCTGCTATTTTAATTAAAAAATCTTTTGGCTCTTAACTGCAGTAATCGGTTATAATTCTTTTACCTGTATTTTATTTCTCTAAAATTATTTTCTTTTGCTATTAATAATAACATAGCTAAAGTAATGACGATACAATTTATTATTATCTAGTAATCGTTTTGTAAAAAGTAGAAAAAAAGCTTTAAACTTACCATTTAGGATGTAGTAGTTGGTTGAGCAAAAAAATTAAAATTTTATAATTGATTCTGGTGAATATTTTAGAAGATCGCAAGAAGAAGAAGAAGAAAATAGGTCCTATTAAAAAAATAATACTAATGCTCAAAATAGTAATTCTGACAGCAGTGGTCTTCCTAAAAGTGACTCTTTTGGTAAAGATTTTCGAAGCTGCCTTAAAATTCAAGCTTGTACTTATTGGTGCTGGATTCTTAATACTGCATGTTGTAAAAATATGGTTGGAACAAAGAAATAGAAGCCATCATCACGAGGGAGGGATTGTATATAGGAGCTCGTTAGACGGAGGAGCCAATGGAGGAGTCGAATGGGCTGGACCTGCATCACACGAGGAATATCACGGCAGATCTTTCAGAGAAGATAACAGGAATGCCCAACATTTGGCATACAAACAACATATTAAGTAGTTTAAAAGCTTTTTAGATTTATAGTATTGTTTAAAACTTATTTTATAGTAATTATGAAAAAACAATTGTTATAGTTTCGAATTATTGATGTCTTTGTTAAAACTTTGGTTTTGAAACTACCTTTTCTTTGAATTACTGAATTGGTATTTTATAACAAATGTTGCTCTATATGAGGTTATGTATATAGTATGATATACATAGGCTTTGCCTCAAAGGAATTCGTACGTTATTACTCTTCAGAGAAGTAACTCTTCACGTGATCACTCTTTGTTGTGATATCAATATTTTCTTTATATTAAATTTAAAAAAGTTGTGTGGAAATTATCCAAATTCAAAAGTCCTTTAAACATGAATTGGAGAACAACCCAGACTAAAAATGCTTCAATTGGTTTGAAAATGATCGCATATCTATTGACATTGACGCGTATTCTACTTGACTTCCTAAAGCCTTAGACACACCTGTCATGCAGTTTTCCGATCTGATAGCCAGACGATAGTATGAAAGGAGAAATGACTATGTCTTGTGAATACCGTATGTCCCACCTGTCAATTACGTTACCAATACTACTCCCACCCGTCTCCGTTGTCTTCTCCGATTATACACTCACATTGCAGACTATTCGTACTCTTGCTGTGGTACGCAGTTTTTCTAAAACTGAGATTACTGTATCACAACAATAAATCCATTTTCTTTTTTGTTTTATTTACTAAACCTTAAATTCAAATTAGTTTGTACAAGTCTTTTCTTGATTTAATCTTAGTCCCATTAACTACCTCCCTTCTCTTTTATTTCTTCTAGCATTTCTTTCATGATTTTCCTGTTCTTTGCAATAATAGCAATATCGTCTGCATATACGATTATTTGACCACCTCTTGTTCTTTGATTTCCTTTATTTATATTTGGTAGTACATATTCTAAGGTTCTTCTTACCAACTGCTTGAAGAACAAAAAATGAACAATGGAAACAGTTTACAAAAAGGATGGAAAGCGACTTCTGCGGTACACAAAAACAAATATGGAGATTTATAAGAAACCAACGGAAAGAAATGGCAGAATTGAAGGAATACAATAACATACCAGCAAACGAATGGGAAAGATACCTGATGGAACTGTTTGAGGCAAAGAAAATAATAATCAACACAATTACGTACTTGAATTAAGACACGAAATAGAAATCAGTTTTTATATAACCAACGAGCTTCTAAAATACGGAGGAGAAAGTATAACCCTAGAGATGACAAAACATACAAAAACTAATATTGCACTGCAAGATGCCAGACGCGTGGAGAAACAGCATAAGGATAGGAGATAAAAAAGACCCCAACAATTATAGAGGTCTAAATCTACTGAATACCGCACTTAAGCTTACCACAAAAGTCCTAACCAATAAAATCAATAAAGCAATAACTTTATCAGATGAACCACAAGGATTCAGTTTCGGAAGATCCTGCGTAGACGCCATATTTCTACTAACACAAATCACAGAAAAGGTCATCGAGTACAATAAACCAGCATATCTATCTTTTATAGAGCTGACAAAGGCTTTCGATCGCATCCAAGTCGAAGACGTCTTACACCTACTGTATAAAAGAAACATACCAATCAATATTATACAAACTATCGAAAACATCTACCTCCATAATTGAATACAAGCAAAAATAAATGGAAAACTAATACAGTGTATACCAGTACAAAGCGGAGTCAGACAGGGTGACTCGTTGAGCCCACTTCTGTTTAATATAATAATGGACGAAATAATACAAGCAGTATTATTTCGTCCATTGGAGCTCGACAGAAGACGAGCTCCAAAGATTAACACATATCTTCAATACAACAGCTAAGAAATATAATATGATAATATCAGGAGAAAAAACCAAATGTATGATAACATCTAAATACCCACTACGGTGTAAAATCGAAATTGATGGGAAAGTAATACAGCAGGAAGCAAGGTTTAGATATCTGGGAATAGATATAACTAGTTACGGAAACGTTGAAGAAGAAGTATGACAACAAAGCTTAAAAGCAAGTAAAGCGGCGGGTTCTTTTAATGACACAATCTGAAAGAACAAACATCTAAGACAAGACACAAAATTAGACCTATATTAACATACACGACGGTGACAAGACCTGACACATCTAAAACGAGATGACTACTAGAAACAACAGAGATGAAAATGGGAAAATGTTGGAAAATCCAACAGGAGAAGCCTGTTGGATAGGGAGAGAAGCGAAAACATAAGAAGAGCATGCAATATAGAAGACATAAATGGATGGGTGACAAGACGAAAACAGGAGTGAAACAAACATATCAGTAGAATGGCAGAGGATATAATTGTACGAATAGCACGAGATAAGTCAGCAAATGGACGAAGCAGTATTAGAAGTAGGCAGACCTAGAAAAAGATGTGCGACAATTTAAACAATTTAGGAACTAATATAGAAGAAGAAACAGGCTTTAAAGCCTACATACTAGAAAAAAAGAAGAAGAAGAAGATATTCTAAGTTAAGATTAAATAGCGTTGTTGATAAGGCATTTTATTGTTTCATCCCTTTATTTATATTGAATCTCTCTGTTTTTTCTCTTTGTATCTTTATGCTAATTTTTGTAGTTCTATCATTAATCCTTTCGTTTTAATTCAAAGAAATGCCTGTTTGAAGTCTATGAACAACATTTAATATGTTTATGGTTATAATCTGCCCTACCTACCATTGCTCTGACATTTTTCTCTTCTTCCCACATATTTTTCAATAGTGCCAGTATTTTTCCTTTCAGCTCACTTTCTCCGTATTTTATGAGTTCCATATTAATTCCATCTTTACCAGGGTTTTTTTCATTTTTGCTTTTCTGTATTACTTCCTCCAATTCCTTTAGCGCTGATTCTCTTGAAATTTCTATGTCTACGTCATCTACTTTGTCTGCTTCTTCTTCGTGCACCGTTTCCTCCTCGTTATTCATTTCTTCTCCTATTGTTCACTCCATCAAGAGCTCTCTGTAGTAATCCCTCATACTTTCTGGTATTCTTGATCCTTTATTATCACTGTTTAATACACCTATAAACTACCTAATAAACTATGTTTATTAAATTGTTTCAACGTTACTCGAAAAGTACCTTCCACGATCGACTGGCAAGATAGACTAATGAAAAATCAGAAGGAGCACGAAGTGAGCATGACGTATGCTCATACCGTTTCGATCCCGCACCGATTAGATTTTAGGAGCAATATCGGACCGGAGTATGATCGGAAGGCTGCATGATAGGTGTAACCAAGCCTTAACACAACAAGCCCAGAAAATATCGAACCTGTGATACTTGCGATTGAAATATATCGTCGTTTAATTATGCGCGAATACGAAAGCGATTTTAAAATTTCGAAAACTTGCTTTTCATAATTCTAACCGAGATATTGGAAAAAGTAGTATGTTTGAAAAATTCATTCATTTATTCAAATGATCAATAATGAGAAAAATAGGCTTGAAAGATCATTGCTGGGTCGAGTGTAAGTTTACGGCTATAATCCCAAAACAAAAAAAAATAAGCTTCATAATGGAAGCTTTCATCTGAGCGTGCATGTTATTTGTTGCTTTTTTGTCGATTAAGGTGTGGTAATAAGAAAATAATGTAGAACCGGAAGTTTAAAAATATTATAAGAAGCAGTGAAAAGAGGCAGCCACGTTTTTAGGGTCCTGCGACTTTTCATGTTTTTACAACAAACTAAAAATGATACACAAACGGCAAAGTTTGACGGCAACATTTTGACGACACACTTCTTCTTCTTCGCGTGCCATATCAGAACTATCCGACGTTGGCGATCACCATTGTGAAGGCTTCTCGATCTTCTGCAATATGGAATAATTGTCCTGCATTTGATATCTTCCTGCATTTGAGTCCATTCACGAATGTTTTTTAACCAAGAAACTTGTTTTCTTCCTACACCTCTACGGCCTTCTATTTTGCCTTTACGGATCAGTAAGGATCGACTTCTCCTTACTATGTCCCAGATAAGACATTTTTCGATGTTTAACAGTCTTTAGCAGTTCTCTGTCTTTATTGACACTCCTTAGTACTTCTCACATTTCCAATGCTTCAATTTTGTTCATAATCGATACTTTTAGCGTCCACACTTCTGCACTATACAAAAGTACAGACCAAACATAGCACTTAACCATTCTTTGCCTTAGTTCTAAACTGAGATGGTTATTGCAAAGAAATGACTTCATTTTCATAAAAGTAGTTTTAGTCATTTTTATTCTACGTTTTATTTCTATGTCTGGATCTAGTTGGTCCGTTATCACAGTTGGACAACTTGGACTCCATTCAATTGAAGCTTTGCATCGGGATGTGGGTCACGACTAAACACTAAAAATTTGGTTTTATTTAAGTTTATTTTAATGCCCATTTCCTCTCCTACCTCGTGAATACGACCAAGCAGAATTTGAAGACCTTCAATATTATCTGATATACTTACTGTATCGTCTGTATATCTAATCACATTAAGTAGTTCCCCGTTGATTTTTATTCCATAGTCTCTCAAGTGCCTTTTTAAATAGCTGGTCCGAGTAAACATTGAACAATGTTGGCGACAAAGTGCAACCTTGTCTGACTCCTCGTTGAATGGGGATTTCATCGGTGTAGTTATCTCCAATTTTTACGATAGCAATTTGATTCCAGTACAAATTTTTAATGACACGAATATCCTTGACATCTATTTCGATATTTTTTAGTATTTGCATTAATTTTACATGCTGTACTTTATCGAATGCCTTTTCGAAGTCCACTAAACATGCAACTGTTTGTGAAGTAGTCTGAGGAAAATTGTAAGTGTGTGGCTCATTAGGCTAATTAATCGATATTCTGAGCATTTTCTCGCATTGTGTTTTTTAGATATAGCGATAAAGATGGATTTGAGCCAATCTGCGGGAATCACTCCGGTGTTATATATTGAATTAAAAAAGTCTTACTACTACTTTTATGTTATCATTCTCTATTAGTTTCAGCAACTCAGTTGGTGTATCATCTGGACCACAAGCTTTTCTAATTTTAGCATTATTTATAGCATGTTCCGAGATAAAAAAACAAGGAAAGTCTTGGAATGAGGTGAAGGCCTTAGCGCAAAATAGAACCCGATGGCGCGTTTTCACTGAAGCTCTATGCTCCATTTAGGAGTTCAAGAACCTTATATATATATATATATATATATATATATATATATATATATATATATATATATATATATATATATATATATAATATATATATATATATAGCATGTTCTATTCTACTTCGCATTTCATATTTCCTGGCGACAAGAATTTCGACAATATTATTCCTATCATCTTCAAACAACTCTGATATATACAGCTGCCATTCTTTTCTTATTTCTTGCTCATTTACAATAATTTTGTTATTAGTGTCAACAAGTAGAGGGAACGCGTTTTTTAAATATGTTACTTATTTCTTTTAGTTGTTTGTGCACATTAAATAAGTCATGTTTAGATATTACATCCTCCATTTCGTCGCATCATTCTCTCGTCCATTTTTCTTTGGCTAATTTGATCTCCTTTTTTATTCTTCTCTGACGACACAGACTATTCAAATGAATGAATTCATTACAAGCACTAAATGTCAGACTTATCTTGGTGATTTAAATAACCCATAAGAGCATGTGAGTAAATCAAATCTTGATTAAGTAATTAAGAGTGATATCATGAGCGGGATGCCAAAGAAGTCAAATATTTTTGTATAACATCGAAAATAAATTCATTGTATTTAAAAATATTCTTCACACAGGAGCAAAACCTCATTGCATTTGTTTTATTTTTCATTACGAGTGAGCTAACTATAAAAAATTACTTTTAAAGCATTTTTCCTTTACCAAAAGAATGACGTTTGCTTCCAAACCATGACTAAATAAGGTGTAAAAGTTCGAAGTATCATTTATAGTAAATAAACAGTATAGTCTAAGGGCCACCTAGATTATCGTAGCGTTTCCAATTCTGATGGATCCATCCAACTTTTTCAATCTATTTTGGCTGCTTGACTATGGATTTCGATCCGAGTGGTCAAACAATTGTTATAAACTATTTAATTATTTATAAGAGTCTACCTCGTTAACTAAAAGGGATAAAAAAATTTCAAGTAAAATTGGTTCCTTAAATAAAAACAAAGAAAATAGAAAATGGCGTTTACTAAACTGTTTTTCAATAATTATAAATCAAGACATTACTCACTCTTAATTTATAGACTTTCAAACACAGTTTGGTAAATTATTTCCTACTTACTACTTTGGTCTTTATTTATATTAAAGTTATACCAGTTTAAAGCTGTAATTTTCTTTAAAAATTTGTAAATTAATTGGTTTATAAGGGTTTTAAGCAAATTGGAGCAAAAAACTATAATTTTTATTGAGCGGTTCACGCATGATCTTGCGCATCAGAGCGTGCTATTAAAATATCGATATCTCTGCCAAAAATAAGCCTACGAACATTTTTTCTAGATTACTATGGTCCTTTTGAGTACTTCTATCCTAACTGTTAGCTCAAATATAAATGTTTATTGGTTATATTTGTTTAAAATCCTTAAGAAAAAATTAATTTACAATTTTTTAAAGAAAATTACAACTTTAAACAGGTGTAACTTAAAAAAAAATTAAGATAAAGTAACTTAACAAGATTTTTTTGAAAATCTACAAATTAGGCTTTAAAATGAGACTTTCTAAATTTCATTTACATGCGAAAAAAATTCTAAACGTTATTGGATTAACGTTTAGTTAACGCCTATTTCTTTGTTTTTTTTTCAAGGAACAAGTCTTATTTGAAAAAAATGTTTCTCTCTCTATTAATTTACGAGCTAGAGTGTTATATACAATTAAATTCTTTATAACAATTGTTTGGCCCTTTGGATCAAAATCCACCCTCGAAATTCGTAATCAGCAGCCAAAAATACATGAAAAAACTTGGGTGGACCCATCATAATTATAAAGGCCACGGTAACTAAGCTGGACCCTCGACTGGTAGGGTATTAGTCAAATTTGATGTTGTTCTACTTGTTATATAGTACTTTTAAGCATCACGCAACCATATGGTTTAAACTGTTGGGTTTGTGTGACATCAAATGTACAGAAATAATACCAATGTCCAATCTATATCTCTCATTCTCTGAATCATCTCCTACATTAATTATCACCGGTTCAATATCTTCCTGCAAATTGTCCACCGCAAACATTTTTCTTTTACTTTCTTGACGTGGTTTACATAATTATGCCACTGCTCTTTAGATACGCGTTGATAAGATTCTTTTCTCAACCATTCTACCGTTTTTTTTTTCAAAATCAGATCAAAATTTATGATCTTCTCAAACCATTCTTTATATAGATCCCCGTCCATTTCAGCTAAAAAAGTTATTTCGGCCCATGCCACAAAACCAGTTTCGCTTTCTGCATAAAGAAGAACAAACCAAGGACCTCTTTGGGTTTGTGCTTTCAGTCCGGTAGAGAGATCTTGTATGATGGTATCTCGTGGATTCTTGATCGTTGAACACGGTTTACATTATCCTTCTTTTTAATGTTTTTATTTGTCTGAGGTACTTGTGTCTCCAGGATATGATATCTTTTCTTTTCATTATTATTAAATCTCGACCTTTTTTACCATATTTAAAACCTATGTTATTTAGTAGCTTACGAAATGTGGTTTTTTAAAAAGCTAGTTCTCATCATCATTTACTCCTTTCAATACGCTGCCGACGGTTGGTTTTATCTTTTCCATAAAAAAATTATGAACAGTTTTTCTTATTCGAGATTTTACTCCCTCATCGTCAGTATTCTCACGTGAATTGGACTGGATTACAGTAACTAGAAGCGTGCTGCAAACGCGGCGTTTGAAGTATATTCTACGAACGCCACGTTTTGACGACGTTAGTTCTAAACGCGCAATTGCATGTGAACGATACCATTTGTTTCTTGGTACACAAAACGTAGCGTTTTGTGTACCAATTGTAAATCGAGATAATACTTCATTACCAATCCATTCATAAAAGTGTTGGTTCTAGACTTGTTGGTGAATTTGTATAACAATAAATAGGTCTCAGAACTTAATAAGCAGCTCTTGTATTTGCAAAAAAAAGTACAAAAAACAAAAAATCATTGGTATGTTATAAAAAAAGTGATTAAGTTTTCTATTGAATACAATTGGTAAAATACTGTAGCAACTGATTTGGAATCAAGGATGACTTTCAAGTAAAAGTATTTTCTCAGCTTTCCCAATATTCTCTGCTATCTCTACAATAAACTCCTCAACCTTTGAGATTGAATTGTCAATCTAGCTGTATCTTTCTTCTATAGGAATTCTATTTTGTTCTTTGTACGTGTCTTTTTCATCCACAGTCTATGCCCATATAATATTGTACATATTACCACGTATTTTCTAATTTTATTTCGGTTTACGTTTTTATCTTTTGTGGAATATGATTTATCTCATGATGAAAACTACAGCTCAGTGACATATGCTTCTGAATCCATTTTGTAACTACATATTCAGATTTTAAAATGCATAATGTAATTAATGCTATACACATAATAATAAAATTTCCGTTACTACTGTACTAGAATTATTTATTTTTAATCTATCGTATGTCATCTCAAGCATAAGTAGATAGAATACTAAGTGTTGGCGCCAAATTAAATCAGTGAGTTGAGGTAGATATCAGAATAAAATGTGAAAAATTCTCGATCGTAAACGTTAACGGATTTTTAAGCTTATTTTTGTTATTATCTCGTGTCTTTTTTCATGTCCAAACAACAATCAAGAAAAAAAGAAACAACTAAGTGATTCATACATTTATCACACATCAGATATTGGGCTTACATATGCACAATCTTTTTTTGAAGTGTTTACGTTTGTTTTTTATCAATTTCGTACAAATCCGTATTGAGATTTGGAAGGCTCATTGGATCTCATAGTTATTTACTAGGGCGGCCCGATAAATACTTAGGCTACAAAAGAAAACCGAAAATGTTTGACAATAGGTGATTTATTTCTCAACATAGTTTAACATAGTCTAATTTTAGCTCGATACACTTGGTCCAGTGATGCTCCATCTTCTTTAACCCGTCTGAAAAAGACGTATTCTCGAGGTCTTCAAAGTAGGCTTCCGTAGTGACGATGATCTCCTATTTCGACTTAAATTTCTGCCTGGAGAGTATATTTTTTAAGTTTAAAAACAAAAAGAAGTCACACGGGGTCCAATCTAGAGAATATGGTAGATGTGATAACAGTTCCTAGCCCAATTCGACCAATTTCAATCCGTTGTCATGGTGGAAGAGCACTTTATCTTCGCTAAATGTGGTCGTTTTCTCAACTAGATTGATCATGTAGCAAGTACCAATTGTTTTTGAATGACTATTTTTGCAGTTCTTTCGAAAAATAATGGTCCATCGATGATTTTTTTAAAAATTGTACTAAATGAGCCTTGTATGTACAGCCTTGTTCATCTTTAAAGCAGGTTTCATTCAAAAAATGTTCTTGTTTTTATTCCAAACTTCATTAAACGAATATATTACGCAATGTGTGATCAATAGGCTTCAATAATTGATTAAATTGACTCATATAAGCTTGAAGCAAATATTTATCGGGAATATAATGAAGAAACGTTTAAAATTGGTAATCAATTCACCGAAATCGTGTTTTTGGACACCGTAGTTTTCACCCAATCTCTTTAAAGTTTATAAGATTAAATAACTAATTATTGCTATTTCCAACTATATCAGGAAACATAAATTTGTTAAAAATCATTTAGGGTTGTTGAAATTAATGTGAAATGAACTTTCACATAAGATGTTACTTGTCATACGAACATTTTATTATAATTTTAGAAAATGGCGCTAATATTTATATAATAAAAGTACTTATTGAAAACGACAAATAGCAGAAAAGTTTAAGCAATAATTAAGTGTTTTATTTATAACAGACCGACAAACACAAGAATTAATAGTTATTTAACCAACAAGTGTATTAATAAGAGCGATTAACAATTGAGATATTTTAATGCGTGAGCGGAACGAGCGCGATAATGTTCAAGATTGTTAATCGCCATTTTAATTCACGAGTTCGTTACAAAATTTTTCCGTCGACCGTACTTTTCACAAAAAAAAGATATCTTAGTTTAAATTTTTATTTACTTAACGATAAACAACAATTTTTTCAGCTTTCATTAACTTTATTCAAAGTTTAATTTTCCTAAGTGGTAGTTTTATTATTGTAAACATTAATATTCGAAATAGTACATTTACTGAAATTAAAGGAAGGTATTGATAAAAATGATTAGCTGTTGTATAGCATTTTGACAAATTTATATTTAAGTCTTCTTGGACCTTTGTAAATTCTGTGATAGAAGAAGAAGCGGTGGTGCTGAACTTGACAAGGTTTAGTGGTATTTTGTCCCAAGAGTTTTTCAGCCGTCTCAAGTTTATTCTGCATAGAATTATCTATATAACCTTCTGCTACAGCAATCGATTTCCAGCCACCTAGTCTTTTAATAGCTGGAAAGTCTGTACCACTGTCACACAGTATTCAGGCAGAAGAACGTCGAAAACAATGCCTAGTGTAGAAATGCGGGTGCTCCAATTTTAAGAATTTAGCAATAACGGAAAGAATTTTGGAAAACGTATGTATGCCAACTGGCTGTATGGAACATTTTTTATTTTTATAAAAAATGAAAAATCGTTTATGTGGTGTGTGCCGATCTTAAAGAATTATAGTTTTTGATCGCATTGAGAATGGTATTTGCTTCGTTATCTACTATGGTAAATATTCCATGTGCGTGTTTTTGATACTTTTATTGTGACAAGAAACTTTGACCCCAAGTCTTGAACGTTATTTATTTCTAATTTCAATAGTTCGTCCTTTCTTAACGCACCAATCACTCCGAAAATCAATGCAACCTACAAAATAAAATGATATCAAATAATATTAAATATATAAAGTTAATTTACTGGTTTACCTTTATCATTAGAAACACGTCGTTAGGAGAATCAGAGATGAATTTCTGGACTTGTTCTGTTTCAAGTGTTTTTGATTTCTTTGGTACATAACCTGTTCTTTTTTTCTCAATAAACATAATTCACTTACTATATTTAGATATATCAATGTTTGATTTTAAACTTAAGGGCGAGCGCCCACCAAAGTGGCGTGGCAAGTAGCACGTATCAAGTAGCACGCGTCTAGCATGTTTCTTAAAATGTAACCAATGAAAACGAATGATTAGAATGAATGACATCACTGTCATTTTGGTGTACGCTGAATCATTCGTTTTCATTGGTTACATTTTAAGAAACATGCTAGACGCGTGCTACTTGCTACGTGCTACTTGCCACGCCACTTTGCTCGCCATAAGGTTAATTTTAGCATCGAATATTGGGGCCACAAACTTGCTATTAGTCCTTTTTCGGCAATGTTTGAAAAATATGTCAACAATACGGATTCTGAATATCGTATTATTTTTCTCTCCACACCATGCAATAAATAATAATGAATAAATTCAGCGTATGTTTTTTCGTACAATATTCTGCATGTTTCAGGCAGTAAACTTAAAAGATATTTCATTTGATGTTTCTGCCACTTCTGGTGAAGTTAAAAAACTCTTCGTCAATATCCATCTTTTGATTTTTCAAATACACAGAATTTTAATAAAGTAAATAATGACATACAAGGACAGATAGTACTAAAGGCGGGTTGACGCGATCCAAGTGCACTTGGTTAAAGTCTGCTTGGAAGTTGCGCGCGCAACACTTGATTACACTCCTGTTAGTCAGCTGTTAGTCCAACTACACTTGTATCAACAGGTTCTATCCAAGTTAAGTAGGTTAAGTAGGAAGTAGAGAAAAATCGAAAACGAAAAGTAAAAAGAAAAAGAAAATGGTCTGAAAGGAAAAGTGTTAGATTCATGGAGTTATACGAAACTGTGAAAGCAATATGGAATGTACGGTAAAGGAATATAAAAATAAGGATGCTAGAAGTGCGGCATTTTTTTTATTCCTTTTTTTCTGGCCGTCAATCTCATATATCAACATATCAGCAACCACTAGAACACCTTCTACAATCACTTCCGTTATCTTTACAATGGTTATTTGACATCGAAGTCATTTAACCGTGGCAACCAACTTGTTACAAGTACACTTGGTCCAAGTTGGAATCCAAGCATTCTTGGATTGTGTCAACCCGTCTTAACAGCGGCTACATTATTTTAAATCTTTTAGTGGGCATATAAATAGGTATATGTTTGGTTGCCTACACCATAGGTCACTTCCAATCACAGAGCGTTTAATTGATTTATGCAAGCAATGTATATTGTGTTCTTCTTCTTCTTCTTCTTTTGCCCTTTAATTCGTCCAATTTTGAACATAGGCCTCCCCCAGTTTCCTCCATTCGCTTCTGTTTTGTGCTTTCTGTTTCCAGTGTATTCCTCCTATCTTTCTAATGTCATCTCCCCATCTCATCTGGGGTCGTCCTCTTGCTCTCTTTCCTGTCCATGGTCTCCAATGTTGTATCGTGTTGTTCCACCTATTGTCTGTTTGTCTGGCGTTATGACCTGCGAAACTCCATTTTAGCCTGGCTATATGTTGACCTGCGTCTTTGACTTTTGTTTTGTTTCTTATCCAGATGTTTTGCTTCTTGTCTTTTAATTTTACTCCCAACATTGCTCTCTCCATGGCTCTTTGTGTCTTCACTATCTTATCCATGTTTGCTTTGGTCAGAGTCCATGTTTGGCATGCGTATGTGAGAATTGGGAGTATGCACTGGTCAAACACTCTTGTTTTTAAGTACTGTTGTATTTTCTTATTCTTTAGGACCCATTTTAATTTCCCAAATCCTGCCCAGGCTAATCTGACTCTTCTTTTTACCTCCGCTGTTTGGTTTTCCTTATTTATTTTTATTATCTGTCCCAAATATATATAATCATTAACCGCTTCTATTGTGATTCCATTTAGTATTACGTTTCTATTATCTTGTGTGTTTGTCATTGTTTTCGTTTTGGTAAGATTCATTTTTAGGCCTATTTGTTCAGATTCCTTGGCTAGTTCGGTTAGCATAGTTTGTAGTTCTTCAAAACTTGATGTTATTATTACTACATCGTCTGCATATCTTAGATGGTTTAGTTTCTTTCCATTTATGTTTATTCCCATGTTTGTCCATTCCATTGTTTTGAAAACATCTTCCAGTGCTAATGTAAATAATTTAGGAGAAATAACATCGCCCTGTCGCACTCCTCTGTTAATTGGTATAGGTTTTGTGTTTTCTTCCAATTGTACTGTCATTGTTGCTTTCTTATATATATTGTGTATTAGCATTCTGTATCTGGAATCTATTCTACAGTTGTTTATAGCTCTTTCTATTGCCCACATTTCCACACTATCAAAAGCTTTCTCATAGTCAACGAATGCTAAATGCAGATCTAAATGATATTCGTTAGCTTTCTCTATCAGTGTCCTAATTGTTAAAAGATGGTCAGTGGTGCTATATCCTTTTCTGAATCCTGCCTGCTCTACTGGTTGATATGAGTCAAGTTTGTGTGCTAGCCTGTTGTTGATAATCCTCATGAATAATTTGTACGTTTGCGACAGCAGTGAGATGGGTCTGTAATTTTTTATGTCCTTTTTGTCTCCTTTTTTAAATAGCAGGATTGTAAGACTTTCGTTCCATTCGTCGGGTATTTCTCCTCTATGTAGACACTGGTTAAATAGATTTCGCAGTGTTTGCAAGATTTCTTCTTTCCCTTCTTTCAGCATTTCAGCAAGGATTCCATCCGGTCCCGGTGCTTTATTGTTCTTTAATTGTAATAATGCTACCTCTATTTCATAATTTTCTATTTTTGGCAGTGTTTCTGAGTTTACATTAGTGATTGTTTTTTTAATATATTCTTGTGTGTTTACGTTTGCGTCTTTCTTTGAGGTGTATAGCTCTTTATAAAATCTTTCTACTTCTTCCGATATCTTATCTTTTCTCCTTTCTTCCCTTCCTGTTTCATCCTTTATTGAAATGAGTAGAGGCTTCCCTAAATTTGGTCGTAAACATTTTAGGCCCTTGTTTCTCTCAATTACTTTCTCAATTTCATTTTCAGTGTATGTTCTCAGATCTTCTCTTGCTTTTCTCCTAATTAGTTTGTTTAGTTCTACGTATTCTACTGTGTTTCTTTTGTTTTCGCTTATTAGTTTTCGTCTGTTTTCCATTAATTGAAGTGTCCTGCTACTTAATCTATTTTCTTTGGTTCTTAGTTTTTTGGCGGTTTTCATTCCCGCTTCTAAGAGTTTTTCTTTCATTTCTTTATTAATTTTATTAATTTCCGACTCTTCCTTTCCTAATTGGTGTTTATAGTTTTCCCTTAAAGCTTGTCTATATTCTTCTGCGTTTTGTTTTATTCTGCTATGGTCAATAGCCGTTGGTTTTCTTCCGGCTTTCTGCATCTGTAGTTTGTTTATTTCTATTTTGGCTCGTAGTATGCGGTGGTCGCTGCCAGTTGAGAATTTATTAAGTGCAGTTACGTCTTCGAAGATTTTTGTATTTTGGCAGAGGAAGTAATCTATTTCATTTTTTGTCACCCCATTTGGGGAGACCCATGTCCATTTTCTGTTTGGCTTCTTATTAAAGTATGTGTTTATTGCATGAAGGTTTTGTTGTTCTAAGTATTCTAGTAGTTTCTCACCCCTACTATTCCTTGTTCCAAGTCCATAGTTTCCTATTTTGTTTTCTGACTCTTCCATTTTCTTTCCGATTTTTGCGTTAAAATCTCCCATAATGATCGTTGTTTTTATGTTTTTGTCTTCCATTGCTGTGGTGATATCCTCATAAAATTTGTCAATTTCTTCCTCCTCGTGTGTTGTTGTTGGGGCATATACTTGTATTAGTTTCATTCTTGTCTTCCTGTTAATTTCTAGTATTATGTATCCTACTCTATCTGATATGCTCTTATACTCGATTACGTTTTGTTTAATTTTCTTCTTGATCAGGAATCCTATTCCTCCGTATGTTTCTTCCTCCTTTCCTTTGTAATATAGGCGATTTCCTGATTCTAGTTCTAGACACATTTCTCCTCTTCTTTTGACCTCTGACAACCCTACAATGTCCCATTTGATTTTAGTTAATTCCTCTTCGAGTTCGTACAGTTTTTCATCTTGAGCCATGGATCTGATGTTATATGTCGCTATGTGTATTTTGTTGGGTTCTTTCAGTTTCGGTTTTCTCTTATTTGTTCTTGTCGAGCTTTTGCCTCCCCCAGAATCCGTGAGGCTGATCGGTTTCCCGATGTGGGATTCCGGATTTCTCCTACCCACCTGGGGTACATTTCCTTTTTGTTTTAAATTCGACATAGTTTGGGGAAAAATAGCCTTAAATCACCACGCTGGCCAGGCGGGTTGGTGATTTGTAACCGCAGTATCACAGCCGGTTAAATCATTATGTGATTGCCGCCTGTGAATATGTGATATCAAACCTGAGAGGAGGTTATTTTCCTTCAGCCTTGAATCACTAATGACATAGCTGCTGCCCTATGCCATATCCTCAGTTGATCCGCGGGTGCTTATTTGGTAAGACCTTATTCACACCTGTCCTATATATCTATAGGAACGTTCCCTATCAGCCATTGGGACGCGTCGTGTCGAGGTTGAGGATTCCCCCGCCCATTTGTCTTCCGTGAAGTACAGAAGGGCCCCTACTCAATTCAGAGCTCCTCCTTCACGCAAGCTAAAACAGACACGAGTATATTGTGTTACCTATAATGAAATCGTTCAATAATAGAAAATCATTCATTAATAGGTGTCATTAATCAATGATTTGAGGGTGTTAAAATTGATCATAAATGGACGGTCGACGGAAAAAATTTTTATTATAACTTTCTGTGGTTTTCCAGGTTTGACTCCGCGGTGAATAATTTTGGAAAAGAAAAACCATTATCTTGACGACGTTTCGGCAAGGTCGCACTTGCCATTGTTAAATTAAGTAAAAACACTGCTTGCTGATGCTTGAACTAACCTGATTCTGCTGGTCGATGCAGTTACTTGTTTAGCCGATCGAGACACACTTTTCTCGTGCGATCCTTGCTAAGGCTTCTTGTGACTTGTTCTGTCAGTGTGTAGGCAGAAGGGGTCCTGCTAGTCGGGCTTGGGGTCTGATGTATTTTTATTCGATACAGTCCGATTGCAAAAGCCATTCTACCATATGTTAAAAGTACAACAGAGAAAATAGAGAAAGAAAACGCAAAATAGAAACGATATTTAATACGACAGAAAAATTACAAATGTTTTACAATTTGCCAGCACAAAAATATCGTTAGAAAATCAAAGAGTATACGAGATTCAATGTAGGGACTGCGACAAATCTTAACGGAGAGAAAAACGTCGTCCCTTGCACAACATCTCTCAAACACACGACATACAATAAACCTGAACCAAACTGCGACGCTAGCTAACACTGAAATTAAAAGAAAACGCACAATAAGAGAATCAAAAGAATTAGAAAAAAATCCCAACAGTCTAAACTAAAGAGATGATGTTGATAAGAAAGAGAAAGTCAAAAATACATCAGACCACAAGACGATAGGTATATAAGTAACCGCATCGACCAGTAGAGTCAGCTTACTTCAAGTACCAGCAAGAAGTGTTACTACCTAACTTGAAAATGGTACGTGAATCGTCAAAATAATGGTTTTTCCAACAACCAAAATGGTTATTTGCTACTCCATCCTTTATTGAAGACGTTTCGGAAGAAGGAATTCTGTTTGCCTTCGGAATAATGGAAAGTAGTCTGTTCATTTACACAATTTTTTATACTTATGTTCTTTGAGTTTTATTTTTTTTTGTTATAAAAAAACTGAACCTTTAATTTATATGGTTCATAAGTTAAACGTTTGCTTGAGGTACATATATTTGTAGAGTAAATTTTTTGCAATTTTCTCTATGGATGCATGCTCATTTAAATCATTTTAGATAAACTCATGATATACATGGATCCATATACAAAACGTCTTTAATAAAGTACGAAATAGTAAGTGACCTTTCTTTTGTTCTTCAACTTTTTAGTGAGATTCCTACACTACCCAAGTGAACTGAAAAATAACTTCAAAATTGAATTAAATGATAAATATCTCAGATAAAAACAAGCAGTTATTTCTTGACACGTGTATGCTAAATTTAAGACCGAAAACAATTTTTACACGAATCCAATAATCCACGATTTTATCCAATTAAGTTGTTTACATAGAAAATACTACAACGGTAGTTACGTTAGGATCGATATATTATTCGAGGAAAAAGATTTTAAAAATGCGAACATTAACTGATTTAGTATTTTGATTTATGTCTTGCTTGTCTCTATTTACCTTGTGTATTCAAACTTTAATCAGAGTTGCTTGTATTTCTAACGACATAATTTTGATGTTTTGATCAAATATCTTTTTGAAAAAAATAAAACGAAAAAAACCGAGAATAAAATGTTTATTTGTCATTTTCATTTCAATATTGAAAGTCGGTTTTCCATGTCATTAATTTCTTGAAAATATATTTGAAATCAACCGAGATTTGTCTACAACTATAATTTGACTTGTTATGGTTTTTAAGTTTGAATTATTTTGGTTTTTGTTGTTTTTTGTTAACGCCCGTGTCGTTCTTGAAGGACCTAAAAGAAAAGTTCACTTTATAGTCTTGTTCAGGTACCTTTTTTATAATTTTACATTAAAATGACATTATTAAACACTTTTTATGCACTCTCAGTAATCGTATTTCTAACGAATATAATTATAGCAAGTAATAGGTCATTGCAAAGCTCGTTTCATGTTATTTTCTACGCTACATTATACAATTATCCGTTTCCGCTGACAAGCTTTAAAATGATCATCGTCTTATTATTATAAATTAAACAGTTTTCTGAATAACTAAATTTCTGAGTAATTAAAGGTTTCATAGTTTTTGATGAAAATCATTTACATAGTGATTAAAAATAGCGGACGAGTCCCACTTTGTAGGATTATTTTAAAAGGAATGATTTGAAAAGTAATATCTCGTTTAAAAGTTCCACTCATTTGAGCTTATCACGACATTAACACATCAACATTTTAGTCCAACAACCTCAAAATATTAATTTCGGTTATAAAAAAATTGTAGCATATTATTTTCTAAACAATATTAACCCTTCACTGCATAATTTTTTCGATAAAAAAAAGTTTGCAGCCTTGATTTTTGTTATTTTTGCAAGAAAAATAAAAACAAAAATCTGAACACTTATTTTTTTTATTTTGGAAAAATATAAGTGTTGTTTATGAACAACATTATGCAAATAAGGATATTCTCAAAAATAATATTAAAGAAAAATGAAAATTTTTAAAACAGTTCTTCGTTTTAGTGAAGCAAATTGCTACATCGCCCTTTTCGCATAACGAATGTGTATGGACATTGCACTGTGGAAATTTGCATCTTATTTGTCTTTTCGACTATACAGGACAATGGTAAATTTCATGTATTCGAACATCCTTTACTGGCATAACCTTCAATAAACCTCTTCAATTTTTTGGAATGGTAAATCGCTCTCTTGTCCTGCATAATGCTTTTGCCAGTTGTGTTCTAAACTCAGCATGTGTGACTGTAGGTTTCGCACCTGTTCTATGTCCAGCTGAATTCTTGTAAAGAATCCAACTGTTAACAACGGTTAGATCTAGTAGATGGTAAAATATTCTAAAATACCATTTTTTACTTCTAAGAACAATTTTATTCTATTCCATATTGTTATCCAACAAATCAACACCGCTCGTATGCCGACTGTATTCTAGTACAAGATATGGAGAACTTACTTCTTTTGTTCTCTTTTCTTTCTTGTCATATTTCTTAGCATTAGTTTTAGAAACTTCGCAGCGAAAGTCGATAGAAACGTGACTAATTTGTTATCTTTCCACACTAAGCTACTTATTTCCACACCATCACAAGTACCAGCAAACTCTGCACTGGTTCCTCTTTCTTCAATTTTTCATAACCTTTTCATCCGAAAGCTTACGATTTGGAATCCTATTTCTTCTTACTATTCGGAACCTGTGAATACTTTGTTTGGATAGATATACAAGGCGAGGTGTAGAAGAGTAATAATTGTCAAAATAAAGCCCATGACTCATATTCCTAGGAATAATTTTAGCCAATTTTACCACAACATTTACTCCGAGGTCAGGTTCAAAAGCATGTCTCGTTTTTTGATTATTCTCTTGTCCTGTATATAATTCTGTAAGACACGCATATGCAGAGCTACTGCATAAGACAAAAGATTTAAAACCTCATTTATGTGGCTTGTTTGGTAGGTACTGCTTCATGTAATGCCTAGCTTTGGCAGAACAAATTTGATCATCGACGGACAGATATTGTTCTAATGGAATTCCATTTGAAATTCTTCATTAAGGTGGTCAATTATTGGTCTAATTTTATAAACTCTATCGTAGTTTGTATTGTCACGGAATAAGACATTCTCGTTGTTATTGAAATGTAAAAATTATCAGGTTTTTTCGTACCTCTTGACTAAGAGAAATTTTTGTCATCTAAAAGCCAATTTTTTCTGACCAATATGCCCTTGTATTGGACAAATGAACAAGGGACATATATATATTGTAATTCCAATAAACTGCTTTATGCCACTTCGTGTAATATTCAGTGGTTTGTTAGGATTCTGCTGTATGGCATATAAATTTCACTCCTCCGCAATTTTGTCTAAAATACTATCTGTAAAGAATAAATTAAAATATTTATAGGAACTTTCTAGTTGTAGGACAGGATTTGGAAGACTCTGATTTCTTCTAAATTCCAGTTGCTGTTCGGATAAGTTTAAATTTTTTTTTCTCAATATAATGTCTAAAAATAAAAATAAACATCTAGTATTATTGATCTCAAATTGATTGTAAAGTAAGTATACCTTTGGCCTTGGAGTAAACGAGTCAAAAGAAAATCACATTTTTAAATAATTTTAATCACATCGCCTGGTAACTGTTTTTTATGGTTTAAGTTTAAGCCAACGTTTGTTACCTTGCATGAAGTACATGATAAATCACTTGTTTCTTGAGCAGAACATTTTTCTACAGCTTCTACGGCCATATTTAACTATTTATCCATTACTTTACATTTATAATAAGAAGGTATGGGGCTAACGTAAACTCACTTGTGTGTACTGCTACTCACTTATCAAATCAAATACCTAGTATACTTAGTAAAGACGATTGGCGACTACTCCGCGATTTTACAATCAATCTTGCCGGCGTAACCGGCATTTCCAGAATGCTCCCGTATTTTAGTTTTGTAGTCACCAATTAAACGTGTAACGTAAGATACTATTTTAGTTTTTTAGGTTGAGCAACGCTGTTCTAAATATTAGAACAATATATAAGTATTTAACAATAACATCAATAATGGTGGGCATTAACACTTCATTCAGCAAAATTCATCATTAGTTTATCAATAACATACTTATTTTCTATTAAATATTATTTATATATTTATATTTATTTATTGTATTTATTATTATTGTATAGTTTATAAGTGGTGTGACATCATAATACCTCAGTAGCATTATGTGTATAGCAGCAATAATAAAAGGTTAGCTAAGATTCATGTCTAATTATTCTAACCCTTTAAACATTTCTAAATACTGTTTCATTCATTGTATATCTACCACGTTCTTTGAAACTTAACAAACAAGCAATAATTAAGGGAATTGAAACCTCGGCTTATAACTTCAGAGTGTAATTATGGCGAAATAACAGCTCTAATTCCTTAAATGCAGCGATAGTCAACAGAACTGACTGTTGTTACAGCTTGATGTAAAGCGTTGTTTTTTGATTGGTTGCTTTATTTTATATGTATATGCATCTATGAAAAAGTTAGCATATAACTAACAATAATTATATATCTTATATCTTATACACTTAAAACAGTTGTGCAAGTCCTACCTTTAGAACTCGTGATTGTAATAGTTAAAACTTTTAAAGAAGGTTACTTAGTCGGATCTTTAGCAATTGTAAGCGTTCCGAAACGTTAAATATTTGCTTCACCATCATCATCCACCTGTATGCGTCCACTGCTGGACGTAGGTCTTCCTCAGCTCTTTCTATCTACCTCTGTCTTGTGCAGCTTTCATCCAGATATTGCTAACACGATTCAGGTCGTCAGTTAATCTAGTTGGTAAGCGTCCTCTGCTCCATATTGCTTCTTATCTTGGTCTTTACTCGATAATACGCTGTGTCCATCGGTTGTCTGATAATCAGGCGACGTGTTCAGCCCAATTCTATTTTAGCGACGAAATTTTTTCGATAGCGTCTACTGTTTTTGTTTTACGACCTATTTCTTCATTTGAAATATTTTATTTCGAGTAGGGAGTTATGTTCCCGGTTAGTTATCTCATTACATCGGCATTTTGCAGTATAATTTAATACTTTCAAGTATGTTTTCTTCAATGTAAACCCAACCACTGTTTGGTGTTGTGGTTAGTTACTCAAGTACTGTAGCATCTCTTCTAAGCACATTTTAAAAAGTAGATAAGATGAGATAAATATACTAGTTACACATTATTGGAGTAATGGGGATCTTTCCATCAAAACATTAAGATATCTTCCCATTGGTTGACAATAATGTTTTTAATCTTCTTGCAATCTGTGGTTGCATTGAATACTTTACTTTTGGTTTTTGTATTTTTATGATATATTAGTAATTCTTTTTCCAGCTTTACCCCAAATTTTGTTTTATTAACAGTTTTATATTTAGAGAAATTGTTGTTTCACATATCATCTTTCTCATCTTATATACGAAATTTAACAATTAAGTTCTGACTGACTGTTAGCATAACATCTTTGTTTGGAAATTTTTATATTTTTCCATTTATCCTTTTTTAATATACTTTCATTTCGCATCCTTACACTGCTCATGCTATACACTGGGTAAACCAATGTTTCTGGTTATCCTACAACAGACTGTTAAATACCTGCGCCAATTTTTGTTTACGTTATTTGATGAACCGTGGCTGGTTCCTTCCAAGCAAGATTTAATTTTTCTGAACTGGTAAAAATCACAAGGCGCTAAATCTGGCAAATAGGTCGGGTTTTTTATGACTTACCTTTTTTTAGCCATGAGCCAAATAGTCCTTGAGCAGAGAGTCGTGATTCTTTTTACATTTCTGGTCTTTTTAACGTCTAAAGCCTTTAAATAGTAATATTGGTTAACAATCTTTCTTTGTAGTACCTATTTCATGTGTAAGTCATATGTATATCATGATACCTCGTATATCGAAGAAAACAATCAACATTGACTCAAATATGGAATTACTCATCGTTGCTTTTTTGAGTTTGGAATCTTACACGGCAATAGTTGCCGCCTGGTTTTAAGATCATATTAAAGAATCTATTGAACATATTTCGATTCATTCCGGAATGTTTGAACAAATATCTTTACGATGCATCTTATGTTCAGGCGTCAGCAGTCTGAGCACAAGCTTAGCGCCTATTTTCTGCATGTTTAGCTACTTATGCAAAATGTGCGTCACAGTTTCTTTATTAATATGCACATTTCCAGTCTTAATACTTAATCGTCGGTCTTTTAAAACCATTGCGAATACTTTATAAACATTCATATCACTTTTTAAAAAAACCACTGCGACTTTTTCAGATCTATTGTGGTCCTCTAGTCCTAAATAACAATATCTAGCCTGACTCTTTTTAAAAAGTATAATAGGTCCAGACTGTACCTTCGATATAACTATTTGCCGGTGGATTTTCTTCTCCTTATGCCACGAACCGTACATTTGCTTGACTGTCACACTGAAATAGAATGTGCTCTGAAGTACTTTAGCTTCAAGTGCCTATTCAGCTTACAGTGCCCCCTGTTAGAAAACCGACTATGGCTTTGACCGTTTTCATGTTTTTGCTTATTAGATCTGCCGTAAATTTGGCGAATGTTTTGTAATAAATTGTTTCGTTTGTCCTGGTGAATTCCTGTACAATTTCAGAGATTTGTGAGATACACACTTCCTTGTTACTGTCTTTGTAACGCTGCAGAAGGGTTCCGGTCCAATGAATGGCATTGATGAGCCTTGTTTGGTCCTTGTTTTCATCTGCTTTTTCATTGTCCTTATGACACCCGTGCCCAGGCTACCGCAACCTTGCTACGGTCTCCTAGTTTATTTAGGGCACACACACAATCCCATACTAGCATAGAATAGACCTCTACAGAATTGATTGCCTTAAGTGCCTGACTATTTGTAAAGAAGGCAACTAAACGGAACGTTCTTTACTGCCTTTCTATTTCTTACACGCAGTAGTGGATTGCCGTTATTTCCACCTGGAAAACTGTCACATCCTTAGATAGACTTACCGGGAAATGTATCCCTTGATTTGTCCCTTTTATGTCGGCTCTCACACCCTTCAATGCCTTTGAGCCATCCGTGTACCAGGTAGCAGTAGCTTGTATGGATACACTTCCATTCCAGTCTTCTCTGCCTGGTATCTTAATTGTGAACTTATTGTTAAAGCTATATCTCATAGCTGTTGCATCGATATATTGCCCCATCACAATATCGGCTTTTAGCTCCTCGATTAGTTTTCTGTTGTCAGTACCATATATCTGGCTTATATGTCGCTGACTATGAATTAATCTGTGCATCACTGATCTGGCTTCGCCCTGTATAAACATATGAAGTGGTGGTAGATTCAGCAGGACTTCCAACGCTGGTGTAGGAGTTGTTTTAGCCTTTGTGTATTACCTAACAGCCTTATTGCTCCCACTTGCTGCGTGTTTGTACACCACGTCACCAAGCCATGGATTACCATTGGTCTAATAACCATTGTTTATACACCAATTCTTACCGTACATTCTTCTACATCTGCCCAGGGACATAGTAGCTTTCTGTGCGGTTTTCAGAATGTGAGTAGTCCATGTAAGCCTATGATCAAAATACACTCCAAGGTATGTTGTTTCTTTGCAAATAAAATCTCTGTTCCTCCCAGCACACCATCTGGGCAAACCTGCCCCTGATAGCGATTGCTATATCGTCAGCATATCCTAGATAGTAAAATCCTTCTGTGGACAGATTTCTGAGGAGATCATCTACCAAGGTTGCCCAAAGTAGAGAGAACAGAACTCCTCCTTGTGGTCAGCATCCACCCACACTTACTTTAATGGTTGCGTTACCCAGAGTGGATATTACTGTCCTATTCTCTAGAGATACCCATATCTATCTGCATATTACCGCAGGTGTGCCTTGTCTACTCATAGCCTTTATCAAACAGCTAGTAGTAACATTAATAAATGCTCCTTCTATGTCTAAAAAAGCGGCCATTGCTGTATATGTGTCTTCCATTGACTTTGAGATAAGCCTATTTACCCCCGTAAACCCTTTGCAAAGTTTCATAGTTTTCTGACGAATTAAAAAGTTTTAAATTCACTGTATAGATCAAAAACATGACCCTTTATTAATCTTGTTGTAGAGGTGTTCATTAAAAAAATCACTCAGAACTTAATTGCCATACCTTAGAACTGTCAGGGTCACACATAGCTAACAGTATTACCATTTCTTACATGGATTTATTTTAGTCCACGTAAAAGGCTGCACAACTGTTTGAATGTCAATTAGAGAATCTCATAAAATGGTTTTTAGAAATGTACCCATTGCAGCTTCGTTTTCATTTAAAGATTCATCGCATGTCACTAACCGAATGCAAAAACTGAGCATTTCATCCAAAACTATCATTTCAAACCTCACTTTCAGAAGCAAGAAAGAAGAAGAAAAAGAAGAAGAAAAAGTTCCTCGCCATTTTCCTGGCCGTCGTAGCCAAGTTAGGTCTATTGGTGAAATTATTACAAGCCGGTCTTCTGTTTAAACTTGCTCTAACAACGTTAGCCATTTTGGGAGTGTCTGTAGCCAAATTGATCTTTTTGGTCAAACACGGCAAACAAAAGACTATTTACTACGAAAATTCCCATCATGATCATCACTATGAACATGATGATATATATGAGCACGACGATCATCACGGATGGGGCAGAAGTGCCAATGCTATGGCGTATTCGAAACAAATTCCAAAAAGCAATTAAATCGGTTACAATAATACGAAGCTCAATTATACCAATATTTATATCAGTTTCTGTTATTATTAACACGACTTTGTGTTAACTAAAACCAAAATATGATATTGCATGATTGTAAGTGCCATAGGATATTAATTGCCATTTTACAATTCAGCAATAGCTTTTGAGGTTTTAAAACTTTTTGCTTGAAGTGTTTTCTATGCTTTAATATTTCAATATTTTCATTTCTTGAACAACCTTAAAAAAATTTTCGTAGAATAAAACTCTTTCCAATCTTGCTAATAGACAAGATAATCGAAGGTTGGCTATCATTAGCACTATTTGGACTACCACTAGAAAAAGTTTACTTAAAATTGGACCCCTTTTACTATCAAGCTTCATCAAGCACCAGTTTGCTGGTTTAGTTACGTTATATTTTTTGTGTTTCTCTAATTTATAAAATTTTCATCTGTAAGAATCTTAAAGAATTTAAGTCTCTTACAGATGACATTTGTAAGTATCTATGTCGGTTCCATACATAATTATAACAAAGTAGACGATAGTCCTTTTATAAAAGCACTTCGAGCCTGTTTCGTTTGGAACCTTTTTCCTTCGGTGTGTTATCTAAGATTCTGTATATCTAAGATTAAATATGTAGTCCAGATGTATGTACTATTGAGCGCGTTATGGAACGTGCTTTTCGTTACATTTCAGATGTCATACCACGTCCCGGTAATTATTTACTACCCACCAGTAGGCCTTCTGATTATTTAACTTGATTCGTGTTTATCTATTACTGTCACTGCCACGATGACTGTCTCTGTCACTGTCACTGTCACTGTCACTGTCACTGTCACTTTTGTCTGTCACTTAGTATAACAGTTTTTGTAACTCTTTCAGTGTGTTTATCAAAAGTAGTGTCTGTGAATCTAAAGTTATTTATAAATTAGTACAATATTTATTTATAATTGAATCTTTAAGAGTAGTGTTTTGGTTTTTCTAAATAACGCTTCGTAGAAGAATAATTTAGAACACAAGTTGAGCCAGAGTACCCACCATTGTAAAACACTTTCCATAAAAATACAGTAACGAAAATATATGCCCATTGTATTAAGTTAATAAGTAAATAAAAAAATAACAATAAACATTATTAGTTAAAGAGGCTAGTATGAGAACAGAAACTAATATAAATTATTGGGTATAACATTACAAAAGTTGTCATAATATTTGTGTAAGATTGTGGTAAATTATAATGGTAGATATCTATAACTTATTTGTAATGAGTTTTTTTATTATCTGCTAGCTAAACTTTAAACATAAGATTTTCACCATCTTTCTATTTGTTGCTCCTTTGCGCTTTATTTTCCTTCATATTCGTACAGGTTTTTAAATGAAATCAAGTAATTTAAACACTAGAAATCCTAAGATTTCCTACTTGGCGAAACTAAATTCAGATTTTTTACCACTGTGTTTTCTACAACTTTCAAAGCCGACATATTGAGAAATTAGTCGACAAGATAGTCAATAGTTTGCATTCCACATACCGTTCATCACGGTAAAAATTCTTAGTGAATTTAGTTTCTAGTACTCAAAACCGAGTAAATAACTAAAACAGGAAGATGGTATTAGATTTAATTTCGATGCAGGGCATCTGCCAGCCGCTTATATGTATTTCAACCACATAAGGTATCATCAGAGCGACACATGCAGAGAGTTTAAATCGAAATTAAATATCTGTTATTAGATGGCGTTGTAATGTCTGCAAGTAATTATTTTTATAATTATTGTACTATGACGGAAGAGATTTATTTCGATTGAGAGCCTCTGCATATGTCGCTCTGATGATAAGCGACTGGCAGATGCCCGGCATTGAAATTAAGTCTAATACCATTTTTCTGTTCAAGTAATTTTATTTAAATTCTCTATATGTTTGTCATTTTTCATTTACCATCTTACTACTTATAGTATAATACATCACTTTCTGCTACCTTAATATTGATTCAATCTATAAATCGTACAAAAATCTTCTAAATGTTGTCGTATAGCAATATTTAAAATGTCTATCTATATATATCGTTGCTTTAAAACTTAGTAATATATCCTATAAATATGCAAATATTTATATAGATTATTCAGTGCAATATTTCCGTGTATAGTTATAATTTACCAATCCTAATTTGAATAGACTGTAGTTATTAATTAATTATTTAACTTAATTATTTATTTATTTATATTATGTTAGTTGTTATAGTAGACAAATAAAGATTACAAGTTAGTCTATCTTCTAGTTTTCTTTCCGAAAACATATAATACCTTTGTATTTATGTAGGAAATACACAATTGGCTAGCTAAATAACTAATGTCATAATTAAATCTATTTATTAAATAATATGTTTTTTAATGGGATTAAGCCATAATTATTGGTTGTAATTGTGATGAAAATCTCATTTTCAAATAACTAATATTTGAGTTTTCAATTTTCGTTTCAAAAATAGTTCTAAAAAAAGGTTTTTTGAACAAATTATGTAAAATTGTGCATAATCAACCAATGATCAATCAGTCAATGATCAATGACCAATAACCATAACCAATAATAAAATCTTTGGTTATATAAACTTTTACATAATTTGTACAAAAAAAAACTTTTTTGAGAAAGATGAGAGAAAAAGAAGATTGTTAATTAAAAATATGATTTTCATCACAATCATAACCAATAATTGTGGCTTAATCCCATACAAAACATAATATTTAAATGTATTTGGTTGTAACTATAAAAAAAATCAATTGGCACAACTCATAAATTTTAATCAGCGCAAAAGAAAAACCACTTACTTTAGGTTGTAAATAATCGCAGCAGTAACTATGAAGTGGCGTATATCTCGTCGTCCTCGCAGGAAGTAATGAAATAGGGTCTTCAATGACGCGGGTGATACAGATTTCTGTCCCTTCTAAGCAGAAGTGTGCGTGAAGCCTGTGTGAACCAAAGCAAAATTCGAATTTCAACTCAGTTAAGAAATGTAAGTCACTCTCTAAAAAGAGTAATAAATCTAACGTTTTTGGGGTAAACTAATGATTTTCACATACATATACTTAATAATATCTGCATAAGTAGCTCCCAATTAATAAAATATGGATATAGTGGCAAATTTAACGTGGAAAAGTTAAACAATATAAACAATGGCATAAGCAATTAAATAAGTAACTAAATAAGGTCATAATGTTAAAAATATTAACATGAATAACGAAAAATAAAATAATATAGTAAGCACCAAATACTTTTCTAGATACTTTGCTAATATTTAGCAAAATATGTTTTGTACTTTGTAGCGTTCATCAAACATGAAAAAGTTTAGAGTTTTGGAAAAAATTTAAAGCAGTGATCCATTGGGAGGACATTGTATTGCTTTTACTATGATTTTTATGTAAATAATGCTCAAAAAATTTCAAAACAACCGCCAAGTATATGCGGCATGCGCGTAGTAAAGAAAATCGGTAAAAAGTTTCATCATATACATAGTTACTTACTTAGTTACATACTTTTGAGTATTAATATTTAGTTAGTTGGAAACATAAAATAGAATAAAAACAGAACTAAATTTATTGAAGATTGTATCCTAAACTCTTAATCCTGTTTTGATCCATATGCTTGTCCTTAAACCAGATACGGTTATTTTTAAAAGACAGAATGGGTAATCTGTAACCTTTCAAACTTTAAAAAAATCTTTTTGTACCTTCCTTGCTGTAACAGGAGGAGTGGGTTTCTGACTGTGTTTTATTGTCTAATTTTGTCTTATAATTTAGCATTCAAACATACTTTTTTTGTCTAATTTATATAATTGTTTCTTCTCAAAATTCCTTTTCAAGTGTATGACATTTGCCTCTGTATCTGTTTCTGTAGAGTAGGGAAGATGAGTTAAATTCCACAGCACTTAGGCCACAATTGACCCATTTTGCATACTCTTAAAGAGCTGTCGTTCTTAGCTCATTGTCCATCCTGCCATTTCTAGGAAAGTGTACAAGTGACCAGGGGACATTTCCCTTATGTGGGCAGGTGTGGGCCAGGACTCAATAAATCCGGGCATTTACATGACATGATCTACAGTTTTGTCTTTTCGTTCAGACTTCCTGCATAGAGGTGTTTCTACTAGCCCTAGTGTGTGAACATGTTTGCTTAGTTAACAATGACCAGTTAAAAAACCAACTGTCGAGTGTAGGTTTTTCCTGGTCTTTCCAAAGTACTTCTTTGATGCTGACTTTTAAAGGTTACTTAGTGTTACCCTGGCAAGTCTGCATCCTTGTCCTTCTCATCTTTTTGCGATTTGCGTATAGGAATGACATTTGACAATTGCCGCAATTGTTGTAGTTGACAAAAAAAATACCCAGGTACTAAGAGTCTTAAGCCTGCCGCCTTCCTAGCCAATTGGTCAGCAATGCGGTTGCCTTTATTCCTATTGTGTTCTTTAACCAATTTCAGAATGATGGTATTACCAACCGAAGCTTGAGTAACTCGTGACACTTAATTACTAACTCTGATGTGACACTTGGCCTATTCAAAGTTAGTAGCGCTTTTCTGCTATCTGTGCATATTAGTATAGTTTTCTTGGCTATACTCTTTTGGGTTATCTCTTTTGCGGCTATCAAGATACTAGCCAGGTCTGGCTATACTACGCTGGCATTTTTGTTCATACCTCACTCTACTCTTAGGTTCATTGATCTGCAGTATATCGCCTATCCTAAGCTTTCTTCCATTTTGGAGCCATCGGTGTATATGTAATACGTATTTGCCACGTTTGTCTCTATATCGATTTATTTTCGATTTTGTAAGATTTATCAAAGACAAACTTTAGTTTAATTGAGTCGCAGCCTGTCTGTATCAGGGGTCGCATCAAGCTCTCTCTGCCAGAAGTGAGTTCTCAATTGTCCCATTCCTACATCAAGGTTTGCACCCGCTAAGCGCAGTCGCAACATTGTCACCAGCGCCACCTCTTTGACATACATGTCTAGAGGTGTAATGCCAATGATAAACTCCATTGCAGCAGTTGGTGTTGTTTTCACGACGTCTGTTATATTTATGTAAGCCATCCTCTGAATATGGTTTAGTTTGTTAATCGCTGTTGCCTGTAGCACTTTTGTTAACCAAGCAATAGCTCCGAAAGTTAGCATTGGCCTAATGACTGCAGTGTAGACCCAGGTGATACCCTGGGCGAAAGGCCCCAGGTTCGTCTAACCGTTCGTCGACATTGCTCATAGGCAATCTTTTAGCTCTACCATCTAAGTGTGAGTTCCATATTAACTTCCTGTCAAGGACAGTACCAAGGTACCTACTTCACCTCGTCAGAAAAGTTTAGACTGTAGTTTATTATCCTTGGGGATAAGGATAAGGGAATATAGATGGTGAGTGTTTTTTGCACCATGTTTCTATTAGTCGGATAGCCACTTGTAATTTCTCACATAGTGCCGACTCAAACTTACCATTTTGCAGGACAGCAATATCGTCTGCATAGGCTATTGTGTAGAACCCGTTGCTGCTGAGTTCGTCAACCAGGGTGTCCAGAACTATGTTCCAGAGGAGTGGTGGTACCTGTGGACACCCCTCATAACCATGCCTCTAACAGAATCGACTTATACATTTATGCTTATTGCTCTATTGGCGATATATAACATTTGCTAATTGTAATATTCGATTCAATGCTCTTAATGTAGTAATTACTAATTATTATATATATATATATATATATATATAATATATATATATATATATATATTTCAAAAAAATTCATTTATATCTCATTTCTGAACAAAATAGTAATATTCAGGTCCATATAAAATAATTTGACATAAACATCGATAATATTATAATAAACCTTGATAGAAATGTAGATATTCAAAAAATAATAAAATATTCAATAAAATATATAGACATAGACATAACAATAATTCAAAAGAAAGTAGTGACAAAAATAATTTATTTTACCTACATACTATACAGCACTGTGTCTGTTTACCAGTCTTATCTTGAAGTCTATTCGAGGTTGTCCAATGTTCATTTTCTTTCTGTACTTCCAGCTTGGCGTAAACATTTCCATTATTTTTTCCAGATTAGATTAGCTTTATGTTTTTCGCAGAGATCGCCATGTAGTATATAAAATGATGTCGGTACGGGTTGTGGATACGTACTTACATCTTAACACTGTGTTTATTTCTGTACATTAAGTTGCTGACTATTTACAATATCAGCCGTAACGTCTAAACAATACCGACATACGTCAACTCTTGTAAAACACTATTCTAATCATATCTAAAATTACTAATTATTGTTATCTCTTATAATCAGGTTCACATGTAATATATTTTTATTTATACACACCAGAGTGTATTTTTCAATGTCATTCGTTCACTGTAGTTTCATTCGGTACAATGTTTTTCCCGACTTTTTACATTTAGTGATTAAGGATTAAAATCTTACTACACACGTAGTACTTTTTGAGTTACGACTTTTTTCCATACCAGCCTTACTATTTTTTCACCAAAATGTCTTCTGAGATATAATGTACACTGGAGTCTTGTGAAAGTTATTTTTTTTATTATGTTAGCGTCTGGGTCCTGCTGCCACACAAGCACAGAACCAAAGGTCTTTTTTGGGATATTTCTTTCCCAAACACAATGTCGCTTTTCGTTTGGCTTTGTTATGGTCCTCGTTTGGCTACCATACCTTACTACAGGTCGTATGACTGTTTTATATAGTTGTATATGTCATGAATTTGTTGCTTGTGTGAGTCCATTTCAAATAGGTAAAGAAATAATAAATAAGACTTACTCACAATCAATTTAATTTAACTATCCGACGACCGGTTTCGCTTTCTACAATATGCAAAGCATCTTCAGGTCTCGGTACAAAGTTAAACAAATGATGCCGGTACTCTATTAATAGATGGATGGTAGAACATGTTTAAAACTACTGTATATTGTTGAATGGAGAACTCAATACTATTATTGCAGTTGTTTGACAGTAAACGGAAGTTCTTGAGGAGGTAGATTTGATCCAATGAATTTGAGATATGTGTCAGATTGTTTGTTAAATGTAAGTGGTGTAATATATTAATTGTGTAATTAAAAGTTATTTATACTTATTCCAGAGATATATTTTTGAAATGTGTGTTATTTATTGAGTAATTGTTTTATGAAGGTGACATTTATGACAATGAATAAGTGTAGATGTAAAATTGTGTGGGTGTGCAATTATTTCCAAACTTGTAGTTATCAAATTACTTTGATAAAGTTCTATTGGCAATGAGTTAATTATTGGAATGGTCAAGTGAATAAAATGAATAAAATGGTAAAATACAAACACTTATGGATAATTTAAACACACTAAAAACAGAAAACACTTAGAAGGGACGAAACAAACATTGAATTTAAAAGGGGGAAGGACTTTAAAGCACTACATCATAGTCTTGGGCACAATGAGTTTTTTATTGTTGTATCTATTAGATTTTAGTGATAAAATTTTAGTGATTTTAGTAAATTATCCATAAGTGTTTGTATTTTACCATTTTATTCATTTTATTCACTTGACCATTCCAATAATTAACTCATTGCCAATAGAACTTTATCAAAGTAATTTGATAACTACAAGTTTGGAAATAATTGCACACCCACACAATTTTACATCTACACTTATTCATTGTCATAAATGTCACCTTCATAAAACAATTACTCAATAAATAAAACACATTTCAAAAATATATCTCTGGAATAAGTATAAATAACTTTTAATAACACAATAATATATTACACCACTTACATTTAACAAACAATCTCACACATATCTCAAATTCATTGGATCAAATCTACCTCCTCAAGAACTTCCCGTTTACTGTCAAACAACTGCAATAATAGTATTGAGTTCTCCATTCAACAATATACAGTAGTTTCAAACATGTTCTACCATCCATCTATTAATAGAGTACCGGCATCATTTGTTTAACTTTGTACCGAGACCTGAAGATGCTTTGCATATTGTAGAAAGCGAAACCGGTCGTCGGATAGTTAAATTAAATTGATTGTGAGTAAGTCTTATTTATTATTTCTTTACCTAGTTGTATATGTCTTGTTACTTGTTTATATTTTATAAGGTATTGTACGGCATAAAGACTTCTATTGCCGGCTTGTATCCTACCCTTTATTTCTTGTGATCCGTTATTGTCTATTACCAGATTATTTACATATTATTGGAAGATACTGAAAAAGAAAGAAAGCATCGTCTTAACCAACCAGACTTTATATTAAAAAGATTTTTGTATTATCTGACATTAACACACATTTAATATTATTTTTTACTTTTTATATAAATACATTGTTGAAGTTTATACTTCATTATCGTTTTTAACGAATATTAAAAATAATTTAATCCTTATAAAATTCACTTAAATATATGCTTTGTTTGCAGAGACTATGCATAACTGGTATCTGACTGATAAGCATGTACAGTTACATTTTCAGCGGAACCTTGACAGAAAGTTTGATGTTCACTGAGTTTTTCTAACTGGTTCATCATCAGTTAGAAACCGGTCTATTAGGTTTATGGATTAGAGTGCTGGCTTACAGACACTGTACATTGGCAAATTTTTTATTTGATGTTAGTTAATTCTAACCAACTGGATAATGATTGAAATCACTAACCTACTTAGTTTTGTTTTTAACCTATTCATTTCGACAATTTCATCAAAAAAATTAAATTTAATGTAAACTTTCAGAAATTATCCGCAAATACACTTTTTCTTGTATACAGGATGTCCAGAAACTCTCCTAACAAACGAAGATCGAAGATTCCTCAGATAATTTTAATACAATTTAGTCTAAGTCACCTAGTCAGAAAATGCTTCCTAATGGAGCTAGCGCTCTTTGAAGATGGCGCCTTGTAATTGGGTTTTTATTTTAAATAACTCCAGAGCGCTTCTATTGAAAAAAAAAACGAAAACTGTTCCAACTTTTTATCCTCCAGAGTTAAATCGATTTCATTAAAAGCGAATTTCTAGTACCGGTCATAGGGGTCAGTTTTGGTTAAGTCAATGGTTATTTTAACGCATAACTTTTTTGTCTTTAACTTTTAATCATTCGTGATACTAGAATATTAAATTTTCAGGGAAAGTGGCGTTACAGTTGCTTGGCCAGCACGGTCACCGTATTTAAATCCTTGCGATTATTGTGATTAAGAGTACATAAAGGCATTTGTTTATTAAGTTTCTAAATAAAATCGTTTACAGCTCTGGCTAAGGATACAAAATGCTTGCAACGAATTAAGAAAGAACTTGTCTACTTTTGATACCCATTTCTGTCGGTTTCCGTTCTATCGTAATAAATACTTTGGTTTAAAAAAAAACCTTTGAATAAAACCTTTTTGTTTCAATTCAATTTTTTGTAACTTTTCCCAAACTTTTTTTACGAATTGTGTGCTGCATTTATTGAAACAAAAAATAATTTATAAAATTAATTTAGGTACCTTTTAATTTAACTTTCATGACAAAAAAACAAAAAACTTGTAAATGGATTTTTCTAGAAAACGATGTATGCTACGGACATAAAGTAGGAGTACTAAAGTGCCTGAAAATTTAATAATCTAATATGACGAATGCATAAAAGTGAAATACAAAAAAATTATACGTTAAATTAACCATTGACCTACCCAAAACGGACGCCAATGACCGGTACTCTCGATTGAACTCTAGAGAATCAATAATCGCATCCGTTTTAGTTTTTCTTAATAAAAGCTTTCTGGAGGTATCTAAAAAAACTAATTACAAGGTACTATCTTCAAAGAGCGCTAGCTCCCTCAGGAAATATTTTCTAACTAGATGAATTGGGTTAAATTGTCATAAAGTTATCTAAGGAATATCTGGTTTTCTTTTCTCAGAAGAGTTTCTGGCCACCCTGTATATAATAGAACATAATAGATACATCATGAAGAACCGTTGTGCTTTTCTTTCACGATATGCGATACGTACTATTTTTAATATGATTCAGATATAAGCTCTGATTTCTTAAATAAACCATTTTTTATCTTTATATTATAAGATACTTATAACCTAAAGTGTATTTTTCCTAGTTGACAATATAAAAAATGTGGTTAACTTTCTTTGAGTCAATTGGCTCAAAAGCTTCAATTAAATTCCTTTCCTAGACCTGAGGATATTGTCTCTGAAGCCATCGCTGTCTCATGAGACAACCTGTAAGACAAATCAAGATAGTGATTTATCGCTAGATCTGAGGATATATTTGACCAATTATACGTGTTAAATAGTAAAAGTTATACATCTCAAGAAGCAGAACAAATGGATGACTTATTTCACTTGAAATATTTTATCCGAAAATATTGAAATATAATTGATCAGTTTTTGATGGTTAAATTAGACTAATAAATTCAGTGCTAGTTAATAAAAAAAACCTCTCAAAAAACTTCTTCGAATGAAAAACAAGTAAGTAAATTTTTTACACTTTGTAATGCGCATGCGACGAGCACGATTTTCCAAAGAAAACAACGATTTTGCATGAGAAATATAGAACACCAAGTATGACACATGTGTCCAATTCGGTAGTTTCACCACAATATGGCACCTTGATATATTATATACAATGATTTACGCATGCTGCAAAGTATAAAATACTTTCAAAATTATATATACAGAATGTTGTCTTGATATTAAGAATGTGAATGTTTTGGGTAAGGAAACTGCATGGATTTATAGATTTTATACTTTTCCTATACTCCTTTTTTTCATTTTTTATTTATCGTAGGAAAACTGTTTTTATCCCAGTGTATAGGCCTATATGGTCGATGGTTTTATCTGTACATTTTTTGGGGGGTTTATAGGCTGTGTACTGGAATTATTTCTTGCTTATTTCGTTTGTAATTGCGGTTGATATTGTCAAAGACGATATGACAACGATCGTGACTTTCTGTCATATACTCGTAATAAGTATCCCTGCGTTTTGTCTAGTACAGACCTTCAACATCAGTAAGCAACATAAAGGCATAACCGTTGTCGCATCAGTTTTTATAATATCTGTCACAGTTAGGTAATTCTAAGTTAACTGTACAAAGTTGGTCAGACGACCCCTGTAGATTTGGCTGTAATTTTACAGTGTGTTCTATACTATAAAATAGGATGACTTGCTGAATTTCAACTTTCAAGGTCCAAAATGGCGGTCTATGGCGGTATATGTTTAATTAAATTTAAAAAAAATACCTGTATTTTATCACTAGTAGATAGGCAAGGCTGGCTCTGGCTCAATCCCCCTAAAATCATCGATATGCAGCAACGTTGTTTCATCCCCTAAATTACAACCCCCGGTCGTAATTGCCAAACGGCTTAACGTAGGATGGCGTGGCAGGTATCGTTGAAAAACTTTGGCAATCTACTATCACCTTTTTTTGCTTAACAGGTTGTAATGCTTAAAAAATATTCAAAGATACATTTTAGATGTAAAATTTGTTGCTAAAAACGATCCCGGTGTTATATTATTAGCCTAACTTTGAAGTAAAATTCGGGAAATTTAAAAAAGAATTTTTCTTAAAAGAATCATGTCTAAAAAACGTATTTTCTTCTTTTTTTTTTAAATTTATAAAAAGTCGTTAAAATGTATATACTTTAGAGTAATAATAAGCACAGCTCTTATATCAAAGGATGATATGGTATTATATTCACTTAAATAGCCAAATTCCCAATTTTTCCAAAATTTTACGTCTTTTTAATAGTTTTCTAAAATTTCTCAACCCAATTGCCATCCTATATACAGATTTGGAATCCTTACAAAATTTTACATGGAATATTGTATTTTACTACGATTTTTCAGCTAATATTTAGATGTCTTGAGTCATTGAAAAATAAAAAAAATATAATGGTGTTACAGTTTCACAATTATATCTAATATGTACTACTTGATTATAAAAGATGTATTTAATTTTACTTTAAAATATATACCTTTTAGCAATTTTGTCTTAATTTTTAAAGAAAAAAAAATATGTTTTTTAAGACATTTTTTTAAGAAAAAGTTTTCGAAATATTTCGATTTTTTCTTAATATTCAGCTAATTTTAATATCAGGTTCTGTCCAGGAAAAAAATTTACATCGAAAACGTATCTGTGGATATATTTGTGAGCATCTATAGTCAGCTATATTAAATAAAGTAATGAAGTGCAGGAAAAATTATTTTCTTCAAAAAATTCAATTAAAATAACCCATATCGACCACCGCTGTTTTGGACCTAGAAGGTTGAAATTTGGTAAATCATCAAATTTTATAGTACAGAATACGCCTGTAAAGAGTGTTTACGCCAAATCAAGAAGAGGCCAATTTTGTATATAGGTCAGGATATCACGGTAAACATACTAAAAAACCTCTGGTTTTTTTATGTGCATCGATTTGCTTGAAATCTTGACAGTAGGTAAAAAATAGCTCAAAGATAAAAATCTACCCTGTGACAATACTTACTTTTTCTCTGGGGATGGTTAGCAACTTAACTCGAGGAAAAAAAAAGTTTATCAAAAAATACTATGGTAGTCGTCGGAAAATGAATTTAAGACAAAAATGTACTTCAGAGTTTTTTTTTTTGGAAAATTCAATACTTTTGGAGTTATTTTTCTGTTAAGAGTTTTAACTCTCTTCATGATTTTGATGGTTAAGGTAAGGATTTTTCATTTCGAAAAAAATTAAGTGTCCCCATTTAGGATCTTGTGATCCCTCCACTGCCCCTACGAGTCCGACACCAAATAAGGCGGCACGATGCCGAAACATCGTGGGGCTCCACCTTACCCGTAGTACCTGTGTTGCGAGTACGTCACCCCCCGGAGATCCCCCTCCCCGGGGGCGGAAAGGCGACGCAGGCAAAGACCGGTCACACGTAGACAGGTCGCGCCGCCTAGGATCACTTCTTTACCACTCTTAAATCATTCCAGGTGGGTACGTGCCGGGACACCGATACTACTCTCGGTGGTGTAAGGCCGTAAGAGGTATTTACGGGCCCAGCTCGTTCAATCTCACCTGGCTCTTGTGGAATGAGAGTAGAGTGGTCCCACGAGATGCTCCTCTCGGATACTAGGAGTGTAGGCCGATGACCGAGATGACTATGCATCCCAAGTGGGTTTCTACAAACCCGACACCTCGAACGATGGCTCTCCACCTCTAATTTCCTTCCCATTAGTTGCCTATTCGTAATAATTCGTTGCCTAATAGTTGTCGTATTCTTATCTCCGCGAGCCGAACGGAGTGTGATACGGTACAAGGCAGAATAGCACCGAAAAAAGCACTGTGGTAGTTGTCATGGCGTGTGTAGTGGAGAATATTGAAGGCTGTTAAGATGGAGTCGCCAGTTAAATCAGTTGAATCAGAGGTCAAAGGTTTTTTTCTGGATGTGATGTTCTTACCAGAGTGTATGTGCTTTTTTAGCTAGATGTGACAAAGACCGAGTCGCTAGTTACTATTGTTTATGCAAGTCGTTTATTCGTTTACTTTTAACTTCAGAGCTAGTGCCTTGCACTAAAATTGGGTTATTGGATATTTGTGCTAACGGACAGGGCTAGTCAGCTTTCGAGAGGCATTTTGACCACAGGTAGCCTAATGTGAGTTTGTAAGATGGGATGACAGTGATGGACGCCACTATTTCGATCCATGTTACTTTAGTTCAATCAGTCATTAAGACGTCCTCAGCCTACCCCAGAATATGTTGACAGGCGCAAGATTCAGTTGTCGGCTGGGGGCGCCAACGGCGAGGTTGCTTCGGTAGCAGAAAGACGACCCCTTTCATAATCATGCCAGTGTAAGTGTTGTATATGTGGATGCTTTTTTAAGTGTAAGTGTGTGCAAGCTGAACTGACCTCTATGATCAACTTCAGAACTAGTGTATTGCATTAAAATTCGTGGTATTGATCGTTTGCGTTAACGGACAGTCCTCGTCGGAGTTTGATAGACAATTTCAATCTCTGCCGGTTCAGTTAAGGAAATAGTTGCGGTTATTTTCTCGGGGGATGAATAGGCATTATTTAGTAGTGAGATTGGGAAATCAATTTTCCCCTGTCCGGGGTAAGGCAAACGATTGGGTTATAGATGGGTACCGTAAGCTAGCAGAGTAGCTTCAAGGATGTCAGCGTATTCGCTAGGGAGTTCGTCAATTCAAGCCTGGACTAGAATGGACGGACTGTGAAGTTTGTTCCCCTGTGGTCTTCGGTTTCTTACGTAACCTAGACAAGAGCAGGAACTTTTCAGAGTTTCTTGGGTGATAGACTGAAAGCTGCTGATGGTTGTGAGGGTAAAGTTCCTGTTGAAAGGCTTTTATTTTCTCAATGATTGTGACAAGATTTGCGGTGTTTTGGATTTCACAGGATGATAAGATCCAAGGTTTCCTGCATATACTACGCAGGATCCTGCGCTCAGCAGCGACCAATTTTTTTCTGATAATATTTCAGAAGGCAATATAAGTTAGACTGATACTCCATAACGGGGGGCCGAATTAATGTTTTATAAGTGTGTAGGAGAGTTTTTGTGGGTCTTCCTCCAATTTTCCCTATAACTGGTATAAGGAGGCCGGCTCGATTTCCGACCCTATCTAAAGTTGCCTTTAGATCAGGTTCCCAGTGGAGGGTCTTAGTAAAAAGAACACCCAAATAGAAAGCTGTCGGGTGGATATTGAGTCTTTGTCCAATGATTTGAGTTTTTGCAGCTTTAAGTGTAACTCACCACTTATTGGACTATTCCTTGATGCCTTTTAAAGGAGTTTTGTTTTCTTCTAAAAGTTCTCTCAGGAAAATAACTGTTCGCTGTTGTAAGGAGGGCAGTATCATCTGCCGAGAGAAACAGTTGAGTGCATGGGATATTTTAATTAGAAATTTTGCTGTTGTATATTATGTACAACAGAGTCGCTTGCACTGAGCCTTGGTAAACTCAATCACGTGTACTGAAAGTGGTTGATATTTGATCACTTATTCTCACTATAACAGTTGGATTCATTGGGTAAGAAAATATAATTTTAATGAATTGGAAGGGTAGCCTGATGCCAATCAGCATTCGAACAAGCCCGCCTTGACAGACTTGATTGAAGGTCCTTCGTACATCCAGAAAGTGGCAATGGTGATGAATTATCGTTGATGGTTTGGGTGACTTTAGATATGAAGTCTATGAATGCATCCGTAAAATAGTTTCGAAACCAATTCAGATTTCTGCTTTAATCTGAACCTTTTAAAAATTGCAAGGCAAACAGACGTTGATAAATATGTTAATAGAGACATGGGGAATCTAAAATTTGCATTCCACGACATGTCTCCTCAACAAAGCAGGAATCCAACAAGAAACCAATTCGCTAAGGATGGTTTGGGTTACATGGCCGTGGGTTTGTAGGATCATAATAAACTAGTACGTATATATATACGGCAGTGGAACTCAACGCACTTTTTGGGTTATGTCATACATATCCGGCGATGGGACCAAAGAGGTTAAAAAAGTTTCTATGAAAAACTTACCGCTTTCCGGCTATTCAACATCATTTGTTTGGATTTTTCTATTGGATCAATAAAAGTCTACTTTGTAAAAGTAAAAAGTTTGTAAATATTAAGTTTACGGTAAAAATAAAAAAGGAATCGTATAATAATGTTTTATAAGCTTTATTTTATATTGGGGTTATTCCCGAAAACCCGTTTAAAACATGTTTTTATCGTACAATTTGTGAACTTTCACTTATGAATAACTTGGCTTGAAAACACTTGAAACACTTGAAAAATATTGACTTTTTATTAGAAAAAAACAATAAGATTATTTTTGTCTTACAATTCACTAGTCTAGCGATTATTATGGTTTTCTTTTGATAAACTTTTTCCACCCCCGAATTGGGGTGGTATCCACCCCCGGAGGAAAAGCAGATATTCGCTTCGCATGGAGTAAATTTTTATCTATGAGCTATTTTCTACCTACTGTCAAGATTGTAAGCAAATCCGTGTATGTAAACAGAATTCTGAGCAAAAACCCACATATCCTAGACTAATAGTTGACGTTGAATTAGCCAGTTGTAAACGAAGTATCATAAAGAAATAAATCCATATTCCAATTTAAAACCCCCTAAAATAATGTCTAATTTCCAATTAGGTAATACTAAGTTAAAAACTGCTACATCATTTCTTCCCGATTTCTCTTTTCGAGACTCTTAAACTGTGAAAGACATTGTGTTACCAATGTGTACGTATCTTTTCGTTCTAATATATCTTCTAGCGATGGGAGAGAATCATCAAGTTAAATCAATGGATACTACTAAATTTTTACGGAATTGATACTAGATACATTGGATCCATTTTTAAATTCTGGACCCCTTTACTTTATTTCTGCTATTATTTTCCATTATGTTACTCTGTAATGTAATGTAATGTAATCCTTACATATGTTTCATCAAATTTATATATATATATATATTATATAATATATATATATATATATATATATATATATATTATATATCATATAAACGAGGTTCCTACAGCCTTTGCCGCTTCTCGAAATTTGACCGCCCTCGTTTTCTGTCCATCCATTCGTCTTTGATGGCTCTATTCTCATTATGTGCTGTACATTTTCTTCCCAGGCAACTGAAGACCTTCCCCTTCTTGTTTGTTATGGTATGTAATTTAAAGCTTTCTTTGTCTATCTATCTTCATTCATCCGCTTCACGTGACCATACCACACTAGTTGTCTTGCTTCAATTCTGTCTATACTGGAATATACAGTATTTATCCTCCTTCTAATATCTTCATTTCTGATATGATCTTTTTTTAATACAGAACACTCTCTCTTTAGAAAATCCATGTCTACTACTTCTAATCTTTTTCTATCTTTTTTCGTGATCTGCCAAACTTCTGCCCCATAAGTCATAATAAACTTTACCAAGGTTCGATAGATTGTCAATTTCGTTTCTTGTCTAATATCTTTAGACCATAATAAAGAGTTTAGAATGTTTACCGCTTTTTTTCCCTGCTGCGTTCTGTTTCCAATGTCTCTTTTGGTAGTGTCTTCTTTAGGTATTATAGATTCGAGATATTTATATTCATTACCTTTCATGTTTTTTTTTGTAATTTCTAATTCTGGATCTTCTTCATCATCTCCTATATTAAGATACTCTGTTTTTGACATATTCATATTGAGGCTCCATTTTTCATATTCTTTCTTTAGTTTTCTAAACATGTAGTTCATATCTTCCTCATCATTCGCTACGACTACCTGATCATCTGCGAAAAATAAAGTTGTTTCCGGATACTCATTTGTTCCACTGCTCTAGCGATGATTGAATATATATTTTAAATAAGGTCGGAGATAGACAACATCCTTGTTTAAGCCCCTTTGTTATGGGAAATGATTCAGATATAAAGCTTCCTTCTTTAATGACACTTCTTGCATTTTTGTATATATTTGCGATAGCATCCAGATACTCTCTACTGAGACCTACTTTCGTCAATGTTTTAAAAAACAATAGGTAGATAATTAAATTTATATCTTTGCTATAAATAATATTCCAAGAAAGTGACAAAAACATATCATTAAAGAATCAATAGATGCTATGTGTCTACCATACACATATAATACAAGTAGACTGACTGTTCCAATAATACCATTCCACCTGTGTAACAGAGAAAACTGACACCAATCAGTCCCTGCATATCTTTTTAATGGACTGGGTTTATCGACCACGTGACCTTCCCATTGGTCATTTAGCTCTGGTCATTTAGGCACTACTTTGCATCAGTTTTCCCTGTCGCACTGGGTGAACAGGCTGGTATTGCAACAATTAATATTGTATTATAGATCTCTGGTTTCCACATAACCTCTCCTAACCTAACCTAATTTTACATGATCTCATTTAGCCTTGTGCTAACCAACTTTATCTTACCTTTTATTTTGAATATTTATCAACAATCAATGTATAAAACACGTTAGAAAATATTTATATTTTTAAAAATTTCAATGCGATGTTATCATTTATGTAGAGCATGGCATGAAAATATGCATCTTATGCATGGAAAAATGAAGTTTGCTACCAAATGGAAAAAGTTTGGCTTTACATATCGAACTGTTCATGTTATTTTACATTGCTTTCCACAACATCACCAGTCCTTTGGGACACATTAAGAATTGCATTACTCAATTCAATGGCATGAAACACAGTCACCTTTATCATCAGCTCATCATCATCGCTTCATCCGCATATTTATTGACTGTTTGTTGTAAATTATAATTTGTGTTTCTTTTAGCGTTTTCTAGCGAAGCAAGAAAAAAGAAACAGGAACATCCTTTAAAGAGACTCATAAGGAAAATCTTGATAGGAGTGGTGATTATCTCAATTTTGAATTACATTCTTAAGTTTTACTTCGCCGGTTTGACCTTCTTAAAATGGCTCGTGAGCTTCTTGTATTGGAAACTGCATGCTATCAAATTGTTCCTGTGGTGGAAAAAATGGAAATACGGCCATGTAGATTATCACGAAATAGACCACGAGCCTTGGACTATTGAACACGGTCACGGTCACGGACACGACATTGAACACGACAGTTCTTTGCACGGCTACGACTATAGTGACCACGTCTTCGGTGCTCCAGAGACAGACCATAACAATTACCAACCTTACTGGGGAAGGGAGGATTACGCGCATAACTTAGCCTACGCAAAGCAAAAGCCTGAAAAAAAAGTGGATACCCTAACAAAGACATTATCTTTGTTTGGGTAATGAAGGGTAAATGGAGAGGGTCAAAGAGTGAGTAAAAAAAATTTACAATGCAAGCTTAACAATTTAAAATATCTCTCTCTTATTTTTTCTCTTTTCTAATTATTGTTCTTTCTTTTTTTCATTGTTTATGAAATAGATTTTCTTATTCAGCTTCTGAGGAATTTGTATTTTACCAACTTTAACTATCTACGTGTGGCTTAATCGAAGTAATCTTAAACTAAATAATTTTGTTCGATTTTAAATTAACTAAATTTTCTTTTCTTTATTACATGTAACAGAAAAAGAATGTATCAAAAGGAGGATAAATTAAAAAATTCTCTGAAATTTGTTGCAAAAGCAACACTCAAACCACTAGAGAGAAAAAAAGAAATATTGGATATGTACAATTCAAAATTATATCGCCTTCTTTAGAGACCAGTTTCAGAGATTGATTTACTAGTTATGTAATTTACTAATTATGTAATTATTTTAACGTCATTTGAGCTTGCATTGTAATAAAGGTTTTTTAACATCATCGTTATCAACTAGTGTACTAATAATTTTAGGATATCGAAATACGGGCAATGATACGGTAGTTCTGTGCCATTAATGACTGAATGTATTTATCTGTGTGTTTGTGAATTATTTTTACAAATGTAAGTTCGATTAAAAATATTTTAAAATTAGGTGTTTTATTTATTGTTTATATATAAAACCTGTGAGTATATAACTAAGAACTGTATCAATAACATGCATTTACATCATCTGGTAACTTTATAAAAATATTCAATACTCCGTTTTTATAAACATAAATAACGTTAAAAAACATTGAATGGTTACCGATATATCTACTCAGGTCCACTAAATTGTAAATTAATCGATTATATTTGGTGGGCATGTACTGAATGAAAAAAAGTTATTTTTCTTTTTTTATTTGTTTTTACCTCTACGTTACTTTTAGTATTACTGTGACTGCTTTTAGGTAAAAGTCACAATGCAACCTCTATGACTTATTGTGTCATCCTTGTCATAGTTTCTCAATTATTAGAGTAGCTCTTCCTTTTCCTCGTAGTCTTCTATCGTCCATTTTGTAATGTATGCTTCCCCAACTTCTTTCATTTTTCCATCGATCTCTATACTGAGCCATGTAGTTCCAATTGTCTTCCATAGTCATCTACCTTTGTAAGGTCCACAACGTTGTCCACTAAGTTGTATTGTGGCGTAGAGTAGCTCATAAACTATTATTCCTTTCCTGAAATTTAGTATATATGTATATCTAGATTTGTGTTCTATCTTATGTGCTTTTGGATAACGTACTCTAGAGTTCCTTAGTGTGCAGTAGTTTCAATTTATATGAATAGTAGTTTTGTCCTCTACCTCACAGAATCTGAATTCTATCATACCTAAAATCTTTATTTTTTTGAGGTCTTTAATCGACAATGGTCAGTAATTTTGTTAAAATATGTAATTCATTATTGTATAACCTAATCCAATTTTCAAGTTTTATATGGTTTTAGTTTCGTAAAAGTATTTTTGATTATGTCATACTTTGTAAGTTTTCTCGATGTTTGCCTATTTCCTTTAGGTTATTTTCAGCATTAGGCTGTTACGTTTTTGTCTTCTAAGAGGGGGTGGTTCAAATGTTCGAAACATACCTCGGTCCTAGAAGGTGGGCAGAACCGCCTTCCAGCCTCGATTTGCAGGACTTCTCCAGTGTATTCATCCATGCTTACGATGATATCCGAGACCACACGCAGGGGTTGTTGGGACACCATTGCCGTCAATGCCAAAGACCTACTTGCTAAAAAAAACCCTCCTCAGCGATTAAATATCTGCCGGATCGCCCTGATTGTATCGGCACGGCATTCAACTGAAGTTTCTCATTTACGCATAACTCTCCCGCATTCTAGCACTTTTTCACTTCGACTTAATTCTTCTCTTCCTCTGTTTCTCTCTGTTCATGTTCAATCTCGCATTTTCTTATTCTGCCTTATCTTCTTGCTTTCTTCTGGCATCCTGCCTCCCTTCTGGATGCCTTTCTTCTTGTTCCTTTCTTTCCAACGTTCTCTTCACATAATTCTGAACTGCTTTCAACCGATCTGACGACCACTAGTTTTCTCCACTAGTTCCTTGACTGATTGCACCCTACTTCCTATCTTTCGCTCAAGCAGGCTCCTCTCATTTATCCATCTATTGCATACCAATAGAGTGTGTGAGACAGTGTCCAATATTTCACAGTAAAGGCATTTGTCATTTTCTATTTTTTCCAAATGTGTAAAGGTATGCCATGTAGCAACCATGTTCTGTGAGTATCTGCTTCAGGAAGTAATCCAAAAGCCGGTGCCTGCAAGGCTATCCATCTTTTCAGATTTGGAATCAGCGACTTCGTCCACTGCGCCACCCTTCTCATCTCGTCACATTCATCTTGCCACATTATTATGGACCTCTCCCTTTCTTCTTTTTTTTAAACGTTCTGTTGCTATGTCTTCATTTCTTTTCTCGTATATTTTTTCTGTTTCCTTTACTATCACGTGCATCAGCATACACCTGATGATTACTTCCAGCGCCTCTGCAGAGACTGCTTTGTATGTACATGCCACCCTAAATAGACTCTTCCTATCTGCTCGGTTGAGCTGCTTTCTGTACGTCTTTGTTAAAACTGCAGTATTCCAGATAGGCGCAGCGTAGAGTGGTAGTGGTATCCCAAGATCCTAGTCCCGGAAGCTTTTATGTCTTTAGGGCACTTAACGCTTCTTTAAATTTGTCTATAAGCTTGCTCAGCTTCGGCGTCCCACTGTATTCCATGCCAATGGCCAAGTGGAAATAGCTCTCGGGTAACATCAAGCTTCCTGTCCAGTGGTATCTCATACAGAGGGTACGGCTTGAACTGGTACAATTTTGTACCCTTAACCCCAAACCTCCTTATTCAATTTGTCATACAGTTACTGTTACGTAACCTGTCTTCTTATAACAATGCATTCCTTTCTCTTATTGTCAATCTCTTCTCACCACCAATAAGGCATTTTTCTTTTTTTATGTCCACCTCTGCTTCCTATTTAGTTTGCTGATGACTCCACGTTGGTAGTGCCCACTCCGACCATCGAAAAGCCAATGCAACAGTGTCATCTGGCAGCACGGCCCAGTCTCTAATTTTTCTCGCCGCATTGTGTGTGACACAGGTGACATCGATATATGAACGCGAATTTCCCCTCACGAACTTTAATTCCAGAAGTCCAGAGTTTCTATCTATTCGATAAGCATTTGTCCACGAGCATCCCTTCTGGGAGAACCCCTCCGCCGCTTTGGCGTTGAAGTCTCACAGCATTACAAACTCTCTCATACCACATTTACTCCCTTTATACATACCATCACAAATCCTTCATGTGTATCAATACCATATAACGTCCCCACATTTGTTTACTGCACTCTTAACACACGTTCTCTTTCACGCTTATTTACCACTTGTCACGCTTACTGTCACTCAATCAGTAACCTTCTACCCTTCTTCCAAAGTCAGAATGAAGAACAGATTGAGATAACACTAATCGAAGTAAAGAATGCCGTAAAGACTTTAAAGAACAAAAAATCAGGGGGACTAGGAGGAATCGTTAATGAACTAATTAAGTACGGAACGGACAAACTACACAGAATTATACAAATTATACAAATGTTCAGTAACGCTATAAGTCGGAAAGAAATACCAGATGAATGGTCCAAAGCATATATAACTTCGATACATAAAAAGGGAGATAAGAAGAAATGCGAGAACTACAGAGGCATAAGTGTAATAGCATGTATGGGCAGATTATATGGAAAAATACTGAAAGAAAAACTGGAAAAATCTATCTCAAATAAAATCGGAGAAGGCCAGGCGGAGTTCACGGCAGGAAGATCTTGCATAGACCACATATAAAAACTTCAACAATTATTTGAAAAAAAAAATGGCAAAAAATAGACCAGTACACATGACATTCATAGATTAAAAAAAAGCGTATGACACGGTTCCCAGAAAACAACTATGAAACACGATGAATGAAATCGGAATAACTCAAAGGTTAATAGAAGCTTTGCAACAACAACAAGGTAAGAGTTAAAACCGGCAATAAATACTCCAACGAATTTAAGACCACAAAAAGCTTATTGCAGTGATGCATTACATCTCCGACACTGTTCAAGATATTCCTCGAGCAAATATTAAAACCATGGAAAAGAAAATGTGAAGGGATGAGAATACCAATCCGGGACAACTTCTTGTACGCATAGTTTTGCAGATGACCAAGTGGTAACGGCTCAAGATGAATAAGATCTGTGCTGTATGCTCCGAAAATTAGAAAAGGAATACACAAAAAATGGACTGGAAATAAACCTAGAAAAGACCGAATATTTAACAACAGAGCAAGAACCAGTGAAAAACTTGGAAATGGACGATGATAGGGAAATTAACGGCACTGAAAAATTCAAATATTTAGGATTCATACTCTCAAAAAATGGAACCACCGAGCAAGAGATAACCAGCAAATTAGCACAGACGAGAACATGTATTAAACAAATCAACGGGGTACTGTGGGATAGACAGATTACCAGAAATACAAAGAAGAGAATTTATAACACCTTGGTACGCAGTATAATGACCTATGGAGCAGAGAATTGGGTAATAAATAAACGAAACGGTCCAATATCACAGCAACTGAAATGGAGTCCATGAGAAGAAGCTGCAGAGTGACAAAAATAGATCGCATCAGAAATGAGGAAATAAAACGAAGAATGGCATTAGAACAAGACATACTCAGCTACATCGAAGAAAAACGTTTAATTTGGTATGGACATGTGAGAAGAACAGATCATACAAGGTGGATAGCAAAGATTTCGGATTGGAGCCCAATAGGAAGGAGGAAAAGAGGTAGACCCCGAAGATCATGGAGGAAGTAGACGAGACCATGGAAAGACGAGACCTTAGAGATGGAGAATGGCAGAACAGAAAGGACTGGAGACGTTGACTGAAAGAAGGAAGGCGGCGACAGCTGTAAAAATCCTTATATAGATAGAATTAGTCAATTGTTTCATGATTATCAGCGTAGACTAGCACCTTCATATATTCCTACATAAAATATTATAAACGTATTCAATCACACAATATTGGAGGTCAATTTACGCTCCGAAACTTGAAACTATGCGGTTATCAAACGTTTCTTTCAATAAATCAATTGTGACACAAGCTGTGTAACATGTTGTTTCGTTTTATTAAAACGACAACTCCTGTACATCATGGTTGTTTATTCGGGGAATGAAAAAAGGCAGTAATCATGTCTCAATAGCGATCACTATTGATTGTAACGTTCTGGCCAGCGTCGTTTTTAAATAAGTACTGTCCAATGATTCCACCAGACCATAAAGCACACCAAATAGTCAGTTTTTCTGGATGTAATAGTTTCTTAACATACATTTGTGGATTATCTTAACTTCAAATATGACAGTTTTGTTTGTTGACGTAGCTATTCAACCAAAAGTAGCTTCATCGCTAAACAAAATTCGCTTATGAAAATCTGAATCAACGGCAATCTCCGTTTGGATCCACTCACCGAATCTACGAATCTACGCCTTGTTAGGTGATGATGTACCTTTAATTCTTATATGAGCTGGATTTTGTAAGCAAGTAAAGCAAGATCATTATGCAAAGTATTCTATAAAGTGGATGGATACGTATCTAACTGATGTGCACGATGGCAGATAGACTGGTTCGGGTCTTCCTGTATGCTATGCTCTACAACAGCACCAACTTTTTCTTTACGCACTGTATGACGTATCTGTGGATGCATATTATCATTTAGAGTAAACGTGATGCAAAAACGTTCCATGGTTAATCGAATTACTTGCTCTGATGGACTATAATGTTGACCATAAAATGGACGTTCCAAGTTGTCAGCTATTATGACTGTATCGTCGGTATACCTAATGTTGTTAATTCAACTTCCTTTCACTTTTATGCCGACTGTCTCGTTTACCAAAGATTCTTGTGTGATTTCGTCAGAATAAGCATTAAACAATAACAGCGACAGTATGCAACCTTGCCTGACCCCTCTCCTTATCTTCACTTCTTCTGAGTTATCAATGTTACACATGCAGATTCTTGTTTTTGAGTACTTCTGTAAGTCGGTCATGTTTTACTTTATCGAATGCCTTGTTGTAATGTATAGAAATGACAGAGGAGAACGCTTGCTACACTTTTGTATAGACAACAACCTGTTTGTTACTAATACAGGCTTTCAACATCACCCAAGACGACTATACACTTGGATATCACCAGGAAATAGATACAGAAATCAGATAGATTTTATACTTGTAAAAACCCGTCGGAGAAGCGCTGTTAAGGATGTTAAGACCTATCCAGGAAAAGATTGTAATAGCGACCATCAATTTTTATCAGCTGAATTCCGCATGAAGTTAAGAAACAGTCTAAAAACAGGAAATACAACAACTAAATGGCATCTAAGATATAACGATCCGTACAAAAAAGCCGCAATGCAAAAGCTATGTGACCTCAAACAATCATTAAATCCAGACAAGTCCTCAAACAGCATATGGACAAAAACAAAATCCATATTGCATAATGCTGCAAAAAATATTAAAAGTGATAGGGAAGAAAGAAGAAAACAATGGATAACGGACTCCACGTGGACTATAATACAGGAGAGGAAGTGCTTAAAAGCCACAGGACTGAACAGTGAAAGCGATAAAGAGGCCTATAAAGCGCTGAACGGTCAAATAAAACGACTCTGCAAAAAGGACAAGAACACACACTTGAACAAAATCTGCATGGAAATAGAAGGGCATAAAACCAAAACTGAGACCAGAGACATGTTTAAAAAAATAAAGCAGATAACACGTTCCTTTACACCAAACTACCCTGCTATCAAAGATGATAACCGAACTCTACTCACTTCTAAAAAAGATATTTTACACAGATGGGAAAAATACTGTGGACGACTGATGATGGAGGAAAGCACAGACGCCCCATCACAACAATAAGATGCCAGTTTTGCGACGGAACCTGACGTACTCAAAAGTGAAGTTGAAGCAGCAATTATGAGGCAAAAAAGTCAAAAAGCTGCCGGTCCAGATAACATACCTATTGAAATGATTTGGGCCCTAGATGACGTTGGAGTGGATATAATACATCAAATTTGTCAAAGAGTGTGGGAGACAGGTAAATGGCCTGAGGACTGGACACAATCACTATATATTCCCATACATAAAAAGGGAGCGAAAGATTTATGTAGCAACTATCGCACAATTGCTCTAATTGCGCATTGCAGTAAGATACTCTTACACATAATTCTCGAGAGGATAAAGCCCTTTTTACTACCTAACATTGCGGAGGAACAAGCAGGTTTCGTCCCAGGACGTGGTACTAGAGAACAAATTTTAAACGTACGGCAGATTGTAGAAAAATCCAGAGAATTCAACATCACAACATATTTGTGCTTCATAGATTATAGTAAAGCTTTCGATTTGGTCAACTGGAGTAAAATGTGGCAGGTTTTGTCTGAAATGGGAGTCCCTAATCATCTGATACTGCTAATTAAAAGCCTGTACAATGACAATTATGCCAGAGTTAGAATAAATGGGGAACTAACTGACAGTTTCAGGGTCACAAAGGGCGTGAGACAAGGCTGCATACTAAGCCCAATTTTATTTAACATCTATGGTGAATGGATAATGCGGAAAGCTACTGAGGACTGGAACGGTGGCATCACCATTGGCGGGAAGAAGATTTGCAACTTGAGATATGCAGATGATACTACTATCCTCGCTAGTTCTGAAACTGAATTGATTCACCTGCTACAACGGATAGAAGACGTAAGCTTAACGATGGGCCTTAAAATAAACAGGGATAAAACGAGAATCATGATAATTGACAGAGCTAACAACAATCAAAATCATCTGGTTAGGATAAACAATATCGCTGTTGTAGATAAATTTGTGTATCTGGGCTCATTAATAACCAACAAAGGAGGCTGTACTGAAGAAAATAAAGCGGCGGTCAGCAATCGCAAAAAGGCTATGGCAAAATTAACAAAAATTTGGAAAAGCCATGAAATTACTACCGATACAAAAATGAGACTAGTAAGAAGTCTAGTTTTTCCAGTTTTTACTTATGCATCGGAATGCTGGACCCTTACTGAGAAAGACAAAAAGAACATAGATGTATTTGAGATGTACTGCTGGAGACGAATGCTGAGAATACCATGGGTGGCCCGAAGAACAAATGAATCCATACTGGTCCAGCTAAACATAAAGAAAAGACTAAGAACACAAATAACAGAACAGATAATAAGCTATTTTGGACATGTGCTTCGAAGAAATGGTCTTGAAAAACTTACCATCCAGGGAAAAGTAGAAGGCAAAAGAAGTAGAGGTAGATCTCCTACACGATACACGGACCATATTGTTGCTACCATTGGCGCTCCATTGTCAGAATGTGCTAGATTGGCAGAAGATAGAAAAACGTGGAGGAACATTGGAAAAATTACCTAACAGCTTCATGATATCACGATACCTGCATCAGGTTAACGACTAAGAAGAAGTTGTAATCTATAAAGCATACATAAAGATCTCGATTAACATCCAAACATCTTTTGGGTCAGCACGTTAAAAAAGATTAAAATCGATCTCCAGCTTAGCGTGTTTTCTATTATGGATGATTTTTAGCGGGATGACATTGGACGGATCGTTCGATAATCACTACATTCTCTGGCATTTACTTTCTTTGGTAGACAAATAAATGTTGATGTCAGCATTTCACGTGGAATGATTCCTGCGAAATAGATTGTGTTCATTAGTTGGACTAAAAGATCTATATTTTTTTCATTGACCAGTTTTAGCATTTCACTTGGTATTTCATCTGGACCAGCAGATTTATTATTTTTCATGGATTTTAACATTCTGACTTTGTTATTTTGGGTCCCTCGTCTTTACTCTGATTACCTCATATATATATATACTATATATATATATATATATATATATATATATATATATTATATATATATATTCCTGTGTCTGGTCATGGAATAATTCCTCTATATATTTTTTTATCTTCGTAATTTTTGTTCCGTCTCCACTAAAATATTTCCTTGTTTGTCCAATAGTATGCTTGAGGTTTTTTGTTTTGCTACCCAGCTATTCTTAACTTTTTATGGAGATTGAAGTTATCATATTTGTTTTGTAAGTCTTCTATTTTCTGGCATTTTCCAGCGAAAAGGTCTCTTGAGCTTCTTTTTATTTTCCTTCTTATTTGATTATGCAGCTGATGATACTGAATTATGTTGATATTCTTTTGCCTTATTCTGTTCTTCATCATTTCCAAGATTCCTTCTGTCATTTGAGTCTCCTTTCTTATATATATATATATATATATATATATATATATATATATATATATATATAGGCTAAAACAAAAGTAAATTTTTAATTAAAAATATATAAACTACAAAACTTGGAGATATCGGCGGTTTTAAAAAGTAGGTATAAATTTTATATTATATTCATAATATTTCATGCTGACATTTTCATAACATCCTTTATTATTTCAGCCTTATCATTCCACAATAACATTTTCACTCATCACCACAGAGTCATCGACACATCTTCATCAATGTCCACATTTTAATAAAATCTGGTACTTTTTCAGAGAAGAAGAACAAAAATAAAAGCCAATAAAGATAACCCTAAACAATAAAAATATTAAACAAACTAAAGAAAAAATTGCAAATGCTGATATTATTGACAAAGATAATTTGGGAATTATTAAACCCTCAAGAAAATATCGTATGAACAGCAAGTTTATGGGATCAAGAAAAAATATTACTACCAAGAAAATAAAACAAGTACGTCCCACACAACGCACTGACCTAATGGATTTGGTAATTAGCAGAAGGCCGATCCCAGACGCAGACTTAATTTTACGTCAATATTTGTTAAAACAATCCAGAAAGGAAAAGAAGAAAAACAAGTTAAAGGAAAAAATAATGAAACTGGTCAAGATTGCAATAGCTGGGTTCACGATAATATCTGTGTTGAACTACATCATTAAATTTTTCTATGCCATACTAGCATTCAAGTGGTGGTTGTTAAGTTTCAAGTACTTCCTTCTGCATGCTGTCAAGATGATTGTATGGCTGAAGAACTACATTTACGGCGGAGAATCAGTTATTTTGGATCATCCTCCTGATGCTCATCACTATTATGAAAGTCCTGATGCTACCCATAGAGAATTCAAATTGAATTCGTTGGCTCACAAAAAAGCGCCCCATTCTACTCATAAGGAATTTAATTTGGATTCGTTGACCCCTAAAAAACGGTGGGGCTGGGAGGACAAAGCCCAGAAACTTCATGATGCTAAATATTCTCCGCCTCATCCGGCTTGGTATATGGTTAAATAACTATAATTGTACTATTTAGAGTAATTTAAATTTGTTTGTTCTTTACAAATATACAAGAAGTACCCAAAAGTAATATGATTAGCGAGAAGTATTTATTTGAAATAAGTGTCGTAATATCTTTTCCACTTCGACCCAAGTACGAACTTCCGAATTTTTATTTTCAACGTATCGAAATATCGGTAGACATGTTTTAGTACAGGTCTAATGTTAAATTTTTTACTCTAGAGTAAAATTATAATGTTATTGTTTACTCTGTGTGTTAAAATTTTACTCTTTTTATTCTATAAAGTCAGTCCAGTCCAGTCGTCCGAGACGAAATTGCCACTTAACCTCTAAAAGTTATACGAATAAGATGAATTTTATCGAAAATATTTATTTTAGGACCCCAAAAAAGATGCACAGAAGTTTAGCACTTTTACCCAACTTACCCGTCGCAGGGGGCTAAAAACTCAACAAAACTCGATTTAATCAGTATCTGTACATCGTAGAAAAAAATATTTTAAACAAAAAATCTAGCTGAAATAATTTTCAACAAAAATATTTATGAGAATTTTTTCTGTAGAATTAACCGTTTTCTTAGTAACAACGTTTGAAGCGACTGTCGATTTTGCATGTCAGTTGCGCGCGCGAGATCAATGTTCAATAAAATTTGTATCAGCAAGACGGTAAAAATTCGATATCTTTTGATCTAAGTCACCTATTGACAAAAATCAAGATACGTTTTAAAGGAAAAGAGTTAAGCTTTCGTATGCAGTTTTGTATTTTGCCGCAAATAAACTCAGATTTTATACAGGTGTTAAATAAATTAACGTGCAGCGATTTCTGCCATTTTTAATGATTCTCACGAGATCAATACAATATATCCCTTTCATTGACTAACCACTATGAAGTTTCAATTACTAGACCCTAAACTTTTAAAACCTATAGCATGAAATTTTAGTTTTAGTTTGCAACAAATGTGAGGTATTTGAATATGCTTAAAACGCTAATTAACTTTCACACAACAAACATTTAAAACTTTTTTTTTCAAGTACACTAGTACGATTTTCAGAAGAAAAAAACTTCTGCAATAAACTACACCCAAAAGAGTTTTCTTAAATGCATTTCCCGTGACGTGTGATCGTTTGTAGTCATCATCACGTAGCGCTACAACCCTGCGTGGGTTTTGGCTCACTGTAAAACTTTTTTCCAATTTGTTCGGTCCTTCCAGCAACCTAGGGTCAAATGGAAAGTTCATTTTCCGGAGATCTGCTTGGATGTTATCTCTCCATCGCATTCTGGGACGTCCTAGTGGTCTTTTGTCTGTGGGAATCTCCTCCCATACCAGTTTTACAAGTCTCTCGTTATGCAGTCTGTGCACGTGGCCTGTCCATCTTAGTCGCTGTGATTTAATTTCTTGGACAATATCGGCGTCATTGTAGAGTGCTTTTAATTCGATATTGGTTCTGATCTTATATTGGTTTGTGGTGATGTCATGGTGAGGTCCGAAAATTTTTTTATTTTTTTAGTTCAAAGCGCCTGAGCTTTTCTTCGTTTGCTTTGATCATGGTCCAAGTTTCGCATCCGTATGTTATTACAGGTCTGACGATGGATTTATAGATTTTGAACTTTGAACTTCTTGTAAGATTTTTTGATTTTATGAGCTTATCCAGTGCGAATAGACAGCGGTTTGCAGATTGGATTCTGTCTTTTATTTCTTCAGTAACATCAGCTATATCACTAACATTGTCAGCTGTGATTATGGCCACCAGATACTTAAAACGTTGTACTCTTTCGTAATTGAAGGTGTTGACCGTCACATTTTGTCCTATTCTGTCTCTTCGTGTCGTTCTATTTATACTTCACTTGTTGCTCCTTTCACCTTGTTAAAGATGTCTTTCATGGATAGATTGGAGTCTCCAACCTCCATACAGACTTTGGTCATCCGAATGAGTTTCTTTGGTATTGAGAACTTCGCCATGGCATTCCATACTTGGTTTTTTTCTATGCTATCATATGCCTGTCGAAAGTCTATGAAAAGATTGTGTATGGGTCAGTTATACTCCCATCCCTTTTCTAGAAGTTGTCTTAGCGTGAATAGTTGGTCTATTGTTGATCTGTTTTATATGACATATTTAGGAGTGAAATTCCTCTATAATTCGCGCATTTTGTTTTGTCCCTTATTTTGTGGATGGGCACTATTATGTTTTCCTTCCATCATGCTGGTATCCTTTCTTCTAGCCATATGTGCGGTGTTAGCTGGTGGATTTGGCGATGTAGTACGTCTCCCCATATTCTAGAAGTTCTGCTTGTATCTTGTCTTACTAGCTATTTTTCCGCTTATTTAAGGCCTTTTGGGTTTCTTTTAAGGAGGGATTTTTGACAGGCTTGTCCGTCGTGATTGCAGTTATTTCTGTCTGATGTTTAGAAGGTCCCTAAAATATACTTTCCATTCTTCAGTTACTTCTTTACCGTCGATTATCATACGGTCTTGATTGTCTCTCAGTGTATGGATGGAATTGGTTCTATATCCTCTTTTCTCAGAGGAAATTGCTTTATAGAATTCTCTGAAGCCTGCTTTGATCCGGTCTCTCTCCATAGCTTCATATTTTTGTTGTTCATAGTTTCTTTTTTTCGTGTGCGTATTATTTTTCTTGTTTCTTTTCGGCAGTCGTTATATTCCTTTTAACTTTGGTCTGTTTGCAGTTGTATCCAAGTCTTCCTTACTGTTTGTCTTTTTTCCAGCTGTTTCCGACAGTTCTCGTCATACTATGTTTTTGTCCTCTTCTGCCTACTCCTTCCAAAGATCTTGTTCGCTGTCTTGGTTATTATTTCGGCAGTCGTTTCCCATAGCTGTTCTATATCATTGTATTCTCCTTCAGAGTTGAAGGTTTGTTCAAGTTGTTCTCTATAGTTTTGTTGTTTCTCTGTATTGTGCATTTCGTCCATGTTCCATTGTGGGTTTATTGTTGTTTTATTGTATTTGTGGCTAGATATTCTGGATTTGACTTTTGCTCTGACTAAGTAATGATCTGTGTCTCCGTCTATTCCTTTCAGTCTTCTTACGTCTATAATATTGTTCCCATGACGGGCATCTACAATGATGTGGTCAATTTGGTTGCGCGTAGTATGGTCGTTTGAGACCCAGGTTTGCTTATGGATGTCTTAATGCGGAAACATGGTTGACTTTATTAGCATATTATTAACTGCTGCAGTTCCTGTGAGTCTTAAGCCATTGTCGTTGGATATATTGTGGAGGCTGTGTTTACTTATTGTAGGTATAGGCTAGGCTCTTTGCCTATTTTAGCATTAAAGTCCCGCGGAGTATGCGCATATCTTGTTTGGGCATCGTATCTATCTCTCTTTCTAGGGCATCTTAGAAGTCATCCTTGATATTCTTCATCCTTCTCTTCAGTTGGTGCATGCGCTGGGATAATCTAAATGTTGTATCGTTCTCCTTTCATTTATATGTAGCATATCATTTCGTTTATAGGTTTTAAATTTAGTATATTCTGTACTAGGTTGTCTCTAATCACAAAGCCCGTTCCAAATTCATGTCTTCCGTTTTTGTTACCGCTGAAGAAGATGGTGGATTTACTTATTTTTATATTTCCATCGTCTGGCCATCGTATTTCTTGGACTGCTGTTATATCCATTCCTATATTTTCCAGTTATTCCACAGCATTTATAGCAGCTCCAGGTCTGTACCAACTCTGGACATTCCAAGTTCCGATATTCATAGTCTTTTACATTGCATGTGTCGTTTTTCATCTTTATCTGTCCGGTTACGAAGCAAAGTTGCAGTTTTCATAACTAGTTTCATTTTCCGAGGGTGGGTAGTTAACTCTCCGCTTAACTCTCCTTTTTTATCTGGTCTTAGGACTGGCTGCAGTAAAGTGATTTTCGAGCTACTCAATTCACCCGTTCCTCACCCTACCCCAGGCAGAGTTGATTCGTTTATACGTGTAACTTTTATAATTCTCTGCGTTTTTTATTGTTCAGATGCCTCATATTTGTTACCACAACTCAAAATTTAAATTTTATGTCATAGGTTTTAAAGATTGATCTTTAAGAATGGAAACTTTGCTACAACTGGCTATTGAAAGTGATCAATTTTATTGAGTTAACGAGAATCGTAAAAATGCAAAAATCGCGCCACGTTAATTTATTTAGCACCTTTATAAAAATTTAGTTCATTCTCGGCAAAATTCAAAAACTGCATACAAAGCTGCACTCTTTGCCTTTAAAACATATCTTGATTTTTGTCGATGGGACGTTTGGATCAAAAGATATCGAATTTTTTACCGTCCTGATACAAATTTTATTTTTTATTTGATTTCGAGCGCGTAACTGACATGCAAAAACGACGATCACTTCAAGCGTTGTTTCTAGGAGATCGGTTTATGCTACACAAAAAATGCTTATAACCATTTTTGTATAAAATTATCTCAGCTACATTTTTTACTTGGAACATTTTTTTCTACGGTGTGCAGACTCTTGGTAAATCAAGTTATTTGGTTCATTAAGTTTAATTCTTAAATTCAGCTGGTTCGTATGCTATTTAGGGATCAACTCTCTGACGACTGGACTATATGGGTTTCTAGTGTAAATTTCCTGCATTTCTCGATCTGTGATCTGTTGTTCCATTATTATTACTGCATGAGCGTCCTTTTTTCGGAATCTATTTTATTCTTGTAGAAGTAGTACTTCGGTTGAAACTTTCTTCCTCCAAAGGCGCTACAGCTCAAATTGAGCCTTAGTTCTACCAAATTACCCCTTCAACATTTGCGGTTCCGCGTAGCTTTTCTCCAAGTTCTTTCTTCGTACAAATTTTGTACGTCCGTTGCCATTTCATTCTCCCACCTTTACCTCGACCTTTCCATTGTTTCCATTCCTAGTTTTCGGCAATCTGTCGATCTCCATTCTTACTACATGACTAGTTCATCGAAGTCTCTGAAGTTTAACTCTTTGAACAGTTGGTTCAAAGTGGAGTTCATGCTTGTACTTGGATGTGCATACTCTGTTTTTGATAATATCTCCAAGTATCTTCCTTGGAAAATATTTACAATAAGATAGAGATAGAGATAGATAGAGATAGATGGAGATAAAAATTCGGAAGTTACAATATTTCGGTCATGTAATGAGACATCCAGAGAGGTATAACCTTCTACACCTCATAATACAGGGTAAGATCGACGGAAGGAGAGGCCCAGGCCGACGAAGAACATCCTGGCTACGAAATCTCCGAGAATGGTATCAAGAAACCACCTTTAATTTATTTAGAGCCGCCGTAAATAAGGTTATTATTGCCAATATGATCGCCAACGTTCGATAATCGGACAGGGCACTGAAAGAAGAAGATCTTCCTTAGAATTTTTAAAGACTTCTAGCTTAATTGTTCTACTTTTTGTCATTACTCATTTCTCGCATCCATAACATACAATTGGTATTATAATAGTTTTGTAGACCCCGTTTTTGATCTCCAGTGTTAGAGAGTGAAAAATAAGCTTTGTTTTCCTTCACAATTCTTCTTTGAATTTCTCGTTATTTTTTCCGTCCGTGCTTAATTCAACTCCCAAATATGTAAAACTTTCTACAGTTTCACTATCGTCCTATAATTCAACAGTGCATTTGTTTTCCCTAGCCTTTCTTGCCTGTGTTAACTTTTTTGTCTTTTAAATATTTATTTTTAGCCCGGTCTCTTTTGCTCTATTTTTAATTGTAAGTATATTTCAGCCGCCTCTTTCATTCTGAGAGATATAATGCTGATGTCATCGTCATAGGCGGTAATCTGTATTGATTTATTTGTTAGGAGATTTGCTCTTTCTACATATATTCAACTGTCTTATCACATATTTGAGAGACATAAATATTAGTTATATTTCTCTAAATTGTATAACTTACGAGAATATTTTGAAAAGTTTTTAGCTAGCATCTATTACAATGCTCAAAATTAAACTTCATTACATCTGGTACTAGTATATTTGGTTAAGAACAAACCTATGGTATTTTATATATTAAATTAATTAAATATTTCAGTCTGATGTCCCGTCATTTTACGAGAAGACATATATGTAAAGTTTTGTGTTTATACTTACAGAGCCTGTTAAGTAACCTTCATGGAAATGAAAAAGCTCTGCGAAATAAGTGTTTTTTTTCGTCAACTATCTCTTCGTTTGAACTGAATTTTTAATTTACGAGTTATCTCTTCAGATTTGGGAACACTTAATCAAATGAGGTCAAATTAAAAGAATAAACCAGATAAGAAAGCAATTCAAAGCCCAACTCATGAGTTATTGCCATTTTCATAACTCCTGTGAGCCAGACATTGTGTTGGAGAAACAACTTTTTTGTCCTGCATATAGGGCTGTTTCTCACTGAGTTCCTGCTTCATTTTGTCCAAAAATGTACAATAATACTACCTATTGATAGTTTTATCTTTTTCAATATACCTGTATTTCAAAATACAGTAGCCATAACCTTTCCGACCCATCAACAAACCTATCTTGCCTCGTTCAACATTCACTCTAGTTTTTTGTATTGTATTGGTGCTGCATGGCTGCTGTAACAGAAGGTTATAAAATAAAAATAACCAAATAAAAGAAATAAAATATAATGACAGGGTAATTTTTAGGCTTTCTGTTACTGCGTTCTGTTATTCGACTATTGCATGGCTATCATTTCGTCGCTGTTTTTCTGGGTCTTCTTTATATTCAGCTAGCTGCTGTCTGGGCTGCCTATGTACTGTCTTTTGGTTTTTGTTATAATCTGTCAACTCTTAATAGCCTACCAGGAATGCAGGATTCTCTTTTGTTGTATGTCCCTAAATACGTACATTAATGGAACATACTTAAGTATATTCAGACCCTCTCTGATCATATGGTTCTGTACTATTTGTATTTTGTTTTTGTTCGATTTGTAAGTGTGTCCCCATGCGGCCGAGGTGTTTGTAAATGTTGGTAAAATTATACAGTTTGTCATCCTAATGTTTGTTTTAAATCTTAGTTTATTTTCCGACCTATGACTGATGATAGTTGACTTCTAATTATTTTATCATTCTGGACCGTTTGTTTCACGTGTTCTGCGAAGGTCAGCTTTTTATCCAACGTTACGTCTAGATATTTGGCTTGATTTAACCATTCGATTTGCGTATCGAATAGCAATAAAACCCAATTTGGTCCACCTCTTCTGTTTTGGTATATGACGGCTTATGTTTTGTCAGGATTGACAGCTATAATCCACTGTATACACTAATCTTGTAGTTCGTTAAATGCCCTTTGTAGTGTCTTATTGCTAGATCTGAGTTGGTATTGCTAACAGCTATGGCTATATATCGTCTGCGTATAGACTTAGCAACGATTTGGGTTCGGTTGGAATGTATGCTGTATATATGGTGTATGGATACGGCAACATCGCTCCCTGTGGCACATCAACTGCCAGGGCTCCAGCTTAGGACAGGGTCGGCCCTATCTGAATTTTGAATCTTCTGTCCGCTAGGTATGACGAGAGAAGACATGTCATCGCCTCACTATAACCATATTGGTTCATTTTATACAGCAGACCTTCGTACCAGATTCTGTCGAATGTTTTACTGACATCTAGAAAGGCGACTGCTGTATATTTCTTTGCATTAAACAGTTTTGTGATATATTCTGCTACTCAGTAAGTTCACATGAGCGTTCGGATCTGAATCCGAACTGTGCTTCAGGTATTGTTCCGATTTCTTCTGATTTTTGTTTTAGCCTAGCTAGTATGATCCGCTTTGCAGTTTTGCTTATTGCTGGTAATAACGATAATTCTGTGGAATTGTGATATTTTACTCTGATTTTTCGATCATTATTACGTGAGCTTCTTCTATCTGTCATAAAATGTCTTAATCTTAGAATGTGGTTGATTAAATTTGTTATGTATACTATTGCTTTTACTGGCACATTCTTCAGAGCTCTATTCGTAATATGGGCCGGTCCTGGAGCTTTTTCGGAGTTAGTAGGCTTGATCAACTGTCTGACCTCTTCAGTGAAGGTATGCGTAATATCTCTGTTGCTCTTCTTGTTTTTATTGCCCTGTATCTTCTTTCCACTTTTACTGTGAAATCTTCAGATATTATCTTCATAGTGATGATAATTTTTCCTACATCCTCTTTCTAGCGTCTTTTTCATAACTTCCGCTTTGTCTTCTTCTGCGTACAGAATTACGTTTTCTCCATGTAAGAGTGGAATTAGTTTTTTACCTTTTCTTAGAATTTTAGATGGCTTACAGACGTAGATCTAAAATTTGACATGTATGCCTTAAATAATGAATTAAATTTTAAATTAATAATTTAATTACTTTCTAGAATTAATGTTTATTTTTTTTAAATCCCAGCACCATAATTGGCAAAGAAGATTGCTTAGCAGGCCACGTGATACACTGAAAATTTAAACCACACAGTCTTGCCAATTATTATGCATGGATTCTCGTTAAATAGACACTTCAGACAAAATTACAAATTCCTATACATTTTATGGTTCCTTATATATATTTTAGTTTTAGTTTATTTGCTCAATTAAATTATTTATATATTTATTTATTTATGATTCAGGTAATTAGGTGTATGGTTAATTTAAGATATTTTTATGTGCCATTGGAGTATAGGTAGATATTTCAAGTGCATAGGTAAACAATTGTTTAAAGCCGTTTTATTCATAAAATTTAAGCATAAAATTGTTCTGAAAATCTTAAAGAATTTTTTAAAAATATTAGGATTATATGCATATATTAGGTGTAACTGGTCAAGTGTTCTTGGGTAGTTCATTTCTGGATATTCTAGAAAATGTTTCTCCACTGAATACTTTGTGTATTTTAGTCAGTAAGTGTAACCTGGGGCATATTTTTACTATCAGAGTGTAAGCCAATTTGCCGGGGAAAGAGTAAATATTTAACCTTGATATATGCTAAAAAAAATCATTTACAATACGAAATACTGTAGGAGAGGGTAAGTGCATACAAATCTCTTCGTCATTGATTACGCATTTGTCTTCTACAACAGGCTAATGAAATGTGGATGTCTTACTAATTTGCCGACAAAATTTGGTCTCTAGGCATGGTTCTTTTTCTGTTAGCTGACCTATACATATTTATAACCTGTTTCCTGTTTCTTTTAAATTAATTTAATCACAATCCAATCACCCACGTTTAATTTTGTCAAGTCTAGCTGCATTTGATTAGGAAATTTAATTTCTTCATTCATTTCTTCCACTTCATCTATGGTAGAATTACTTGAAATGCTTTGTTTATCTTCAATACTGTCGCCCTCACTACTGCTCTTCTTCAAATAGAGATCTCTTTTTGTCGACTTTCTCTGCTTATTTTTAATTTTTGCTTCGAATATTTTCTTTTTTGACTCGTTATCTTCGCTACTATTATCCTCAGCTATTTTTTAATATTTTTATTTTGATGGAGTTTTCAAGCCGCTGATTTAGGATTTTTTTCAGTTTAGCATCAGCGTAGAATATTTTTCTTCCCGTGGTAGTGCGGCAACCCTGGGTGCCAATTAAGAGACAAGAACCTGAAGGTCCGACATATGGTAATAATGCACCGTTGCTCATTAAAGTACTCGGAGGGGTCGGGTTCTATATTAAAGGCAGTGTGAAGTAAGTGTCGTAGTTCGGGGGGTTTTGGAAATTTGAAAAACAAACAACAGAAAAAACGACAAAAAAAGTTAAATGCCACCTACCTTCGTAGAAATTTGTCGGTAAGAGCCGAAAACGTACGGAACGATTATCGAAATTGTAGTGAACTCGACTAAGAGGTACTTGAATTACTAGTGCACTGAATGCTCACTGGATCTCACTAGTATCTATTTACAAACTATTTACTAGATAAAAACTAACACAACTCGTAAACTATTCGTAATCACTCAATAAAACTTAGAACGAATAACCTCTATCATCCAGTACGGCACATTAATTATTTATTTTCCAATAATCGGCACGGACGGCCAAGATAAAGTCGGAACTTCTTAATTTTGTCACACCACATGTTCTGTACTTCACCCGCTGTCGGAAAGTAACCTATCTTCCGGAAACACGTCATCGCGCTTTCTCCTGTCAACTTAACGTCGTCTTCTTTTTCGTTATTTTTCACAGCAGCTTAAAAATACCATAATTACTAGGTATGCAACCAGTTTAACAATTTTCAGAACGTAATTATTTTCTATCTTTAGTCGAGGACTGAAAATTGCAACAGTAGTTGTCGATCTTCGTTAAATTTTGCGCAGAAGCAACTCTTCAAATTTTTTGTGCCGGTGGTTTGACAATGTTATGGCTCCGCTTTTAGATACACTGACTTCGCTTGCGATTAGGGTTGGTGTGAGTACTGCAGATATTGAGATACCATGGACAGACAAAGTCACCAATGAAGAAGTACTGCGGAGGATGAACACAACCGCGGATTTGGTAAACATTGTGAAGAGCCGTAAGCTGGAGTACTTGTAGCATATTATGAGAAATCAAGGCAGATACGAGCTACTCCAATGCATTTTGCAGGGTAAAATTGGAGGAAAAAGAGCCCCAGGACGAAGAAGAATATCCTGGCTTGCTAACCTGAGAGCATGGTATAGAAAGACCTCAACACAGCTATTTCGTATAGCAACCAACAAAATCATCATAGCCAGAATGATCGCCAACGTTCGGAACGGACAGGCACCCTAAGAAGAAGAAGAAGAAGTGAGTACTGCTACTGTTTGTGGCTGATCTGCTGCATTATAAGTGGATGCAGTGATATCCACCTGGCTTTCGTGATAATTGTACCAACGTTAAGTTCTTGTAGTTCATAACTGTCAATGGGTATTACGGCGTTGCCAAATGGAAAAATTCCAGCCTTTTCAAATCCATATTTAATAATAACTGGATCTATATTATCCTAATTTTGGACATTATAGCAGCAAACGACTGTTACTCTGATACAGACTGATACTGTATCTTCTTCTTCTTCTTCAGCCTGTGTTCGTCCACTGCTGGACATAGGCCTCTTCCATTTGCTTCCATCGATTTCTACTTTTGGCAATTCTCATCCACTGCTTGCCCGCGACTTGTTTGATATCGTCTGTCCACCTCTTCTGCGGTCTGCCTACTCCTCGCCTTTTCTCTCTTGGTCTCTAGTTTGTATCTTACTGATACTGTATCAGTGTGTAATATTTTAAATTTTTCATTCTAATGATCTTGGGTAACCTTTTTATTTTTAAAATTGACATGATAAAGGTATAATAGCATTCGAAACGTCACGCTTGCCTAGTGTTGACGAGTTTTATGGCAGCCGCCCATTATAAGTACTGATGCTGTTGATAGCCGCCCAATCTAGGTCAGAAGCAATCGGTTTGGTTTTGTACCAACCATGATATATTAAGATGTTCTTCTTCGCAGTGCCTACCGTCGTGGTCTTCCTCCATATGCCTGGGTAAAAATTCGTGTTATACCCCACATATTGAAATTTATGAAGCAGTTTCTTATGTTAAATATTATCTTGGAGTCAGTTAATATGACCCGTTATAACTGGCTTCTTTCTTCAATTTTGGACGGATATTTCAAAAAGCTAAACATAGTGTTGTACATAAAAGATTTAAATATATAGCTTTATAATCTGGCGAATACATTTTACTTGATATATGTTTTTTAAGATTTTCATTTACTTTGTTACATTAAAAAATATTGATTAATTAATAATTGTTCCTATTATGAGGCCAGTAGTTTTTGATAGTATGTCTATTTTATTTGCTACTGCATTTGGAGTATGTTAGAATAAATGTGACAGATAAAATAGGTAAATTTTATTGCATTAATAAAAAATATTTTGTAAACAATATTAAGCATTAAGACTTTCGGAGACCCACTGGAAAGGACAAGTGCACTCCCAACAGCAGATCATGTTATATACATATCGGGAGCAAATATTAATAGAAATATTCCATCTAAAGAGTCACTCATAATGATGGGTGATTTTTACGCCAAGGTAAGAGATACAAGCAACGATAACATCCAAAATGTAGGAAAGTATGGGTTAGGTATTAGAAACAACCAAAAAAAAAAGTTTAATATATTTGCAACCGAAAACATTATGTTCCATTTTAAACACCATTTTCAAGCATCATGCCAGTCGTTTATCGACGTGGATCAACACAGATATAAAATCCAAATGGACTACATATTGATTAGAAACAGCTGGAAAATATGTTTTACAAACGTTAAAGTAAGACCAAGAGTAGAATGTGAAAGCGATCATAAATTGTATGTAATGAATTTGTTTCAAGCTAAACTTAAAAAAACGAAGTCGTAGGCTCAAAAAAGATCGGTGATTTCAAATCCAGAAACATTTACAATCGCATTAAAGGAAACTGGGATTTAAGACTCACGAGACAGTCCAGAAGAAATGTGGATAGCATTCAGAAATACGATAAAAACCTGTGTAGAAAGAACTAGAATAGAAGAGATAATTCTCAAGAAAGCCTTAATATTACACGAAATCAATCGTTCTCTCTCTCTCTCTCTCTCTCTGGTGTTACAGCCCAAATCGAACCTTGGCTTCCAAACTATGCCTTCAATCTTGTCGGTCCCACGCCGATCTTCTAAGGTTCTCAGGTACAGAGAATATTATGTGTCCGCTGCCATACATCGTCCCACCTTTTCCATGGCCTTTCTTTTAGGTTTGCGCCCTGCATTTTACTATCTAAGGCTCTTTTTGGTAATCTTTCAGTCTCCATTCTCAGTGCATGACCAGACCATAGAAATCTTTGAAATTTAACGAATTCTGAGATCTGTGCCTTTGTGGTTATTCCATTCATTTTTTTTTAATTTTGTGTCCATTTATTTATACATTGTACGTTACATTTTCTTCTAATGTCTTTACATCTCTTTCGATCTCTCAGCGCATTTCCTGTAATGGGTTTATAAATTCTTGATTCCATCTCAGTGTTAATGCGTATTTCGCCATATAGTGTTATTAAGTCATCCTGTCCGTCTATTTGTTTTTAATACTTGATCTCTCACTTCTTTGTCTAGGTCTTCTCCGTTGGACAGTGTAATTCCAAAATATTTTATTTCCTTTACTTATCCAATAGTGATGCCATCAATTTCTATTTTACATCTAATTAGTTCTCTGCTGATTAATGTTGTTTCAGTTTTCTGAGGTGAGATTGTAATATTAAATTCTTTTTCTTTTATGTTAAATCTGTGAACCAGTCTTTGCATATTATCTTTATCTTGGGCTATCAATATTACATCGTCTGCGTAACAGAGTATTTTTATTTCTTTGTTTTCCATTCTGTATCCTGTTCCTTTGTTAACGTTTTTAATGATTCATTTCATGACTAAATTAAAGAGCATGGGGCTTAATGAGTCCTCTTGTCTTATTCTTCTGCCTATTTCTATAGATTCTGTAAGCTTTGTTGTTTTGGTAGATGTTTTCGATAGTTTTTGAAATATTTAAGGGAACTTCTCTATTATACAGAAAAAGATTACATCTTTATGTCTTACTCTGTCAATCGCTTTCTTTAGGTCAATCAGGCACAGAAATGCTGGTCTATTATACTCTAGTGATTTCTTAGTAATTTGCTTTATAACGAATATTGCATCTGTAGGCGATCTTCCACTACGAAAACCCTGTTGTTCATCTGCTTAACTTATCCTCTGATTTATGTTTTACAATTTTATTAATAATGTCGTTAATTGTTCGCTAATTGCTGGGCTACAATATTTCATTATTTCGTTTGGTATCCCTTCTTTACCTGCTGCTTTTCTCTTTTTTATCTTTTCAAGTATTTTACGAACTTCGTGTATATTTATTTCTGGTTCTTTCAGTTAAAGCGTTGTTTGTTCTTCATCTGCATAGAGCTATTTTAAGTAGTCAATCCACATATATTTTCTATATGTTTTGATTCTGTTAGTTCCTTTACCTCCATTCATTAACCTCAAAATTATCTCTAGAAAAGACCATAAAAAATTAAAAGCCAAATAGAACGATCTTATTACTGACCTTCGCGTTCGAATGGCCATTACTATAGAAGCGTGTACTCTAAGTGAGGCTATGGTTAAACGCTTGGAAGCCTTTGACTGTTTGTGTAACTAGAAGAAAAAGCAATATTTGTGGGTCTTTTAGCAAGGTATTACATGCTTTAATTTTGTTTTTATTATTTGTCTCTTAGATATAAGATACATTGCCAAATATTAATCATAGAGTACAAACATCAATAACTATAGGTAACACATAATAATTGAGATTATTCTCTGTAATAAATTGTTTCAAAATCTATACTTGTATTTTTATTATTTCTACAACCATTTACTAAGATAAAAAGATGCCTAGAGAAGAAGAATAAAAATAGTAAGAAAAAAAGTAGTCTTGAAGCTTCATAAATTTAATTTTTGTTACATTTAAGCATATCGCTTAATCCTGTGCACAAATGAGTGTCACCAAAAAGAAAATAGAGAGCAAAACTTACACCTGTGCATCTTCTGTATAGAACTTAACCTTAATAGAAAACAATAAAAAATATAAAGTAATTCTAGCGACTTATAACCGATCCGCAAGAATTTCATTGTGCTCCTTTAGGTCGAATCAACTCTAAGTTTTGCCTATCGAATAAGAAAAGCTACTAAAAATAAGTAAAATTGGACAACTAGAACTATAAATATTCCAACTCTGTATCAATAATGAAATTCTTAGAACGAAAGTATTACTAGATTTAAGACACCTTGAGTCAAATAATATTAATTGAAATGTCATCGTGCAATTCACAAGCAAGTTACAAAGAGGAGGATTTAAGAGAAACACTCCAGTTTTTTAAACCATCGGTCTTACGGTTACCCATTGATTTATAGTGCATTTTTAATTTATTCATGATATCCATGTTCGTACTAGATTATACAGGTCTAAAAGTGGTATAAAAGTGTTTGCCGCTGGCGATCTAGGGTCTAACATTCATGTAAATTTTATGGTTGACTATTTCAGGTTTTTTTCAACCGCATATAAATCTTAAGCCTCCATGAAATAGTCCTACTGTATGCAGGTGTCCCTTAACTGTCGCCTGTTAAGACCGGCTCTGGACCACAGTATTTTGTATCTGAATTTATTGAATCGCTTAATTTCAACAAGTTAACATAGAGCTCTTCCTGTACAAAGGAACCTAACGACAAAAATTTTAACCAAATTAATAAGCTAGGGAATATCACTTAAGGTTGAACAACAAAGCTTTCGAAGAGTCATGAATGTGTTGCTTATGTGAGTCCATTTTAAAAAGATAAAAAAGAAATAATTAGACTTACTCATAATCTGTTTAATTTTACTACCTCAAACGACCGGTCTCGCTTTCTAAAATTTGCAAAGCATCATCAGGTCGGTGGTACAAAGTAAATTAAATGCTGAAATTATAAAAAGCCCATATTAGGGTGCTGTCTTATAAGGATATCGATCAAAAAATTATAGATAAAAAAAAATTAGTAATTATGCCAATCTTACATGTCTGTGTTAATTAGTATGCATAAATTGCATTAGCAGACAGAGTAAAAACCCACAAATGTTGTAACTGTCTAACAACTTAGGAGGAAGTTTCTTGAGGGGATGGGTGTTAACAGATGATGTAGGAGTAAGGTATATGTTATTGTTTGTTGAAAGAAATTGTGATGTTTTATATTATTTAAATTATTATAGTTATTTATATTTATTGAAGAGATATATTTTAAAATGTGTATTAAATTATTAAAATTTTTTATAAAGAAAGAGGACAGTTATATGACGATGAATGAAAGTACTTGTACTGTTTTGTGGGTGTGCAATTTCTTTGACTTGTAATTATAAACTTGTGATTGACAAGCATTTAATTTCTGCTATGAAGAGAATTGTGATGTCAAATGTTAAAAATAATAAATTAAAACACAATTATGGACAAACAGGACACAATTAACAGGACAAAACAAACATAAAACTTTAAAATAGGGATTTAAATAAATAAATTATAATGTGGTTAGACAGTTACAACATTGACCGAAGATAGCTCATTATCAGTAATAAGGGATAGTTTGAACTATGAATCACAATCACTATATAGTAATTCTTGTGCCGGAATGTAAGTAGTATTTTGTTTATTTCTAACGTATCACAATTCAACAGACTTTTTCTCTTACCAATTTGTGGGTTGTTACTCTGTCTGCTAATGCAATTTATGCATATTAATTAACACAGACATGTAATATTGGCATAATTACTAAATCTTTTATTTGATCTATAACTTTTTGATCTATATCCTTATAAGACAGCACCTAATATGGGCTTTTTATAATTTCAGCATTTAATTTACTTTGTACCACCGACCTGATGATGCTTTGCAAATTTTAGAAAGCGAAACCGGTCGTCTGGGGTAGTAAAATTAAACTGATTGTAAGTCTAATTATTTCTTTTTTATCTTTCGAAGAGTTTTTACAGGTGTAGTATTTATTAAAAGGCAAGTCAAGGAAAAGACAATAGAATACAACCAAACTGCGGCATATTTTGCTTGATTCACTTAAAACGACTTTGACAGAGGAAATAGACATAGATGCAGGTATAAGGCAGTGTCTTATAAGAAACTTTTCTTCTTCTTCTTCTTAGCCTTCTATCGTCCATGTTTGGACATAGGCCTCTCCCAACTCCTTCCATCGGTCTCTATTCTGACCAACATATTTCCAATTTGTTCTGGCTATTCTTCTAATGTCATCAACCCATCTCATCTGTGGTCTTCCTCTTGGTCGTTTACTTTCGTAAGGTCTCCAATACTGTATTGTAGTATTCCAATGTTGGTCTCTTAGAAAGAAACTCTTAAGATGTCCTATTAAACATATTATTATTAATTTAAAACTAAGTTTTCTTGTTCTGTTCGCAAGCCTAAAACAGATGTGCGATTATTGCCAAGAATGTAAGATCAATCTAAATGTTAATGATAAAGACCCGTGTATACCTGTTTTGAAATCCACAAAAGGAGAGCAAATAAAAGAACAATACCAAAGCTAGATGTCAATACCTTATTTTACACAATAATGTTTTGGTTGTACTGTTTTAATATTCATGTGTTTAACGATGAGTCTAGTTATTGCTATACATTTACTGAGTGTGATGGAAAGAAAAATCCTAACTCTATGGCATCTTTTTTAATTTGATTGTATTAAAATACACATAAGTAAATTTTCTACCATTAAAACTATTGTGTTGTTATCTGATGCCGCAGGACGACAACAATTTAACTGTTTCAAGATGTTCATCGTTGTTTGCCAGAGTATTCTAAGTAACTGCCATAAAACTGTTTCCGGTTAGAGGTCACAGCTTTTCCCAATTAGACAGAAATTTTGGTGTAATCAACAAGGCTATTAACAAAGCTGAAGTAATATAAATAAATAAAAATGTACATTGGCCGTCTTCAGGACTGGGACTCTTTCCTTAAACTTTTCTACTTACCTAAACCTGTGTCTAGAAACAAAGTTCCCTTTAAAATTATGAAGTACGTTATAATATAATATATAACCTCAACTATTTCGCCACATCAAGATCCAGTTTCCTATCTCTCTAATTCAAAAAACATTGCTGATACCTTCTTTTTAAGACCAGTTGATAAGACGGAACTCATTTCAACAATTCGTAGTATAAAAAGCACATCGTCCTGTAGTACAGATGGATTATCTATTAAAATTTTCTCAAATCTACCGCATAATGTTTTGGACGTCATGGTCTCGCTAGTAAATGATTCCCTTGAAAAAGGTACATTCCCTAACTGCCTAAAGACTGCCATCGTCATTCCTCTTCATAAAGGTGGAGAAAAATCTGATGCCTGCAACTATAGACCTATTGCCTTGTTACCAGCACTATCAAAAATTATTGAAAGACTTATAAAAGTTCGACTTATGCCCTTTCTCCTTAAATATAATATTTTATCGCAAAATCAGTTCGGCTTTTTGTCTAAAAAATGCACTAGTGATGCCATATTTTCTGTGTTACATGATGTATATCTATCACTAAACAGTAACCTCTCCTCCGCCACCGTTTTCTGCGACTATTCCAAAGCCTTTGACTGCGTAAATCACGACATTCTATTAAAAAAATTAACTTTCTATGGAATTTGGGGTGTGTCTTTGAACTGGTTCAAAACTTACTTGGTAGGTAGGAAACAATTGGTTAGAATAAATGACACCGACTCTAGTTGTAAAGATATTGAGTGTGGAGTACCGCAAGGTTCAGTATTAGGTCCCATTCTTTTTTTACTTTTCATTAATGACATCACTTACTTGAAAATTAAAGGGAAAATTTTTCTATTTGCTGATGATACCAGTATTACTTGGAGCAGCTCTGATATTTCAACGCTTCATTCAATTATAACCGATGATTTACTTATAATCAAGGCTTGGTCAGACTCCAACTTACTTAGCTTTAACGTGGATAAGACTATAGCATTATCTTATAAAGGAGTCATGCAACCTTTGCTTGTGAATGAGAGCCAAATCAATATCGTAAATTCCGTGAAATTTCTAGGTATTCACATTGACAGTGATCTCAAATGGTCCTTGCATACTGACTCCTTAAGGAAGAAACTAGCCTCAGCTTGCTTTGCAATAAGATCTGTTTCGAAGGAACTAAATTTATCTTCTGCCAAAATGGCATATTTCTCATTGTTCGAGTCCCATCTTCGATATGGGCTTCCATTTTGGGGTTCTAGTACAGCGGCCCAATTTGATACTATTTTTAAGTTGCAAAAAAGAGCAATCCGTTATCTATTTGGTCTCAAACAAACAACTCATTGCAAGACCTACTTCAAAAATCACGGAATTTTGACGCTTCCCTCTTTATTTATTTTGGAAACGGTTTGTTTGATTCGAAAGCATCTAAACATTTTTCCCGATAGACCTGACCATGGCTACTCCATTAGAAATTCGGATTGTAACGTTTATTTGCCGATCCCGTCCACTCAGCTAGTAAAGAATTCTATTCTATATCGTGCAAAGAAACTTTATAATCACCTTCCAACTAGGGATGGCGGTTTTTGACAAAACACCGGTTTTCGGTTATACCGGTTTTTTTTGCTTACGGTTTAACCTGGCAGTTATAACCGGCCAAAAAAAACCGGTTTTTCCAAAAACCGGTTTTCGGTTTTTTTATTCCAATAGATTAGAAAGTTACATTTACAATGCACTTTAGTTTGCGATACTACATTCGACTCGATATCAATATGATCAAAATTAGTACTATCAAAAGAACATCAATATCAATGTAAATACAACACAATTTTTTGTGTTTTTTTGAGAAAAAAATTCCCCAACAAAAATTTCCCATACTCTTTCAAATGGGATTTAAAGAAAATAATAACATAAATATTTTACTTAAAAATAAATTGGATAATGCAATTCGTCTTTTATTTTTACTACCATCAAAAAAAATTATCATGTATTACTTTTAACTCATTTACGACTTCCGGTATGGGTATAAATCGTTTTGAAAACGTAGGGAAATTCTTGGAGATTCGTATTCGTAATCGGTAACTCGATATTCATAGTCATTATTTTCGGTAATCAGAAAAAGCCATTTACCCACTTTCAATGTCAAGAGTCAAGTGTGAAAAATAGATGATGTATAAATACCAGATCAGTTCTTATGTAAGAATATTATGATTACAAATACTTTTTCAATGAAATACTATAATAAAATTTAATTGTTTCTGGCTAATGTGAGTATTTATAAAATAAAATAAAAATTGAATTTTAGTTTTGTTTGGAATAATTACTTGAGAATAATAATTATGATTGGGTGGGATCCAAAATAATACCTAACCTAATTCTAATCACTGTAAAAACCTAATAACCGGTTTTTACTTTAAAAATAAAAAACCGGTTATAACCGGGACAAAAAAACAACCGATAAAACCGGTTATTTCGAAGTAAAAAAACCGGTTTTCGGTTAAAACCGGTAGGTTTTTCCCATCCCTACTTCCAACAGAAATTAAATCCGCAATATCCTTCATTAAGTTTCGTAAGGTGACAAAAATCTATCTCTCAGAAAGACCATATTATTCAGTTGACGAGTTTCTTAATGTATAACAAAGAAACAAAATTAGTATTGTTTATAATTACATTTGGGTGTCTCAAGCAGTGGCTACAATTTGTCTCATTTGTTGTTATCTGTACAAATTATGTAGGTTATACAATAATTTTACTAATTTAAAATTGTGTTATTCTGTTTTTTACTATATTGTTTTTGTTTTATACTTTTTGTATTATTTGACTGATTTATTTTTTAGCTTTGTCCATAAAATTGTTCAATAATTTTCAGTGACAATAAAGCATATTTCTATTCTATTTCTACGTTAAGGTATGATAGTAGCGGTGGCATTTCATGTTCTCGAAGTTATACAGAAAACTTTAAACTGTATTTCCTTATTAAGCTTTATTTTTATCGATGTCATACTTAGAAAATTGCTTTCTAGATAATTTTTTTTAATGTATAGTAAGCATTCTCAATTTTAAACAACAAATTAGTATCTATAGCAACAAGTTAAAATTTTAAAGTGGTTTTTCTCACAACCCACTTTTGTTGTATGTGCCCTTTTTAAGCTTTCAAAAGGTCTATAGATATCAAATATCCATGCTCTCTGTGATAAATAATATAGACACACGGTATCTATATTTTAAGAGAGTTTAATGGATCCATATAGGCGTAAATATGTACTGAAGTAAACGAGATGTTGGTTTGTCAAAGAACATTGTATAGAGTAAAAATGTGTTTTTCATTTGAAAAGACTTTTCATTATAACTAAAAGTGTGCTAAAATTTATTGATATTGGTAACTACAGCATTTTATACAAAGGTAAATTTAAATGTAATATTTTGTGACTAAAACAAAAAATATTTGTTTATTTATTTACAGAAATCTTTCATGAGTACAGTGACTAACCAAATACTAATATTTTGTTTTGTGTTAATGATTTTTAGGCATGCGTAGAAGCCATAAAGAGGTAAATATTTTTGTTTCACTAATATTATATTACAGCTTGTATACAGGGTGACTAAAAGTGAAGTTAGTTACTCTGAGTTTGGTACTGTAACTGTTTTAATGTAGTTGATGTATAGCTGGTTCCTAAAAAAACTGATACGACTCTTAGTAAGATTTGATCATTTTGAGCAGTGTATTTGATTGGTTTCACATTATGACAAACAAATAATAAAATAAACAAACAAACAACAATTGATTACATATATGTTAATTCATAAATTGTAATAATTATTAAGGTATAAACTTTTATATTATTTTGAATTCCTGCATTTTATAAAGAGTATATAAATGATAGTTTTTACATAAAATAAGGTTGTTGTCCTAGATTTAGCCATACGGCTCACACTCCCTCTAAGGGGAAAATTCACTCATCCCAGATACCTACGGTATCAAAAGGATTGAGCTCTGGTGGGACTCTTATCTAGGTCACATCATGCGAAATGAAAAATACCAGTTCCTCCAACTTATAATCGAGGGTAAAATTGGAGCCAGGAGAGGAATGGGACGCAAGAAAATGTCCTGGCTCCGAAACATAAGGCAATGGACAGGGATTAACGACATACAATCTCTGATACATATTGCAAGAAATAGAGAATTAATGGAAAATGTGATCGCTAACATCCATTAGTGGATTTGCATCTGAAGAAGAAGAAGAAGGGACTCTTATGTATCGAGCCCTAGGTGACTTGATATGTTGGAGTATCTTCCAAAAATTTTCGTACACATCTGGACGTCGCGAGGAGTACAGTTTTCTGCTTGGCTTTATAAAGATGTTCATTTAGACCCAGTTGTTTTATGTTCGCTATGAGGTTTTTGGGAATAACACCAGTAGTATATAGAACAATAGGTACTGTCTGGGTACTTTTCATTCTCCATTGTCTCTTGATTTGTATTTCTAGATCTCTATACTTGGCGATCTTTTCGTTGTGTTTAACACGCAAATTATTAGTGTTAGCTATCGCCACGTTAATAGTGTTGTTTGCTTGGTAAGTTTATTCACTAGTATGAGATCCAGTCTATTATGGCCACTGCTTGGTCTGTGAGCACAGTGCGGTGCCAGTATAGCTTGTAGTTTTCATTTTCAAGCATTCTGTCAGGCATGTATTGATAATAAGGAAGATGGTCGGTTTGGAGAAGTCCCAGTTTGTCAGCTAGTTCTTGGTGGATAATCTTTTGAGGATATTTAACAATCAATTTTAGGTAATTTTTAGTTGGAATAACCTGATCCTGAATCTGGACATCTTTCCTGATGTCAACCAATAGTTGGACGCTGTATTGTCGACATACTCTTGGCTGATCTCATTGAGATGTCGCCCATGCAGAGGTTTACTTATCCAGGTGCGCATTTTTTTCTTGATGAGTCAGGTGGTTTATGCGCATTTCTTGTTCCCTCAGCTTAAGCGGTGTTGTATCATCTACTGCGCAAATTTCTCGATGTAAAGTAGATGTCTCAGCCTGTACCTGAAAATAAGTTCTTGAATTATCAATTTGTTTATCCAATTGCTCACCTATACCCATAAGTCCTCTTCCATTGAAGACGCTCTATATCCGTTTTTGACCTCTTTATAATACCAAAAAACAAGCGTACGTATTTAGTACCTTAAACAAATTTTTACTATTAAGATATGACCGATTTAATTGTCTTACTCTTCGCACGAACTCCAAAGTTAGTTCAGTTTTCATGTGTTTATGGTAAATTTTGCGCGTTTGTTTTACTCCGAGATATTTGTACATATCATTTTCACCCATTGCCTCGATGTTTTGACCATCTTGCATATCGAAACCTCCGGGTTGAACCTTTCCTCTGGCTATATTTAGTATACGGCACTTGTCTAGTACAAAATGCATACTGATATCATTTGAGAAAGTTTCTACAGTTTTTAGCATCTATCTAGGTGGTTTCGAGTGGAAGCCATTAATTTAAAATCATCCATATACAACAAATGATTAAGCTTCGCCACAACAGTATTGTTATTTTTGATGCTAAAATCTGAGTCAGTGGAATTCAGTAGCTGAGATAGTGGATTCATTGCTGAACAGAACCAAAGAGGACTCAAAGAGTCCCCCTGGAAAAGGCTTATATAAAAGCGACATAAGTTAATTGGGATATCTTCAGTTTCGATATTGTTTTCACCAGGTATTTGAAGGTGAATTTTAGTCTTCTACTCCGTCATTATATGATTAAAAAAGTATATTCTCACCGGCTTTACATATTTTCAATATATCTATAAGCCATTCATAAAGTTGGAAGACAAGCAATTAAGTGGTACTTGGCTAGATCTTGGGTATTACTTTGATCCTTCGCTATTAGATAAGTGGTTCCCTGAGTAAGAAATGGTGGTATTTCCCGTGGATTAAAAATAACATGATTAATTAATACTGTTTAAAGCTCGTGTACACTACAAAACTTCTTTAGCCAGAAGTTTTGAACTCCGTTTGGTCCAGGAGATTTTCAGTTATGAAGCTCTTTGATAATGTTCGAGAGACTTTTTCAGTAGTGAAAGGTTCATAGGGAATATTACTGTAGTGTTGACAGTTGTTCGTCGTTTCTTCAATCCATCCAGCATTGTTGTAATGAGTAGCTGGCGTCGAAACTTGGTTTCCCCAAAACTCATGAATTTCTTCTTGGCTTGGGTAGGATTAATTTACATTTTCTACAGCGTAATTCAGTTTTCTATAAAAAGCCTTCTCTGCATGCTCAAAAAGTATATTGTCACATTTTCGGTTGTTACTCACTTTGTATCTCCTTATGAGATCTGGATAAACGTAGAGTTTTTATTTTAGTGTGTCCAGGCAGTGTTGAGCTGTTGTTTTTTGGATCATGGAATACAACAAACGACTAACTCAACAATATATTAAAGCAAGAATTGTAATCAAATTAAAAGATAACTGGGCACTATCAGAGGCAGCAAAACATTTTAACAAAAGCAGAACCACAGTTTTCTCTATTATTAAAAAATTCGGGGAACAAATAACTCCCGAAAGAAAGTGAGGTTTTGAAGGACCAAAATCATACTAAATTTAGGTATGTAAAAATAAAATTAATATTTTGTGATATCTTCATCAGCATCGATAACAGCTTGTAGTCTTCGGTCCATCTGCGTGAAAAGAACTATGAAGTTGTCTTCTTCAGAGAGCTCTTCCCAAACCTATTGTATAAGGTGTCACAGTTCTTCAGTATTTTGAGGTATAAAATTACTTCGATACAACTGTTTTGTAATAACCCCCCATACATTCTCGATTGGGTTTAAATCTGGACTGTGGCCATGGTAAGGTTTTGTCGCTTCTCTGTATTCGTTAGTTCTCTGGATGACTCTCTTCTCTTCGCCACTACCGGCATCCCCTCTCGAGGGGTGTAAAATGAACGTCGGGTTGTACTTAACTAAAAGTGTAGTATACGGGGTTGCTCGAAAGTTTTAACACAATACGCGATATCATTCCCATTCCTCTAAATGAAATCCATTTTTATACAGTGGCGCTAAAATGACTAGCTATCTATCAACATCTTCTCCTCCTAAGTGCCTTCTCTGTTGAGGTTGGCGACAAATATGACAAATTTCTCTCTGTTCTTGGCTTGATGAATTAATTTATTTCCTCTTGTGTGGTCCAATCAAAAGTCCACTCAAATTCCCTATGGCGCATTATGTGTCCTAGATATGACGTCTTTCTAGTTTTAATAGTATTGACCAGATGAGGGCGTGTGTTCATTACTCTCAGTACTTCTTCATTCGTAGTTCTGCTGGTCCAGCTTATTCTTAACATTCGGCGGTACATCCACATTTTCAAATGAATTTAATTTGTTGACGTCATACTGTTTTAATGTCCAGGTCTCAAAGCCATATAGTAATAGAGACCACACATAACACTTTGGTGTTCTCAATCTTATTGAGACTGATAGCTTGGGTAACAGAGCATTTTACGCATATTCATGAAACCAGATCTTGCTATTTCAATGCGTCTTCTAATTTCTTTTGAGTGGTCTAGTTGACTATTTAGCTCTCTGAACAGGTATATGAAGCTTTCGGAACTCTGAAGGGTGATACCATTTATTTGTATGTTAGGTGTAACTTGTTCATGGGGTTTTTTGTGGAATACCCAAATTTGGGTTTTGGAAAAGTTAATGTTCAAGCCCCGTTATCGGCGTATCTTATATTGTTAATGATGATTCCATTGACTCTGGTACCTTCAGGGCGATCTTCAAGAGAAGCTCTAATTATATGTTCGGCATATATATTAAATAATAGGGGGGACAAAATGCACCCTTGACGCACTCCTCGTTCTATGCTGCATATACTTGGTGTTTCCGTTCTCTGTTCGAACGCATCCTGTGTGGTTCCCGTATGTATTACTTGTGATAGCTATGTCGTGTCCCTTCAACCCTACTTATTTTAGCACTTCAATCAATTTTCCGTGTTTGATGCGGTCCAAGGCCTTTCTGTAATCGACAAAGCACACATACAGCCGTTTTTGAACCTCAATACTATCAACATCTAGAGGATTAATTCTATTATTATCTGGTCTATACACCTCAATTTTGCCCTTTTTAGAAGATTGAAAAATTTTCTCATCTGCAAATATTACCCTGTCCAAAAAATCTTAATTTTGTAGCTGATGGTTTAAAGCAAAGTCTTGATTGCTTCTGTTGTGGTGTAAGAGCTTTTTTTGCCGCAGTTTGGTACCTAAAGCTCGGTACACATATCCGAGCCAAACGCTATATTCGTTAATATGTACGGCACAAAAAACCGCTTGCGTACTGTATGCTTACTGTTTTATCGTGACTCGTTGCGAACCAAATTGTTGCGGTTTATTCCACGACTTCAAAAGAAGCTCGTCTTTCAGTTTGGACGGCGCTACTAGACTCAGCGAACATTTCTATTATCTCATCAAATCGACATTGTGTAAATGACGTGTTCCTTCCTAGAGAAACGTGAGAAAACAGTAAACTGATTATTGTACATATTTTTTTCTACAAACGTCAAATAATGATGACATTAGTTATCTAGCTTGATCCTGTCAAAGTTTAATGTCTCCGCCGGCAGCAGTTTTTTTCCCATTCCTTTACGGCGCGCGGAGGGATAAATGTTGTCATGGCAACAATATGAAACACTGTCACAAAGCAACAATATAAATGTCATTAACAACAATTAGATATCATTTTTATTTATAGTGATATTAAAAGTACAATTAGTTAATGAGGCATTTGAGATAGATTTCAAAATTGAAACCGTGCAAAAATCTTCCCGACTCTTGATACGCATTGGTAATTGTTGATGATACTGATGGTCGAGAACAACTTTCAGCAATCATTCCCGATGTTGGCGAATCATGAGGGTTTAAAATTTTTGAGCATTATCGTTCTTATTTCTTATTGAATCCTCTATATATATCCTTCGGTAACTGTGCTTGATTTCCAGCGCCCATGTGGTTTGAAGCATTCTAGATATCTGCCTCCATCAATTAAAAGTGTTGCTGAAGTTCGTCGTAAAGAGTGACCCGCATATGCGATTGCATCGTTTAAATTTAAATAACTAGCTACTTTTTGGGCTACTGCGCTGATCGAATGTATTCCCATGACGCTTCGGTAACACTTTCCATTTTGGTACTTGATAAAAAATCGGTTTTCTGTGAAATTTTCAGGCCGCAGTGATGCATACTTTTTATACAGTTTAATGTAGTTTTGACCAATTATCGTCAAAGATCTAATTTGTCGTGTTTTACTGTCTGGGATTTTGATAATTATTACATTTTCTTTATCCTCAATGTCCACAGTCTTCATTTTTACCATTTCGTCGCATCGACAGGCGCCGGTAACCCCAATTAACAAAACAATCTGAAATATTTTTATAATTTAGTAGAGTATACTACATGCTTTGCAATATCATTCTTTTTACCTTTAATCCTAAATACAACTATCTGGCGCTTCAAACAAAAATTTATCAACTCGTCTTAGTGAAAACTTTAGACTTCTTTGAGTACAGTAGACTCTCGATTATCCGAGTCTAGATTATCCGAGCCCCTTGGTTAACCGAGACAAAAGTCGAAACTGGTGAGTCGCAATATTGCGAATAGTTATGTGCTGTTAGGTCGAGCCGAACTTTTCAGAAATTGGTCATCGCCTTATTTTCAGAAATGTTTTTATCGCGTTTTGTCTACATTTATTGTTCCTATGTTAATCAGAGTGAAATGGACAAGGGTAAATCAATAAGAAAGTTTGCTTCAGATTTATATGCTGGAGAAGTAACTGTTGGAGATTGGAAGCGTAAGCGGAATGAAATCGAACAGTATGTTAACCGAAGTGTGAGTCTTGGGAATGGATTGGTGCGGAAGACCATGAAGAAAGGAGACGATGAACAAACTTCTGAGGCGTTGTTGTTATGGTTTTCACAAATGAAAGGATCGGGTAGCTCGATAAGTGGCCCAATACACCAAGCAAAAGCTATTGCATTCCACAAAAAGTTTATGGATGAAGGTGAAACCTTTTGTGCTAGTGAGGGACTCATGGGAAGAAAAAATATGGTATCCGACAATTAAATTTTTGTGGCGAGAAACTTTTTGCTGACTCAACTGAAATTGGAATATTTTATTTAAAATTACAAGAGATTATCAAAAGATTGTCTGACTAAAATGCTTCCTTCGGAAACACTAGCCGCTAAAAATGAAGGAATTGCATGATGTTACAAGAAAAGTAAAGAGAGAGTCACAATCATGATGTGCAACACTGCTTCCAACTCATTAAAATTAAGACCTCTTTCAATAGAAAAATCCAAAAGTTCAAAGGCATTCAAAAATATCCAAGTAAATTGCTTAACTACAACCTATAAAAACCAACGCAATGTATGGATAGACTGTAGCATTTTTAAGGATTAGTTTTTTAATGACTGTGTACCACTCAGTGGCCTACAAAAAAAAACAAAAATCTGCCTCCTAAAGCTTTGTTGTTGCTGCACAACGCACGATCTCACCCGACGCAAGTGAATTGATTAGTGGTGACACAAGAGCTGTGTTCCTGTCACTCAATGTGACGTCTTTCATAGAACTCCTAGACCAAGGAGTGATAGAAGCAATGAAGAGAAATTATCAGCGAAGACATCTTCAGGTACTACTGAACAGGCTGGATGAAGAGCTGACTGTAATTGACAAAATGAAGAAGATCACGGTTGAAGATGTTTGCTACTGCATTACATCTCATTCAGATAGAAAACAAAACACTGGATCTTCAAAAAGAAACTGATGACTATGAAGTTTATATTATAGCCAACCTAGCCAATCGGAAACCAAGATGCCAACGATTGGAGAAATGGAGATGAAGAAATGGAACTGATAGATGACGCAACTGCCGATCTGATGCTAAACATCAACCATGAAGAAGAAGAGGATACAGATGAGATATCTCGAAAAATTTCTCATTCCGATGGGTTAAATTAGTCATTAAAATCAACCACAGTTATCGTCATTTACGGTGTTTTTCTATCTGTACAACCAATCTTCGTGTTAACCGAGTTTTTCTGTATCCGAGGTAGTCACGGTCCCAATTACCTCGGATAACCGCGAGTCTACTGTATATCCTTCGCTTGTTTTTTTTTCAGAAAGGCACGTAACTTTAAAAGTTTGCTTATATCCACATTTTTTCTAATAACTAACTCAGATTTTATCATAGAATATCGTGACCACATTGTAGAAGATTTCCATTTATTTTCATTTTCCATTATATTAAAATATACCAGTAAAACGTCTTCGGTAACTTGCCGTACTCCTCTTGTATCGCACCACTCTTGGACGTGCTTGTACGCTAACCGATACTTATTCGGACTTGGAGGGCCCCAAACGTGCTACTGCATCATTAGCCGCGGACTCAATTTCGTTTAGGTTTTCCATTTTCGCACTAAATTTGCGCTTGCGGTTGCAACAACAATAAGCTGTCTTTAGTAATTGCAAACAACTGTCAACAACTGTAACCAGGGAGACGCAAATCCCACCGACGACTTAATTATTTTAATTTCTAACATCTAGACGACTTTGATAGTTGTCACAGTTAATTTCGAGTAAAAATAGCGTATGAATTGTACTATTTATAGTTAAAAATTGCTACGTTTGAAGAAAAAATAGTATACTTTATTCGGCAAAGAAGCGACTTTTCTTGACTTGCCCTCTATTACGCGCCGAACGATGTGCGTATCGGGCGTCGTAATGTCGATGCGGGCGCGTCAAGAAAAGTCATGCTTCTCCGCCTCATAAAGTAATATACTATTATTTTTGTAAGAAATAGAAACACGATAAATGAGTACCCAAATTATAAATAAAATGAATCATTTCGCACATGTGTGTTCGTTGTTGGTTTTATCGCTTTCCATAGATCGAGATAAGTATGCGATCAGTACGATGTAGATATATTTTCAAGGATCTGTACGCGTACGGTAGGTATACCGTTTGGCTCGCATATATGTATGCGCCTTAAACACGATGCTTTAATTCTGCGCCAAGTTGCTGTCTTTCTTACCGGAAATTGTGACATAATTCTTGCAGTTTTCGCATCTTCAAAAGGATTCTCTTCTAATCTCTCCAAAGCGTACGATCTTCATGAGCGGTAGATATTTTTGGTCTTCCAGAACCTTGCTTTCTTTCGAGAGTTTCTTGTTCTCTCCATCTTTTATTAATATTAAAAACTGTTGTTCTGCTTGAGCGAAGATGCAGGTGTGTTTGTCCTTACACCTTGTCCTGATGGCTTTGTTTCACGCACCAGTCATAGGTCGTTGGTTTTTTACCTTGGGGAACAAGGTTTTCCTTAGGGAAATAGGTTCACTTTATATACTTCTTTGAAGGACCACCCAGAAAACTGGGACAAATGAAAGATTCGAAAAGAACTTTTTAACAAGTCTATTTAAACAATTACAACGTATTTTGGACGCCGATAACTTGCATACGATAGCTGATTTATGAAACTAAACTTTATGAAACTACAAAACTATATAACTTGTCGGTGATACAATATTGACACGAACTGAGTAAACTTATTAATATCACGACTGTTTTAAAGCTTCTGAGGTGCGGCTAGCGCGAGTAGAGCCTAGAGCCCTCATCCAATGCTGGAATTTGAACTGATACTGATTTGATGATATTGAACTTCCTTCAATCTCTCGGCTTGTAATTTTGTTAACATTCAGAAATCTCCCCCTCAACACCTCGACGTATTTAAAGGATATGTTTACATTTCAAATACCTTCGACTTTCAACTCATTGGTAAAAACTACCTGAGAAGAGTATTTATCTCAACTTTCGAATTTTCGAATGAGTCAAACCGATAATTTGGAAAATACTAATCCTTTCATTGTTACGATTCTATGAAGGTTTTAGAAACTTTTGTAGAAAGTTATTTAAATGCAAGCTATCGGCACCTTACAGATTATTAGTTGGTACAAAGGAATTTTTTAAATCTAAACTAATATACAGTATGATATAATAATATGATACAAAATTAAATAAAAATAAATATTGTTGTTACGCAACACTGATTAGGGGAAAGTGTTGTACCTTGGACCATTTTTTTTAAAGTCGATATTTGGGTAAATATTACGTTAAATAAAGAAATTATAGATAAACAAGATTCTTTTATTTAATTAGTTTTGTAATATGCATTTACAATTTTAATATAAATGAAATAAGTACTTGAAAAATAAGTAAATAAAATAATCACTCTCTGGTCTGAGGTACAACATAAGGTTGTACCTTGAAACAACTAGGGTTGTACCTTGGAACAACTCCTTATTGTACATATTTTGTAAGAGAAAACAATACAATGTAACTTAAAAATAAACTTCATTTAACAATATAAATAACCGATAAACTAAACAGCATTGTATTGACTAAAATCAACTGCAAATATAAGTTGTGCCTCTTGCCGTTTTGACAAACCTACAGATTTAGGTTCAGGAAGACGCAGTATCACATCAGAGTTGTTGACAAAAGAAGGTTCTTCATTACTAGGTATGAAACTTCTAGATGCTACCGTACCATCAATTTTCTTGTAAAATTTAACGTTATAACCGTCATCTAGAACATTAATAACTTTAGCTACAAAATGTCGCTTTATTTTTTTTTGTAGCTAATTCTACTAAAACAAAATTATTACTGTTAATTTGATAATTTTCTTCATTTTCTTTGTCTTCCGCTTCTGCTATAATTTGCTCAAAAAACTCTTCTTCTTCATCTGATGACGAATCTTGCAGTGTAAAACTTACTTCACTTTCATCTTCGCTACTTTCATTTTTCTTTTTGTTTATTATTTTCCTTTTAGGGATTTCTTCTGGTTCTACTTCATTAAATACTTTCCGCTTTATCTCTCTTTCACACTTTTTAAACTTCTCTTGGGTTTTTGCCGATTTATATTGTTCTATTTCTTCTTTAACAGGTGTATCTGTTAAAATTGCACTTCTTACCTTTCTTCTCTTCCTATTAGTTTCTTTTCTTGGTGCTGCCTTCGGAAAAGGCCTAATTTCATGTGGAGAAACTATAATTGGGTTGTCTCGACTTGTAGATGGTGTAGATATTATTTGCTGGCGGTTATTGTCATCGTTATTAGCATCTTTATTACTTGCAATACTATTAGAAGTTTCTGGTTCGAACTGTTCAGGTCGGTCGGTGACGTAGGCCGATAAAAATTCATCTTCACTAAAAACAGTGTCATTAAATGGCCAAATTCCTGTCACAAGAAAGCCTTTCACAATATTGTTAATCGAAAAAGCCTTCGAATATGCCATTCCAATTATTTCGGAAATGTCGTAAATGCTTATAGGTTTTCCTGATTATTTGTTAACCACTGATTTGAAGCTTGGTTAAAAAACGTTTTATATGGACCAAAAACAGTTCTGTCAAGTGGCTGTAGCTTGTGAGATGTATGGGGCGGTATAGTTAATAATACCACCCCATTGTCTTTTGCCAAATTGATTGCAGGAACCGAGATATGTGATTCATGGTTGTCACATATAAGAAGCACTTTGTCATTTATGGATGGCTTAACGTGAGCTATAAAGTGTTTCAAATATGTTATAAATAAATTTTCGTTTATCCATCCTGAAGGATTTGCAACCCCTAATGCTCCAGAAGGAGCACCCTTTAGCATGTGTTCCTTAAAGTGTACTCTAGGGAATATAAGCATAGGGGGCACCTGATTACCAACTGCATTTATAGCTGCCACCATAGTTATGTTGACTCCTCGTTCTCCAGAAGTTACGCTTCCTATTTGTTTTTGACCTTTTTGTGCTAATATTTTTGGAGGAACATGAACGGTAGTATTACCAGTTTCATCAACATTATATATTTTGTTTGCCTCAAAATGGTAGCGATCGTAACAACTTTTTAAGTTAACAAAGAAGTTTGAAACAGTGTTTTTGTTGAAAGCAGTAGCTCTTGCAATACTTGTAGCTTCTGGTTGTCGTAAAGCTACAGTTGGATGTCTATGTAAAAATCCTCGTATCCACTCTCTCCCAGCTTGTTTTTCTTCTAACCAAGGATTTGGAATTTTCTTATTATTTTCGTTAGCAAATTCGTATGCTAATTTTTGAAGTTCTTTCTTTGGTAGGCCATAATGTAACTTGGCCGCCGTTTTTAGATAATCTACCAATAGATGTTCTTCATCGTTTGTGAAAATTCGCTTATGTGCAATTTTACTTTTATAATTAAAAGTTTTCTCTTGTGAAGTTTGATGAATCTTTAAATGCCTAAGCAAAGTGGTTTTTGAAATATTATTTTCTTTCGCTGCTTCACATATGGAAAGATGCCGTACAAGAACATCTTCTACAGCGGCTTTAAGGTTTTCTAGATTAACTGCAGGACGTTTGGTTCCCATCTTGCTTCGAGGCATTTTCTAAAAACAAAAAAATATTTTATTTTTAGAGCCGTATTTTGTCTAACAATGAGAGCATGTACCTTGGACCAGTCCAAGGTACATTTCTTTTATTGGACCAAGGTACATTAAAAGCAGATACCATTTTCCAAGTTCATATTGTGTTTTAGGTTATGTTTAAAAATTCGGTCAGTACTGCACTTAAAAGAAGAATATACAACAAACTTACCTGCACAGGAACTGTTACCCAATATTAAGAGAAAATTCAATAACACTTAAAAATGTAAAATCAAAATTTTTACTTTCACACTGAATGAAAAAATATCAAGACCTACAGTGAAACAGAATGATCTTATTCCAACAACAACAGGATGTGGCGACATCTCTTGGAACCACTACGAAACTGAAATAATGCGAGATCACACAGATTTCTACAAATACGCAAAATCTCAATTGGTCCAAGGTACATTTGGTTCAAGGTACAACACTTTCCCCTACGTTAAAATGGTTCGCTACGGCAGGTAGTGACGAACCATCTTATAATTTCGTTACATTTCTTGATTTTAGTCTTTGCTAGCATGAGGAGCCGTTTTTTGAGGTTGAACAGAATAAGTTATCTGAAAAATTTCAAGATTTGTGACAGTGACAGTATGTAAATAATGAGTATTTATTCTTTATAATACACTGCTCAATTTTCTACAAAATATGCTTTAAGACTCGTATTAGTTTTTTTAGGAACCACCTGTACATTCGACAGTGGATTTTTTGTTAAAATTAAACTGACTTTACATGATAATTCTTGTCTCTACAGTGTTGTAATGTAAATTGAAAATTTTGATTGATTAAAAATTCTTAGAACGTCTGATTTAAACAAGTTGATCGCCCTGTATACAATTTTCATTATATTTTATTAGTAACTGTTTAAACATTTCAGCAAGAAGCTATCATGGAAACCGCCAACAAGGAGGAGGAAAAGGTATAATCAAGAGAGTGTTCAAAATAGCCAAAATATTAATAATAGGTCTCGTCGTTGTCGTGAAATTGTGCGTTTTAATAAAAATAGTGCACGCAACGATAAAATGGAAATATATGCTCATAGCCTTCGGATATCTACTTTTAAATGCAACACGGGTCTGGCTGGACGCCAAGTATGCTAAAAAAGCGCAAAAGGTGATTTATTACAAACACGCTGACCACCAACACCATTATGAACCTATTGAAGACGACTGGTTGCACGAGAGTTGGAATCGACACGATGAGGAAGAGAAAAGTGCTTCTGTGGGTGTAGGATCTTTAAGGCAATATCCTTTATATGGAATTAAGTGAGGTTTTTTAATGTCGCACAGGTTACTGTATTTTAATATATATTTCAAATAAATAGGAGTTTAAAATACTGGGAGAAGGTACGTTAAAAATTTTCTGTTATTTTTGATAAAACCGTCCAAATCGTTGTCTAAACCTGAGATGTAAGTTAAATGTTATTATTAAACGCTGTTCACTTAGAGTAATAATACAAAAACAAATCACTTAAACTAAACTGTATTGAAGAAAAAAAGCTCATTTAAAATATTTGTAAACGATATATTTAAAACTAGCGTCCTTATCGTAACGTGATTGTGATAAGACTCGTGATTGTTGACTGTATCCTGTCCGTGACTAGCTGCAGCCCTCTCGAGGGGTACAAGATGATGGTTGGATATAAGTCGACTGAAAGGTTATTATACGGGGTTGCTCGAAAATTTTAACAAAACCTTTGTCTTTGATGTTTCTATATATAATCTTCCTCTAGAGCATTTCAATTTTTTCAAATTAAAAAAATTGATATCATTTTGTTATCCATTCACTTTGTTTCGTGTCAAAGTACAGCTTTAAGGGCAGAAGATTACAACAGGACTGTTTAAATCAGAAAAACTATTAATACATTCTTGTTTCAGTTTTTATAACTTTGACAAACATATAAACAACATAAAATGTATTAGTCCCTGTCTAAGGATAACCTTGTCTAACATAACACGTCATAGTCCTTTTCTGATCCGCATAACGAAAACATTTTACAACGGCTGGTTATCCTTTTCGTGCTATGGTTTGTTTTTTAACCAGGAGAAGTAATTCAAATTTACCGCGCCATAATGCTTATTTGTAATTGGTAGAACCGCTCTTTTCCGAACTATTTAGCAACGTATTAGTACAGTAGTCTATACTGTGGTATTAGTGTTATTAAGATAACACTATGGATTTAATGCCAAGTACTAGTGATAATTATCCATCTCCACCTAAACAAGGCCGAGTAGATTTGGGTCATTTATCATCAAATAAAAAACAATGCATTATAAACATGTACAAACAAATAAAAATTGATAATCCTGGAATAAAACATGGTAGCAAACAGCTATGGTAGCAAAAATAAAACAGACAACAGATTAGTTTTGCAGAGTAGTTATTGTTAAAATCAAGACTTACTTAAGTAATGTGCTAATTTTAGGTGTTACGAATTCAATCATTTACATATGAATTAGCCAAAGGAATATAAGCAGACTGGAACAGTAAGATGTCCTAAAAATATTGGCGGTCGACCATATATAAATTTTTTATTTATATAATTTTTTATGTTATACTTACAATATATTAAATATTTTTATTAAATTTACATAAATATTGTTATACAGTCCATCTAATTTACTTACCGTGGCATACAGAAATCGAAGTTGACATAGTTGCCAAACTATAAAAAATCCTAAATTCATTCTAAATCAAATAGGTCACATAATTATTGCAAAAGTGGATTAGTGCAAAAGTGGAATATACAACAAAACAAATTAATATTTAATGTAAATAAATAGAAAAAAAAACAAGAGTTAAACATTATCTTGTTAAAAACAATTTAAGCCGCTTGTATGCGTCGTATAAAGATGTAAAATGGAATACTTGAACAAAAACAACACTTTTTTCATTAGTTATTTATATCTTTTTACAACGACTATTTAAATTGTTACGCGACATTTTTGAAATAAAACACACTAATTTTGTTCTAAAAAGAACAGATTTTATTAAATAGGTAAAATTAGAAAACAATAGGTATTCACTTTAAAATTCAAAATAATAAAGTAGAAAAAGTGTCAACACCACAACTGTCAAATAAGTGGTTTCAATTTATGCCAAAATTTCACCTTCGTTCGATTACAGTTACAGTGTGTTCCGAACAAATGTTCTTCATAAAAACGCTTTACATAAAAATTTACATAGGAGAATCATCTCATAATTTTTACAGCAAGGTGATATCACATCGTAGTGATATAAAAACCAAAAAAATCAATGAATGACAGAACATGCATTAACTCTGAAACATGAATTCAATTTCAATGATTCCTGTATTTTGGCAAAAGAAAAGAACCATTCAAATTTGGAAATGTGTTTCATAAAATCTAGCACATCTTGCATCAATAAAAAGTCTGACATAGATAAACTAAGCAACATTTATTGTTATTTACTAGAAAACACAAAAAATAAAATAAATATTTACCTGTACATAAATTACACATGTATGTATAATATGTTACATACCATTAAGACAGGTTTAAAAAGTGTAATCGCCTAAGATGGGCCTCTAGTATTTCTTGAAAAGAAAGATAACATCAAATATACCTAACCACATGTTAATTACAGTGTTTTTACTTTCCATTCTCTATGCATATGAGTTAAAACACACCAGTAAAACATGCCATAAACTAAGTTTTACTATCTTTACCCTAAATTTTAAAAAAATTTAGAATGTATTTTGTCCATGATTTTATATTTTAATGTGTGTTATAAATGTTGAGTGTCAATACTTTTATAAATAATCCTAACGACTAGTAAGTTATACTGAAGAATTGTGATATTTTTAAATATTTACATATTTGCCTTAAAAGGAATAAAACCATTCCGAAAGCTAGACAAAAAGAGTGTTTTTTTAACAACCCCGCCAATATTCTGACTGCAACCCTAATAAACTGTGTTGTTTGTATATATATATATATATATATATATATATTATATATATAATATATATATATATATATATATATGTATATATACATATATATATAACAAATATATATAAACAAATAAAGTTAGGTTAGCAGCGACGTGTGAGGTTGTCCGATACTGATTACTGAATTACCGCAAAACCGAGGTAATCAACAAAAAAAGAAGATGTATTTGGTGACTTTTCTAGTAACTTTCTTGCATGTGAATCTGTCTTTTTAGTTTACTCCTCCTGTTTTAAAAAACAAACCATAGTATATTAAGACATAGTGTATTGATGAATTTTGTCTTTTTGACGTCAACCTCGAAGGTATAATCATATTTATATATCAGATAAAGAGCCTATAGATAAACAGCTTCTTCTTTAAGTGCTGTCTGCCAATCGAAGGTTGGATATCATCACTATCTTTACTTTATCTACTGCTGCTCTGAAGAGTTCTATAGAACTGCATTTAAACCAGTCCCTTAAATTCTTCATCCGTGACACTCTCCTTCTTCCTATACTACTTCCTCCTCTTATCAGCCTTAGTAATTTATGTCGCTGTCCCCTTATTACGTGTACCCGATATTGTAACTTTCTTATTTTTATTGTGTTTATTATTTCGCATTCTTTGCCCATTTCTCGCAATACTTTCGTGTTAGTTTTCTTCTATGTTCATGCTATTCTAAGCATCCTCCTGTAACACCACATTTCAAAGGACTGTAACTTATTTATGTGTTCTTGCTGCAATTTCGAGCTTTCAAGTTCATATTGCAGTATCGCAAACACGTATCATCTCAGTGCTCTTACTCTCAGTTCTAATCTAATATCTTTGTTGCAGAGAATTGTTTCCATTTTTATAAACGTATTTCTTGCTATTTCTATCCTAGCTCTTATTTCGGTTGTTTGATCATTATTGTCTGAAATCCAGATTCCTAGGTATTTGTATCTATCAACATTTTCTATCGGTACATTTCCCAAATGTATGTTTGTTGGTATATTTGTTTTTTTTTTTGTTATTATCATGTATTTGGTCTTTTTTATATTCATTTTTAGCCCATATTTTTTACAGAAACTGTTTGTTTTGTTTAGCAGTTATTGGAGTTGTTCAGCAGAGCTTGCCACAATCACGGGTCATCTGCATATCTTATGTTGTTAATAGATCGTCCGTTAATTATTATTCCTTCACTTTGAGATAGTAATGCTTATTCAAAAATGGCTTCACTAAATACATTAAATTTAATTTAATTAATTTAAGTATCTAGGGGCTATAATCACAGCTGACAACGATGTCACTGAAGAAATAAAAGACAGAATCCAATCTGCAAACCGCTGTCTATTTGCACTGGATAAACTCATAAAATCAAAAAACCTCACAAGAGGTTCAAAGATCAAAATATATAAATCCATCGTCAGACCTGTAAACTTAAAAAAAAATTGTTTAATTTACTGTTACAGTACTACGTATGTTATCCACACTATAGTATGTTATACTTCTGTGGCACTGTATATATTGTAGTACTACGTCACTCTTCTAGGAATCTCATTAAAACTTAATCAGTAACCCGTGTGTACGTTAAAAAAATATATTTAACTTTTAACATATTAAACTATTTTATTTAATTGTGATCTCAAAAATGTATGTGCAATATTTATTAGTTTTGTTGAATTTTTAAATTATTTGTTTCTGTTAGTTTTATAATAAATGTTAAACAGATTATCCGCCCAAAAATTTCCAAAACTGTAAAAAATGAATATAAAATCAATATAAAAATAATTTCTATTTCAGAGTATTTTTACCGTTTTCATTTTTTATATTTGGGGAAATTGATGTTGTTTTTCTTTCCCAATTATCTTTACAGCTCTATAAAATAGCCACTGGCAACATTAGGGACTAAATACTTAAGCTCTTATGCAGAATGATAAGAAAATATCTACGCTCAACGTTGTAATCCTTAGCAAACGGAATGTTCATCAAAGGTGCTACAAAATATTATAACATTCCTCGCTCAACGCTAGGTCTTCATTAAAAAACACAATATCCCGTATAAAAGCTTGGAAGATTACTGATGTTGTCCTCAGCACAAAAAAAGATCTTGTCGAAAGAATTAACAGAGTAGTTGAGGAAGTAATGTCTGTTACTAGCAAAACTCTAATGAAAAGTGTGTTTTCTTACGCTACAATAAATAAAATACCAAATCCGTTTTCTAAAGAATCGAATAAAGATGGTAGAAAATAACAAGTTATTCTTGTGCATTCATCTAGACATAACTATGCGAAAAGCTTAACAAATGAATATGCCCAAAAACTATAGAAAAGTCATATTTGACAAACATATTTGACAAACCTAGTAGCATATATAGTATGGACGGAAAAGGATGAAGATTGACAATCCATAAGAAATAAATTGTTTTTAATAAAAGGGACTAAACGAGCACATTGCCTCGTGCCTCAAAGACTGCGAATCAAAGTGTTTAATTCCTGTATCATACCTGTACTTACATATGGAGCTCAAACCTGGACATTCACTAGAATAAATATGGAGAGGATCAGACAAACTCAGGGAGCTATGTAACGACAGATGCTGGGTATCTCACTCAAAGACCATAAAACCAATGAACACATTCGTAATAGAACAAAAGATGCTGTCGAATTTGAAGTTAAACTGAAATGGAAATGGGCTGGACATAACGAACATCTTAAGGATTGGCCGATGGAATAAAGAAAACCGGAATTGGCGGCCATATGATGCCATAATGGTTTTTTAAAAAAAGTTGCATAACTTCTCTAAATTTCCATTTTGTTCTTTCATTATTAATGTATTATATCACCTAAAAGTTTTTCATTGATTTTTTATATTTCACATATTTAGAATAAATATTTTATAGCGAATTTAAATACAAAAACTTTTATTTATTTTTTATTTTTAAACAATGCATAAGTTGATAGTTATATTTTAATTATGTGTACCTACAAACCATTATTCATTATAATATATAAAAACTACCTTAAAAAAAGTTTCAGGGTTTTTGCCGTACAAAGAAAATATTTACTAATTTGCGTTCAACGTGTAATTAGTTGCAATTTGTGAGACTTTCTGATATGCATAGAAAATACTAATTGAAACTAACTGCGAAACGCAAAAAGTATTGTTTTTTTATTTAAAACTGCTTTAACTACAAGGGTTATTAGCAATGGTCGATTTTACAGACAACATAAATATAAAAAAAAATAAAGAATACAATTATATAATAATACAATTATATAATATATAATAATATAATAATTAGATTTTGTTAATTAGTCCTGAGGAAACCAAAAATAAGTAAGGTACGATTGCGGTCACTATGTTGTAGGTTACTTTTCGTATTTCCTTTATTTGCTGATTATAAGGAGTCTGATTTGAAATTTCTTTGTATGACTGAGACGTGGGCAGCAAATGACGAGGTGATGCATTATAATTTTCCAAATTTTAAAATTATAAATTCTTTTAGTAGATCCCAATATAAATGTGGTGGCGTTGCAGTTTGGGCAAGGGATGATATGAAGGTTAATTCCATTTTACTCGATCAGTACTGTGTTGAAAAAGACATTGAGGTATGTGGGCTGAAGTGGCATTATAATTCAAATCAACACACAATTTTAGTTCAACACAACTTCCTCAAAATTTTAAAAACATTAATTCAACTACAGCTTTTAAAAACCAAGTCAAAGAGTAGCTAGTGACCATGTGTCCTTATACATTAGGTGAATATTACGAGGGTGTATCTGTGAATGCCTAAGCTGCAACATAACCAAATTTATTAATATTTTAATTATATGTCTATATTGTACGTTTTGTCTTCATGTAGTATTTTAATGTCTTCAATATTTTTAATGTATTGTTTCTATTTTTTGTAATATTTAATATTTATAATTTTAGTTTTGACTTGCTGTAAACCTAGTTGTAACTTACAGTCAAATAAACTATCTATCTATCTATCTATCTATCTATCTATCTATCTAATGGGTACAAGGGACACTAAACTAATAAGTGATGTACTGTTAGATTACTATCACACGCGTATTACAAAGGTTTGGGTTACTTCTGTAGTAGGAAATCATGTGTGATCTTGGTGTATCCTAATCGTAGTCTGGACATGAAGTTTTTAAGATTGTCACACGAATTTCCTTTGAAATGTGTGGATTCTCAGGATATCTTCTATCTATCTCAGGATTCTTCATCTTCACTCAATTGGAGTTATTAGATAGCTACATCGACTGTCTGTTCACTGGTAAAGAAGATACAAATACGATCATTTATAATTTTATAAATAGAATGTGTTTTTCTGGGATTCACTTTAGAAGTTACTGCATTAAGGTAAACTTCAATCCATTTGCATGCTTGGGCTAAATAACCTGAATACGGCACTGGTACTTATAATGGATCATTACTGGAAGGACTAAAGGTTTTTAGTCCAGAAGAAGTAACACTTTTATACTGCACATTCGTTTAAATTTTAGATATAAACAAAATTCTACATTTGAACCAAAAAAGTTCCTTATTTTGTCAAAACTTCAAGCTAATATTAGATATCAGTTATCGCTAATTGCTGATATTTTTACCATTCGGAGGTTCAATCGAGAATCACGCAAAAAGTTGTCAAACATTATTTTGTATATACACACTTTATGCACTGTAGTTTATAATATAATTAAAATTTATGGCACGTATACTATACCTGCACCAGATGACAAAAACATTACCAGGTGAAGAGTAAGTACTGACAAAACTGTATCCCATAAAATATGTTTAAATATAAATAATTACTAAAACTACATAAAATAAATTAAGCAGCAGAAAGTCGTGGGCTCCAGAAGAACAAGAAAGGAATTACATCATAAAGAAAGCTTGAGCTTGGTTTTTGGTAGCTTGTATTCGGGGTCTTCATTCCAAAATTCTTTTTGTTCACTGAACATCAACTGTCTTTGCAATATGAGCTGCCCAGTTCCATTTTAATTACCTATTATTTTTTTAATAACGTCTGCTTATCCTGATTTTTTGTGTATAGTAGCATTAGGTATTCTATCATATAGAGAAACCACAAAAATTATTCTCTCCATAACTCTTTTTGTAACTTGTCGTTTACTTACTATTGTTCTTGTTAGTGTTAGAGTTTGAGCACCATAGGTCATCATGGGCAGCATGCACTTAATAAATACTTTCCTTCTCAGACACACTGAAATCTTTGACCTAAAACTTTCCTTTATCTTAACAAATGCAGCTCAAGCTAGCTTTATTCTTCTTGAATTGTCTTCTTCATCTTCTTGATATGCCTATCCGTTACAAGTGTTGGCGATCATCATGGCAATCTTTTTCTTTTCTGCACAGATGTTGTATTCAAATAGATTCTAAGGTTTTTTAACCAAGATGTTCTTTTTCTTCCTGGACCTTGTTTTTAAAATATTTTTCCTTTGAGGGTGGCTTAAAGGAGAGCATATCGACGGTGAGCAGGCAATATGTCCTATCTACAAAAAGTGTGTTTTACAGGAGGAAGAAAAAATCATTTTATTTTAAAAATATTGATATAGGGACGAATAAAAAAAATACGTAATTACTTAAATTTTATTACGTAAAAGTGAATGTTAACAAAAATTGATTTACTTGCATTATACATTTAGTGAGTCAGTTAGGACAATTTGAAATAAAATATTTTGTTACATAGGACTCTATGCATTATGATTATATAATACAAATTAAAATAAAATAACCTTTTTATAACAGATAAACTTAAATAATAAAAAGTTTTTAATGATTCTAAACAATATGTGGCAAATTGTCATAGAAAAAGTGACAGTCCGATGGAATGACACTTTTTAGTTCTTGTAGATGTTGCCACTTTACATTGGAAATTTTACATCGTTCGGTAAATAATGCAGGATATTTGGATATTGTGGGGATATTTTTTGGTCTTATAGGAAGATCAGTTCAATTTGATTCCATATGATCAAGTTTTACCTTAATATGTCTTAACGGATTGTAAAAAATAGATCTTAAATCCATAACAGTTGGATCGTTTACTATTCGTCCTGGACGAATAGAAGAATATCTTCAAGTTTTGCTATATTCCTTAAAAAAACGGAAATCACAATGAATAGCCTTATATGGGTTTGGAAACTTTCTAGCTTCTTTTGTGATAGATATGTAATCACTTGGAACTTTAATTTCTCTATTCTTTAATTTTTTCTCAATGCATGCATGCACAGAATCCACCTCCATCTGTGTATGTCCAACTTCTAAAAATTTCTGATTTATTGTTGTTATGTAACATACTAAAATTTAAAAGGGCATTGGCCATAACTGCATTCCGATTCTGAGCAGTGCATCCATCCGAAAAAATTGTTATAGGGTTATTATTCTCTGTTACAAAATATCTTGAAAGAAAATCTAGTAAACAAGAAGTAAATGTTGATGCAACAAGCTGATTATTCTGATCTTCAGAAAACCAATAGCAACTGGCATGTTTTGTAGCCAAATTGTATACTGTCAAGTTGTGGCAGGCAAGCTTGGTCTTGTAATAAAACGCGTTTGCGTGTGTAAAGGGAGCTAATTTTACGGCCTGAAAATGTAATTGTATTGTAAACTGATTTCTCAACTGAGCTTCATGTTTGTCTTTTTCCATTTCATCTCTCGAGTCCTGTTTACGTTTTTGATGAGCATGCCATGCCTCTTCTGTTATGTTTCCAGTTCGGTAGCTACAACACGTGTTACACTGGTCCTTCTTATTGGGAAAAACTGAAATATTTTGTTGACTAATTATTTCTGAAAATGGACGGGACTCTTTCAGCTTCGCATTTACTAAGATACAATTTAAAAACATTAGAAATTGTATGAAATATGGGTTCCAAATATAGTTTAGATGAATGTTTTCGAGCGTAGTGTGACGGCATTTTAGGCAGTTCATTTAAAAATTTTTGGAGGAACTTGATTCTCCTTGCTAGTTCTGGTCGGTCACTTACTGGTTTATTGCGCTGATCTGCGAGACGAGGGATGTTATATGAACTTTGTTAATAACATCTCTGAACCATTTTGTAATTGATACCAAGCGTATTCAAAAACATTTGTCGACAAACTTGTTTTGCTCCTTGTCCATTATATAATCTATACTGAAACGTAAAATTGCGTCTAGAGTCATTTCGATCTACAGTGTTTCTCTTTTTCTCAATTTTTATCACATGAGCAGTCACAAATGACTGTTTTTGTGGCCAAGTGAGCACCCAAAATTTATCAAAAATAGCACGTCTAATAGTTTCAGTAAAAAGAGAACATTGTCCAAGTTTTGATCTTTGACACAAGGTACTGTTACAATTTGACTTGATTTTTCGAGCTGATCGCTGGGTGTTTTGTTCGGACTTTTGATTTTCACCCTTGGCAAATCCAAGATAAGGTTTGCCTTCCATTTTCAACTGCTTATTAATATTACGTTACCACTGAGTGGAATCAGCCTGTCGTCGTCTTTTGCGCTCTTCTGTAATGTTATAATTATTTGGGTCATTTATATTAATATTTTCTTGATTTTGAACAATATTGTGATCATTTACTAAATCATCAGACAAATATTCATCGGACAACTCATTAAACGAACTAGTGGCTGTATCTGAATCAGAATGTTCATTATGGTTCTGAACATAGTATTTATCGGGTAAGCTTTCTTGAGAAATATTGTCTGTGTTACTTTCGGTATCATTTTCAGGATTTAATCCTGAAATATTATTTAAGTCCAAAAAATCATTGATCGTATATACAGGAGAAGTATTAGCAGTGTAAGTAACATCCTGGAGGAATTCAGATTTTTCTGGGAGAGATATAAGATTTTCAATAATTGAAATTATTTCACTGCCAACAGTTTCACCTCGGATAGTTATTAGAGTGACAGTTGATGTATCGGTCACTTCAGAAACCTCGTTTTCCTAAAAATTACGAACTAAAATATAAAAAGACTTTTATGCAACAATTAAAAATGTTACCTGAGCGGAGGGTTGGTTCAATGTATTGTGGGTGGCATCAGAATTTGCATCAAAGAGACAGTGGGCATATCGGTAACCTTAGTAATCGTACTTGCCTAAAACATTTATTATTAAACATTTATTATTAAACAACAACATTTATTATTATAAAACAATTATTAAATTAAAAACACTTTCATTATATCCACTAAAAAATAATACCTCAGTGGAAGGTGCGTTCATTGACTTATTGCAGGTTTCCATCGAATTTTGTATTTTACACATATTCACTAACTTCTTTCCTCGGTTCATGATTCCTCTGGATCACTCTGTAATATAAATAATAGCAGTCACCCCTAATTTATGTATAAAAAGGATTTAAATTTATAATATGCATAAAAACAAATTGTCCTAACTCCATTTGACACGTTTAACAGACTCCTACTAGAACAATTTATTTTCTGACAAATTGTCCTATCTACATAAGTATTAAATTCAACGTTATTTGTAATTGAAATAAGATTTTTATCCAATTCCATATAAATAATACAATGCTCACAGAACTTAAGAATCAATACATACCTTTTTCTAGTAAAACAGGTCACTATTTACAGTGATTATACCAAAATAATTAGCACAATGTGCACAGCCACTTCACGCAAATTAGAATGGACGTTAGATAGGACATTTAGCATTCCAAATGGTGTCTGTTTTCAATAGGCCAAATTGAAATGCGCAGGTGCCGAGACAATGTTGTCGATTTTCGCAAATATTCCTTAATGGGGTGATAAATAGTCACATTTAAAATTGTTTTCGACCAAAAATATAAAAATCGACAAAATGCGAGATAGGACATATTGCCTGCTCACCATCGATATTTTGATTAATTTCGCATAATATGTCCGAAGAACTTTCAAGATTTGATGATGGTCAGTACCTCTCGGTTCCTATTCATTCTTCTAAAGACCTCCTCATTTGTGACTTGGCCAGCCGACGGGATCTTAAGCATTCTTCGATATAGCCACATCTCAAATGCTTACAGTTTTCTGCACATATCTTCGTTCAAGGTCCATGATTTAACACCATAAAAAAGGACAGAGAAAACGTAAGATCGCAGCATTCTCACTTTTGTATCAAGAGAGAGGTTGTGACTCTTAAAGAAGGCCCCCATCCGATTGAAGGTGGATCTAGCTTTTCAATGCGTGCTCTAATCTCCTGGTTGTTGGTCCATTCTTCATTTATTATGTTGCCAAGGTAGTTGTAGTGCGTCACTCTTCCTACAGGGGATTGGTTGACGAAGAGTTGGCCTTCTGTTATCTTTGAATTGTCTATTTAGCTCGATTGTTTGGTTTTCTCAACCTATTCTGATCATATGGCCCAAATCCTAATAGAAGTCAACTGGTTGGATGTGTTTGTCTTTAACAAAATAATACAGCAATTGAGGAAGAATCAATAAAAATATTTCAAAGGGAAAATATGAGCCACTTAAGAAGGATAGGAGAGTTAACATTGAAGTGATGGATTCGACCGTTACTTGATGGAAATTCATTTTATATACAATACTTTGTTTAACTTTGTTTTCGAAACTTCCATAAAATTTATTTAATATCTTATCTCTAAAGCTATTTCAAAAGAGTGCCTTTTTTGAGTGATCTATTTATAAAATAAAAAATAAAAATAAAAATTAAGACGTTTGTTGCCAATAAAATATTATTATTGAAACTTAAGATATCTTAAACTTAAAAATATCATCTTTTTTCTTCTGATGCCTTGCATCTACACCATCTACTGTTTGGACCGCATCCTCTTTGGGTATTTGATTAATGCTGTCGTTAACTCCTCGGCATCATTTTCTGTAGGTACTTTTTTTGGAATCGTACCTACTTTTCTGTTTGGTCGTCGATGCAACCACCTGGCTAATTGCTGATCAGATGGTCGATCAGCCTATGTTTATTTCTGTACATCCTCTGAATACGGTTTCTGCAGAGAATATCTCTTGCGTTTAGGAGTCTTCTTGAAGCTTGGTAGAAGAAGTACTTTGTACTGTTCTCAGCCACTTCCCTAAGTGTTGTGTACTAGAGTCTTTCCTGGATGGTTGCATTTAAAACTCTATCGAATAGCGTCTCTGATCTTTCGAGCTTCTTCCAGTTGATTTCTGCTGTCAAACTCCATATTGGAACTACATACAACATCATCGACCTAACATAGGCCTGTTATAATTAAATCTTCTTGGTCTTTGTTTGGAGACTTGTCCTGAAAATATGCGGGAGTATTAGTTTTTTAGCTCAAATTGCTTTTACCTTAGTTGCTTGAACATGCTTCGTGATATTTAGTCTTCTGTAGAGGTGGACTCCTAGGTATTTTAGTGATGTTTTCGAGTGTATGACGTTTCCTTGCGTTGTAAGGTCGACTACTGGTGGGCTGGTTTGCTGTAAAGATGATGAATTGTGTCTTCTCAGTATTTATTTTTATTTTCCATTTGTCCGTGAATTTTGAAATTCTCTGCAAGTGGTTTTCTAACGTCTAGACGATCCTTCTATCCCGTTTTCCTGATGTGTAGATTGTTGTGTCGTCTGCATATAGTGCTGTATTTGATCTTACATCTGTTGGTAAGTCTGCAACAAAAATTTTGTATAAAAAGGTCAATAGGATACTGCCAGCAGATACGTGAACAGTTCTATTAGTTGAATATAAGTCAGATATATTTTTGCAGACTATGTCGTACGCCTTTTCGATGTCGAGGATGGCCATTCCAGTTTTCTGGATTCTGTTGAAGCGTATCTTCTTGTCAGTGACTACTCTTGCTTACTGTAGTTTGCAGTTTCTTCATCTTCTAAATCCAAATTGGTCTTCTTGGATTAATGTTTCTCTTTCTGTATGCTTTAGTTTTCTTGTCTTCTTCCTTCCTTCCTTGGTTTTAGCAGAGGTATGATTTTTACATGTTTTCAGCTGTTCTGAAAATTCGCTTTTTCTGGGCAACATCTGAAAATATAGTTGCACTTTCATTTTCTTCGGAAGTTCGTTGAGTGCGATATTGTGGATGTCTTTTGTTCCTATTGCTCTATTTTCTATAAGTCTTCTAATAATTTCAGCAACTTCTGTTGGATTTAAAAGATGTTCTTCCTCTACTAAAAATTTGTTTCTTTTTGTTTATTCTTTCGTAGGCATTGTTAACTTCATGTTTGGTTGCTTCATCTGACATATTTTATTTTGTCTATGTGCTACTGCCATTCTTCTTGCGATTGAACGCACTTTATGTTGAGTTTCGTAGTGTGTTCCTACCTCGTTGAATATTGGTGGCACCTTCTGTTTTGCACTCTTTTTGGATTTTAACATCTTTCATACGTTTCCATGGTTTTCTTTCGCTTTTCTGATGTTTTGTACCATTTGTCATCGGTGATGCTTTTGAGTCTTGTCCATATTTCTTCGGATTGTTCGACTTCGTAATCTTGAATTTCAGTCTTCTAGTCCTTTGGAAATCTCTTTTGGTCCTGCTTCTCTCCTTTATTATTTCCTGTAGCTCTTAATCAAAATGATAAGTTTTCTGTTGTTTGTAGTTTCCTTTGGTATGTTGTTTTCTATGGCTTACTGAATTCTTCTTGTTATTTCTTCTATTTTTTTTCCACTTCTTCTATTCATTCTAATTCTTTCTTCTTTCCATTGTTTAATGCTATTTGCTGGATGATATTTAATTATATCTCAAAGTGGTTTTTTGACATCGGAATTTCTATTAATCTATGTAACATGTTATAGTAGGCTGGCAATTTATCCTCCTATCCAACACAACATGAATTGCTAGCCTACTATAGCATGTTGCATAGATTAACAGAAATTCCGATGTCAAAAAACACCTTTGAAATAAAATTAAATATCATTAAGCAAATACCAGTACACAATAGGTACAAGGAAAAAAAATCTAATACAATTTTAAATCAAAAACTACATAAGGAAACCCTAAAATCAGTATTTCCACCACTAGAGAAAAAACCCAGTATCTTCTGCTCGATTACATATACAGGCAAGATATTAACAAAAATAACCAAACACATATAAGAGAAAGGAATAACACCAGCTTATAGAATACAGAACAACTTAGGCAAATGTATTAAAAACAACAAGAGTCAAAACAAAAAGCACTTATACAGTGGTGACTGCCCGAAAACTTACATCGGTCAAACTGGTAGAACTTTTATTAAAAGTATAGCAGAACATAAATCGGTTTTCAAGAATATAAAAACAGATTCTACGCACACAGATTCTAGTTCTTTACATCAAAAATAAAAGACTTCTTCTTCTTTTTGTGCTACTCCTATCGGAGATTGGAAATCATCAAGGCTATTCTGACCTTGTTTACGGCTGACCTAAAGAGTTCATTAGTGGTGCAGCCAAACCACTCTCTCAAATTCCGCAACCATGACATTCTTCTACGGCCTGGATTCCGTTTTCCTTCTATTTTTCCCTGCATTATATTTTGAAGTAATGCGTATTTATGTCCTCTCATCAGGTGGCCAAAATATTTGAGTTTTCTTCGCTTTAGCGTTAACAAAATCTCTGGGTATTTTCCTATTCTTCGTATTACTTCACAGTTTGTTATTCTTTCAACCCAACTAATCTTCAGCATTCGACGGTAGCACCACATCTCGAAACTTTCAATATTTTTCATGTTGTTCTTTTTGAGAGTCCAGGCCTCTACACCGTATAATAGCGTGTTAAATACATAGCCTCTCAGCATTCTTAATCGTAGAGGGATGCTTATATTTCTGTTGCAGAAGAATTTTCTCATCTTTATGAAGGTGGCCCTGGCAATTTCGATACGTCTTTTTATTTCACTGTTTTGGTCTCCAGTTTCGTTTATTAAAGTTCCAAGTATTTATAACTTGATACTTTTTCAACTTGAGTGCCGTTTATACTAATATACGCTGGTTGTGTCATGTTTTTACTGAAGACCATGTACTTGGTTTTTTTAATATTGATATTTATACCATAATTGTTGCAAGCAATATTTATGTCTGTAAGTAATCTTTGTAATTCTTCTACTGTTCTTGCAACTAGTACAGTGTCGTCCTAAAAGCCTTAAGTTATCTTTATTAGAATCTATAAAAATTAATAAACTAAACAGTTCAAATATTGGTAATGACCAATTTGAGACAAACAGTTCTCTCCTTCTCATCCTATGTGTAAACACATACCAAAAATAGATCACTTGAAAAAGGCACTCTGCCGAAACAGCTGTAGTGATAAGATATTATAATAAATTTTTTGTAAGTTTTGAAAACAGTTTTTAGTGTTTTAAAGTTAACATTTTTAATTGTTATTCGAACAATAATAATTCCAGGTAAAATATCGTGAAGCGGATGAATACACACTGGAGGAAGTGTAGATAAGAACAGTGGGAAACATTTTTTGTGGGATACAGTCTTTTAAGGGCGAATAAACGGTTTTATATTTTTTAACGCTTTTGTTATAATTTTTAGATATATCTAATCTTGCTAAAACTACTGGTAAAAAGAAAATCAAGATGGTGACGCTTGTAAAAATTCTTATGATCGGAAAAATCATCAAATCCAAATTCGACATGCTGGTCAAACTGTACATGGCTGGAATTCAAACTAAGATATTCTTTGTACTGCTATCCATCCTGGCACTTACGAAAATCAAATTTTTCCTGGATTTAAAGAAGTATCAACAGGAACCGTCGAAGAATATATACTATGAACATGCTCAGCATGACCATCACTATGACGAAAGTCCGTGGGGACATGAAGAATCAGGTTTTTGGGGTAGATAAATAAGGTATAAGCTATTTTTCTTTTGTTTCTATTTACTTTCTCAATATTTACATACGTCATTATTTTTGTGAAAAAGGCATTTTGTAAAAATTTTAAAATTACTGGTTTTTAGTTAGTCTAGGAGCCAGCAATGGTCATTACTATGATCTACTTTTATATAGATATCACATAGATAATGAAAAATGTTTTTCTATATTCTTATGTCTACGAACTTAAAAACAATCCACCATCAAAATTCTTAATCAGCAGCCAAAAATGCATGAACAAACTTGGGTGGACCCATCAGAATTGATAAGGCCATGGGAACCTAGCTGGCCCCTAGACTATTATTTATTTAGATATTGTTTTAGACAAGAGGCTAGCTAGCTGCCCTGAATATTATTATTTAGATATTTAGATATTGTTATTTATTAGATTAAGGAATATCAAATTTAATATTAAAGTGGTATGGCAATAGTTGTCATTTAAAATTCGAATTTGTATGGAAGTCTTACTGATTTATTTAAATAATTCTAAATAGATTTAATTTTTTTTTTGAAAATTATCAATAAATAATAAAAAATTCGTTCATAATTTTGACTCTTATCTCCACCATACTGTAGGTTTTTGATCATATGTTTGGTTTAGTCGCATATAAATATAATATTAACTCGATCGGTATTAGTGCCGTTTCACATGAGACGTACAACACGCCCTACGTCGTACGCCGCGCGTCTGACGTAGAACGTAGAACCCTCTTCACATGGAGACGTAGCAGCAGTATCAAAATAAACGCGGATGGGTATACTTCGTGCGTTGTTGCCATTGCCACAACGACATTTGATGAATTATACGCTAAATTGGAACAGAATTTGACACACAAAAATGTAGTTAGACTGTCAATCTCGCCAACAGAACGACTATGTGTGACTTTAAGGTAAGTAAATACATAGGTACCATACAATAATAGACTTTTTATAATCAACATATTTATTATTATACCCGGTTCGCTATTCCCAGTCCGAACTGTCTAGTGATTTTAGTAATTATTTTTTTTTCGAGTTAGTTAGTAACTTTTTGACAGACTCGAAGTGGCTGGAAATTACTATACAACCAAGCATACGTGCTCTTACTCAATATTAATGTAAACAAAAGTAAATAAAATAGAACTTAGAATCAATATTTATTTATTTACACCGTATAATGTATTGATAACAAATAATAAAATTATTTATTGTACAAAATAAAAAAAGTGGGAATAAATTCTACAAAATTAAAAAGTCAAAGTGAGGTTAAATAAGACACAGCAAGTTCCTTATGTTGTGACTAGGATGGAATCAATGATTAAAGATTAACAGTTCATTGGATAGCATTAACATAAACTGTTGTTTTATTATCTTACAAAATAAGTGTACTTCCATATGCTAAAAGCAAATATTAGTAATTTGACTAGGCAAATTCGTGGTTCAATAGTAATTTTTGCTCATTAGCATTTGAGGATGTTAAAATCTTCCACATATGGTTAATGAATTCAGTGTCCTGGCCGCAGTCTGCAGTCATATAAACCCAAACAAACAACAAAAACCTCCATGTAGGTATAAACAAGTTTATATTAAATTAAAAACAACTAATCTAAAAATTATAACTTTTAAAAAACATTTTATCATATTTATTAAGAAAAACTTACCAACACATTAGCTGATGGAACAAATGGAAAACTCTGACTATCCATAATAATAAAATTTAAAATATAACTAACTAATTAACTGAATAGAACTAACAAAAGAATTAAACAAAGATAATAAAACAATAAAACTATATTAAATTAAATAAACAACGCGAATAATACAAATATTTACTACAATATTTTAAATTGTAACAATTCAAATATTATATTTTAAATATACAGGGAAAATTTGATGGGTTTAGTATACACTTCCACTATTTAGAATAATTCTTCTTTTTTTCAAAGAAAGAGGTCTGCAATAGTAGTATACTTGAGCTATTTATACTGAGAAGTAGGAATTGTTGTGTTTTAGGTTTCCTACAATGAGTCTGTCAAAATATGCCCTAGCTAACCGAATAGACAATATTATTGCATGTGCGTGAGTATTTATTTTTGACATTGATTATATTGCTGATTGTTCGTCAACTTTTCAGAAGGTTGACCTAAAATATGGTATGTTGATGAAGGCGACATTTCGTATGCGCCAGGAGAACACATTGGTGTTGCTGGTCCACTTGACATGGAGGATGATTGCGGTTGCGTATAATTAACATTATGACTGGTATAAAAATTCACATGTTTTGCAGGCGGTTCATGGAACATATTTTTAATTCGAACGACTGAATTTAGAACTTCAATACAAAACTGAAGCTTCTGTTCTTCACTGAAATTGTGTAGGGTTGGCAAGAGAGAATCCAAAAATGATTGGTCAACATCAAATTTTGTTTCTTCGGATCGTTTTAAAAATTCACTTAAATCTTTCTCTAATGAATTTTTGTTCGACTTTTTGTTATAAATTTTCGGTTTGGCTTGCACTCGTTCTTCAATCTCCCCTTCATCATCTTCCATGCCTGATAACGATTCACCATCATCTTGGTAATTTTGATCTACCTCAGAGCTCTCATTAAAGTTTGTTTCAGTGCTAAAAATAATTTTTATCACATTTATAAACTTCAAAGCCATTTTATTTAGATAATGTTATACTTGATGATAACATTCAACATTTTTAGTAACGTTCATAAAAAATACCTGTTTATATCCATAGTTTTTTCCAAAAATCTCAAGTTCTCGTAATATATATATTTAGAATGTTTTTTAGCTGCTGAACCACTCTTTAAAACTCTTCCCTTAGCTCGGCAACGTGTGAAGGCATCTCTAACTGTTTTCCACCGCTTTTGTAGTTTAACAACTGAAAAAAAAATCATATATTTTTATATAATTTTTCTTAATAGAGTATTTTCGTTTATTTCAGGTATTTAGCAAGTGGCAACACATTTACGGACCTCCATTACACATATCGGCTGGGTATTTCAACTATAAGCAGTATTGTGGAAGAAGTATGTAGCGATATTTGGGCTTTACTAAAGGATGAATGCATGAAAATTCCGACTGCAGAAGAATGGGAAAACATTTCCAAGAAATTTGAAGAACGTGCAAATATTCCTAATTGCATCGGGGCCGTAGATGGCAAACACATGAGAATCATGAAGCCAATAAAAAGTAGTTCTCTTTTCTATAACTATAAACATTTCTTTTCGGTTCTTCTTATGGCAGTTTGTGACGCAAATTACTGCTTCATTTATATTGATGTCGGAGCATATGGAAAGTTTTTCGATTCAACAGTATTTAAAAATGGCCCTTTTTGGCAAAAACTTAAAAACAGTTCGCTAAATATCCCAACAGGAAAGCCTATACCTGGTGGAAGTCAAATTGACCTACCATATGTCATAGTGGGTGATGAAGCCTTTCCACTAACAAAAAATTTATTACGCCCTTATGCTCGAAAGAACTTAAATTACAAAAAGAAGATATTTAATTACAGATTAACCCGTGGTAGACGATATATCGAATGTACTTTCGGAATATTGTCAAATAAATGGAGAATTTTCCACAGACCACTGAATGTAAGCTTACGACTTTCAAAAAAAATAATTAAGGCCAGCTGTATTTTAAACAATTTCGTTCGCGTAAGATATGGTTTCCAGTTTAAAGATACCTTAACAGTCCATGGATTTCGGGATGTTACAGAAAGAAGAACACAGAAATTTACTACAAACACAACACGAGATGCATTTGCTAATTATTTTGTAGGCAATGGAAAAGTTCCTTGGCAAGATAACAAAATCTAAGCATTTTATCATTACAACATGCATTTTTCAATAAAATATACATAACAATAAAACGCACCTGTGCTTTTCTTTTCCTTGTCTGTTAATTCTACAAAGTTGGGAATTAAAACACCAGCAATATCCTCCCACGACTGTTCCCTGACATCTCGGTCTTTATAATTTTCATTCGAGAGGTCCCAAATATTCCGCTTTGCTTCAATTGTACTTATTAATAATTCGGTATCAATATCCATTATGACGACCGTAATTGCTGCAATGCCATTTACAAACTGAAAAAGTTCAAATAACGACAGTCGACAGTGGCTACACCGCATGTACCCCACGTTGACGTCGTTCGTCGCGCACGGCGCTTCATGTGAAAAGTACATTAACCGCAATGCCAACACGCCTAGCGTAGCTACGTCAGGCGTGCGGGCTAGGCGTGTGCTCGCGCTGTAAATTTCGCGCCGCTCACAAAACGCCTGCATCTAAAAGGCTATATTTGAATTAATGCCAACTGATTTTCAGACGTAGGGCGTAGAGCGTGTCCTACGCCTCATGTGAAACGACACTTACCATCGATCACGGCAAAACGTATGTACTTTCTAAGACTCTTGCGCAAAAACAAACATTATCTTGTTAGATGATTGTTGTTCTTGGATATTCTTGACTGATAATATTTATTATATTTCTATTTGAAATTAAAACAGTAGTTTGAATTTACTTTAAAAAACACAAACGTTTAAAACCTCATACTTGGTTATTTAAATATACCAGTAAATACAAGTAAAATAAGACAAAACAGGAAAAAATATCTTTCCTATGTAATTTGTTAGGTGTGAGTTTCCTTGATCCATATCAAATGTTAAGCCAGATAAATATATCAACTATTACCATGACACTAAATATATTATCTTTCTATTTTTATTTTATTGGGGGTGGATGAAAATCAAGTAAAAACCAATTAAAAGGGAACTGAATTTTTTAAAACCTATTAATTTATAAATTGTGTTCCTCTATATTTTGTTGTTAAAAGTCATTTGCAGAAATATTTGTTTAATGATGCATTACACGAAACATTTATTTCTTGAAAAAGTCTTTTTCGTTATTTATCACGAAATATTATTTGGCGTTTGTTTATTTATTTTTTATGTAATACTATTGTTTATACCTGGCATATTGCATTTTCTTGTCTCATGTGTTATATTTTCTTGTATGCTTTTAAATCACCATGGCTATTGTAAAATATTTTAACATTTTTCTGTTAGTATAGTATCTCCTGTATAATTTAATATTGATTGCACAAACAATAAAATTCGATACTGAACTTTGGTCGTGAGATTATCTTTTATAATGTTAAATCTTTTTTCTTTACTTCCATAAACTGTGCAACTGAATCATGTACACAACAACCTGTCTTGTCGCAACTCTTTTTGTAAGAGGATGGAATATTATATTTTGGGTCTCGCTTTTGTGTTGCAAAACTACAGAAGATGATAGGTTTCCGATCTTAACATATTAAATTGTTGGTTTGGATGCCCGAGATATCTCGGCCATCCAGATTAGGTCCCATAAATGGCTCTGATTCGTTTTGTCACTTATCTCAGACTCGTATTTATCAGCAAAAGCTATTCCACTCATCGTCAGCTAAAACCTCCGTTAGGTGTGTTCTAGGTAGGTTAGGTAGGTTACGTACTGATCGTTCTTGTATAGACAATGTGTTCTGCCTAAAACAAACAATAGAAAAACGTTTGGAACATAATATGGAGACACACATGATATTTATTGATCTTCAAAAAGCGTATGACAGTGTCCCATCAGCCAAGCTATAGAAGGTGGTAGAAGACAAGAATATTCCACCGATTTACATTAATGCTGTAAGGGAGTTGTACGATGATATGACGAGTGTAATAAAGATTGGACAAAAAAGATAAAAGTGACCAAAGGACTTCATCAAGGCTGCTGCATTGCACCTACACTCTTTAAGATTTATTTGGAGGGGGTTTTAGATATTTGGAAAAGAAAATGTGAACCTATGGGTGTTAAAATTGGAGACCGTACACTGTACAGCTTGCATTTTGCTGATGACCAAATAATACTTGCAGAAGATCAAGATAATATCCACTACATGTAACGAAAAATAGATGAAGAATATACTAAGTGGGGCTTATCAATTAGTCCATCAAAAATAGAGTACGTAGTAGTGAGAGGTGAAGAAAAGCACTTAGAACTAGGAAGCAAACATATTCAACATAATGATAGCTAATAATATCTCGGTGTAAACATTACAAATAATGGTCGGAATACAAAAGAAATAGCTACTAGAATTGGTCAAGGAAATTCAGCAATACGTCAAATGGATAGTATACTTTGGAATAACCACATCACCCGAAACACAAAAATTAGGATATACAAAAGTATCATAGAAAGCATTGCTATATATGGTTCAGAGCTTTGGGTAATAAATAAAAATGACGCATTCAAAATAAAAGCAATGGAAATAAATTATTTGAGAAGCTGTTGCCAACTCACTAGAAGAGATAGAGTAAGAAATACTGAAATCAGATAGCGTATGGGCATAGACATTGAAATCCTGGAAACTATAGAATGCAAAAAAATAAAATGGTATGGTCATGTAGAAAGGATGAATGATCAACGATGGCCAAAGAGAATGTTACAGTGGATCCTTACCAACCGCAGGAAAAAGGGAAGACCAAGAAGATCGTGGAGGCAAGAAGTAAAAAGTGCAATGGAAGATAGGGGTCTACAAGAAGATGACTGGTACGATCGCAAGCGTTTGAAGATAGGTTGCGAGTGTTTATTCATTTCTGTTTTTTGCTTTTTGCATCCATTTGTGACCAGCCATTCGCTTAATACCATCAGTCCATCTGGTTTGAGGTCTGCCTCTACTTCTTTTGTTTGTTCTTGGTCGCCATTTAACAATTTGTTCGTCACGTTATGCTCCTGTAAATTTTGGACGACACTTTTAAAAAAGTTTTAAATTCAATTTTTTATACCAAGATACCTTGAAGTGTTTTACTTCTGTATAAGTTTTTTAAAGTATGGTATACAGCCAACTACTGAGATTTTCCCTTTATTTTTTTTTAAATCGATAACATGTTAGATAAAGAGAAAAATGTGGAAAAAATATAATTGAACAAATAATGAATCAGGGTAAAAGTGCAAATTATTAATCTTCTATATTTGACGAAAAGACCGACGTATCCCACGTGGAACAGCTTTCTCTAAATTTGGGATATGTACATACACAATAACACTAATTAGTGAAAATCAAGAAAGTGGAAAAGAAATCGTCTGATAGAGAATCCTTAAGAACATATTATTAAACTTGTTGAAATAACTGCACTTGGATCCGAAGAAATGGGTATTAATCGGTACTGACAGTTGCAGCGTAATGAGCTATGAAGCAGTCGATGCAGTAACAGAAATAGGAAAGGTCGTAACAAAAGCAGTTAGGTGTCCTTGTCTGAATCATATTTTAAACAACTTCCTTTCAACTTCTATTAATGTTTCGTACATTAGAAACTCAGTGGGAACAATGAAGTCAGTAATATAATTTGTTTACATGTCAGCCAATAGAAATAAAGTTTTAAAACTGAAACTTGGACAAAATTTAAAAAGTTTATGCGAAACAAGTTGGGTTGGATGGTAATCCAGTTCAGATCTGGCATTTTACAATTGGACATTGAAGTGAAGTTACCTAGATTTGTGGGAAGACAGACTAATAATCATCCGGTGGTCAAGAAGAATATTACATACGTTCAATTTTCATTTTGTTATTTTTTAGTTAGTGTGTCAACAACAGAGTTATACGAAGACATAAAAAACTGTTTTCACGAAGCAGCATTTGGATATTACATTAGCAATGGGAAACTACCTAAAACCCAAAGTAAACAAACCATACTGGTAGAATATCGAGATTAGAGGACGATATAAAATAAAAAAGACAACTATACCAACAATATTTAAGCTCAAAATTATTACACAAAACAAAATAAAATATAAAGAAAAACACGCAGAATTACGAAAGAAAATCTCTAAGAAGAAGAAGGAGTCTTGGGAAAGAAACTGCCAGCGAATAAATACTTATCTAGGAGGAACCAGAAGAACAGAAAGCTAGAAACTGATAAAAAAATTGGGAAAAGAAAAGAATAAAGAAGTTATACAGAGCAAAAAACCTGAAGACTGGGAAAAGTATGTTAAAGAACTTTTGGTAGAGAAGGTGTGGCAATCAATGGAAAGCGCAAATATTAATATTTATAGAATTAATAAAAGCCGGCAAAGTGCTATACAACCAACCAATAACAAAAATAAATGCAGGGACACAAATAACAACAGGATTTATAACATCAAAAGGAATAAAGCTAGGATGTTGTCTGTCCCCCACTTTTTTTAGAATATACTTCGAAAGTGCTTTAAAAACATGGAAACAAAAATTCAGGACAATGGGGATACCGCTCACCAACATTATGCTGTGTAAATACTCTCAACTTTGCTGACGATCAAGTAATAATGGCTCAAGATTATGACAATTTAAACTATATGGCACGAAAATTAATTGAGGAATATGATATATAGGATCTAGAAGTAAATAAAAAGAAAACCGAGTACCAGTGCATTGGAGTAGAAAAAAAAGATAGACGATAACATCACGATAAATCACTGTTGTGACTACAAATATCTAGGTATTACTATTTCACAAAATGAAACATTTGACAAAGCCATAAGAGAAAGAGAAATACGTCAGAGAGAAAAGCCATCACAATATTAAACAGCATTTTATAGGACCAATCCATCAACGAAGAAATTAAAAAGAGGATATATGAGACTATAATAAAAAAGTATAACTTTATACCGCTGTGAGGTATGGCTACTGAAAGAAAGAACACTGTCAACGCTGAAAGCGACGGAAATGGATTTTTGGAACAAAATGGAAGAACAAAATTAATAATTAACAAAAAACTAGAAAGAAAAAGAATACATGAAAAAAGATACAAATGGACATCTGAAGAAATCAGAAATAGTGAATTTAATAAAAAGATAGTGCATGCATTAAATCAAGTTAGCATGCAGCAGATAAACTCCAATGATATTGATGATTTGAATAACCTTATTACCGAAACAGTGAATAAAAGTCTTCTGCAACTGAAAAAGCCAAAAACAACATACAATGAATTAGACAAAGAAATATTACAACAAATAGAAAGAAGGAAGTTCTTAAATAATTTTAACAAAAGGGGAACCCACGAATATAGAGAACTTAATAGGCAGATTAGGATAGGCAGATAGGCAGAACACATCAACAAGATGATGAGATGAGACCAGCATGGAAATTAATAAAAAATGTTGGATCAGAAAGAATGCCAAAAGTAACAATTTCGGAGGTAACTACAGCATTTAAAAACATGAAAAGAAATAAAGCTGCAGGAGAAGATAGTATTACTACAGATATGATATTAGAAGGAGGTAAGGAATTAAATGCAATTGTAACTAAGCTTGTGGACAGTTGTTTACATCAGGGCAAAGTCCCTAAGAGCTGGAACAACTCTAAAGTAATCTTATTACACAAGAAAGGTGATAGTCGAAAATTGGAAAACTACAGACCCATCAGCCTACTGTCACACCTGTTTAAAATACTCGCCAAAGTCATAACTACTCGACTAACAAGGAAATTAGACGAATACCAACCATATGAACAGGCAGGTTTTAGAAAAGGCTATTTAACTTCCGATCACCTGTTAACCACAAAAATATTAATAAAAAAATGTAACGAATACAAGTTTCCAGTTTTCCTAGCATTTGTAGACTACGAAAAAGCTTTCGATACCATAGAACACACGGCGGTAATAAACGCAATGCAAAATTGTAGAATAGACAGCAGATATATTAACTTAATAAAAGAAACTATGAACCAAGCTAAAGCTACATACTACCTAAATGAAAATGAACACACGAACCCTGTACCATTAAACAGAGGAGTCAAACAGGGAGATACTTTATCACCCAGACTGTTCACCTTAGTTTTGGAGGACGCTTTTAAAAATCTAAATTGGAAATATAAGGGAATAAACATCAATGGCCGCTACCTCAGTAATCTACGATTTGCAAATGACATATTCCTGATAGCTACTGACCTACAAGAAATGCAAACCATGCTTTTAGAACTACATACCGAATCTTCTAAAATAGGACTAAAAATGAACTTAAACAAAACAAAAGTCTTGCACTCCGAAGACACCGTGACAATAATAAACATAAAGTTATAAAAAAAGTTGAGGAATATATATACTTAGGACAAAAAATAATACTAAGTAGGGAAATTCAAATTGAAGAAATAAAAAGAAGAAGAAAGTTAGCTTGGACAGCATTCGGTAAACTGAACTATATACTCAGAAATCAACAAATTCAATTACATCTTAGATCCAAAGTTTTTGATGCATGCATTATTCCGATATTAACTTATGCGGCACAAACATGGACAATCACAAAACAGAATATGAATATACTTAGAGTTACTCAACACGCGATGGAAAGAGCAATGCTAGGTATATCACTTAAGGACAAGAAAACAAACACATGGATAAGACAGAAAACGAAAGTCACCGATGTGGTGCAAAAATCATTAAAGTTGAAATGGGAATACGCTGGACATATAGCTAGGAGCGATCTAAACAAATGGCACAGATCAATTTTAACCTAAAGACCATAACAACACAAAAGACCCAGAGGCAGACCTCCTATGAGATGGACAGATGATCTGAAAAGGACTGCTAGACGAAGAATTTCATAAACTAAATTACATTTCTTTCTTTACACTTGTTGGGTTGCATGGGGTTTTACGTTAAAATTTTAAGATTTTTCGTTTCTATACAAATACTACTTTAATTTTATGGCATTCAAGTGTGTGAAAAGTGCCTTTAAAGTCACCATTTTGACCCTAATTTTTAAAAAAATTTCCCCCAGACTCCCCCCAAAAAGTTCATGTCTCCCCCCCCCCCCGAAAATCGGTCCTGGATCCGCTGTTGCTTTATTAGTTAGTCCTATCTTTTTTATTCATAAATTTAAGCCAACGTTTAATGTTTGCTACTATATATCTATATGAAAAATATCCAGTGTAATGATTTATATTTATGTATTTTTAATACAGTTTTGAAAATATTTCACAAGTTCATAAACGCCAAAAAATATTGCCTAAGCATAAAACCTTCTATTTATAATATATTTATGTATAAAACGTTATATTTATAATATATTAACTTTTTTATCGATATTTACCAAACTAGAAAATGTACCTTAAATTAGAGACTGAATTAGTAAACATTGTTAACCGAAATTGTCTAGTCGGAATTGAAATTTGTTATTTATTTTAATATTTATACAAATTAAACAAATGTAAAGTTAAATGTGTTGTTTTAATAAAACCAATATTCCTTAAATTTCATATCAAAAGATCCTCACATTAACAGAATTAAGATTCAGGAAGAATTCAATTCTATCACCTCAACAAAAACCTATCTAAGCGCAGATGTCTTCTCAGATCATAGTCTTTTGGTTGCAAATATCAACATACGACTCAAAATAATTCATAAGAAAATTAAGACCAACCCCAAGACTACTAAAAGAAAATAACACCTAAAAAAAAATAAAAACAGAAATTAATAAGATTTTGCTAAAATAGTTGAAGCCACTACTAAAGGCATAGAAGAACAGTGGAACGAAATGAAGACATCTATTACCACAATTTCGCACAAATATCTAAGATCAAAAAGAAAAAAGAAGCAATAATTGATAACAGATAAAATACTGCAGATGATGGAAGAGCGAAGAAAATTAAAAGGTAGAAATGACAACGAATACAAAAAGTTACATAAGACTATAGTAAAGGAGATAAAAGGAGCAAAAGAAGCATGGCTGACGGAGAAATGTATGAAAGTTGAAACACTACAACGCAAACATGACGATTTCTATATGCACAAAAAAATTAAAGAAGTACAGAATACCAGAAAACAACGCAATACAGTCATAGTTATAGACATTGAAGCCAAATTTTGACTACCATTGAAGATAAAATACGAAGATGGAATGAATATATGCAAGAATTATTCGAAGATGCAGCACGAAGTCCGACTGAGATAAACAATCCCTATGGTCCAGAAATAACAAACGAAGAAGTAACTATGGCCATTAAGCGGATTAAAGATGGGAAATCACTAGAGCCTGATGAGTTGCATGATGAAATTTTAAAGCTATTAGAGACACACAAATCACAGCTCTTACGAAGATACAACAACATCTACGAGACTGGTTACTTACCAAAAGACTGGCTACTATCAATATTTATTCCACTTCCTGAAAAAGCTAACGCTAGAAAATGTGAAAAACATGGATTAATTAGTTTGATGAGTTATGTACTTAAAGTACTCCTTACTATCATTCACTCGCGCATATACACCAAATTAGAAGAACACCTGAGTGAAGTTCAATTTGGATTTAGAGCAGGATTCGGAACGAGGGAAGCACTTTTTAGTTTGCAAGTTCTAATACAGAGAGCCAGAGATGTCATGTCAACTGCGATGTGTATGCATGTTTCATTTATTTCGCGAAAGCATTTGGTAAACTTCCACATGGGAAACTAATTGATATCCTAAAAACATCAGGACTCGATGGTAAGGATATAAGACTGATTTCAAACTTATATCTCAACAAAAAACAACAGTACGATTAGAACATGAACTGTCCGAGATCTTCACAGTCGAAAAAAGAGTTAGATAGGGTTGCATATTATCACCGGAATTATTTAACATATACTCTGAAAACATCTTTAGAAAGGTCTTGGACGAATCAGAAGATGGGATTGCTGTAAATGGCTAACTTATAAACAACATTAGATACGCAGACGATAAAGCGTTGCTGGCAGATAGTGCACAGGGGCTCTAAAGGATGATGGATAACGTTGTAGAAGAATGTGACAAATACGGCCTAAAACTAAATTGCAAGAAGACAAAAACAATGATCATTAGTATGAACACCGGCATAAATTTCCAAATTTAATTAACGATACACCGTTGGAAAGAGTGGAAAAAAAATGCTATTTGGGCTGCAATATTAAGGATAATTGGAATCAAAGCTACGAAATAAATACTTGTATTAAAAAACCGAGAAGCTCTTTCAACACACTTAGGAAGATTATCTGCAACTTGATAGATAGATGTTATGTCTTTAGTGTCCTCCTCTATGGAGTAGAAAGCTGAAGCCTTACAGAAGATGCCATAATATGATTGGAGGCATTTGAAATGTGGTGCTACCGACGTATGTTGAGGGTCTTATATATACACCACACGAGTAACCTAACTATTCTCAAGAGCCTAAGAAAAGATAAAGAAATTATTAACACCATAAAAAACGGAAAATTGGCTTACTTAGGCTACATCATGTATAATAATAAATACTGACCTCTGCAGTTGATTCTACAGGGCAACAAGAAGAAGAATTCAAACCTAGCAACAAACCTAATGTTTAAATTATAGAAAAAATATAAGATTACACTGAGGAGTCAAACATGAAGATATAATATTATCATATAATATATACTTACTTTAAGTGTCAATAATACAAAATATAAAAATTAAAAGACAAGGGAATAATGTGAGAATATAAGAACAAATTTAAAGTAACAGTGGAAAAAATCAAACAATGAATAAACAATGCAGCAGAGATACTGATTGGCAAAATGTAAAATAAAAGAAGAAATGAGTTGGTTTGACGATGAGTGCAAATCAGCAGTGGAACGAACGATAAGGATACTCCATTGTGAAGGAAAATTAAAATCGCTAATGCAGTACACTACAAGAAACAAGCATATCAAAAGTGGCTGCAAACAAATGAACCAGATGATAGAAGAACATACGCAAGATTAAACAGAGTAGTAAAAAATCTAGTGACTAAAGCAAAAATGATTGCTGGGAAAATAAATGCGAAGAGCTCAACAAATATATATGATCAACAAGATCAAGTAAAGCATGGAAAACAGTAAAAAACCCGGCATGAAACAAATAGAAAAGAATTGAGTGGAATAAATTTTTAGAAAAGGTAGATTTTGAATCGAACATTACTCACAACTTCTGACTAAAACAACACCCCAATTCAAGAATACCATTACAATGCCAAATGAAGTGTAATACTATGAAGACTATGAAATAACAGTACGGTAAGTCGAAGATTAAATAGGAAATCTAAAAAATCGAAACGCATGCGGAACACAAGGTATACCGAACGAATTAATAAAACACAGTACACAGTACACAAGTATTGCGGAAATTACTAGCGTAAGTTTTCTTCTTATTTATTAATTAGAATTACACCAAATGAATGGACAAAACATTATACAATGTTACTACAAAAAAATACATCTCAATAGAATAGAAGCATGACACACATAATATGTTACGATAACAATGAAAGACAAAGTTGAAATCACAGAAGAAGATATAAACAATGTAGTTAAAAAAGCCAAAAACAACAAATCACCTGGACCAAGAAACAAAAATGAAATTGCTAGAATGTGGAGGAGAAAGGGTTGAATAATTTATTGGACTGTTATTCAATAAAATTTAAACCGGAGAAGACATTCAAAATGAATGAAATTTTTTTCCTCGGTAATAAAAGGTAAAATATAGATAGATAGATAGATAGATAGAACGTTTATTGACCACTTTACATAAAGTTTGAAGTCCGTATAAAAAATACAATAAAAATAACTGCAATGAAGAACAATCTGGGTTCCTGAAAGCCAAATCATGCCTCGACAACATATTTATCATGAAACAAGTCATGCAGAAAAACAAAGAGACAAACATTGAAACATACGTAACCTACATAGATTTGGAAAAATAGCATGACAATATACCTAAGACGAAACTATAGTAAACAATGAAAAGCGGAAAAGAGATAAATATAACACAAAGATTAATAAAGGCGACAAAAGACAAATAAGCCTACGTAATAAATTACAACATAATTTGTTTCCGTTAGAGCTTTTTTATTTTATCAGTGATTCTGTGGACCTGTTCTAGTACTGCGTGACTATTTCCAAACCCAAAATTGATGTAGAGGGTTTTTTGTTCTATTATAGGGTTTTTAAACAATTTTGAAATCACTAACAGCCAAGATATTGGCCGACATGATGTCACCACCGAGCGATTGCCGGTATAAGCAATCCCCCGTTTACTGGCCAACAGCTTCGGGTGGAGAAGCTAGTAAATAGTAGGGCACACCTTTGTCCTGGAGTAGGGAAACTGAGTTCAAAGGCGAAAGAACCATGGAAGTTGTCAACGGCATATAGACGAGGAAGAACGATGGGGACAAGACACCTAATTAAAGATCCGGTTTGGATAAGTCCTAGTAGAATCAAATGGCTATGCTTGCAGGGAAATTCAATTCCGAAGTAAGCTCCTCAACCCGATCTTCATGAGGAGCAGTTACAAGTATAACAAAAAGATTAAAATGCAAAAAAGACATCAGAATAGACACATGACAAGTAAAAACCATGGCACAGGAAGGTAAAATCCATAATGCAATACAAGAAATGACACACATGAAATTAAATATTCTGGGAATAAGCAAAATGCGTTGGCTAGGTTCAGGAACCGCAAATATCGGGGAACACCGCGTTTACTATTCTGGAACAGATAACGGCAAACATGAATTGGGTGTTGTCATTTTATTGACAAAAGAAGTGGCAAATCTGTTGACAACTTCATCCCAATCTCAGCAAGAGTGATGCTCATACAACTAAAAGCAAGACCAATCGACAAACAGAAGGAACAGAAGAAGAGATAAAAGAAATATACCATAGTATTATTCAAGTCGTGAAAAGGTTGAAAAAGCAAGACCTAATAATTGTCATGGGTTACTTCAACGCCAAATTTGGGGCCAGCAAAACATCATCTGCAGTTGGACCATTTGGTCTAGGAAACCTGTACGATCGTGGAGATACACTGGAGATTTTTGCGAAAGCAAATCAATTAGTAATAATGAACATCAGATTGATTACATGCTAGTAAATAAGAGGTATAGATCAGTAACGGGTAGGAACTCCATTGGATAGTCCATTGGATAGTCCTATCAGGGAAAATGAATCAATCCCTGCCTTCTGCAGATTTCAGGTGTTTTCTGGCCCGGGAAACTAGTACCTGTTTAGGGTCCCTTGTCCAGGGTTACGGATGAAGTCCACAACGACATTCGTGGCGGGGAAGAATATCTTCACTACGGCATGGAGGGCGGAAGTGGCAACCTTTGATTTTAGGGTTTGTATAGAATCAAGCTGCTGCCTTGTAGTTATAGTCGTTGGATCGTTAAAGCCTAGAGGAAGAAAACCTTGCTTACAAATTACCCGGTCCTCCAGGTTGGGGGTTGTGGCATTGGACTGGTTCTCCAATACTCGTCAAAATTTGAACATACCAAAAAGCCTAAACAAAGCCTCGGAACTTTAGATGGGTTTTCAAGAAAACGACCAAGCTAAGAAAACGGATTATGAATATTGGTACATGGAATATACAGGGGATAAAATAAAAGATTGATATCATTGTGCCTGATCTGGAAGAAATGAAAATGGATATTATAGCACTAACTGAAATAAAGAAAAAAAGAACTGGCACTGATATGGTAGGAAATTATATACATATATTCACTGAAGTCCCGAAAGATAAAAATGCCGCTAGGAGAGTATCAATACTAACAAAGAAAAAACTTAAGAATAATATCACAGACTGGGAAACAATTGATTAGAATATCCTAAGAGTAAATATAGACATATATAAGCATAAGATTACCATGATAGCCCCCTTATGCCCCCTCTGATGATGCAACAATTTCTTTCAAACAATCGAGGATATACTTAACAACATAGGAAAAAACAGAGAAATAATTATGCTTGGAGACTTCAATAGTAGAACGGGATATCAGAAAAACAGTAGAGTAGTAGGACCTTTTGGAGAAATGGCAACTAATGATAATGGCGGTAGACTTATACACTTATGTGAGAGCTATGAGTTAAAAATTAGCAGTGGATTTTACAGACATAAGGACATACATAGATATACCTGGATTCAACAAACACGCAATCTAAAATCAGTCATTGAATATATTATTAGTAAACAAAAATCTGTAGTGCAGTGGAATGATGTAAGAGTTCTCCGAGGAATAACATGTGGATCCGATCACTACTTAGTAAGAGCAAAAATTTTGTTCCCACTTAAGATAATACACGGAGACCAAAACCTAGAAGACAAGCAAGACTTGCAGACAGTGGCCACTCCGAAGTACAACTTCAATAGTTTTATAAATGATAGTACTAAACAGCTATACCAACGACGACTGGATGAAAAACTACGAGAAATAGAGAGACAAACATTTTCAGATATTTACGAGAATATTATTGCTAGTTTACATAAGGCCTCTAAGGAGACACCCGGAATACAGCAAAACAAAATTAGTAACAAAATATGGTGGAACGAAAAAATCATCGAATATATGGTAAAACAGGAAAAGAACAGCATCTAAAATGGCTAAATACAAAAAATACTGAAGACCTTTAAGCTTACAAAGAAACCGATAGACAACTACGAAAACTGATAAAACAAGAAACGAATAAAACATGGGATCAGAAATGTCAAGAAATCAATACATACATCGGAGGGAAGCAATGTACAGAGGTATGGAATTTTATACAATCAGTAAAAAATACAGGAAAAGACAAAGCACACATACACACCATAAAACCAAGACAATGGAAAGATCACTATGAAAGCTTGCTGACAGAGACAAGACCAGAATACCTAGCGAACTCCCCAACACAGTCAGTACATATACAAGGAGAGGAAGCGAGGGTAGACATCGAAACAGTAAGGAAGGCTGTAATGACCCTAAAGAATGTTAAATTCGCTGGACCTGAGGGAATCTATGCTAAAATGCTTAAGAATGGATTTCATAAACTATTTGAAAACTTAACTTATGTGATCAATCAGTGTCTAAATGGACACCCAGTACCAGAACAATGGAGAACGGCATACATGTCCTCAATACACAAAAAGGGGGACAAAAGGAATTGTAATAATTATAGAGGCATATCGGTAACCAGCACCCTGCTGACCAGCACAGGCAGCCTATATGGATTAATTTTGAGAAATATGATCGAGGAAGAATATACGCACAATGAAGAGGAAGAACAAAACGGGTTACGTGCAGGAAGATCGTGCACTGATAACGTATTTTGTCTTAAACAAATAATAAAAAAAAGATCGGCTAAGAATCTAGAAACTCATATTACTTTTGTAAACCTGCAAAAGACAACATCCCCTTAACAAAATTGTGGACAACGTTGAAAAGATCTAACATCAACCACACATTGATAAATGCTGTACATAAGAATGCATGTAAGAATTCCTGGTTACAAAAGGCTTGCGACTGGGATGCTGTATCTCAACCTTATTCAAGATATATGTTGCAGCAGCATTGAAAAGATGGAAAAGAAAGGTGCATAGGATGGGTATAGAGCTTAGCAATGAATGTATATATACACTCCAGTTTGCTGATGACCAGGTAGTACTAGCGACCGACAGGGACGACATGCAGCACATACTTAGAAAACTGATAGAAGAATATAACGACTGGGAAATGAATGACAATACAACAAAAACCAAATATCTTTGTATTGGAAACGAGTCAGATAACATAGACCTCGAAAATGGACAACATATTTCCTGCTGTCAGAGCTATGACGACTTGGGTTTTGCCTTTGACAATATAGGAACTGATACACGGGAAATAGAAAAACGAATCACTCAAGCAAAGAATGTCTTAGGATGTCTCAATGGTATACTGTGGAGTAAAGAGATAACGAAAGGAAGAAAATTTAATATATATGAGACCATAATTAAAACTACTCTTCTTTATTGCGCTGAAACATGGAGAATTAGTGAAAAGAACAAAAAGCGAACAGAAGCAGTAGAGATGGATGTAATGAGAAGATCTTTAGGTATTTCCAGACGAGACCTAATCAGAAATGATGTAATAAAACAACGTATGGAAATAGAAGGAAATATAACTCAAGATATAGAGAAGAAACAATTAAGGTGGTATGGGCATGTTCATCGGATGCCAGCAACAAGACTTCCCAAAAAAGTAGTAGAATGGCAACCGATAGGTTGACGGAAAAGTGGGATACTCAGATTAGAATGGCAACACGGCGTAAACAAGTCTGCACAACAAGTCTGTTTGTAACAACAAACGACTGCGAAGATATGAAGAGATGGTGTTTAGGTATCGGACAACGTCGAAAGACGTTCTAACCCGATGTATATATATAAGAGGTATAGGACATCTGCCAAAACATACCAGGGGCAGACATACATTTTAATCATGTATCAGTTATAGGTAATTTTAAAGTTAGAATGAAGAAGGTTACAAGTAAGTCGATAAAGAAGTATGATGTTAAAAAAGTGAAAGATCCCAAGGTTCGACTGAAGGTGAGTAAAAACCTCAATACAAAGGTGCCAAAATGCAGAAATTCAGGAACTATAGAGAAAAGTCTGACCATCATACAAGAAACAGTGAGAGAAACTAAAAACCAACACCTGAAGAAAGATACAGAGAAACAGAAATCGTGGATGACCGATGAAATACTTGAACTTATGAATCAGTTAAAAAAAAACAAAGAAAATCTCCAAGAATATAAGAAAATACATAGCATTGTCCGAAGAAAAATAAGAGAAGCCAAAGAGAAACAAAAAACAGAACAATGTCAATTAATAGAGGAGTATCAGAGTCGATATGATGACTTCAATGTTCATCGAAAGGTGTAAGAAAGATAAGCGTAAAAACAACAGATGATTAAGGCAATCTTATCATAACCAAAGTAGATAAAAAGAAAGTATGGGAAGAATACTTGGAGAAACTTTTCCATGACCTTAGAACAATACAAGAGCAAACCATTGAAAAAAATTCAGGTTCCGAAATCCTACCAGAAGAAATAACGGCAGCCATCAAACAAATTGACTTAATGAAATTTCTGCAGAACTGCTGAAGCTATTAAAAGCAGAACAAATAAAAATAATAACTGAAATATTTAATGAAATATACAAGGCAGGAAAAATACCATTAGAGTGGCTCATATCAGAGTTCGTACCATTGCACAAAAAACCAGGAACAAAAGTTTGTGAAGACTATAAGATCATATGCCTAATGAGCGATCTGCTGAAGCTGTTTTTACAAGTCATCCACAAAAGAATTTACCGGAAATGCGAGGAACAAATTGCGCCCAATCAGTTTGGATTTGTGAACGCCGCTGGTACGAAAGAAGCTTTATTTAGCGTGCAGGTGCAGATGTCAGCTGTAATGTTTTTGCATGCCTGATTGACTACAAGAAGGCTTTCGATTTCGGTGCTCCGAATAGATGGAGAATATAGAGATCAGGTCAAAATCTTAAATGCGGTAAGACAGGGGTGCCTAATTTCACCACTGATATTTAATCTGTACTTGAAGCACATTTTTGAAGAGGCTCTAAAAGATATTAGTGGAAGCATCCCAATAAATGGAATCAAGCTCAATAATCTGAGGTATGCAGATGATACAATAGTGTTTTCTAATACCATAGAAGGGCTACAAAACTGAATGAACAACATAACGGAAACAAGTAGAACATATGGACTGGATATAAATACCAGCAAAACCAAGCTAATGATCATCAGCAAGGAAAACATAACTGGAGCAAATCTATATGTGAACCAAATGAGAATTGAACATGTCTCACAGTACTACTTGGGAACTATAATTAATGAGTGGTGGGACAATACCCAAAAGATTAAATGTCGCATCGTAAAGGCAAAAAGTGAATTCTTGACTATAAGCTCTGTGTTCAAAAGCCATGACCTCACCCTAGAAACAAAAATTAGGCTCCTTAAATGGCATGAGATCATACTCCGGTGCCTTTTTTGGATTGATGTTTGTTAGTGTTTCAGTGTTAATTTCTTTAGGTGTTACTTATTGTATTATATCTCTAATATTTTCATCTATTTTTGATGACTTGTTAATTCTAGATTGCATGTCATGCCGTTTACATGCCAAGTATTTTCTAATTGATCGGCAAATATGTCCGCTAGTTCTTGGTTACTTTTAGCCAATGCACCATCAGATCTTCTAATGGGTGTATTTTGTCTTATTAGCATCTTGAGTCTCCTTGTAGTTCTCAATAATGAGTAATAACTGTCTTTTTCATAGCTAAGCTCCCTTAAAAATTTTTTTTACTGATTCGTGAATAATTTTTTTAAGTTGTTCCGCATTCCTGTCATTTTCTTCTCAGTCACCTTTCTTCCACAACCATAATTCTTATCGTTGGGTAATTATTTTCAAGCTAATGTTCAGTTTTATTCTGTTTTTTAATTTACCAACAAAACTTATTCAATCCGTGGTCTTGTTAGACAATATTGGGTTGTCTTCTTTCATAATTATTCTTTCTCTTATTTAGCTATTTGATTTTTTCTTAGGAGTGATCTAATACTATGTCTAGTCCTCTTCTATTTTAATATAATTTTGTGGGATTTTTTAGCAATATAGAAATCTAATAGGTCTAGTATCTTATTCGTATCTGCAAGTCAGTACATTGGCTTGCCAGTCTAATAAACGTTATACTTATGCTCTCTAGCTGCAGAATATAATGCACGTCCCTTGTTGATGATCAACCTGGAGCTGTATAGTTTGTCTAAAAGTGATTTGTCTGTACCAGGTGCAACGCTAACCTTACATGAATTTCGACAAGACATTGCCAGTTTTATACAGTGAGCGATGTCGTTCTCTATTGTCTAAAATTTCAAAATTTCAAAATAAACCGAATAAACCAGGAGTTCTCAACAAGTCCTCGCGTAAAATTTTATTTAATTTACAAATATCGTTTGCTGATAATTTTACATAATACTATACATTATTTGTTTCTAATAGTAACTTATCAACTTTTATTGGGAGCAGTGGTATAATAAAATGTGCATTAAATAAACATTTGTTTCAAAGTTTTTCAAATACTTTCTTCTAAGTTATTTAGTAATTAAGAAGCAACTAGAGTAATTCTTGTACAGATATTAAAAGCTTGATACATCCAGGGCTTTCTTTCAGGCTTCCTTTCAGGCTTTCTTTCAGGCTTTCTTCCAGGGCTAGTCTTTATTTGTTCTTCGGAGAGCGTAAACATATTCGAGTTACGATTATTTGTACCATCTTGGATGTACTGTTACTGTTTTGTTATTGTTATTATTTGTTGGGGCTGTTGTTGTGATTTGCTGTTGGCAATTATTGTTATTTTCTGTTATTGGCTATTGTTATACTTGACGCTAAATTTTTACCGCAAAATGGTGGAAATTGTTCAATGGAAACGAGGAAAAGCTCTAAAACTTTCAGAGAAGCAGATACTAATGAATATTATTCGCCTACGACAGAAATATTCATCACCTGTTGGATTACAATCTTTAACGAGCAGGCCCAAGAAGTAAAGGTTGATAATTCTCGTGACAACAAGTACGATGAAGGTGTCAGGGACCAAATTCGTAGAATAGTTTATCAATTTTTAGTGACAACATACCACCATCAATAAACACCATATTAGCTGTTTTAAATGTCGAAAAAGCTTTTCCCAACTTTTTACGGGCCACGCTACATTGTTTGCTGAGTGATACGGATTTTGTGTTTATAAAACGTGGTAGAAATTCAATTTTGATTGAAAGACCAAAAATCATCTCGTGTCGTCATCGTTATTTATGCACAATTCGTAAATACTGTGCAGAAGAAAACAACATAGTGTGTGGATGAATCATGGGTAAATATCGGGCACAGTGTGAAAAAAGAATGGGTTGATAAAACAATTACATCTCATCGCGATGCTTTTGTTCGTGGTCTAACAACAGGATTAAAAGCTCCAACAGCTCGTGGTTCACAGTTCGTTTTATTGCACGCAGCAATTTTATTTCTAGTGGATTTGTTGATGAAGCAGAGCTCACGTTTTTGGCAAAGAAAACATACTCAGGACTACCACGACGAAATGGATGGACCGACCTTCGAAGATTGGTTCGAAAATAATTTAATGTTAAATTTGCCGAAAAAAACTGTTGTGGTAATAGACAATGTTTCCTATCACAGCAGAAAGTCAGAACAAATTCCCAATAGTTCAATACTAAAAAAAGATATTCAAGAATGGCCTCTGTAAATGCGAGTTACTTGATGTAGTCAAGACCTTCAAAGCAAAATATGACAGGTACATTATAGAAGATATTGCCATAAAGCACAATGTGAAGATTCTGAGGCTCTCACTCTATCACTGTGAATCCCATCGAAATGGTTTGGAGTGAAGTAAAACGGTATATAGCTAGACGCAACGCGAATTTTACAGAAGACGAAATGCGAAATATAATTACAGCAGCGTACGCTGCAGGTCATTACGCCAGAGAAATGGAAAAAGTACATAATTGGTTAGAATTGGTTAGAATAAATGACACCGACTCTAGTTGTAAAGATATTGAGTGTGGAGTACCGCAAGGTTTAGTATTAGGTCCCATCCTTTTTTTACTTTTCATTAATGACATCACTTACTTGAAAATTAAAGGGAAAATTTTTCTATTTGCTGATGATACCAGTATTACTTGGAGCAGCTCTGATATTTCAACGCTTCATTCAATTATAACTGATGATTTACTTATAATCAAGGCTTGGTCAGACTCCAACTTACTTAGCTTTAACGTGGATAAGACTGTAGCATTATCTTATAAAGGAGTCATGCAACCCTTGCTTTTGAATGAAAGCCAAATCAATATCGTAAATTCCGTGAAATTTCTAGGTATTCTCATTGACAGTGATCTCAAATGGTCCTTGCATACTGACTCCTTAAGGATGAAACTAGCCTTAGCTTGCTTTGCAATAAGATCTGTTTCGAAGGAACTAAATTTATCTTCTGCAAAAATGGCATATTTCTCATTGTTCGAGTCCCATCTTCGATATGGGCTTCCATTTTGGGGTTCTAGTACAGCGGCCCAATTTGATACTATTTTTAAGTTGCAAAAAAGAGCAATCCGTTATCTATTTGATCTCAAACAAACAACTCATTGCAAGACCTACTTCAAAAATCACGGAATTTTGACGCTTCCCTCTTTATTTATTTTGGAAACGGTTTGTTTGATTCGAAAGCATCTAAACATTTTTCCCGATAGACCTGACCATGGCTACTCCATTAGAAATTCGGATTGTAACGTTTATTTGCCGATCCCGTCCACTCAGCTAGTAAAGAATTCTATTCTATATCGTGCAAAGAAACTTTATAATCACCTTCCAAGAGAAATTAAATCCGCAACATCCTTCATTAATAAATTGCGTTAGGCTTTCACGGCCATCGTCTAACTTATTAAACTGTTTATTCGGGCTGTTGGGCCGTTGTCTTCTGTTGTCAGAAGACAACGGCCCAACAGCCCGAATAAACAGTTTAAAAGTTATCCTTCATTAAGTTTCGTAAGGTGACAAAAATCTATCTCTCAGAAAGACCGTATTATTCAGTTGACGAGTTTCTTAATGTATAACAAAGAAACAAAATTAGTATTGTTTATAATTACATTTGGATGTCTCAAGCAGTGGCTACAATTTGTCTCATTTGTTGTTGTCTGTACAAATTATGTAGGTTATACAATAATTTTACTAATTTAAAATTGTGTTATTCTGTTTTTTACTATATTGTTTTTGTTTTATACTTTTTGTATTATTTGACTGATTTATTTTTTAGCTTTGTCCATAAAATTGTTCAATATAATTTTCAGTGACAATAAAGCATATTTCTATTCTATTCTATTCTATTCTATAAACCACGTAATAGCAACAGAAAAAAATGTGGGAAATTGACAATTTGTTGGATGATATCGAACCAATTATTATAAATATAAATAACGGAGATGTGATGACAGTGGCGATAATAATGATGATAATGATAGTTAAGCAGAAACTAAATGTGACAGCGATTGACAGAAAAAGGAACTAAATATAATGGTGTATAATACTTACACACGAAATTAAATACAATGACTTCTTTTATTTTCAACTTATTTATTAGTTTTATTTTCGGTTATTTCTACGTTTTGTTACTGCCAACATGTGCGGTTTTTAAAAGTCCTTTTCCCCCTAACTTATGAAGGAACAGTACATAAACAAAATGTTTCTTTATATTTGAATTTTATTTTTTCGATTTTATTTAAATCTATAAATAAATGGTTTGTATCGCTAGAAAATACTGTATAACTAAAAACAAACTGCTTGTGTGACATAAATAAAAGACATTTCTTAATTTCTATTTTATTTTAATTTAACCCAAGTATGTTGTAGCAAATATTATTTATGTTTGAGAGCCACTGACAGAAGGAAGCCAGGCAGGGTCGTTAGTGGGCATTAGTACTTAAGCTACCCTAAGTAGTAAGAAGTGACGTTTATTTTATTACAAGTTTGCAAAGAAGTATGACATCGATGTTGTGCATTTACCCTATACAGACTAGACACTTTGAGACAATCTATAGTAGGTGTGCTTCGCATTAAAATCTCCGCCCAAGATAAATTTTTTATCAAGGATTTGTTTAAGTTCGTAATAATCATGTTTTTTCAAATTATATTATGGTGAACGTAAACAGGAGTGTCATTTTAATATGTCTATTATAATTATAGTGTGATTGCTAACACTACCTATTGATTCTTTCTAGTTTATCCTCAAATAACTTCAGCAGCTCACGCGGCCCAGTAAACTTCCTCGTTTAGTAAAGTTTACTAGTTTAGTTTAAGTTAGTTTAGGAGGGTTCACAGAGAGATCTTTTTTCAGACACCAATTCTCTACATAAGAAAAGGCATATGGCATCGGGTTCGCAACAGTAATAAAAAATTTTTCACTTATAACTATTACAATGGACCACAGGAGTGATGACGTAGATTTTATTGACATCTATCAGTTTCACTTTCCAAACAAACCTTGTTTAGTGTGGATAATTTGAATTTTTATTTATTTTTTATTTATTTTATAGAATCTTTCCGCTTTTTGCAATATTTAAGTATTCTAATAGTTACTACTACTACTACTACTACTACTACTACTACTACAGCAATTTTACAAGGTTGTGTAAATAATAAAGCACATTGTTTTATGCTAATAGCAATAACATGCATGTATCAATAAAGTAAGGTTAGAATTTCTTTAATTTAAACTTTTAAACTACATTTATTTCATAGAAATAGAACTCTGAATTATAATGACATTATCGTAAAAAACACTATGCTTACAAGAAAAAGCAGCAGAGGAATCAAAATGTTAACTTTATAGAAATTAAAAAGTCTTGAGATTGGACATTTCAATTTTTGTTTGGAAAGTAATAATGACAATGTGACAGTCGTGACGTCACACTCCTGCGGTCCATATCGTCTATGGAACCCCGTACCCAGATTCCTTGCTCATAGACCAGATCATCAACGACTATATTTCATGTTTGGATAGTTATTGTACTGAACAAAAATATAGGAGCGAGTCATTGGTTTGACCCAGTGCCACAATTGAAATCATACATGTGTGACTATATTTTAGACGAACAAACAATGCCCCAAAAATCAATAGAAAATGAGGCTATTTTTAATGAGCATACTTTGTAATCAATAAATGAAACCCTAATAAAATTCCATACACCTAATACGTTAAATATACTCGTAGTGGAAATTACGGAGTAACGGAAACTTAAAGATATCAGTGGGTCATTGGTTAGTCACTGCACAAGTTGGACCGCTAAAAAATTTGAATTTTTATATTTGGGAATAGACTTCGTGACATAAATAACATATTCAACTTTTAAAGCTGAACAATTTATATTTGTAATATTTAAATATGTAATTTGAAGGCAGAATTTTAAATCATTTATGTAGATATGAAATAAATCGTATCAAAATAAATTATATATTGATCAATGTTGCCAAATTTAATTTTAAATTTGGACAGACATATGGATATTTGCAGACGATATAATTAATGAACATTAGGAAAAAAAATACCGATGGATATTAAAATAAATATTTTAACTACAAGGATTCGGTTATCAAGAGTCGAAATCTGAATTTATTAAAATTTGAAAATGAGCATTATATAGCTATAAGTACCACAATAAGACTCATATGTTTTCCTAAGCTTCATATACCTTGCCCGATTTTATCCAAGCATAAAGGCATACGTTGGAAAGAGACGTTTGTAAACAGCGAATTTCTGTGGTTACATTCATAATTTCTTCGCGTAATTTCGTAAAAAATGTCAATTAAACTTTAGTAAGAATGTTGTAAAATACACAATAATACTATTATTTAAGCTACATTCATAGTAATCGTAATAATTCCTATCCCCCCTTTTAAAACTCCTACCTTCATCCTACCCTCTAGCAACTCGCACTGGCCAGCGCGGTAGAGTATGGCTAAAATCCAAGCATGTTTGACACGACAAAAACACGGCCCTCAGTCCCCGGCAGTGAGCTGATCCTTGGTCAAGGTAGCGATCAAGAAAGACAGCAAACAGAGGGTGCGAAGAATCCCCGGGTCAGATCAGGCTACCACGGACGACGACAAATGTATATCGCCACGTACAATGTAAGAACACTGTCATCTGAAGAAAAATTACTGGAAGTAGAAGAAGAGTTAAAACACATAAAATGGGACGTTATAGTCTCTGTGAAGTAAGACGTGAAGAAGAAAACTGTATAACTCTTAAATCAGGGCATCAACTTTTCTATATGGGAAACAAAGAAAAAATAGGAGGCGTTGGACTTCTTATACATAAGAGACACACTAAAAATATCCAACAACTTAAAGGTATCAACCCAAGAATAATACTCTGCATACTGAAGCTTAATAAAAAAAACCAGCCTTAAAATAATTCAAGCCTATGCACCTACATCTACACACTCGGACGAGGAAGTGGAAACCTTTTATGAAGACCTAGAAAATGCTGTAAAACTAGCGCCTACTACACACAACCTAGTAATGGGCGACTTTAATGCTAAGTTGGGATGCAAACTAGACAGGACCGAAGTAGCAATAGGTCCCTATGGATTCGGACAAAGAAATGAAAGAGGCGAAATGTTTTTGGGTTTCTTGGTACGAAATGGCCTTTTTGCAATGAATAGCTTTTTCAAAAAAAGTCCCCAAAGAAAGTGGACCTGGGCAAGTCCAGATGGAGTCACCAAAAATGAAATTGATTTTGTCTTAACCAACAACAAAGACATGATCCATGATGTAACAGTTCTTAATAGCTGTTCAGTGGGAAGTGATCATAGAATGGTAAGAGCGAAGATCGTGCTAAATCTCCAAAAACAAAGATACAAAATGATAACAAAAACACACCCAATACAATGGAATCCAATCGAAAACACCACGTCCTTCGAAGAGGAAATTCTGAGATGTCTAGAGACAACAAATATAGACGTTATGGATATCGAAACCTTAAATGATAACTTAATAAAAGCTATTAAGAACGCAGAGAAAAAGTGCAATACAAATTCTAGGAGAGATAAGGAGGAAAAGCTCAGTCAAGAAACAAAAAGACTTATGGAGGCACGAAGAGAACTTAAGAACAAAAACGATACGAATGCACGCGTACTACAACAACTTAATAAAGATATTAATAAAGCAGTGAGAAAGGACGTACGACAATATAACACAAAAAAGATTACAACGGTTGTCGAGAAAAATAAAAGTTTAAAGGTGCTGAAGAGATGTCAAGCTCTAGGTAAGAAGAACATTGTTAAGCTCGCAGATCGAAATGGAAAAGTGGTAACAGATAAAGATAAGATAATTAAGGTAGTTGAAGAATTTTACACAGAATTATATAGAGAAAGGGGGAAGAAAGACGGCACCAAGTTGAGAAAAGTCCAGAATGTGGGTTCAGAGGATATCCCAGAAATAACAACCGAAGAAGTCTTAAAGTCATTAAATAGAATGAAAAACAATAAAGCAGCTGGTGATGATCAAATCGTTATTGAGGCAGTTAAAGCAGGAGGAAAGACAGTATTGAAAGCATTGACGCAATTATATAACTTATGCCTTTCAAACGAGGTTACACCATCTCAGTGGAATAAAGCTGTTATAGTAGTCATGCACAAAAAGGGAGATATAACAGAGCTAAAGAACTATAGACCTATTAGCTTGTTATCTCACGTTTATAAGTTGTTTATGAAGATAATATCTAATAGGTTGACATCAAAACTAGACTTCTATCAACCTTGCGAGCAAGCAGGATTTAGAGCTGGATACGGAACAAATGATCATTTGCAAACCATTAAGTCGTTGATTGAAAAAACCATTGAATATAATAGACCCCTGATACTTATCTTTGTCGACTTTGAAAAAGCATTTGATACGGTCAATCAAAGTGAAATGCTCCAAGCTCTAACACAATGTAGAATAGATCACCGATACATATCTCTCATCAGATACATCTATCAACATGCTACAGCCTGTGTAAGACTTAATGAAGATACTGGGACTTTTCGTATTGAAAGAGGCGTTCGGCAAGGAGACAACATGTCTCCTAAATTATTTACAACTTTGCTAGAATACGCTTGTAAAACAATAGATTGGAACGAAAAGGGCATCAATGTAGATGGAAAATTTTTAAATAACCTTAAATTTGCAGATGATATCGTTCTTATTGCAGACAGCTTTGATCAGGCACAGATAATGCTCCAAGAACTCCATACTGCCACAAAAAGAGTTGGTCTTAAAATAAATTTTTCAAAAACACAATTTATGACAAATTTAGTCCACAACAAAAACATCTCAGTAGAAGACAAAGATATTGAGCCAGTTGACTCCTATAAATACTTAGGCCATGAGATCAGAATAAGTCGAGACAACCAAACAATCGAGCTGAAAAGAAGAATAAACCTCGCTTGGGCTGCATTTGGAAGGATGAAGGATATTTTTAGGTCTAAGATTCCAATGTGTCTGAAAAGAAAAGTATTTAATCAATGTATTTTGCCAGTGATGACCTACGGCGCAGAAACCCTAACGCTCACAAGAACAACAGTGAGTAAACTACAAGTTGCGGAAAGAGCAATGGAGAGAATTATGTTAGGGATTTCTCTACGTGATAGAATACCCAATGCTACTATACGCAAAAGATCAGGAGTAGCAGACGTTATTGAAAGGATAACAACACTAAAGTGGAACTGGGCAGGTCATGTAGCAAGATCAGTTGATGACCGGTGGACAAAAAGAATTTTGGAATGGAGACCCCGAATACAAGCATACAGAAATAGAGGTCGACCCCCAACGAGATGGACAGATGACATAAAAAGAGTGACTACAAATTGGATTCAGATGGCGCAAAATCGGACTAAGTGGAAGAGCATGCGAGAGGCCTATGTTCAGCAGTGGACGTTAGAGGCTAGTTGATGATGATGATGATAGTAATCGTGATGTCAGTGCCATATGGCAACGCTAGGTCAATACTTCTTCTTCTTTGGGTGCCGTGTCCGTATTCACAGACGTTGGCCGTCATCATGTTTACAATTTCCTGAAACCTTTCTATGTCGGCTGCTGCGCGAAATAATTCTTTTACTGTGGAACCACACCATTGTCTAATATTACGCAGCCATGAAAGTTTCTTTCGACCAGTCGATCTCTTTCCTTCCACTTTTCCTTGTATTAAAAGGCGAAGTAGATGGTATTTAGGTCCTCTAATTATATGGCCGAAGTATTCTGTTTTTCTCCTCTTTATGGTGTTTATGAGCAGACGTTCTGAATTGATCATTTGAAGAACATCTTCATTGGAAGTGTGCGAAACCCACGATATATTTAGGATTCGTCTATATCACCGCAATTTGAATGCTGCTAACTTGTTTAGCATTGTGGTTTTTAACGTCCATGTCTCACAACCGTACAATAGGATGGACCACACATAACATTTTAGGACCTTCTTACGAATATTCATCGACAGGTTTCTGTTGCATAAAACTGGTAGGAAATGTGTATCGTATTGTACTCTGTCGAACGCCTTCTCGAAGTCGATGAAATAAACATAAACATTCTTTCGGAATTCACAACTTTTTTGTAATAGAACGCGCATACAGAATAGTGCCTCTCTAGTTCCTAGACCGTTTCTAAATCCAAATTGCTTATTACCCATTCTACTTTCGCATAGAAGGAATACTCGGTTTTGTATAATTCGTAGGAGTATCTTCAGTGTGTGACTCATCAAACTGATTAATCTAAAATCGCTGCATTTGGGGGGCCTGCTTTTCTTTGGTAATGTTATAAACAGTGACTCTAACCGATCATCTGGTATTTTTCCTTCTTGTAAATTTTGTTGAAGAAAGTGGTTAAGCGCTGGGGTAAGTTTTTACATCTTTAATATTGTTTCGAAATCGGTGGTTTATTAGGATGTAGTCTATTTGCTTCCGTACTATTCTTCCTTGATGTCCATCTTGAGGGGATTTCAACGTGTAAAGACGTCTTTCTGGAAGTTGAAACCAGGTATTTGTAACGACGAAGTCAGTTTCTTGGCAGAATTCTATTAGACGTTCACCTGTTTCATTTATCTCTCCCAAGCCAAACTTTACAGTAATGCCCTGCGTTATCTTCTGTCCAACTTTAACATTAATGTCACCCATAATTATTATTGCTTCGTGTTTCTTTCTTATTTTTAGCACTTCTTCTAGGCTCTAGGTCAATACACTACTATTTAATTATTTCTATATTAGTTTTTTTCAGAGGGTGTTTCGCTTTAGAGAAAGCTTTCCAAATAGCATATAAAGATTATTTAGCTGTAGATCAGATAATTATTGAATCTTTTGAGCCTAATATTGATTAATTGACGTTGACTTTGATATAAATCGATTACCAGGCTGTGTGCAAATGCTGAAGTTGTATTACAAAATAACCAAAGAATAAGTGGTGATAATTGCATGAATGATGAGGTCAAAAATTCAAGAACAGAGACTGCAATGGTTTGGTCATATCAGACGTAGAGATGAAATTATGTGGGACGAAGGATAGAGCTGTTAGAAGTTGATGGAAGGTGAGATAGATAAAAACCGCGAAAAAGATTGAAAGGACTGTATGGCAGAGGACTTAAGAGAGAAAGATTTAGGTGAAGTAGAGCCAATGGACAGAATCTCTGCGACACAGCGATCTCTGAAAAGGGAAAATCTGAGGAAGGAGAAGAAGTTGCACTTTTCGGGGAGTTATTTCATAAAATTTATATTATTAATAATAACAAATATTTTTGATTATTTAATCAATATATTTGTAAAATTCCCAATATATTCATGATTACATTTTTCTGGTGATTATACCATGGTGACGTCTATGAAAGATCGAGCAGTTCCGTATAGGTTTCATATTATTAGTTGTGTTAGGAAAATTTGAACTTTAAGGTTGACGTTCTGGAAATTTTAAATATAAGTGACGTCACTTTATAAAAATTCTGACGAGCAACGTTTTTACTTTCAAAAATGGTATACACAGACATACTTCCACCAATCCTTACAAACTAATAAGGGTTGTTTTTTAAGTTGAAATAAAGTAAATTCATAACATTTTGATTAAAAAATTAGTTTTATTTTATTTAGTTTTTCATTAGTTTTAATGAAAAAAAAACTACAACTATTTGCATTTTTTCGCATTTATAAGGATAGAAATTATGTGAAAAAAGGCTGAAGCAGTAAATAGATCAAAACCAAATTGTTTTAATTTGCAATTTTTCACCGTTTTCACCCCTAAAAAATAAAAAAGAACTAACGTCACAACTCCGATTTTAAAGTGGATGGTAAGAATAACCTGAATTAAAACTTAAATTTAAATCAGTGGAGGCAAGGTATTCAATTACATTGTTTTAATTGTAACTATTCTAGGGGCTGAGATTTAAGGGTTAAACTGTGATAAAATCTTAAATTATGCTGTTTAATGTTAATTGGCATTCAATCACTTTATTAAACGATTATTAAATCAATGACCCACTTTAATTAACAATTATACGATTTTTTCTCAAGAGGGTAGTTTTCACGCATAAAAAATAAACTCCAAAAGTGAAGTGGAGGGTAAGTAGAATTCAATCCAAATTTTCATGCAGTTAGGTGGTGACACGGAAAATTACACAGTATTGCTGTATTTCACGTCCATTTACTGATCTATCAATATTCATTCATGTAAAAGAAAATATGGGAAGGGTTTAACTTAACGTATGTTAAACATTTTTTATCATAAAGAAGATTTTTCAAGCTTTTAACTTTTAGTTTTAAAACGTGACAAAACAATTGAATGGGTGAGTGGATGATGAGAGTAAGTGACATTTTTTAAGAAAATGAGTTTTTCGCATGGATGAAGGTGGTAAGTGCTAAATTAAATTTTCCACTTATCCCCAGCATTCTATGATTTAAAATAACTGAAATAGCCAGCGTATGAAGGAAGTAATTGACCATACTACTTTAAATATCTAGTGAATAAAGGAGGTAAGTAACAAGACAAAGTACTTACTTTCTTCATCCATACCACAGAGAATAAAAATTGTGACATACCTCCTTCATGTATTCGTCAGCTGACATCAGATGACAACAAATTAAAGTTTTTAGGTTATGTGCAAGTGCAACCCTCGCTACTGCTTGTGTAAGTGTTCTTAGCTGTTTTAGTTTATTTGATAAGTTATAAAGTGATTTATTATGACTAGTTCTAGGAAAAAATTTTTGGCAAACTTGGCTTTGCAGCAATTACAACAGGAATCCACTATTACAGAAGAAGTTGGTGATAATGAAACCAATATAAAAGGTAAATACTATTCTTTAGCAGTTAGCTTATTTAACATGAATTATTTTCTGTTAATCATTGATTGTCAATAGTTACTTAAATCAGCAGACCAGATTAATAACTATTGTTTTTCTTAACAGCTGAAATTAAACCAGGAAAATTTAGGCTTATGCTAATGTTCTGTTTTAGATTACGGAGAAAAACTTGATTCAGATGATGAAAACTTTTCATCATTATTAAGTGATGACTCGAGAGATGAATAAGAAAGATGATATCGAATCAAATGAGGATGGAAATGAGAAAGGCAATATCGATAAGGAAGTGGTGAGTAAAGAAACTGAAAGTGAGATTATGAATGATGGCAATATAAATTTTGAACTACAAGTAAATGGAAATACTCCATATGATGAGATTGTTGCTCTTCCTAAAAATGGAAATGAAGGGGCTCTTAATTTTCCCACTAAAACCAAGAAAAAATAATTCCACTAAAAGTAAAAGTAACTAGAAAAAGGCAGAAAAAGATTGAAGAATGGAAAGCACGAAAACGTGCCAAGTGCAGAGAAAGTGGTCTGCCTTACATTTCTAAAATAGGCTAAGTAAAACCCGCTAAAACCGTTAACTCTGGGATTTTGTGAAATGAAAATTGCCACTACAAGTGTTATCAGTCAATAACTGTAGAAGAAATGGAATCACTATTTTCTTCCTACTACAAACTAGATGTAAATGCAAAAAACTGCCTTCTTTTAGAGAGCATTAAAAAAGGGAACCAATGAGAAAAAAACTGGAGCATTAAAGCATAAAACTGCCACCTACCAATACAATGTAACTTGTAGTGGCCGGCAAACTACCGTAAGCAAACGTTGTTTGCAATCAGCTTGAAAAAGGTTGACCTGATCCAAACTTCAATAAAATCAGGAAAAAATGCTCCTGAACCGGACAGAAGGGGAAAACACACAGTCAGACCTAACAAGACCCCTGCTGAAGTTGCTTATCACGTCATTGAGCTTATTTCCAGCTTCCCAGCAGAAGAGTCGCACTACTCCAGGCATTGTTATATTCACAAAAAAATCTCTCACCGCAACTTTCGATCCCTAGAATGCATAAACTTTACCTAGATAAATGCCGAACTGACAGAAGAACTGAAAAACTTCAAATAAAAGAGGCTACATACTGATTCATTTTTAATAATGAATTGAATCTACATGTAGCACATGCGATTCTGGCAAAAGTAATGAAGAGCACGCTGAAAATTATAAATCAGCGTTTGAATCTCAAAAAGCAGATAGCGAATTTGCTAGCAAATCAGAGAACACTGTGTATGTAACATTGGATCTATAGAAAACTATGCCCCTACCTTGACTTAGTACCTCGAAAGCCAAATCTCAGAAAAATGTGGTACATCTTAGACAAATGTGGTTTTAAAACTTAGGAATCCACATAATAATCAAAAATGTGAAAAAAAACTGGACGGAAAATCAAGCTTCCAGAGGTAGCTCTGAAATTTTGAGTTGTTTTTTACGAACAATCGAAGTGGATCCAACCTTCAAAGGAAAAGATCATCTAATTTTGTGGACGGACTCGTGTGCCAAGCAAAATAGCAAGCAAAATTTTTTTATTGGTATGTTTGTTTCAGTATTTTGTGGGTAAAGGCATCTTTAAAACGATTTAGCACAAGTTTCCAGAGGTAGGACACTGGTACTTAGACTCGGATAGAGTATTTGGACGTATTGAGAAACGACTAAAGAGACATCAAAACATTTACATCAATGATGAATATCGTGATCTGATTGTTTCTTTAACCAAGAAAAATATGGTGATAGACATACAACATCACTTTAGAGACACGGAAAATATTATAAAAAGCATGAAACTAATGAATAGAAAAAAGATCTTCTTAATGAAAAGGTTAATTTCAAAACTAGAATCAAGTGGATTCGCGTGGATGTCTTTGGATCATACCTTTTCAAGCAGTCTTACGATTACTACACAACTTTCAGAATGGTATGTATCCTCAAGCAGAAAAATTTCCCATCCCTTCTACCTGAAGAATTCAACATTCCAAGACATATCCAAAATACTGGATCCTTAAGCAAAGAAAAGGTAGACAATCTAAAAGAACAGCTCTGCTTCATTCCAGAAAGGGATAAGTGGTATTATGAAGCCATCATAGAGCAACAAAAATTTTAAGAAGGTGGTACAATATCCTTAGCCTAATTTAAAAACTGCTTAGAAATTCAGTGTTTGTCATTCCTTTGTAAAACCAAAAATCTAAGTGTTTACTTGACATTCATGTTATTTTTTCTTGATTATAGCGCTTATTTAAAACAAAATGCAAATATTTATCCTAGATAAAGGAGGTAAGTTCACATACCCTCTTCATTTTGGTATAGAAATAATTTCTAACACAAAAAAATTTTTGGATAAAAGTGGTAAGTACAAATATATATTTTTCAAATAAGTTCTTAAAAATCAGGGGGATTTTTGTTTTTACAATAAAATTTATACATATCCTACCTGTGAGAATAAAAAAAAATTGGTTTAAAAAATCGATTAATAAAAAAGTTCCAGCAATAAAACTTTGGAGTTAAATTTGTCAAAAACTTACTTTTGTTACTTACTCCCTTTATCCATTCACCCCTTCAATACATAAGTAGATTTTACGGTATACATATCTAAAATAATGGATCTACTTTATTTTAAGATACCTGTACAAAACTTAACGATATTTTTATATTGGTTAAAACCGTATCTTATAATATTTTAGAAACATATGGCAACAGCGAAATCTAATTAAGAACAGATGCGCAAAGTGAATTTAAAAAATTGTAGTGTTAATTATGGAATATTATGCTAATTTTTTTAATGAATACTATAATGTATTTTAATTATTTATTGACAACATCCATAAATTCGAGAGATTATTGATGCTCAAATAAATCTATACAATTATTTGTAGAAATAAAGTTGTGATGAATTATACACAAAAATAAGTTTAAATCTAACTGGACAGAAAAATATATAAATAAAATTTATGTATAATACAACGGATTTAATTAGATTTTGTCCCATGTGTTTGTATTACAGATGCCACCAATATTGATTTGGCCGAACACCGAATATTCGGCTACGCTCTTCGTAGAATCGCCGAATATTTGGCGGGCGAGTATTCCACAAAAGATGTGTGCATTACCGTTGAAATGAATTTATCACGAACTTAACTTGCCAACCAGAAACTAGTACAAGTATTTTTGTAAATCAAAAATAACGATTCTTTAAATAATTTAACACCTCAGTGTCCTCCAGTTATCAGAGAAGAAAATGCCGCTGAACCTCTAAAAATCATATGAACAAGACAAATTTTGCTAAAAATGTCAATTTTGGTACCCCAAAAAGGAACTCAAAAAAGTTTGCCACTCCTACCGACTTTCCCCTAAAACTCTTCTTCATCGGGGGGAAAACGAAAAAAATTACCAAGAATTTGTACGCCTTGTAGAAAAAAATATTTCAAACATTAAATAGACGAGATTCTGCAGAAAGGATCCAACTCACACTTTATTAAAACTGAGAAATTAGCTAAAAATTTTACGATCAAATTTTAAATTCTCTATTAATAATAATTATGGTTTAACATTAGAATCGTTAACATATGCATTACCTACATTTGATTTAACAGATACGTTTTGATTCAAGAAAACAGTTGTTTTAAAAAAATCCACTTTTGTGGCTGGGTTCCCTTCTGCAAAATAACTTGAAATGAGTTCAAAGTTAACAAACATTTATTTGCCATTATTAAGTTACATAATATGTACTGTCCGTTTAATTTATTAAACGCGACACTAAAATTAACAACCAAAGTGATAACAAATAAACTGAATTTGCTATAATACTAGCAGAAGACCAACAAGGTTTTAGTTTTGAAAGATCATGCACTGACGCTATATTTATAATGAGGCCAGAGCAAGAAAAATCATTAGAATACAACAGACTGGCATATCTATGTTTCGTGGACCTTAAGAAGGCATTTGACCGGGCCAAATTAAGAGACGTTATCCACTTAATGTGCCGCTTGAAACATCTAAGGTACGCTGATGATATCGTATTGATAACTGATAAAAAAGAAGAATTATTTGAAATGATGAAAGAACTGGATATAGAAGCTGGAAAGATAGGCCTTAATACGAATTACAGCAAGACCAAAACCATAACAAATACAGATGAATACGTCACAATGAGAATCGGACAAGGTGAAATAGAACAACTTCAGGATTATATATATATATATATATATATATATATATATTATATATATATATATATATATATATATATATATATATATATATAGATATATATATATATATATATCTTGGTCAAACTATAAAATTTAACAAAGAGAACCAAACAGCAGAGATAAAGAGACGAGTTAGACTGACATGGGCGGCATTTGGCAAACTAAGCTACATTCTTAAAAACAAAAGATATCCACAGCATCTTAAGACCAAAGTATACAATCAATGCGTACTCCCTGTTCTTACTTATGGTTCCCAAACGTGGACATTTACAAAAGCAAACATGGACAAAATCATAAAAACCCAAAGAGCAATGTAAAGACAAATGTTGCATATAAGACTAATGGATAAAAAGAGAAACGAGTGGATAAGAGAGAAAACAAAAATGAGGGATGGTAGACAAGATGTTGCAAAATTGAAATGAAGATTTGCCGGACACAATATAAGACAAAAAGAAGACCGATGGAACAAAATTCTAATAAATTGGATTCCGTGAGAATACAAACGAAGCAGAGGAAGGCCCCAAATGATATCAAGAAGTAAGTGGGCTTTAGGTGGATGACTGTAGCGACAGACAGAGAAGAATGGAAAAGGATTGGGGAGGCCTATGTCCAAAGATGGACCGAAAAAGGCTAATTAGATAGATAGATAGTGTTATATATTTATATAATTATAATAAATAAAACTCAACTAATTTCAACTAACTAATTTATTGACACCCTCACAATTGACATGACACAGATCACCTAACCTAACATAAAACATAGTGGCCTCTTTCTAAAGGTACTTTCATAACAATCTTCCCCGCTTAAAAAAGTAAAGAAAATAATTAATAAACAGATGTTACAAATTTAATTTGGTAGGAGCTTTAATTACTCTCCCTGAACGAGGAGCAGTAACTTTTGGAGTAGTAGAAAGTCTGACCTCAGTTTTATCAAAGATCCTTTCAGTCTTTTTATTAAAATCATTGAATTCGTTCTTATCGTTACTAATAGGACTCTCTACTGTTTCATTTGTTACTGATACTTGTCTCGACATGACATTATTAGGGTTTTACATTTGTAACTGATTCTTGCCCAGAATCATTTACAACTTTTTCAGTAGTGGAAACTATCGGTTTTTGTTCAGTATAGGTATCTTCCTCAAATTTACATTTACGAATATCACTAGCATGTACAAAACTTATATTTTCCCCTATTTGTACAAAATATGTTGACGCACTTACAACTCGTACTATCTTACCCCTGGACCATAACTTGGTTAATTTATTCTTTACATATATAGCTTCGTTAACATTATATAGTTTTATACCATTAGATGAACTTGATTCTGCAATACGAGTTTTATTATTAGGTTTAATTAAATCAAATCGCGTTCTAGGCTTGACTTTAAATAAGTTCTCTGATGGACTAATGCCTGTAACTGTTGATGGTGTATTTCTATATGTAAACAAAAAATTTAACAACTGGCTTGCAATCATCTGTCTTGTTATTAGAACGCTTCTTCCAAAATTTAATGTTTTGTCCAATCCCTTTTTTACAGTTTGCACTGCTCTCTCCGCAATGCCATTACTTTGTGGGTGATAGGACGGTGCCTTTATTGGTATGAGCCCATTGGCTTGACAGAACTGTACAAATTCACTAGAACTAAAGGGTGGTCATGAGAAGTGAAGATGATTTACAACGTATGCTGTAGCATAAAATTACAATTATAAAAAAGCAATAATTAGTTGGATAAAATTGAAAACTCATTTTGGTCTAGAGCATCTGAATACGAGTTTTTGTTAATTTCCTTGGCCTCTATAAAAGAAATTTTATTTTTGATCATAATATTTTTAATTTCTTGTTGTTTTTGGTAAGAAGGACAATTTTTTAAAACCGAAACATATTCAGTACTCTTACAATGAATGCAACTAATGTCTGAATTTTGGCAAGAGTGATTTCCATCTTTATTCTCTCCACATGGAATACATAGATTTTGAGAACTTCTACACTGGTTTAAAATGTGACCGGATCGCAAACACCTGAAACACTAAGTCACTCTACCTATAAATTGTTCGACTGGACAAAAAACTGGATTGATAATAACATACTGAGGCAGTATATTACCTTCAGAAGCTGCAATAACAGTTCGTTTTGCAACATACTCAATTGTACCTTTTTTTTCAACTTTTCTATGCATTCGTTTAATATTTAAGATCCGTGAAGGAGATTTAATATTTTCCTGTAAATATACATTATCAAATTGAGTATCAATATCGCGGTATTAAATAATATAATATTTAAATTACGCGGTATTGCTTTAAATCCAACGAAATAAATTTGAAAATGCATACCTACACTTTGACAGATATTTGACAATTGAGAGTGCGATAGTTGATGCTTGTTAAATATTGTCCCTACACATATTCTGCTATTCACTAGTTGTTAAATACTAATTAATTATATTTTTAATTTAATATAGTTTTGAAATCTTCCCAATATTTTTTGAAATGTAGCGAATTATTTTGCCGTCTGTCTTCTTCTTGCTATCTGAGATTCTAGCTCAGATCTTTTCTGTGCCAACCAGATAGTAATCATAGGACATTTATTGCTGCCCTATTTACATATTATTTTTTGCTCTTTATAAGGTCTTATCATCATATCTTCAGTTTTATGTATTCCAAATTTTGGGTATATGATGTACTTTAATTACTTCTTAAATTTATTTTGTTATTAGTTAAACTTCCGGTTAAACAAACAATATATTTATGACCTACAAATTCTCCGTCTTTGTCCATACATGGTGTTCTTTTAGACTGTCATACAAAATGGATTATTTAAATTGCATAGTATCATTACTACTTTGTATTATTTTTTTACATAAATCAAAATCTTCGTCCACTTAGTACCACGTTGTTCATGACAGACACGATTTCCGTTATACAGGGTGCTTCTTATAAATTTCTATTTTATATAGAATTCACGGTTAGGAAAACATTTTTCTAAATATTGTTTTACATAATACATTTAATTTTTGTTTTCTACAAGTTGATATATTATAGCAGTTTTATAGTCAGAATTTTGTTTTTTCCTTTATTGAATTGATTTTCTTTAAAAACTTCTACCCTCTTTTTCTTTGGATTCCCTCTAAATCGAATTTATTTAAGTACCTACCAAAGTACATTCTTGATGATCTTTTCTGTTCTCCTTTTCTCTACCATCATCATCATCAATATCAGCCTCCTTTAAACCCTTCCATGCATCAGTAAGCTGTATGAAAGGATGCAGCGAGCACGCATAGGCGACATGATTGAGAGGTCAGGTGGTTTATCTCTGAGGCAATTTGGTTTTTGTAAAGGGAAAAGCACGATTGATGCAATCATGAGTGTAGTCGAAGCATTGCGCAACAGAGGGGATGAACATTGCTGGTTGGCCCTGCTGTCGTTTGATTGCAATAAATACGCTGCAGTGGAACGAGGTAATGAAGGAAATGGAGAAGAAAGAATGTCCTGGTTACCTGATGATTGTGGTGGCAGAGTATCTGTCCGAGAGAAGGATTATGGTAGAAAAGGTCACAATCGTGGACGTGACGGCCGGGGTCTCCCAGGGATCTGTCTTAGGCCCGACGCCATGGAACCTGACATATGACGGGGTTATGCTCTGTGAATACGGAGAGGGAGTATGTCTAATACCCAAGAAACAAGTAAAGTACCTAGGAGTGACATTGCACCAGAATGGAAAATGGGGGGGAGCACGTGCGGAAGGTGGTCCGAAAGGCTGCGAATAGTGGGGCTGCGTTAGGAGGGTGATGCCCAACATTGGGGGATCCAAATCCGAAGGGAGGGTCTTACACGGTGTTGTACAGTCTATGAGAGAAGAGGCCCAAACCTAACTATGTTCGAGAGAAGACAGGAAATGGAAAGGTCAATTGAAAGATGGCAAGAAGAATGAAACAGCACGGAGGATGTGGCACAGTGGACGAAAATGCTGATCGCGAATATAAGAGATTGGGTGGACTGTGGCCACAGGCGACTAGATTATTTCCTGACGCAGGTGCTCACAGGACACGGGTGATTTCGGGCTTACCTCTCAATGTTCGAAAAGGCTGACATAGATGAATGCCTATACTGTGGACAGTCGTATACTGTGACACATACGATGTTGGATTGCAACAGATGGATAATAGAAAGAAACAGAATGGAGAGAGAGAGAGAGACAGGTGTAAATTTTGTTACAGTGAGAGAAATGCTTGAGAGAATGATTGAAAATAAATCAGGTTGTAATAGCATACACAACTATATCCGTGCAGTGATCAAGAAAAAGGAAGAGGAAGAAAAGCAGATAGACTAACGGCAAAGGTAGAGTGAATGATGCTAAAAGGTAAAGTTAGAACAGTGGATCACACTTTTTGAGTTAGAATGCGTGAGTTTGACTGTGGGGAACGAGGAAATAGAATAGAAGAATAGAATAGAATAGAAATATGCTTTATTGTCACTGAAAATTATTGAACAATTTTATGGACAAAGCTAAAAAATAAATCAGTCAAATAGTACAAAAAGTATAAAACAAAAACAAATATAGTAAAAAACAGAATAACACAATTTTAAATTAGTAAAATTATTGTATAACCTACATAATTTGTACAGACAACAACAAATGAGACAAATTGAGGTGCTTGAGACACCCAAATGTAATTATAAACAATACTAATTTTGTTTCTTTGTTATACATTAAGAAACTCGTCAACTGAATAATAAGGTCTTTCTGAGAGATAGATTTTTGTCACCTTACGAAACTTAATGAAGGATGTTGCGGATTTAATTTCTCTTGGAAGTTGATTATAAAGTTTCTTTGCCCGATATAGAATAGAATTCTTTACTAGCTGAGTGGACGGGATCGGCAAATAAACGTTACAATACGAATTTCTAATGGAGTAGCCATGGTCAGGTCTATCGGGAAAAATGTTTAGATGCTTTCGAATCAAACAAACCGTTTCCAAAATAAATAAAGAGGAAAGCGTCAAAATTCCGCGATTTTTGAAGTAGGTCTTGCAATGAGTTGTTTGTTTGAGACCAAATAAATAACGAATTGCTCTTTTTTGCAACTTAAAAATAGTATCAAATTGGGCCGCTGTACTAGAGCTCCAAAATGGAAGCCCACATCGAAGATGGGACTCGAACAATGAGAAATATGCCATTTTGGCAGAAAATAAATTTAGTTCCTTCGAAACAGATCTTATTGCAAAGCAAGCTGAGGCTAGTTTCTTCCTTAAGGAGTCAGTATGCAAGGACCATTTGAGATGACTGTCAATGAGAATACCTAGAAATTTCACGGAATTTACGATATTGATTTGGCTCTCATTCAAAAGCAAGGGTTGCATGACTCCTTTATAAGATAATGCTACAGTCTTATCCACGTTAAAGCTAACTAAGTTGGAGTCTGACCAAGCCTTGATTATAAGTAAATCAGCGGTTATAAGTGAATGAAGCGTTGAAATATCAGAGCTGCTCCAAGTAATACTGGTATCATCAGCAAATAGAAAAATGTTCCCTTTAATTTTCAAGTAAGTGATGTCATTAATGAAAAGTAAAAAAAGAATGGGACCTAATACTGAACCTTGCGGTACTCCACACTCAATATCTTTACAACTAGAGTCGGTGTCATTTATTCTAACCAATTGTTTCCTACCTACCAAGCAAGTTTTGAACCAGTTCAAAGACACACCCCGAATTCCATAGAAAGTTAATTTTTTTAATAGAATGTCGTGATTTACGCAGTCAAAGGCTTTGGAATAGTCGCAGAAAACGATGTAACACAGAAAATATGGCATCACTAGTGCATTTATTAGACAAAAAGCCGAACTGATTTTGCGATAAAATATTATATTTAAGGAGAAAGGGCATAAGTCGAACTTTTATAAGTCTTTTAATAATTTTTAATAGTGCTGGTAACAAGGCAATAGGTCTATAGTTGCAGGCATCAGATTTTTCTCCACCTTCATGAAGAGGAATGACGATGGCAGTCTTTAGGCAGTTAGGGAATGTACCTTTTTCAAGGGAATCATTTACTAGCGAGACCATGACCTCCAAATGCCCGTCTGGGTGTGATGCCTTACTAGGAACGCTGAGGGTCTTCTACGCGGTAACTGGAACGAGACAGGGAGTCTTCTTGCTGATGAATAAAATGTGGATGTGGATGAATGGAGAATGGTCTGGTTTAGCAGGTAGTTGTTCAGCATAGACTCAGCGACGAGACGGCATTTTTAAGTACCTCGAGAACTATCGCCGGTAGTACGAAGAACAAATCCTGAACTAAGGTCAGTCAGGCGGCGTCCTGAACTGAGATGTCTTTTGAAGGTTCCCCCCTCTAAAGACGAAAAAAGCCTTCTTTAAATCCATTACCTACTACTCCTAATCCTCTCTTATTTGTATTCAAAGCTCTCGGTATTGTACTGTGTGTAATATGTTTATTTTCATTAGATTATCAAGTCATCGCATATTTCGTAATATGAAATCTGTAACTCTAGTTTTTACTCTTTTTCATTCCAAATGAAAAGCTTTTTTTTCCACAAAAAAAAACAACAATGAAGATAATCCTGTCGATGCCCTTATAGTAAAACCAAAAACAAAATAGATTACATAATTACCAACTAAAGAAAAATTGTATAAGATGTGACTGTTCTAAACAAATTTTATACAGGTAGTGATCATTGATCATCGAATGATACGCGCTAGAGTTACAATATATATATATATATATATATATATATATATATATATATATATATATATATATATATACAAGGAACGACATCAATTATTAAGAAACAGTGAAATACACACATGAACACAATTCAGTGACGTCAAAATATACCAATAAGACATTGAGAACAAAGCAAAATCAAATACAAGGATGCCTACTACTAAAGTTATAAATGTTCTCAATGCATGCTTTATACAATCTAGCCAAGAAAACCGAAAGAAACATACAAAAATAAAGAACAAAAAAAAACTCAGCCGTGGAACTAAAACCCTAATGAAATAGAGAAAAATAATAAAAGTGAATATAAATACAAGTAAAGAAGAAATAAGGAAGATGACTCAAGAAATATACAAAGCAATCAGAAAAAAATATAAATGTATATATATATATATATATATATATATATATATATATATATATATATATGTATACAGGGTGAGTCATGAGGAACTTTACATACTTCTACCATATGTAGAGTCCCTCAGGAAGCATATTATGTGGCCACTAAAATATGTCAACTCCTTTTCTTTATTAATTAACAGGGTGATTTGTGTAATTGACCATTTATTTCATTTTACTGTAGTGTTTATACGGCTCATTTGATTTTTTAATTTTTGCATGATACAGTACACTACTATCAAGCATTCGACTGGTATTAGCTAAACTAAAAAATTCCAGGACTGGCTTTGGAAAAATTAATTTAGGGATTCGTATTAAATATTACACTCTGTATATATATTTTTTTTAATTCAATAAGTGGTTTTCAAACTACATAAATAGCTAATAAAAACGACATATGCGACAATGTTGTCGCACTTTTATTAAATTTTTAGTGAACGATCAAATCTTACCAACAATAGAACAACCGTAATGAAGTATCAAATTGTAAGGTAATTAATTTAAACAAATGTTATAAATTTCAAACATTTTAATTGAAATGATAAACTGAGTCACTGCACAACAAAAAACAGTAACTACTAACAATAACTAAGAACAATTTAAAAAAAAAACTAAAAATATGTATGTACATAGTTATGATAAACCCATAAATTAGAACTGGAAAAGATACAATAATGGTAACAAAATAAAATTAATTCAAAATAGATTTTCGAAATGGAACCCTGCAGCCTGTACACATATTTGTTGCCGAATTGTTAATTGACGTATTGAATTACGGTTACTCTGGGGATCGTTTCTAATAGTATTACAACAATGTATAAATCTATCAATTAATTGTTGTCGGTTATTAATATTTACTGCGTAAACTATTTGCTTCAATCGTCCCCAAATATGGTAATCAACGGGATTGAAATCAGGGATCTTGAAGGCCACGAAATAGGACCTGCACGTCCTATCCACCTGTTGCCATAAACATTATTGAGATGTTGTCTCACTGCCAGCAAAAGTGTGGGGGTGCCCCATCATGTTGAAAATACATCCCTCGGATAACAACGTTCGCGTTGGCAAGCAAATTCGGCAAAATATTTTGTAGAAAGTTCAAATAGACCTGCCCTGTTAAAGGACCATCAAAAAAGTGAGGACCTACTAATTGGTTATTTATGACACCAATCCACACGTTAACCGAAAACCTTAACTGAGAACGACGTTCTCGAATAGCAAGGGGATTTTCTTCTGCCCACACATGTGAATTTCGTGAATTATTTATCCCGTCTCTGGTAAATTGGGCTTCATCTGTAAATAGTGTCATGTGTAGCGTTGGTCGATTATTGTTAATCCATCTACAAAATTCCAACCTATCGATCTCATCTCCAGCATGTAGTTGCTGAACCATTTGAATGTGATATGGGTATAGATTATTTTTTTGTAAGAGTCTACTTACTTTTGATTGAGTAACATTGAGTTCTCGACTTACTTGTCTAGTTCTTATTGTAGGGTTCATAGTAACGGCGTCCATAACGTCATCTTCCTGCGCTTCATCTACATGTCGCTCTGTTGTTCCACTAGGAAAAGTGCCATTTTCTCGCAAATAATTAAAAACTGACCCAAATGTTGGATGACTGGGAGTTCGACGATTAGGAAATCTCCTGCGATATTCTCTACTAGCAGCCCTACCAGTCCCATTACAGAATCCATAAACAAATATTATGTCTGCATATTCTGTGGTCGAAAACTGATGTGACATTTTGAACGAAAGTAACAAAAGCTCTACCAAAACTAACACAATGTACTTAACGTAGATATGACAGAAGAAATATGTATTCTTGTACACATAAATAACAATTGATAATGACAATAGTGACAATGGGTATAAAATACCAAGAAACGTCAAACGGTCAACGCCAACCTTCATTTTAAACTTTTTTAGATTTATTTTTATTTAGTACAGTTGATGCAAAGTATTATTATTTGACATAAAATTTTAATCATTTACAATAAAAAAAAACTAACACATACAAGAAGTTTGACTTTTTAATCAATTTAATTTATTATTAATTGAAAATAATGCCCCAATACGATATATGAGTAAAAATTTAAAATTGAAAAACAATTGATTCTATCGTAGAGATAATATAAAGTGACAGTAAAGATGTTAATTTTCTACATATTAGATTATGTTGTAGGTATACTCATTTTAATTAAAATGTTTGAAATTTATAACATTTGTTTAAATTAATACCTTATAATTTAATACTTCATTATGGTTGTTCTATTTTTGGTAAGATTTGATCGTTCACTAAAAATTTAATAAAAGTGCGACTACATTGTCGCATATGTCATTTTCATTGGCTATTTATGTAGTTTGAAAATCACTTATTGCATTTAAATATATATATATATATATATATATATATATATATATATATATTACTATATTATTCGTATTAAATATTACACCCTATATATATATATATATATATATATATATATATATATATATATATATATATAGGGTGTAATATTTAATACGAATCCCTAAATTAATTTTTCCAAAGCCAGTCCTGGAATTTTTTAGTTTAGCTAATACCAGTCGAATGCTTGATAGTAGTGTACTGTATCATGCAAAAATTAAAATAATCAATTAAGCTGTATAAACACAATATGACAATTTTACAAGCTGTAAAATGAAATAAATGGTCAATTACATGAATCACCCTGTTAATTAATTAAGAAGAGGAGTTGACATTTTTTAGTGGCCACATGATATGCTCCCTGAGGGACTCTACATATGGTAGAAGTATATAAAGTTCCTCATGACTCACCCTCATGACTCACGCTCACCATATATATATATATATATATATATATATATATATATATATATATATTATATATATATATATATATATATATAGTGAGCGCACCGAGATAGAGCAAAAAATCGTGAAAGGAAAAAGGGTGATAGGATGCCTAAACCCGATGCTATGGTCAAAAGAACTATCAAATCAAAGAAAGCATCTCCTCTTTAACTCCATCTTTAAAAGTATAGTGCTCTACGGATGCGAAACATGGCAACTTACTAAATCCCTTTAACGACGCCTACTTGCATTGGAAATGGACTTTTGGAGAAGATCAGCTAGAAATCAAGGCTTGATAGGAAACAAAATGACCATATCAAAAATATAATGGGAGTCAAGTCAACCATCATTGACGAAATTCAAAGGAGACAACTGATCTGGTATCGTCATGTCAAAAGAATGGACGATGACAGGCTGCCAAACCAAATTTTAAAATGGAAGCCAAGGGAAAGAAGGAAGAGAGGAAGGCCAAAACAATCCAGGCTGGGCGGCATTCAGAAGGCAATGTCGGAAAGAAACCTTCACCCTGGCAAATGGAATGACCTACTTAGCTGGAAACTGGGAACCGGAAGGCGGGGAACGCTATAAAAAAAACCGGGATAATAATAAAAATGGTGACTGTTGTTGTAGTCCCCCACCTATATTGACGGATGCTGATGTGTGTGGATGACTTGAGATGGCCAGGATTTAGCTGGTGGTTTGTAGGTGTTAGTAATAGTGATGGTTCCAATTTTTTACAACAACATTATGAATTTGATCCTTAGCACACGTGGAAACAAGGACGGCGTTTTCTATGTTTTGTTTAACGTACGTTGACGTGCCGTATGATCGATGATACGTGTCACCCAGTAGTTCGAAGCCAGGTATTTTTCCTCTTTTTCGCAGTTGCTCTTCCGTTTCACAATGTGTTTCCTGTAAAGTGACCAGATCGATGTCGTTATCTTTTAGAAATTTTAATAAGTAGTGGCTCTTTGAATAGTTTATGCTTTCTACATAATTCGGATCATAGGTAGGAGTTTTTAAGTCGTTGGGTCCTGAGAATGGCCATTTATCATCATCATCACTGACTCGACAACCCTTTTTGGGTCTTCGCCTGTTCAAGGATTCTTCTCCATTCTGACCTGTTTCGTGCTTTTTTTTCCAGTTTTTAATTTTTAATGTTGTTATATCATTTTCTATTTGTTCTACGTATCTCAGCTTCGGTCTTCCTCTTGTTCTTTTTCCTACTGGCACTTGTTTGAATATTTTGTTTGGTATTTCGCCTTCTTCCATTCTTTCCACATGTCCAATCCAACGTAGCCTTCCTATTTTAATGAATGTTATGATATCCGGATCCTGGTATATGTTGTATAGTTCAAAGTTATACCTTCTCCGCCAAATCCCGTTTTCTTTTGTGCCCTTATATATGTGTCGCAAGATTTTTCTTTCACAGGTGGCTAATAACGTTTCCTCCCTTTTAGAGAGTGTCCAGGTTTCTGAACCGTATGTGAGTACCGGTCTTATTAAGGCTTTGTATATTTGGCATTTTGTTTTTCTGGAGACGTTATCTGATCTTAGTTGCCTAATTAAGCCATGGTAACATTTATTGGCAATAAATATTCTCCTCTTCACTTCCTCTGCAACGTTGTTATCAGACGTAACTAGGGATCCTAAGTATGTAAAGTTTTTTACCGCCTCAATGTTGTATTCTCCTATTGTTAAATTTGGCAGCTGCCTTATTTGTGCGTTTTTATTTGCAGGCATATATTTTGTTTTTGTCTGATTGATTTTAAGACTACTATTTTTTGCAGCTCGTTCTATTTGAGTGAATGCCTCTATCATTTCTCTTCTTGATCTTGCTATTATGTCAACATCATCTGCAAATGCTAGTACTTGCACGCTTTTATTAATTATTGTTCCTCGGGTATTAACTGTTGTGTCTCTTCATTATTTTTTCAAGTATGATGTTGAATAATATGCATGATAGAGCGTCTCCCTGGCGTAGTCCCTTCTTCACATCTATTGTTTCCGTTAATTCGTTTTGTATCCGGATTTTACTTTCTACTTTTAGTGTTTCTTTTATCAATTCTATTAGCTGTGTTGGTATATTAAATTCTTTCATTGCTTTTGTTAGGAATTCTCGGTTTATATTGTCATATGCGCTTTCGAAGTCTATGAAGAGATGATGTGTGTCGATGTTATATTCACTTGTTTTTTCAAGGATCTGTCGCAGAACAAATATCTGGTCTATTGTTGACTTCTGTCTACAGAAGCCACATTGGTATTTGCCAACTATTTTTTCAGCGTATGGTCTAAGTCTTTCATACATTACGTTGGACATTATTTTGTATGCCGCATTCAACAGCGTGATTCCACGGTAGTTTTCACATTCTAACTGGTTTCCTTTTTTATGTAGTGGTACAATAATGTCGCTATTCCACTCCTTTGGTAGCTGTTTATTCAACTATATCTTTCTTATCAGCTCATGTATGGCTTTAAGTAATGCGTCTCCTCCTTCTTTCAGTAGCTTCGATGATATTTGATCCGATCCTGGTGATTTATTGTTCTTTAATTTGTCCATTGCTGTTCTAATCTCTGCTATTGTTGGTGGACTCTTTTCTCTGTTGTCTGCTTGGTCTAACGGTATATCAGGGTTCATCTCCGTCCTATTCACCCCAAGCTTTTCCTTAAAATGTTCTGTCCATCTTCTAAGTATCTCTTACTGTTCTGTCAATATATATTCTCATATAGTCAATATATATTGTTCTGTCTATATATATTGACAGAAGGGCCATTTATATTATTAACTTTGATGGTACACAAGGCAAATATCGAACACAGTAGTTAATCAAATCTTGCCCAAGTACTTTCGATCACAAGATCATCCTCAGGGGCATTTCGTCAGTTGTGGCCTATCCAGCAGTAATAGAATGTTATAAATGTAAATTGGGACATAACAAATACACTAAACAAAGACAAACAAACACTTTAAAATTTAAGAAATGGAGAAGCTACATTTTATATAGAAGCCGGAGACAGAATGACGAAATGCCCCTGAGGATGATCTTGTGATCGAAAGTACTTGGGCAAGATTTGATTCACTACTGTGTTCGATATTTGCCTTGTGTACCATCAAAGTTCATTTATTCGAACATTCAACCTTATATTGATTTATATTATTGTTAATTTGGCTTCTGATAACGTTTAACGGCATTTTTTGTAATGTGTCTCTGGTCAGGAGATCCTGAGATTATCTAACCGCCAGTATTTGCTAGTTCATTAAATGTTATTTAGGGTACACGTGTAGTATTCTACTATGTACACGAACTGGCTCTACACCCTCATCTTTCTAAAAAAATGCTTATTTAATGCATATTTCCTAAAATAAATGCATATTTAATGCATATTTTTCTTTACTTTACTTTATTTTCTTTTGCGAAGAATCGCTCATCCTTTCTTTTAATCTCTGTTAAATAAATTTTCCATTTTTATTCATTTTAATGTTTTTTCTTTTTGTGTTACTAAAAATTTAATTTATCATTTTTTGATTTCAGGATTCTTGACAATGTTATTTATTAGTTCTCTGAATTACTCTATAAGCTTTCTTTTTCTTAGATAAATCAGTTTTAAATGTTCTTATTTTGTAGTGAATGATAAACATATATTTCTTGTAAGTTCGTAGAAGTAGATTTCGTCTGCCTATTAATGTATCTAGTATACTTTCGTTGTGGCCACCCTGTAGATAAAGAAAACCTAGAGCCTTTCGACAGGACGTTCGTTCTGTCTTTATTTCAATTCACCATCCTCACTACCTTTCTTGGATCCTATATAAACTATTCAACCATTACAGTGTCACGTAATAGTGACAAATCCCCGTAGTGTGGCGGACCTTTGAAAGACACCGAAGCACGAAAAGTCATCATGAAGGCAGTGTTAGTTCTACCAGTTTTCTTCTGTTTAGTGAACAGTGCGCCGAAATTAAGGGTGGGTGAATTGTGGTTTTATTTCTCTCGTAATCTATTTATAAAAAAACGGTTAGTAGATTTGAAATAATAGTTTGTGTAACAGTGCGTGATATAGAATTTTTATATGAGTGTTGATTTCAACACACGTCTATAAAAGTCTTCATGCATGTGTTGTACATTATATTATTTCTACGACTTTATATTCGGTAGATGTTTCGAGCAAATGGCTAGGTAATCTTATATGTTAATATACGAGAATCCAAAGGTTTGTTTAATAGTATTTGTTAGACTGTTTATTAACAGTAGGTACTACTACAATTTGATAAGTTACTAAATCTAACCTAGCTGGAATTTTTTTAGAGTATGATAATATATAAAATATATATATCTTTTTATAACCAAATACAATTCGATTTAGAATTGTAGCGGATTCATCATGGCCTTTTGCAACATAAAAACTTTCTGTTTAGTGAAACTGTTAGTGATTCCATAGTAAATTATGAGGTAAAAACCAAGAAAAAAACCTCATAATACTATCCCGACATTGTAAGTATTTGTTCGTGAATTTAGTTTACCTTCAACAAACATCAAAATTCTGATTTTATATGTTACGTTATTTAAAAAACATAAATGATGTATCCTCTATATGT